>AP028245.1:20000-620000 GCA_030864385.1 Cutaneotrichosporon sp. HIS471 | reverse complement strand
ACGTCGTCGCGTGACGACTTTTGGAGCCCGCCTGTGACGACAATCCACGTTCCGGTCGATGAGGGGACTGCGAGCGTTGCGGCGGTGCCTTAGTAGGGAGAAAGGTTAGGATAATATGGGGGTTTGATGTACCAGCGACATGCTCCAAGCTGGGGGGAGTAATACGGACAGAGCGGGCGAGCAGTTCTTGAGACAGTGACGAAATCTAGCTAGCGTCCAGGCGTGAGCCAAATCACAACCTCCAGTACTATCACATCCAAATATGGACAGCGCCGAGAGATACATTCATCAAAGTGATCATCACTGCGCTGTCCACAAATTAAGGAGTGGGGCAGAGAAGAACACCCATGCACCGAGGTATGATGCAAACCCAAATGAAGATGCTACTCTTACAACCAACGACAACATCCCAACGTCAACCCACAGGCTTTCATATGCCAAGTAGCGAGCGCCATACTCTCCGTGTCCGGTCGGCGTGGTTCGGAGCTTTGATCGGACATGGTTCGGCGCCAGCATACGCAGCCAGCAATTGGGCCCACGCCTCCTCTCCAACTTCTGGTCGATCGCAGATCTGGAATCAGCTCTCTTCTTTTTTTGGAGACTCACGTGGAACCATACATCCAACAACGACAACCCTGGACATGAGGTGACGAGGGCCCACCCCCGCTCGAGTGGGGACAGATGTACGCCCTCTGCCTCGAGACGCGAGACAAGTTTCTCAAATAGCATCAAATGCCTAGCGAGGGCGGACGGTTTAAGTTGTCCGGGAGGGAGGCGGAGGAGACGGAGGGCGCTGCGGATATTATTCGCACGTAGGGGTAGTTGGGTTATGGGATGGGGCGAGTAGGGGGGCAGCTCTTCAGAGATGAGAGACAAGTCGTAGGTGTACGCTGGCGGCGCATCTGGTGGATTCTGGACTAGTGACATGATGATGATGATGATGGGTTGGGGTGGTGGCGATAGATGTGATATCGTAGCTGTCTATATGCACGATGCAGATAGCCGTCTGGGCGGGCTGGGCTGGTGAGGATGCGGAATGACTTGGCCGGTGGAGGGTGGAGGTTGAGAATGGTAGAGGGACAGCGGTGACGGGCGCCGGCGAGTTGCGGAATGCGCTTGGGGTTGGGCTTGTGCTTTGGCTTTGGACGGAGAGCTTGAACAAAGAGCTTGGCCTGTTGCGCCAAAGTGGAGCGGAGAACTTGGCTGTTGGCGGTATGCGTCTCCTTTGGTGAAGGGCAGGTGACCCTGTGTGAATTGGCTTGGTGACGTTGGCTTTGCTTGAGGTTTAGTTCTAGTTGTTGTTGGGATAAGACAGTTGTAGTGTATATGTGAGAAGTGAAGAAGTGAACAAGTGGTTGAGACCCAGTTATTGTTCCTTTTTATGAATTCCCATCAAGTTGTAACCAAGTTGATACGTTGATGATTGTCGGATTCTTGCGATGAAACGGCGCCGAAATACCCGACCGCTCAACCCCGATATTTCGTGCGGAATGCTCAATTTAGGTAAAGACCTTGCGTTTCCTACTGGTTCCAACTCTAAAAGCTATTAGGGGCCATTAAGTAAGTGGGCACGCCATGTAAACAATAGGGTCATATTATTCGCAATCAGTTGATAGCCCGCGCGGCCGAGAGGCAAGATATGTCTACGTCTACGTCTACGTCTACGTACGCCATGCCGTGCCGTACCGACCGATGCGACTGGCGACGTCAGAGCGTCTATCTTGGATTCAATGCAATATTCTTGACGCATCCAAAGTTCACATGGATTCACACTGAGTGTTCTACAGTTCTCTCGGAAGTGATGACATGTCGGCTAGATTGAGTCCATTATAGGGCTCGTCGGGCGCCACGCGCCACGCACGACGCCGCCCAGGTTTAGGGAGAGTGAGGGAGTGCGGGCAAGGGGAGTGTGCCCGCTCTGGTTCCCCACGGATCCCCCTTGTTCCCCAGTTACTGAGGCTGAGGCTTGTTCAAGGTTGTTCTGATAGCGGGTTAGTAGTGGCCTTGTTCTGATTAGCTGATTCGCTCCAATTTTCTCGGGATCTTGCTAAAAGCAAGGTCCCACCAGATTATGCCGAGACCGGCTGGCCCACTTCCAGGAACGGCATCCACGTTGCTTCCGACGTACTTAAATTACACAATACATGTATCTAAACTAATTCGCGCTAATCAGCCAGAACGCTCGCGAGCTGGTTGCGCGCCTGCGGTTTGTTCGAGACAAACGTCTTAAGGGGCGCCTTGAGGGCCGGCTGGCGCTCGACGAGGTCGCGGATCTGCTCGAGCGGCATCTGGAGCAATGTGCCAAATGAGGCTTGGCCAAGCAGGCGGACGAGGTGGACGAAACCGTCCCATAATTGCGGCATCTCCCAGATACGCTTGGCGACGAGTTTGGGGAGTGCATTGTTGGCGATAAAGGGCACAAGTGACTTGTATGTCCGCATGGCTTGGATGACGGTGCGCACAAAGCAGACTGGCAGCGGGGTCGGCTGGTCGACGATACGCTGCATCGCGTTTGCGAGGACGTCCGAGCGGAACACGGTCGTCATGCTAAAGCAGATGCCAATCGCGTCCATTGTCGGCTTGAGACCCGCCTTCTCGCTGTGTAGAGTGACCAGCAGGTCGGCCGGCGTCATCTTCTGCAACGCGCTCGCAAAGGCCGTGCGTACCACGTCGCGGCTGTCTGGCTGGGAGAGGAGGGAGACGATGCGCGGAATCTGCGCGTCGATCTCGGCCTTGTCCAGCTCCCCGATGACGGGAATGATGAAGCGCGGGTCGAGCTCGCGCTCGGCCAGTAAACTGCGAATCACGGGGACGAGAACACCCGATGAACCCTCCGCACTGAGAGTCTTGACGACGCGCAGCGCGAGGGGTTCGGCTCCGGGTGGGAAGGCCTTGAGGATCTCGAGCAGCTTCTTGCTCGGGCCGAGCGACTTGATGAGCGGCGCTAGCAGCTCCTCGACCTTGGCCTGGATAGGTAGAGGAATCTTGGGGTAGATCGAGAAGATGGCATCGAGTAAGTCCGGGTCGCGGCGGGAGAGAGCAAAAGCCAATTCGACGTGCTGAGACACAGTGTCCTGGTCGACTGGCCCGAGGTACTTGGTGTCGATCGTCTCACCAATGTCCTCATCCTCCATGGGTTGGTCGCCGTCGGCATCCACCGCGGGCTTCTCGCCGTCGATGGGCTTATCCTCATCCGCCTCCTCGGTGTCACCGTTCTCCTCCTTGACAGCGAGATGGGAGCGCACAGCCAGTCGCCGCAGCACGCCAAGCGCAAACGAGATCACAGTCGGCGACATGGGGGAGTTGGGCACCCAGCGACGCACAGTCGTAATGGCCATGACGCGCACCTTGCGCTCCGGGTGTGTGCACAGCTGTAAGAGCGTTTGCAAAGCACGCGGCCGCACGGGTGGACGGTGCTCGGCGAGCTCGCGCAGCGAGAGATATCCCACGATCATGCGATCGGGATCCTCACATAGCGGCTCGAGCAGGTCGATCGCAGCCTCGGGCAGTTCAGGAAGGCCAACAAGGAAGCGTGCAAGGCTCTGGTCCTTAGAGTCCAGCGTCGGGATGTACGCGTTCAGGATGGCCAGCAGACCAGCCTCGTACTGATTCTTCTCGGATCGCCGCTTCGCCAGCCACTCCTCGTTGAGCCAGACGGTCGCGAACTTTGCACGCGACCCGAAGTCTCTCGCCACAAACTCGCCGATGAGCCGCCGTTTGTCGTCCCCACCGCGGGAGGAGATACGGGCGAGCAGCAGCATCCACATCTCCTTGGGTTGAACGGCGGCACGGGGCCCATCGCTGATCTTCAGGTCCGCCAGGTGCGACAAGTCCGACCCCGTGTCCCAGATGCGCTGTACGGCTGAGTCCGCAATCTCCGTCTTCTCGTCGAGTGGCAGGGGTTCGGGTGGTGGAAGGCGGAAGTCGGTGATGGTCACTTGCTCTTCGAGCTCGCCTTCTAATGGTTCCATGAGTAACTCGTCGTCATCCAGGTCCATGTCCAGCGGATTGAGGACGACGTCTTCTTCCAACTTGACGTCCTCGCCCAAGAGACACGATGCCAGGACAGGCACAGCATCTGGGTCGTTGTCCTGGATCGCTTGCTTGGCGTTATCAAACGCACGTGCCAACATCTCGTCCGAGATAGCCTGGAGCCCATGCAGAACGACGTCGATGACGGGCTCGAGCGCGAACTGAGACACGTCGACCATGACGCGCCCCTTACCGTCACCAGACCCAGGCTGAACCTCGAGGCGTGCGCGCTTGGCAGTGCTCGACTCGGCGTCAGCCTCGAGTGGGTGTTTGCCGGAGGCGAGCTTGGCGCGCCGTTGCCGCCTCTCCTCCATGTCGGCAGCGTACGCGAGCTCCATGCGCTGCTTCTGGCGGCTGAGAGCATCGTGGAGCTGTGCGGAGAAGCCGACGAGAGGTGGATGTCTGTTGTCAGCACTGTCACGCTAGCGTAGAACAAACGTACTTGGCAATATGAGCCATGACGGCGCGCAGCGTCTTCTCGACTGCGCGGATCTGCATCGCTGGCCGGCGTGATGCCTCCATGGCACTGGGTGTCCACGATGCCATGGACTGAATGATAAGAGGCGCAAGAGCTGGCCGTGTCTTGGCCAAAGGTGGGAATGTGTTGATAATAGGATGGAGGATGGCAGGGTCGTCAGTCGAGTACAGCTGCGTCATGAGCTGCGTGCGGAGTATGGTCGTCTCCTGCTCGAGCTGCTGCGCATTGAGTGCCGAACCCGGCTGCACGAGCGCGACGCTAACATCGCTAGCAGTTGCTCGCAACTGTCATCAGCTTGAGAGGGTTTGAGTAGCTTACCCGTGGATCAGAGCTTGGCGCGCGAGTGCCGACAAGAAGCACCTTTTGCACAAACTTCCAAGCAGCAGCCTTGACGCCTGCACTTTGTGGCTGGGCTCCCGGATCCAGGACTAGTGCGACGATTCGGGCCTTGGACGACTCGAACACGCCATACAGCTGGTGTCCAGCCGATCCAGCCGTGGCACTATTGTCAGCGCCCTTCCTTTCGCTGCGCACATGTATCGGAACATCATGGGGTACACGGTTGCAAAGATGGGAATCGTAGCACGGATCGTCGCCACCGACCCCGTATTAAGCAGGCGGTAGAGATATTCGAGGGATTCGCGCGCGACTGTTGTCAGCTGAGCCTACCGGTTGTTCTTCACCATCGAGCTTGATCTCTGCGCGCAGGCCTGCGCGGCCGACAGTGAGGGCGAGCATGTCGAGCGTCCATGCGCGGAGGAGCGAGTCGGGCCCATCGACGACCATCGGCAACAGCTTCGTACAGAGGTCCGGCAGCTTCTCGGGATGTTCTTCGAAACGGCTACCGGCGGCCAAGAGTTTGTTCGCCTGGTCGGGGGTCTCGGACTCGGCCGTTAGAGCCTCGGCAAGCGCCTGGAGCGGATCCGTCGGGGCGGTGGGCCCGACGGACGCTGAGCCGTAGAGCTCGGGCTCCTCGTCGGCGTAGAGCGACATGGGTGGTATGGATGCGAAGTCGAGTGACTTGGAACTTGTGCATCTTGCATCTTGCATCATTCAACATCACTCAATCACACGCCTAACTCGAGTCCATCCAGGCCTGCGCTCCTTTTCGGCGCCTTGCTAAGGCACGTGGCCGAGATTGGGTTTGATTCCGTCATTCAAACTCTACATCCCATTACCCTGGTACATCCAGCAGCTAACTGGTGGCGATGCTGATGCCTTAGTGTGAGTTAGAAGGGTCCTGCTGGAGCTGGAGACGCTGAGGTGATTGGCTCCTTCCTCATGCGTGAGTGCGGGTGGTTGCACTGCTGGTGTGGTGGTGGATGACGAGGTTCCAACGACCTCTCTCAGGTGCACGTGCGCCGGAGACTTGGTTGTCAGTTTGAGCCAGAGGATGGCCGCTGAGCGGCGGGAGCCATGTACACAAGGGACCGGGGGGGGCGGGGGGGGGGGAGAGGAGGAAAGACAACATAGGTACATATGCTCTGTAAAGCGGGTTACGTGCATCACATTAACACCACCATCAACCTCGGCACAGCTCGACACATCCTACTTCATCGCGGCCTTGCCGACGTTCCAAATACCCTTGGCGGTGTACTTGACAGCAGTGCCTGCAGCATTGACTGCGCCGTTGCCCACATTAGTAAGCGCCTAAAGTCAGCCCGGTCTCGCGGCCACATACCTTATCGCGCTTGTTTGCGTCGTTGACGCTATCCCATCCCTCATTGAGCTTCTCGCTGGCCTGCTGCATCATAACGTTGGCCGCCTTGGTCTGCCGCGACGCCCACGCACCCCAGCTGTTATCGTTCGGGTCCGGCTCGTCGTCCTCATCATCAGAGTCGGTGGTACGTGGTCCGCGTTTAGGAGGCGGTGCGACGGGCTCGAACATGGGGTCGCCGGGCTTGCGCTCCGAGGGGGGAATGTATCGTCCACGCCGCGGGCGGTCGGGCATCTGGCGCTCCTCCGAAGCCGGGCTGTGTGACTTGTGTTCTGGTTCATGGGCTCTAGAATCTGTCGACTTGGGTTCGCTAGACTTATTCCCACCAAGCCACGAACTCCAGCCACCCTTCTTGGGCTCGGCAGGAGGAGGGTCCGCACGGTGATTGCGCTGGCCAGAATAGCGCTCGGCGAAGCGCGAACCGGCGTCGCGGGAGCGCGAGTGCCCAGCGTCGTCGTTGATCCCCGATGCTACGTTCTGCTGGTGTGATGAGGCGTACGGTCCGCTCGAGGAGTATGGGTTGGCGCTTGAGGGCCCGGAGGGAGGTGCAGGGTGTGGGTCGACGTAGGACGACGAGTTGTCACGCGTCCCGGACCACTTTGTGCGTGGACCCTGCCACCCCTGGCTGGGGGCCGAGTTCTTGGCGCGTATCATGTCGCGAAACGACGAGTGTGAGTCGGTCATGACGGAGGCGAGGAGAAGAGATGAAGAGGTGTGGGATCTGGGATTGGCGATGGGACCCAAAGTTAGAACGCGGTTGGCTGGGGCGGGTGGAGGGAGGTGATAATGACGCAGTCAGTGATCGGCAGTTGATATCTCGTCAGAACCTGTTTCTAGCGCTCAGGACAATATGATGGGAATGTCGGTTTGAGATAAAAGTTGTTGAAAGATTCAAGTGAGTAAATGTCAAAGATCAAAGATGGATATTAAAGTAAAGTGAACGTGGATTAATTGAAAGGAAGGAGGGGACCAGTCATCAGTATCATTTGCCCCCCGCAGTCCGCCAAGAAGCCCCGCCTCGTGCCTTAGCCCCCACATCCAGTACCCCCATCCATAATCTCCCAGAACCGTGTCCATGTTCAACGTATCCTCCACATAATCCACTTTATCTTTCACCACATCACCACACTCGTTAACCATGGCGCGGGAAGACGAAGAGGCCGCCGTCGATACCTTCCTTCTGTCCATTTCCCCTGATCCAGCTCCAGCCCCCGCGACATTGGAAACGGCAGGGCACCGGGCGCCGCAGTCGACCATGGCCGTCGGCCCTGACGCAGAAGCCAGTTCAGCGCGCGACAACCTTCCTCCTGAACAGTTGAGAATGGCGGATTGTTCGTTGCCTGCCGTTCAGTCGCCGACAATGCCCAACGTCCCAGGCGTCCAAGATCACGGACCCGAGCAGGATCTCGAGAGCCAGCGCCGTGCGCGGGCGGAGCGTCTCGCTGCCGAGGAACAGGAGGCTCTCGAGTCTGAAGCGCAACTTGTCGCAGGAAGAGAGGCTTCGGCTGCTGAAGAGACCACCGCAGTGGACGAGGCGGGGGGAGTAGAGAAGCAGCAACCAATGTCCGAAGCTGCGGAGGGTAAGCCCGAGCTTGAGATGCCGGACGGCCTAGAAGGACTACGCCGACGCCGTCCCGACTCAGAGGTACACCCACCAGATAGCGTCACGGACACCCCTCGTTCCGCATCAGAAAACGCCCAGCAAGAAGCGAGGTCGGGTGAGGCAACGCCGGTAGGAGACGAACAGCAGTGCCGAATCTGCTTCGGCGGGCGCGAGGAGGAGGCCGAATTGGGTCGTCTGATTTCGCCCTGTCTCTGCGCTGGAAGTATGCGGGTGAGCAATGGCGCTGTTGGTTGACCTGACGACAGTACGTGCATGTCCAGTGTATCAACCAGTGGCGTGGGACTGGGGTCAATGCCAAGACCTTCCTGGGTGAGTGACAGGCTGGTCGATGCGCACCCCGTCGTCGTGTTGTCATCGGCTTCTGTGTTATGCTGCCGCGGTAAGAAGAGGAAGGTTATGAGCCCAACACACTGAGCATACGCCATGGCATGGCTGCTGCCACCTCACCCTGCGTCACCACCCGTACGCGTTGCAAGCTGACACCAGAATGTCCCCAATGCCACCACCAATACGCGATCCGGCGGACTCTCGCATCGGGGCTAGCAACATCCAAGACGATCCTCTACCTCCTCACCACCGTCCTCTTCCTCCTCATCACCTTCGTCTGTGGGCACGTCCTATTGCGCTACCTAGTCGCCGCAGCCCAAGTCGCGGCCGAGGCCGATAAAGCTGCCGAGTCGCAAAAGACGGGCGCAAAGGCAAAGGCAAAGACTGGCGGCATGACACGGCACGGCGACGTATGGGAGAACGAGGACGGGAGCGTGATCATCGCAGCACCCGGTCTGACTCTGGTTTACGATGTCATCGTCGAGGCGGTTGACATCTTCCTGGGTCTCGCGGCAGCGGCGTACGACATGTGGCCTCGCGACGGGCGCAGTTTCCACACCCGCGCGTCTCGCCTAGCATTAGCAGCAACAATTCGCCTCATCCTAGGCCTGAGCGTTCTGGGTTCACTCTCCTTCCTCTCACTCCTAGCTTCACTGTCGCTCTTCGCGCCCCTTCAACTGGTCTACACAATCTTCGGGACGGGGGTGTTTCGCGGACCATTGGAGAATATCCGCCGTCGCGCTCCCAACGTAGGCGGTATTCTCGTCATCCTCGCCGTCGCGATTGGTGTAGTCAACTCCATCGTGAGCGTGTACGACGTTGTTCGCGCAATTGCACGCAAGCTCCTCACATATGTCGAGACGCAGATCCTCGAGGTCAACCCCGAGCAGGCGCGACTCGCTCGTGAGGCTGCGGCCCGCCAACCGCACTGGTTCGATACGTGGGTTGCGGAACGGAGGTGGCGCCGCATCAGGGGATGGTATGAGGTATGGGTGCGCCTGTGGGTGTGGATGAAGGAAGCGTGGCAGGCTGGTATGGCGTCGCTCAAGGCCAGCGTTGAGGCGCGGGTGAACGCTGCTGAGCGTGCGAGGGAAATGGAAGGGGAGGTGCGTACGGATTAGAGCTTGTGTATTCAATGGCATATCATCATTGTGAGGGTAGGGGGCTCCACGAGATGCTCGGGGATGTAGGTTTGTAATGAGCTCTAGATACTGGGGCTTGGAG
This sequence comes from Cutaneotrichosporon sp. HIS471, assembly GCA_030864385.1. Lineage (NCBI taxonomy): Eukaryota > Fungi > Basidiomycota > Tremellomycetes > Trichosporonales > Trichosporonaceae > Cutaneotrichosporon > Cutaneotrichosporon sp. HIS471. The sequence goes on along the minus strand of AP028245.1, from coordinate 610,598 downwards.
TTGCAGGAGGGACTGGGATTTGCTCTGGCTCTGTGCGTTGATGGTGTTGAGATTGAGGCATCATATGCAAGCATGTAGCATGCAGGAAAGGGGAGGGAAGGAGTGGGGCAGCTCAGTGAGGACTAGGCTGGAGTGGGGCAGAAGTGACGTGTCATTCACCACGTGATCCCCCACCCCACCCAATCATCCATGGGATGGTGCGTCACTCGTCACTCACGCCCATTACCACTGTTCGAGCTGTTGACACCATCCATCCATCACACTAGATCTCACTCAGCATGGTGGGCTTGCGGTCTGGTGACGCTAACAACAGGCCGCCAACTCGCAGGGCATCCAGACGCTCCTCGAGGCCGAGAAGGAGGCGAGCAAGGTCGTGACCAAGGCGCGCCAATGTGAGTGGGCGCGGGAGTCGCTGGGGTTGCGGTTACACTCTCATATGAGCTCTCCTGCTCTCCTGCTCTCCTGCTCTCCTGCTCTCCTCATCCATCCTCCTCCCATCCTCTTCCCATCCCGTTCCGACCCCACTGTCCATCCTCTCCCGCCCTCCCCCCTAATTCCCCTCCTCACAACCAACCCACCGACCCACTCTGCTCGCGTTGGCTCGCTCACTCGCTCACTTGGCTCACACCAGACCGCGTACAGAAGCTCAAGGACGCGCGGACAGAGGCTGCCAAGGAGATCGCCGAGTACAAGGCTCAGAAGGAGGCCGACTTCAAGAAGTTTGAGTCCGAGGTGGGTTGTGTTGTGTTGTGTTGTGTTGTGTTGTGTTGTGTTGTGTTGTGATGACATGGCCAAGATACTGACGCTATCTCCGCGACTGACTGACTCTGCGTCCAACCTCGTCTATACCTTTGCGCTCCGCCGCTGTGGACTCGCTTGTCCTCCGCCCCTCGCTCATCCTCGTCCTCCCTGCTTGTCCCCCTTCCTCGCCCCCGGCCCTCCTGCCATCCTCCCACTTGGTCCCTCTCACCGTCCCCTCACCCCTCACCCCTCCACCCCTCTCACTCATCCACCTTCGCTCGCCCTCGCTTCGCTCGGGTTCACTCACAGCACACCTCGCACAAGTCGACGTCGCAGTCGACGATCGACGAGTCGACCAAGAAACAGCTCGCCGAAGTCGAATCGTCTATGCAGAAGAACCGCGGCGACGCGCTCACGAAGATTGTTGACCGCGTCCTCACCGTGGAGCCCAAGCTGCACCCCAACCTCAAGAAGGTCGAGGCGTAGTTGCATAGTGGCGTATTAAGTGTAGAATGTAGGATTGTTTGCGGTTGATGGCGTGACTGACGTAACTGATCATCTTGCCAAGCCCAGCCCCACCTAGTGACTGTGAGATGAGAGGAGAGGGCCTGGTAGCAGGGCAACGACTGTGCCCGACTCGGGCTCAAGGCAGCAGGTATCTCGGTATCGTCCTCGGTCTGGTTTGGATCGGCTGGGGAGCTGGTAAGCGGCTGAAGGATCCAATATGCTGATTCAACTAGGTGAAAGTAGAAGCTGCAGCTTGGATCCGACGCAGTGCTTTGGAAATTGGTCTGGGTCCACTGTTGGTTGCGAGTTCTGCACGCTTGGTTCACAGCTGCATCAAGCTCATCAAGCTGGCCCACCTCGGCCCACACCTTTCTCCGAGGCGGGCACAAGTGATCTAATACACAAGTGATCCAGTCAGCTCAGCTGGCTGAGGCGCTTTTAGACTGCACCCTGGAGTAAATGCAAAGTTTGTGTCTAGAGAAGGGAGAGTTGAGTCAGTGAGGAGGACAATGTCAGCGCCTGATACATGGAGGTGGATGGACAATGCAAGCCGTCGATACTGACCAAGTAGTGCCACGTGAGTTGCCGCCACGCGATGACCACGTGATGCATTACTTCACTTGTCGAGAATCACACACAGAAATAAATACACGTCATTTTCTCAGTCTACTTAAGGGCGATATACTAGTATCGTTCTATGCATCTACTCTAACTACTACAGTAGCCCGGTTCTAGCTCCACCAATCCCAGGGGCTAAACCCAACATGACTGCCACAGCTCCACGAGTCGGTATTAGAAACTGCCGAAATCCGTGGCCTAGACCGGGCTCGATTGGTGGAGCTTTATCCTTTTGTGATCGATCGAGAGATTGAAGATGAGGACTAGACCCGGGCTTGAATCATCCAAGTTCATGTGATCTAGTCTAGCCTCTGTTTCTATATCCCTTCCGCCCGGCCGCCCGTTGGCGCCACTTTATGCAATACCTATGTATTTCTTAACATTGGAACTTGGACTAGTTCTAGCTGTTCTACAGTTTGCCCTCGTTCAAAGTGCCTTGAGTAAAAAAAAGTACCGCCGGCTAGTTTGATCACGAGGGTTATGAGGGTTATGGGGGGGGATAATTTGTGACGTTTTAGTGACAGTCACCTTGTAGGAATAGCAAATTACGGGAATCGGCTCAATTCTAGGAACAAAATAGGGTAGATCGGATTAACACGGTTAAAGCGGAATCAAAAGTGGGGCTCCCTAATCGGTCTAATCCGATACCCTTAATCCCCTGAATCCCTGAATGATGCCGGCGGGTCTGTGCTTTTGTAAGTCAACGGGTTGGTCGCGTAAAGCGGCAAAAACTCGCGACATGACAGGTAGGTCTCTGCTCTTTTCAAGTAGATGGGGTGGGGGGAAGTTTGCATGAAGAGGGGTGACTACAGTATTGTGGTTCAAGTGACCATCGGACACGGACTATGCTCAGGCCACCACCTCGGCTCGGCTCAAAGTGCATGCAAGCGAGATTGCTCCTCGACGATCCGACGAGGCCGGCGGTACGGTTCACTTTCGGACTTTGAGCAAGTTAACTAGGAAGACTTGTTACTAAGCCATCGTCAGACTTTGAAGCATCGAGTAACCGAATTCTACTACACTGTATAGTGTAACCTTGGTAGAGGCATGGTGGCTGGATAGCTTGGAGTCTGGAGGCGTGCAAGTGGATAACGTCCCCACGCCCACGCCCACGCCCACACCCACGCCCACCCTCACGCTGACGCATAGCCGGCGGACATGTATGGATTAGCCTGACGGAAGGGATCAAGGGTGACCTAGACCTAGAATTCAGGAATAAACTCATTCCGACCGACCATCGGCCGGCGGCAGTTGTAACAAGGGGAAAGTGGATCTCACCAATCGACACTTTGACCATTTAGATTGGATCAATGCTCCGGCGGCAACTCGGCAGCTTCTACAGCTCAATAGTATTATTATTCAAACCCCGCTCCCAGACTCTGACCCGCAGATTAGCCCCGGATTTCCATCTTGGGGCATCTTTGACCTTTTGAACCCCCCACCGCCGCGTACCGCCGGTTGATTGGAGCTTGTTCCTCGCTAATCGCTAAGCCCAGACAGAACTTTTTTTATTTTCAGATTTTTCATGCCCGTGCGTCAAGCCAGATGCAACTTGTAGCGTGTTAACCTCACACTCCCCACCGAGCCCCCGTGTGGCGCGGGTTCCAGTATAAACAAGGGGGCACGGGCCCGAGCACAAACGACATTTTTGTCGGAGAGAAGTTTGGAGATAGACCGGCCGTTTTAAAGGAAGAGTCAAGTATCGGGTAACCCGTAGCCACATGGCGCCATTTTCAGGGTTTGATTGACAGTTGGTACAAGTAATACCGGCGGCAATGAGAATAATAAGGGTAATGAGGGGACCCCATTAAGGTAAACTAAAAAGCGACTTGAGCGAACTTGTAGTAGCCTATTTAGCCCTTTGCCCTAATAACCCTTGAATTAGAAAGACAAGAGGCTGAGCAGGCGAGGTATCCAGTGGCAAAGTTCCAGTTTAACTGACTTTCTAAAGGGAATTTGATTTGAATAGTAATCGTCTTTCTAATAGAAACTTGACCCGCTCCATCATCCCCCCCCCTTCCCTTCAACCCTTCAACCCTTCAACCCTTCTCCCCTTCGGTTGACTATTGCTTCTGGTGGCGCCGTCCTTGGTGTCACTCCGTCAACCAACAAACTTAGACTAGTCAACAACATCAATACCCATTCTACTCGAGCTACTCATCAACCAGATCCACAATATTCAATCGGTATCCCTTCCAGAGGCACCCGCGTCACCCCGCTACATTCCTCGACATCATTCTCGCTCGGCGCCACTCTTTCGCCGCTTGCCGCTTGCCGTTGCTGTTGCCGCAGCTCACGCTAACGGTCTCACTTACGCCCTCGCCCACGCCACAAACCCCCACATCCACACAACCTCAGCCTAGCATTCCTCATCCTCATCTCTTCACAATCTTCTTTCTCTTCAACCTTTGGCCACTCCACACATCCACATCCACATCCACACCTTGATCCCCATCTTGTCGAATTCCGACTCACGCTCTTGCCGATTTCCACTTTTCCCGGTAGTGGCTCGTATCTCTCGACATTCCCCCCTCTTCAAACGCCACCCGTGCGCCGTTCAGTGCACTGTCACTAACAAGACTCCTGAAGCGCTTGTTCTCCCACCCTACCCTCTTGCCAACAGGCTAAGTCTCACTTTGATTTCAAGAGGTACCTTCCCCCCTTCACCCTCACCGCCACCGACTGTCTCTCTCTTCTTCCCCCTCCCCCTCCTCCCTCCCCTGACAGTCATCACGCGACCTTTTCCCCCGCGGCCGAGACTCCAACAACAATAGGTAGGTTAGCCTGGTTGATATGACCCAAACGTTCCAACGTTGGTCCAAAGTTCCATCCACTGACACTTGACTTTATCCCTTGCCAATCGCGCCACTCAACCACCTTCCTTGTCATCCCTCTTGCGACTCCCTTTGGATTCGTTGCAATCGACTGTTTGCATACCTTCGACTATCGGATACAACTGGGCCCGGATTCCACTTGCCCCTTATCCAAACTGTCAACTGTCAACTGCCGCACAAACCTCCCTCCCTCCCCCCCCCCCCCCCACCCCCCACTTTGAATGGTTATTGTATCTCAACAAAACCTACCTCGCACTGTCGATTCCCTCTTTTGCCCCTCGCTAGCGCTCTGATCCATTCTGATCCTACCTACCTCACGGTATTGACTTGGTTTTGCCCCACACTCGCACGCACTGTGGAATCGGCACTCATCGGGCCACAATTGGGCACGTTCCTTGTGTAATCATTCCACTCCGGCGTACTCTCAACTTCATTCCCCCGACATAAACCCATCCTACCATCCCTCAACCTCGACCTCGGCATCCCCGCGCTCGAACCCCGCTTCTCGGCTACGGCCCCCACACCCCACAAATCTCACCACCCCTCGCTCCTCGCTCTCGGACTCGTCTCACCATCTCATCCCTTGTCACTTTCATTCAACCCTTGTGCCATCTTTCTAACTCTTTTTGTCAACTACTTGAACCCATCACCTGCAGATCTCCACAACCTCTCTTAATCGTTTGGTTGGCCACCGCTCCATCGAGTTGCAATGGCCAATGAAGACGTCCAGCGGGACGGCACCGTGAGGCCACCTCCGCCTCTTCAGCCCCGAACCCGCTCCCCCATCCCCAGAGCACTCGACGCGGCCAAGACCGATGCTGTCAGACAGCCAAGTCCTCTTTCCCATACTCCCGTCCGCGCGGCCATTTCTCGTACCCCGAGCGCCATCGCATACGGGCAGACGATGTATGGCGTCGGTATCGGCGATGTCGCACCCCTCGCACCACCCCGTCCCAAGCTCGACCTCGATAAGGAGGAGCTCACCACCAAGGGAAGAAAGCGCAAGCGTCTCGCTAAGGCTTGCAGCGCATGTCACAAGAACAAGCGCCGTTGCGACGGATTTGCCCCCTGCTCCAACTGCGAGTTTTCGGCCCGCCCATGCATCTACCTCAACGCTCAGGGCGAGCAGATTCCACCACCCCGCACTCGTGACTCGTCGGCGACGCCAATGAATAAGCGCCTCAGCGACGACGATAAGCCACCGGCGGCAGCGTACCTGGAACAGTCCGGTGCTGCAACCAATGGCGGCAGCCCTGAATGGCGTCGTGACTACCGTAAAGCCGCGGGCACTGACGTGCGCGACTGGCGCATGTCAGGTGAGCACCGTCCTGGACCCTTTGGCCCCATCGACCTTGTTGAGCGCGACCCCGCACTCCAGGCCGAGTTGCTGGATATTGCGCTTCGGCGTACCCCGGCATACGCTTGCATGTTCCATGCCCCGACGTTCCAACACCGGTTGTACCTCAACCTCGTTCAGCCGTTCCTGCTCGACGCACTGTACGCCATGGGCGCGAGACTATGCGAGAACCCCGCGTTCGTCAAGGCGTTCGCTCCCGACACGCCATCGCACAAGCGCGGCCTCATCTTCGCCGACCGTTGCCGCGCCCACGTCGATCGCGTCATCGATGCGCGCCAGAGGTGGTCCGAGGACGAGCGCAAGAGGGATCAGGGCACGTGGGAGGAGACCGAGTTTGTTCAGTCGTGTATCGTGCTCAGCATGATCTATAACTCGGTCCGCGAGGCACGCCTAGGTTTCTACTACCTCGACGTGGCGGCATCTGTCATGCGCCCAGGTGCGAATGGCCAGCTCAACCCTCCATCGCAGCGCCTCAACCTTCCCCCAGCCGAGTTCTTCACAATGGCCGAAGTTCGCAACCGTACGCTCTGGCTCGTCGTCTTACAGGATATTTGTGCGGTCGCCTCTGGTCACCCGCGGCGTCTTTCAGATGCCGAGCTCGCACGCACTCCTCTACCTGGTCCAGAGATGTACTGGCAGCGCTATGGCGGTATGGCGTCCAATGGGCGCGATCCCGGACGCCGCGACACGATCACTGTTGGCTCTGGCAACTGGCACAGCGAGGAGGGCCAGGTCGGCGAGATGGGTCACATTGTGCGCATCCTCATCATCTTTGCCAACATCATGTCGTACGTCAACGTGGGCAACGCGGCGGACCCAAGGTTCAGCATGAGCTTTGAGGCGGCGCTCAAGGGTTGGGCGACCGAGCTTCCTCGCAACCTGCGCTTTGACGAGGTCAACCTCGCGAGCATGATGCCCAAGATCAAGAGCACGGTACCTGCGATAGCCTTCAGCGGCTGGGCGTTTGCGTACATGCACGCGGTCGCCGAATGCGGCATGTTCTATCTCCAGTCGAAACACAATGGCTTGCCTACCGCTGTCCAGAGACAGGGCTCGGCGGTGGACAACTTGGCTGTCCTTATCGGCGCGCTTGGCGAGCGCGGCCGAGAGGGACCTCTCAGTGAGTCTTGAATTTCACAACAAGCTAACCGCAGTGTTCTTCCCGATCATGATCGTGACCTGCTGGACGGACCACCTCCACGCGACCTCGCCGTCGTCGTCGCAGATGCTCGACGAGCGTCTCAACATCTGGTGGGCCGAGCTGTACCGCGAGTGGGGCTGGGATAGACGCGAGACGCTCAAGCGGGGCATTTTCCCCAACCTCGACGGTCGCAGTCCCAAGTCGACATCGCCTCAGCCGGCCAACCGGGGAAGGGCCGACGGCACGCAGCTCGCCTCGTCACCGCACCTACCCGAGAGCTCGGCGTCTTCCGCTGCGTCGCAGGTGGTAGTCACGCCCTCTGAGCCCTCGTTCAACCGGTACCCCCTGCTGCCGCCCCTGCGCCCACGGGATCGGAACGAGTCGCCGCGGCGCTGCTCGGCGTCGCCGATGCGGGGCCACCGCGCCCTCGGCTCTGGCGGCAGCGCGGGCTCGCTCGACCGGGGCGAGCGCGACGGCTTCAACCTCCCCCCGCTTTCGTCGTTCCGGTCGTCGCGCGAAGGTTCGCGCGAGCCGCGGCCCCTGGCCGCGCCGAACAAGCGCTGGCCGGGACCGTCGGGCGGCCAGCTGCTTGGCATTGACGCGCTAGTGAGTGCTGCCGAGGAACACCGGCGCGAGAGTCTCGAGCAGCCGAGTGCGATGGCGTAGTTTTAGGATTGTACTACTAGTAGCCAGTATACTGCGTGTATTGTATTAGTACTTAGTACCGGGTATGCAGGATTCTTTCGAGCACAGACGAAATGAGTGGTGAGAGGAGGAGGCGCCTCCACTTTTGTCCACTTTGAGCATTGATTGGTCAGTACCTGGCGGGTCAGTGCACCCCAGATATGAATGAACACTGATCGCCCAACCAAACAAGAGCTGCGAGCCAAACATGAACTGTTAACCATAACAACTAGGGAACAGGCACGAGAACCTATAGAAACATGGCGGAGGCTGGAACCGACTGGCGATGTAATGTGTAGTGGCCGAGTGGAGTTGGGTAACACGGCTTGGGCGTAGTGGATGGTGGATGGGCTAGAGCACGGCGAGGGCAGCACAAGCGGCTCCGACCACCGCGGCGCCAACCACCGCCCTCCTCGCGCCACTCTTCTTATTATCCACTTGACTCTCCTTGTTTGTCTTCTGCTCTGCACAATTATAACTATACCCCTTATTCGTCACGTTACCCCTCTGTCCATCCAACTTTTTAAAGCATTCTTCCCACTGAGTATCCGTCGTTGTTGAAATACACACCTCCCATCCGCACTTTGGGTCATGTACTGCTGGTGAAGCGGCTGTTCCGCAACATTCCACCATATAGTAATTTGGAAAAGCGACACATGCGCGTTGACCCGATGTAGAGTTTAACGTTGGTGGCCAATATGCTGGAGGCGCTTTCGTCGCCCCGTCCAATGTCGGGAACGACGTGCATGCGTAGGGGTCGGTGATGTTTGTTGGGGCCATGGTTGGCTGACGTTAGTGGGGGTAGGGGGGGGGGTGACTCACTGTTCGAGAAAGTGATGACTGGATTGAGAAGAGAGATGAGAGGTGAAAGAATAGAGAAGAGAGAAGGATACATCCAGTCTATTTATCCTCTTCCTTTGGATCTACGGTGAGATGGCTTGTCTGATGGAAGGGAGAAAGAAGACAGTCGCGTATCTCCATCTAACCCGGCCACTACCCTACCCTGTAATCAAATAGTTTGTTTGTACTCTTTAGTCTCCTGTGGCTGAAAGCGGTAGCGAATCGCATGCGTCCAACCAAAACGCCACATTACATTACGAGATCCAATTTCACGCTACTGGTGGGCTGGATGATGCGAGGGTTCACGTGTTCATTACGGATGGGAGATGGGAGATGGGAGATGGGAGATGGGAGATGGGAGATGGGAGATGGGAGATGGGATGACTGCCCTGTCGAGCTGTCGAGTAAGCAGTGACTCTATAGGTCCAAAGTAGAACACGAGATGATCACAGGCCATGCTGTTCAGATTCTGCTCTGCCCCACTCCTTTCCATCCAGAGCTGCAGTCGTTGACAACGGAAACCAAGGCAGGGGCTAGCAGTCGCATGCTCAACCGGCGCACAACTTTGTTACGCCTGTTTGACACTCCGGCAGCCATATCTTGGAAATCATCTCATCACCTCTACCAAGAGTACACCCTTCACCAGACCGAGAAGCCTCCTACACCAGTTCTCCGGCCCAGGTCCTAGTCTACTCAATAGAACGATGTGCATGTCTTGTCAAATCCTACTCGGATGGTACCGGGCTCGGCCTCGGCGCCCAGTCACCAAAGATGAGGGCTGCAAAAGCCTCAAACTCCTGCAGGGCAAGGAGCGCCTCAACTCCGCCGTCGGGAATTCCCTCCCACACACCGCGGGACCAGCGGTTCAGCTCGGGCAGGATGTCAGCCAGGCGCCGGCGCCCGCTGCCGTCGGGGTTACGCAGTGCGTCCGTGAGGCTGGTGAGCATGGCGCTGACGCCCGTGTCGATGAGCACGCGCGCGTCGGGGCTGCTCACGTGCTCGCGCGTCTGGCTGAGCAGGTTTGCGAGGTGGGCTGCGCCGTGCGGGATGTCACCTGGTGTCGTGGGGAGGGGGCAGTCGTACAGTGCCGGCAGGGGGGTCGGGGGAAGCAGGACGGCGGTGAAGTCAAAGAGGGCGTGCTTGCCGTGCGCGTGGTGGCCTTGGGCGTTGATCTGCTCTGCCGAGTCCGTCTCGACTTGCGCGCGAATCTCCTTCACGAGCGCGGGCCACGTCTCGGCCGTCAGTTCACGCTTCAACCCCAGGCCGCCGAAGACACGGTCGACGGCGCCCTCGACCCGCTCAGAGACGGTGCGCCAACCCTCGTTCAGCAGCCACCACGAGTATGTGAGGAAGAGGCGCTCCGCATCGTCGTTGCCTGCGTTGCGCTCGGCCTCGAGGGAGAGCGCGAGGTCGTCGTCCAGCGGCACAGCGGGTACCGACCACGGGAGGTAGAAGCGGAGGGCCCTGGAGTCAGCTACGTTACACAAGCATCCGCAGCGGACGGAGCTGGAGCGCAGACTGGGCGCAAAGCTCAGGTATCAATGCGACTCACTCGGGCACGTAGTTGTCGGGCGAAAGGTACGACCAGAGCGACTTTGGCGTGTACATGGCCTTGAGGGCAGCGCGCTCAGCAACCTCGCGTTCGCGCGCGCGGTGCGCCCCCTGCACGTCGTGGAGGTAGCGAGCGCGGGTGAGGATCGTAAGCTGGGACGACGTGAGGAGGTAAATGAGCGGGACGAGGTACGCGGTGGCGAAGGCGCGAGTGAGGCCTGGGGTCAGCGGGATCCCAGCAGGATGGGCGGCGTGGGTGTCGCGACGACGTAAGGTCAAGCAGAATCAGGCAGAGTGGGAAAGGACGGGTTGCGCTGGGCAAGACAGAGACCGAGACCAAACAGCAACATGGCTCCCGACTCGGCCACCTAGACTCACTCTGCACCTTGAGGTCGCGCCACAGTTGCTTCTTGGTCCGCGGGTCCTGGGGCGGCGAGGCCACGGGCTCATGGATGCGGTGCGGGGGGCTAGCCTCAAGCGGCGACATCTGGCTCTGCGGCGAGGGCACGACGGAAGAGGTATCAGTGGGCGGCAGCGAGATTGCCTGCGAGATAGTCGAGGATGTGAGCTGCGGTCAACCCTGTTCACAAATACCCGCTGATCCGGCCGCAAAGCTCGGGGGCCCGACTCACCAGCTCGTCGTCGCTGCTCCGCGTAAACTCGCTGGCCCAACTCTCCGCCGGCAGCGTAACCTCTGTAGCGTCCGTGCTCTCCGACGCGACACTCGCGAGCGACTCAGCCAAAGTCCCTGGTGCCGGTGCGCGTCTGGCGGACAACTCAGCTACCCCGCCATCAGTAGAATACCCGTCGTGTCCGAGGAGGAGTGAGTCGGCGGGTGTGCTTGCTGGCGTCGGCTCGGTCGTGCCGGTATCCGCCGGACTGCCGAGCGCACCAACGCCACCGTCACTGTCATCCTGGGCTATCTGGTGGAGGTTGCTGTCGAATGTTACCTCGGGAGGGGCAGATTTCGCCTGTAATGCCTGAGAAGTTGACTCGACGGGGTAGGCTGCGAAGAGGGCGGGTTCGAGGTTGGGCAGGAGAGCGTATAGTGTAAAACTGATCGTTGAGAGGAGGGAGGTGAAGTGGACTTTGAGACTGGGGTTAGTGGACATTGCTGGGGAGAGAGGGGGGGGGGGGGGGGGGGGAAAGGGGGGAGAGGGATGCGCCTGGCGCCAAGGTGGCGAGAAAGGGGGAGTGGATGTGATGGAGTGACGAGTGGCCACAGAATACCAAGTCGGGGACGGACTTGGATCCACGACTTTGGCTTGTTTCCCCATCCGCCCGCTTCTCCCCCCTCCCCCCCCCCTTGCCTCATCACTTTCCTCATCCCATTCTCAGACATCGGCTTATCACCCACGCAAACTCACGTCTCTCTCTCGCGCCGGTCACGCATTGCGCGCAAGCGGGCATCACGCATCCGCGCCCCGACGTATCCGAACAGGAAGTAGAGTGTACCGACAGCGCCGCTCACGAAGAGCATACGTCGCACGCGCCTGTGCCAGGGGTTTGATGGCATTGTATTGTGGTCAAGTAAGGAGGGTGAGTTAAGTCAAGACAAGAAGTCGATATGGATATGGTGGATGGAGTAATGTGGAACGGAACGCCAACGTGGGGAGGAAGGCCCGGCTAAGCCTGGTAAGGGGGTTACCGGGCGGATTTGGGCGTTGGGCATTGGAAGCTGGGCGGAGGCTTTTTTACCCACTACTACCGTAGACCGTCATAGCTCGGGCGGCCTCAAGCCTCATCACCGCCTTCCATAGACACCAACTGCTTGCGCCTCCTCCCGCTCAACTCGCTGCTAAGTTGCTCAGCGCTGCGCGCCTCACCAACTCGCCTCTTGGACCAACATGCATCGGGTGGCACCCGGACTAACACTGGTATAATGGCATAAATGCCGACACGGCCTCAGCCATTAAGTTCTACTCGTACACTGCACTGCACTGCCCAACTAATCCTCACCCTCGTGGAACGGCCAGGCGACAGCGAGGCGCGGCGGCGCGCCATCCACCTTGCCAATGCCACCCTCCGACCACCACTCGTCGTATTCCTTCTGCGCGTCCTCGAGCTCGGCGAGCATGCGGATCGCGTACGCGTGCAGCCGCAGCGGATACCCCGGGTCGCGATCCCGTGGCGCCACCTTTGGCGTAGAGTGCCCGTACGCCTCGAGCGCCTTCTCAGTGCTCGGCGGGAGGAGGGAGGAGCGCTTCGAGAACGAGTGGCTCATGTGCGGGCTCGTCGCGCCACGCGGACTCGGCGGTTGCGAGTTTCGTCGAGGAGAGGTGGCGTTGCTCGCCTCGAACGTGTCGCTCAGTGGCGATGCAGTGGGCAGCTCGAACTCGAACGCAAACTGCGCCTTGGCGTCTTGGATTGCCCGGACGTGCGGCTTCGGACCACCCTCGGTCGAGATGTTCGGAGGGGGCGACTTGCGCGCGGTTCCCCGTGCGATCGGGTTGGACGGCGATGTCGGTGACGTCGGCGAACCTGAACCACCCGTTCCAATCTCGGGCGGCATCAGGCTCGGGCCCAGCGTCGACCACGGCGAGGTCGCCCCATTGTCCACCTTGCGCACGCCCGGTACTGCCGGGTTGTTTTTCGGCGCCGGAAGCGACGGGTTTGAAGTGGTGTGTGGCGACCCGCTACCATTCGACCCCGTAGATGCTGTCGAAAGCCTTGGCGACCTCACCACTGGCGAGTTGTCAGGCATGCTCGGCGAAGTCGGCGGCTTGGGCGACGAACCTTTCGGCTTCTTCTGCATGCCGAGCGTGCGCTTCCACCACGAGCCCTTCGACTTGCTGTCGTCCTCCTCCTTGGCTAAGAGTCTTTCCGCGCGGGTCGTCGCCTGTGGCGAATCGGTAACCATTGTTATAGTGGAGCGGCTGCGAGGCAGTCCGGGCGTTGTAGGTGTTCTTGGTGGCAGAGATGCGCTGTCCAGTATCTCTGGAGACTGCTGCGGCTCGAGCTCGTCGTAGCGTTTCTTGATCCGATCGAGGCGCTGCTGCAGCAGGCGGACGGACTGGATCTCAACCTCATAGGACGCGGGTTCATCCTTGGTCGTGTGCAGGTGGCCAAGGCGGAACACCACTAACCGTAACACGTAGCTGCGCACAGATTGCGACCAGAAGAGGAGCAGCCGCTCAAACAGCTTCTTGTTCAGCAGAATGTCCATACACAACTCGCGCCTGTCCTCTGGCCGCGCAGTGAGGATCTCCCAGTGCGTGAATAAGAACGCGATGACCTTGACGAGCGTCAGCGCGTGCTCGCCCTCGTTGAGGATGAGGCGGAACAGGCCAATGAGGTACGGCACGTCGAGGGGCGAGTGTACGTCGCCCCACTGGATTGGGTCGACGAGGCCATCGAGCAGGTCGAACAGGCAGAACACGCCCTTGGGCGCGTACAGGCTGGTCTTGGTGATGAGGTTCTTGGTCCACAGGTCGACCATCTCGCCCCACAGCTGCGAGCCCTCGCACTGGACGACAACGTTCTCGTGGGTCGGTACGTTGATCGGCGCCGAGGCAAACATCCACAGCGTTTCCACAAGGCGGCGGTTGGCCGTCTCGAGCACGGCCGGCTTCTGGCTGCCTCTGAAACCCGCCGACTCGGTCGCGTCAAAGTGCTGGGTCGACGACGAGGTCGTGACTGCGTTGACGGAGCCAAGAATGTACGAGTGGCACTTGATCGAGAAGATTGTCGCGAGGTGTGCGTAGCCAGGCGCGCGCAGGAGTACGCTCGCTGGGATCGGCCGCCGTTGCTGCTGGTAGTACAATATCGCCGGCGCGAGGTAGAACGCGAGCTGCTTGTGGTAGGCTCTATAGAACGCCGGGAAGAGCTCCGAGTCGTCCGACTGCCAGCGACGTAACCAATTGCCAGGCTGGAAGTGGAACGCCTCCTTCTCGGCGGCCGAGTCAAAGTCGGGGTCGAGAGTGAGGAGACGCCGCGTGTATGACTGCGAGTCGTCGAAACAGAGACCCTCGAGGTGCGCCGGGTAGCTGGGCTGCGCCTCTGGCGGGACCTTGCGGCCGAGCAAGACGGGGCGCGTGAAGCGCATGAGCGCACCTCGTGGCGGCTGTAGCACGCCAACGAGTTGCCCGCCCACATGAGGAATGCGGAAGAACGCGAATGCCTGATGTTAGCTGGAGATGAACCATTCTTGAGCTTACCAAGAAGCGACCGCTGAACAGCAGTGTGTTGTGGAACACGCCCTTGGCGCCTAGCTTGTCCATGACAAAGTTCATGACGCGCATCATGAGGTGGAGGAAGGCGTCCTGGTGCGACGGTGAAGCCTCGAGCGCGTGCGCAGCGAGGCACTGGCTCTCAAGGACCGCAGCGAGGCCCTCGAGGCAGGCGCCGCGCTCGTTAGCTGGCTGTTCAACACGCAACTCGAACAAGAGCGAGTCCGCCCAGTCGAAGCACACCTCGCGGAGATCTCTGTACGCCGCCTCCTCGTGGGGCGAGTAGCAGCGGCGGTCCACCTCCTGGACCAGTACTAGGAGCCTGTTGCGGATGATGCCAGAGCGTTCTGGACCACTGCCAGACTGCGTCGGATACCGGACGTTGTCAAGCGCGCGGATTAAGTCCTGCGTGAGGTCGCGTATCGACACGTTTGGGTCGGGCATGACAGGTTTGGCGTCCGCAAGCAGTGTTCTATGCGTCGGGCGGCAGCGGAACGGCGCCTTGGATGGCGGGATTTGCTCAGGCTCCTTGGGCTCCTCGAGCTCGCGCGGTGGTCGGGCCGGGTTATCGTGAATGAGCCGCGCACCAGACTTCTTTGGTGCTGGTGCTGACACGGGCACACGCTGCTCCAGCTTGGGAAGCGCCTTCTCCACCAGCATCGGCGCAGACGTGCTGGGCGTCGGCGTCGGTGTCGGAGTCTCAGCCTTAGGCGTCGGCGCCTCAGAAGGCGAAACCACAGGTGCCATCTCCGCCTTCGGCGTTCGCAGGTCCGTCTTGGTTGGTGTGACTGGGGAGGAGGATGACGGCGTCGTGCTGCTTCCGATTGAGTACGGCCGGTCGTAAGCCAACAGGCTCTTGCCAATGGTCTGCTCTGGCACCTCCAGCGCAATTGGCGGGTCGAGAGACGTGCGCGGCGCCTTGCCATCGACCCCAGAAGCGAGGAACGCCGAGTGCGCGTCCTCGGGTGTCCGTGGCGGCGACGGCGAGCTAGTCTCGTTCGTGCTGCTCCCACCGGATGGCGTGCGGGAATGGTCAAACGATCCGTGGGTGGAGAGTGAGTCGGTGTCCCGCGATGTGCTAGTGCCAGTGGTCCCACTCGAATTGGCAGACAATCCCGAGTTCGTCGCGCCTCTGCTCGTCGCATTCACGTCTGGTGACGCGGCGGTCGTCGTAAGCTTCGGCGCAGAGACAGAGCTCGGCGTCGCCGTGAACAGCTTGTTGTTGTTCCACGACTTGTCAAAGTCCAGCGACCGCCACATGTCTTCGCCACCATTCGCCGCCGCGTCGAACGACTTGGACCGCCGCCTCTCAGTACGCACAGCCTTGGACGCCGGCGAGGTCAAGAGCGTGCCGCTGGCCGAGCGCGATCGCGATCCAGGCGTGCCGGGCTGACTGCCATGAGGAGAAGACTCCGGCGAGGACGTGGAGGTGGAGCCGAACCCGTCAAAAGAGAAGTCCAGCGCAAGGTCAAGCTCGGGTAGCTGTAACAGGTGCAGCGAGCTCGACGATTTGAGCGCAGGTTTCCACTCCTGCGCGCCCTCAGCCAAGCTGTCGAACGAGGATCGGTCCTCCTCCTCTGCAAACTGGCGCACAGTCGACGTCGACCCAGTGTCCGAACCGACGGGGCTGGTCGCCTTCTTCGCACTGTCGGCGACGTTGTCCTTGGACGTGCCTCTGGGCGGCAGTTTCGAGTATCGCAACGGGTCGTCCAGCGGTACCGATAAGCCACCGACTGGCTTGCGAGAGTGGGGCGAAAGTGTTGCGCCCGGTACAGGCGGCAGTCTCACACCCTTGGACTCGGTGGGTGATGGCGGAGCGCCGCGTCTCAGTGCCTTCGGTGATGGTAGCTTTGGCGAGAGCTTCGACAGTATCGGCGACGACGGCTTCTTCATGTTCCCAGACGCTTTGAAAGCCGAACCTGAATCGGAAGCCGGCAATGGCGGAAGGTCGCGGTCGCTTGCCGTTGACTTCTTCTTTCCTCTGCTCGCTGAGTCACCCGAACTCGAGGTGATGGAAGGCGCTTGGCGTTCGTGAAGCGACAACCGCCCGTGGCCCTCAGGCTGGAACGGTGCAGACACGGATATCGGTGTCGTGTTTCCGCTAGAGATGTTCGGCTTAGGCCGTACCAAGTCGCCAAGCGCGAAGCTCGTTCTGGGAAGGTTGGGTGTCTCGGGAGGTGGCTCCTTGGGCTTGCTCCGGAATAAGTTGCGCAGCGCACCAGAGCTCTTCTTGAGCGTGATCGCCGGACCCTTGCGGTTGTCGCTGTCGACGCCTAACGCCCGCTGGGCCGCGGCCTTAGCCTCTTTGGCTTCTCTTTCTCGCGACGCTCTTTCGGCGTCTGGCCGGAACATGCCCAGAAGTTCCGCTGATGGACGACGCAGCAGGTCCGACGACTTGCGGGGCTTGATCGTAGGCTGCGTAGGCGCGGTAACATTGCGCTGGCGCGGGTTGTCATCGGCGTCGGCTCTCCGTGCCGCGTTCTCCGAGATGGGTGTCCGCCGCCCTTCGCTCATGCCCGAGGCCGTTCTCCGTTCTGGCATGGATCGCAAGTAGTCCATCGGCTGTTTGGAGGTGGGGGGCTGCGAGGGCTCGGTGACAGATCTTTGGTGGTGGTAATGAGGCCCGCTGGACTGTTGTGACGCGTCAGAGGTGTCGATACGTAGCGTGCTCTTCTTGGGAGGATCGCGGCCGTTGGCCTGAGTCGGGGGAGCGGGAGCGTGACGTCGTGGCTCAAAGTTGCCGACAATGTGGTCAAAGTCGTGAAAGCGTCCACCTGTGCGGCCGTCGCTTGGGCCAGCGTTGTTATGGTCTGTGCGTATGGGCGCAGGGGCGTTTCTGATCTTGCCCTTCTTTGAGGCTTTCAACGACGACGAGTCCGAGCCAGACGTCGTCCACAAGCTCGGTGGTGCGGGTAACGCGCCCTGTGCCATTGCGGGTAAGGGTTTGGGTGGGTCGGCGCGTACTTTGTCTGCAGAGTCGTCCGAGCCGGCGTCTTCTGCGCGTCGCGTGGTATTTCCCCCTGGTGCAAGGGGCAACCGGCGCGATGTGGATGTAGACGACGACGTGGACGCGACGCTCGAGACGGTGCCGGTGTTGGACGCGTTCTCGCGGCGTACAGAAACACCAGGCGCCGACGGGCCTACGCTCCACGTGCCAAAGCTCGGGAGGGGCGAGACTGGCGAGGTGGAGAGTGTGGGGGAAGAGGCCGAACCAGAGGCCGTGGATGTGGAAGAGGCCGCCTTATTGTGCGATGCCGCTGTTAGTGGTTGCTGACGCGTCGGAGAGCCTGAACCGGCCGAGGACGCGAGGGGCAAGTTCGCGTAGAGGTTGTACGAGTATTGCGGCGTCGCGGTAGTGGGCGAGTTTGACTGTGTGTTAGCATGTGCGCGTGGAACGGGGTGAAAGCGCGTGGTGTGAGTCGTGCTTGGAGCACGCTGTTGTGCCCAACGAGAATGCCAAGCCGTGCACGAGTGGGGAACGCAGGTAGGGCAGGGTGTGGAGTGTGTCTGGGATGATGGCTGAGGCTACAATGACACCGCACAGAGCATTGGGTACGCGCGGTTGGACAATGTTGGCCGCGCAGTGGCCCCTCGACGCGTGACCTACTTCATCGCTCAAGAGGCCTAATATTCCTACGCCGCCGCCGAGCTCGACAGGCATGCCGCCACTGAGGATACGGCGCGACGAGCGCGAGCCTGGACGCGCAGCATTGCTACCGCTTTGGTGGCGGCGGCGGGGCGCGTCCATGACAACGCTTTGGTTGTGGAGTAGGGGGGAGGGAAGGTCGCACGGGCCACCGGATTCGATCGCGTAGTAGTGACCGTCGAATGAAGGGATGTGAAAGTGAAATACAACTAAGGATGGAGGATGGTTTGAAGGGAAAGGGAGTAGAGTAAGTGATGAAGAAGATAAAGGAAGATGATTGTTGATGATGGAAAGGGGATGAAAGTGAGTGTTTGTATTTGATTTGGATCGTTGAGTGGAAAGAGTCTAAAGGAGTACAGGAGTTAGGGAAGGTGACAAGTATAGGGATCTCGTTGCTTTCAACTCCTTGAACAAGTCCCTCACCCTACTCACCGTACAGTTACAAAAGTCGTACGGTGGAGGTTACCTTTCTCTCTTGTACGCGTTGACAACAATCAAACAACAATATCAACTTGGATGCACTCTTCCACTCTTCTCAACTTGAATCCTCAACCAGCCACACAACCTCATTGGTCTGCTGGATTGCTGCGCTTGTTTAAACAAGCGCGGGCTCAATTGCCCAGCGACCAATTCCACTTCCCACAAAGCACGCGACCAGAGGATCACTAGAGACCAAGCCGGATCCCGAACAACCACAACGACTAACCGTGTACTCGTTGTGTGTCGTGAATCGTGGTCGTGCGAGATGCGTGGTCGTGATGGTGGTGGAGGCTGGATGCTGGATTGTAATGGTAGAGGCTGGCGGGAGTACCGATGGGACGGGGATGGAGGGATTGGGAGGGTTTGGCGGGAGGAATAGACTTCGAATCGAGGATCGTAGGGGAGGGAGTACGCCACCTACGCAAAGGTAGGAGTGGATGGAGATGAGTACGATCGCGAGATAGACTGTCGACGAGTGACAAGGAGCGTGTTGGTGTATAGTAAATGGGTTTCGAGGCTTGGAGGCTTCGATGGATGGACACGAGAGGGGCGCGTGTCTCGGACTAGCGGAGGATGTTAGTCTACAGTATAGGTGTTTGAGAGAGGAGTACGACGTATAGTTTGATGCTGGCTGGAGACGAAACCTTTTTTCCAGTTCCTCATTCTTTGTTGCCTCTGGTCTTTGCTAAAGTTGACGAGAGAGATAAAAGGGCGTCATCAGTCAGGATGACAACTGTGGGATGGTTCCCGTGCCGCCCCCCCTCCCCCTCCCTCCCTCTCTACCTCTCTCCCTAACCATTTAAAGAGCGACAGAATATACCAATCAAACTAAACTTAAAGGTAGAATAGCAGAGGATTGTAAACTATGGCTTAAAGGGAGTGATGGAGCGGGAGGGGCAGATTACAGCATCGGGTTTGGATGAAACGTTGCCGGCCCCGCGCACCAACCCCACCTCCCTGGCTCATGGGCGCATGGCTCATTCATGATCCATGATCCATGGCTAATGGCTCATGGCTCAATGGCTCAACTCTGATCGATCAGAATGATCAAGCCAGACAGTACAGTTGGAAAACACACGACCTCTATTCTTGGCATCACGACTCTACCACTGGCCCAAACTGGCTCACTCGGGTTTGACATTCCCCAGATCCCCAACAGCCTTGTCCGAATGAGACATGGATGCAAGTAGGCCGAGACATCGAGACACACGCTCAAGGGACCCCGAATTCGAACGCGCTCCCCGACCAAATTAGTGGCGCTCGGCATCTGGCATCCGAACAAGAAAAGCAGGACGACGCGACACGCAAACAAACAGATCATCAGGAACACACAACAGGGGACGTCATGGGCGATCCCTCAGTTCTGCTAGAGTCATCAAATCACGTCGCGTCTTGAATTATCCTGCATCTCCTGGTTCCTCTAACCCAACAGATAGGAAAATTAGGCAGGCATAGTAGAGCAGAGATGCATCCCCTGGTGTCTAGATTCCTACACGCCATCTACGCGTCTGTGTACTACTTTCCGGAGTGGTCGGAGCGAGGTGTCTCTCCTCACCCCACCTCACATAAACTTGGAGAATAGTCCGTCCTTCCTCCTCTTGTGCCGGCCATCACTCTGTCCCTGGTCAGCTTGCAAGTTGACGAGCGATTGCAGCGATCGTAGGACCTGGGGTTAGTGGAGTAAAGGGTGTGGGGGGGGGAATGTGTGGTTCGGAGAGGTAGGCAGGGGGTGGCTTGAGTGGGCACTGAATGACTGGTGGAATGTGGAATTCGATTCCAGTTGTTCCTCCGTTCTGGAGCCGTTATGTTGCGCACGTAATTACTAGACCATATCCTCAAGAGGCATGTCCAAACGCCCAATTCACAGAACAAGGCGCCGCATTGGCCTCGGTGCAGGTTCCCTTCAGGATTCCTCCCTCTTTTATACGACTCACCTGCTCAAGCTTATCCCTCCTCTCCTGCAGTTCAAGGTGCTGCCGGATCTTGGGGTTTTCAAAAGCAAACTTTTTGATCTCGTCTCGATCGAGATCGTACAGAATTCGACTGTCGATCTCGCGAGGGAACTGGTAGAAGAACTGCTCGAGCAGCTCAATGTTGATGAACATGGTGGACGTGTACGCGAGCTTCTCGGCGACGACGGCGAGGAATGTCTCGGGGCAGAACGCGGCCTGTTCGGGTCCCATGCGGCAGCGCTTGCTCCGGATCGCCTGCTGGCGCAGCTTCAGCAGCGCAAGTCGGTTCTGCAGCAGCAGTGCGTGACGGCCGTCGATCAGCTGCGCAGGCGAGTACTTGTACGCATCCACTTGCGGTGCTTCCATCTCCTCCTCCTCGGCGGAGGGGGAGGCGTTGCGCAATCTGTTCTTGGCGCTCCACTTCTCGAGGTCGTCGACGTGCTTGACCAACGAATTCAGCCTACGCGACCCGCCGAGACGGCCGCGGATCTCGGTGAGCTTGGCCTCGCAGAGCACCATCTCCTCGCTAAACTTGTGGTCGGCGCGGGCACGGCCGTTCTCCCACTCGCGCTCGTCGACCTCGACCTCGTACTTGTACGGCTTGATGCAGTTTTCGACCTGGTCGGCTGTCACGCCCATGCGGTCGCGCAGGAGATCATGCGAGAAGTCGACAATCCGCTCGCTGGCTGAAGGGTGGAAGGAGAACGGCTCGCCAGCTGCAATGCTGTCTATCAGGCCGCGCAAGCCGTCCGCAACCAGTCCTGTCGAGTCGCGCCCCACTCCACTCTTCGTAAGGAGACTGCTCGCCGTCTCGAGCTTGTACTTCCAGTACGGCTCCAGGTCTGCTTCGCTGCTCAGGCGCCGGTCCTCGCCCAGTCGGCTCAGCTCGGTCGCCCGCACCTCGTCGTTGAAGTACAGCTGCTCGAGGATGTCCATGACCTTCTCGTCCAGCATCGCTGTGAGCTTGGACCGCACCGCCGGCTTGTTGAACTGCCTCGTGTACTCCTTGAAGCGAGCCTTGAGAGCATCTGTCGTCTCGGCGACGTACGACTCGGCGGTGATCCGCTGGTCGTTGTATTGCACCTGCTGTCAGCTATCTTCCAGGCTTCTTAGCTCACCTTGAACTGGTAGTTGGCCTCCTCGAGTTCGAGCTGCACCGCGTTCGTGATCCCGTGCAGGCTACCGGCCATGCTCGTCTCGAGCACGTCCATGAGCTGCCTTCGCAGCGTGTCGGTGCCGGTGAGAAGTTTGCCGTCGCCCCTCCCCCGCACGTTGTAGTACCGTGAGTTTTCACCACCAAACACCTCCTCCTCACGCTTGAGCACGGCGTTTGTGACCCGTGGCGCTGAGCGGAGGGAGGAGAAGACGCCGACAGTGGGCGGCGCCTTGGACACGACACCGACGTAGCCGAGGTGGAGTGGATACTTGTCGCCCCGGATAATCAACGCTCCCTGCTGCGGCGTCACGAGGTCCATCTTAGTAACGACACCAATGGTGCGAGTACCAAGTGGGTCCACCCGTCGCGACGCGCGTAGGGCCGGCGAGTTTGCCAGGTCGACGTCGGCGGCGCACACGGCGAGGATAATGTTCGGCTCGCGTATGTACTTATCACACAGCGCCGAGATGCTCTCCTTGAGCGATTCGGGCTGCTCGAGGCTCGAGATCTGCACGTAGCCCGGCAGGTCGATGAGCGTGAGGTCGGGTACGTGGGGCGAGTGGATGTTGAGGTGGATCGGCTTGTCGGACACGCACTCCTCGGCGGGCACGGCGAGGTTGAGGTCCGTGAGCGTCTTCTGGATCATCGAAAAGTTCGTCACCTTGCCCAAGTGCGGCATGTCTGGGAACTCTCCGTACTCGGCGGGCTGGTTCGAGCCGGCCTTGACGGGTGTGTAGATGAGAGTGAGCTCGATGGGCCGGCGGGTAACCATGTTGTCTCCTCTAGGCGTTAGTGAGCGAGCACGAGCGAAGCGAGTGCCACACCCTGTACAGAATACTAGGCAAGGCAGGAGAGACACTCACTTTGGCAAGAACTCGTGGCCCACAATCGCCTCGAGCACCGAGCTCTTCCCCGAGCTCTGCGACCCAATAACCACAATTGACGGGAGCTTGAGCGCGTCGCTCTGGTCGACACTAAGCAACACCTGGCGGATCTCGATAAGCTTCCGGGTAAGCTGGAGGAGCTGGTGCTCCTTGGGCTCGGGCTCGTCGGCCCCATCATGCGCAACAGCTGCCGCCGCAAGGACAGCAGCTGCCTCTGCCCCTCCTCCTCCACCACTACCACCGCCGCCGCCGCCTTCTGGCTCCTCTGGCGGCGCAGTCTTGACGGTCGTCGTATCCTCCGTGCTCTTGAACTGGGACGAGAACGCATCCCACCACTCCCCCGCTCCCTTCTGGAACGCCTCTATTCTTCCCGTCGCTCCTTCCACGGCTCCCCTTGCACCATTTCCCACTCCTTCTCCGAGGGCTCCCAACGCGTTTCCAGCAGCCCCAATGGCGCCAGCGGTCGAATCGTAAGCCGAGCTAAGCGTGTCCTTGACGCTGTCTAGCACCTCGACCGTCGCATTCCGCACGCCTGGAGTCAGCACATTCTCTACCCAACATACCTTCGAGCTTGTAATTCGCATACCCAAACCCGCCAGCCCCAACAGCAACACCGTACAGCGGTACGCGGAAGGCTTTGGCCATGATACGCGGAATCGTGCCGAACGAAATGGCACGTACGTGCATAGCCCGGTTGGGGACGGTCACCCGTCCCACTGGCAAGGAGGAGGCGACGTATCGTAGCGCAAGAGGCCGCGGTGCGCCGAGCGCCCGCGGGCGAAGGGCGGGGACTCGGCGGAGCATTTTAGGCCGTCCAGTGTCGATATGTACAGATTCCGGCTTGGGCCTTGCTGGGTAAGGAGGAGCTGCAATCCAATTGCTGCGATTCAGGTAGCCTGAATGTAGCAGCTGCCGATGAAGACTAAAGTATGACAAGTAGATGAGAGAGAGATTCGTCATGCACTGCCGCCGATCTTCCTACCTTCCTTCCATCCTACTATCCTTTGCCGGAGGCTGGTAAGCGGGTGGCAACTTCGGCACGGAATCAAAACCACGTGGAACAATCGTCATCTCCAAGATGGTTCCAAAAGTTGGCAGCCAAGCGCGCCTCTCCAGCATGCTCTGCACGATCACCACACATCCATGAGCCGCCTTCAGTCCCTCTCCACGCCGTCGCGGCGCTCGCGCGCTTCACCCTCCCCCTCTCCCGCTCCGGTGTCTCCTCGGCCAGCAAGCGAAACGAGTAATCACAGGTACCTTCGCCTGATACTGAGCGAAATTAAGAACGTCCTCTCAACATGGGACGACATTCTTCTCCAGGACGGCCTCAAAGCCGGCAAGGGGTGCATCGACGAAGCGACCGAGATGGAGTGAGTCCTCTCTCCATATTATGCTGACGGAAGTAACATCCTGACGATAGAGGATGGGCCCGAGCGCCCCCGCATCGGCCCGCATCTCGAGGCGCTCAGCGACGCGCGGTCAGGTCTCCGCGCAACGCTGTCCAAGCTCGTGAGCCAGGCTTTAAACAAGCTGACATAAGGACAAACTGCTCCTCAAGCTGTCAAAGCTCATTGAGCAGGCCGAGACACTGCTTCTGGAGGCGTATTCCAAGCAACAGGGGCCGATGTGGCTCACGTGGACGCTCGAGGACTTTGTCGACTCGGTCCCGCCCCTCCTCTCCTCCCATAATGGGGAGCTGGTCGAGCTCGCCAAGATTTCGAGTATTCTTCTTGACCCGAGCACCAAGTTTGAGGCGGCGCGGGCGGCGCTGGAGCGGTGGCGTGACCTCGGGAAGGGAGGGGAGAGGTGGTGTGCCGCGCGCGAGTGGGAGGAGATGGTGGATCTCGAGATTGGCGGCGGGGAGGAGGAGAAGGAGGGGCACCGCAGGAGACGGTAGCCTCTTACACCCAGTGCCCCTCGTGGAGCTGTGGTGGTATGTAAGCCTGTGCCGCAATACACCGTTCCAGTGTTGGCGATGGGCTCGAGAAGCACTATTCCGTGCCGGCTATGCACGTCAAGTTGGTGCGTGTGATCGCTTATCGTTCGTGCCCACTCGACCCACTCGCCCCTTCTCACCTACTACCTTTTACCAACCTCCCCTCGACCCGACTCGCATCCATTTATCTCGACCCACTTCTCTATCCTCTTTCACTATCCCTTCGCACTCCACATATCCCGATGGGCGTCAAGCAATCCCGCGCCCACGACGATGAGTCCGTTGGCATTGTCGAGATGTTCGCACGTGTGCCCGTAAGTCCTCGCCCTTCTTCAACGCCTAACGCAGCAGAAACGCCATCTTCTGTTCTCCCACCCACATCGCCACCATCTTCCCCTGAACGCGTCGTTTCGCCGCCAAACGCTTTCCGTCCCGTACACGACGCGCCGGCCTCGACCCTGTCAACAGTATTGGCGAGATGCGGGCCTCCATCTCCGCCATGTGTGGTTGGGACGAGTGCCGTGAATGCGAACGGTCAACAAGGAGGGAGCGACAGCTCGAGCGCCAACGACGGCGTCAACAGCGGCGAGAGAGCAAGCGCAGCAAGGAGTCCTCGATGTCTCTAATGGAGTAGGAAGTGTACGTTGAGAGGCTGGACCATCACCTCTCGCCACCAGCGTCTCCAACCATGCTTGCCGCGTTGCGCACACCAACTTCGACGTACATGGCGGCATTCCCAGATCCGGCGCTGCAAGGTTCTTTCCCATCTACGTCGGAAGCACGCAGCGTCGACAACAGTGAAAATGGTTTCCGCGTCGAGGCCACCTCTGCCCGCCGCGAGCTCTCTCAGCTGCGCCAGCTTCCGCCTGTCAAGGAAGTCAAGGAGCGTCGGGGACGGGGGCGGACCGCGCGCAAGCTCGACAGAGTCGACTCGTACGATGCCTACATGGCCGACCGGAGCTCGGTGGACAATCACCCAGACAGCTGGGAACGAAGGAAGGGCAAGGGAAAGGAGCCAGCCGTTGAGAAGCTGGTAGCGCGGCGTGAGACGGACACCTAGCTCACCAGTGCCCGGCTACCCGCCGAGGCCTGCAAACAGCTGCGTAAGTACCCTCTCATGTCGCCATTTCTCCATTTCCCAGGTTCCAGTTCCCGAAGACCGAGTGTATCCCGAACCGGCTGTAGATCATTAGAAGCAGTAGAATGGAACTTGCCCATGTCCGATGTGGAAGTAGATGCAATGCAATGCTAACTGTACGCTCTAATCATCTAATCCGTCCCCATCCAATGACGGTACCAACCCCGCGGCCCACCGCGCAGGATATCGTGCCAGAGAGTATTCGCGAGCGCGCCACGCAGGAAGTCGAGGGTGGGATCGGGATTCTCACCTCGCCCAATCCTTGCCATCTGCCACTCATGCCAAACGGTCGAGACGCCAGCGCCGACGAGCTTGATCCCGTTCCCGTCATCTCGGCGCACGACTAACCCGTTCGTCTCCCGGAACCCATTCCTTGCTTTGGAATGAGGACGGCTCTTCCCGCCCCCGAGGAGGCGGCGGTAAAACTCGCTCCCCGGAATAATGTATGGCGGGACACGCGCCTTCCCCTTCCCCAAAGCTCGGTTAAGCAACACCTTGACGGGCAACTCGGGGTGGAGCGCAGCTGGCCTCCCAATCCCGACGAGGTCTGCTGCTCGGGAACGGATACACCGCGCAATGAGGGAACGGTCGTGCAATCCGCCCGTGAGCATGATCGCCGGTCCCTCTGGCGCTGGGGGAAGGGTGGGAAGTAACGCACGCGTAAAGTGCGCGAAGAGGGCTTCACGGCCCATCTCCGCAAATGCGGGGTTGCCGTACGTTCCCCCCGATACTTCGAGGAGATCGACAAGACGCCAGCGCACGATCTCGCGAATAATCTCCGCGGACGCGTCCTCGTCCAGTCCGCCAGCTACGAAATCCGAGCAATTGATCTTGAGCGCCTTGACGAATGTACGCTCCGTCGCGGCGTGGATGCCTGTCAAGATGAGCCATAGGAGGTGGAGGCGCACGGGCACGCGTTCAGGCACTCCAGGCAGCGGTCGTGGATGCGGATTTGTCTGCCATTAACTCTGAATAGCAATAGCTTACCAAGGGAGAGAGATACTCCGCCAATAGATATCCATGTGCAGAGTGGAGTTGGACGCCGCTCCATCCCGCGTCCTCGACGGCCGTTGCGGCGTCCACGAACTTGCCGGCAATCTCGCACCATTCGGCAGGGTTAGTCACGGCGCGAGCGGCGACTGGCCAGAGAGCGCGTTCGATTGCCCACGCAACGAATCCCTTCCCTACAGAAGGACGACCCGAGATGGGACCAACCGAGGGGACCCACGGCGGCCGGGTCAGCGAGTACGTCGCAGACGACTGCATCCCGGCATGGCTTAGCTGTACCAGCGTCAAGGGTCTGGGATCAGGCGCATCGGCTAGTAGGTTCTCGTGAAGCTCGTGGAAGAGGGGCACGGTGTGTGGCGAGTCGTGGATACGCAGGTCGTGTGGTGTCGCGGGCTGCGCCGCGTCCACCTGGACATTTCCTTGGGTTAACAGGATTCCAAGATATGCACGGACGCGCCGGGTATGGCCGGCCGCGGCCAACGTTGCCCGGCTCCAACATTCAGCTCACCTGTCAACACCACACCCCATCCACCTCGTCCCCAACGTCTGTACAGGCGCCGATGTCTTCGCCCAGGCAGACCGCCCTTCAGACCTTCCTCCATCGCCGCCTGTTGTCAGTTTAGCAGAGACGCATCGGCTGACCTTGGCGAGACGGTTGGGAATGACGACACCATTTGGGAGGGTGACGGGCGACGAGAGGAGGTCTATGTCGTCTGGGGGATAGTCGTTGCTCATGGGCATTGGTAAGCTGGTGAGAAGAGATGTAGATGTCTAAAGTCCAAAGTTGAAAGCAAAAAAGGGGGAGTAATCGTTTGTAGTTCCAACAACAACTTGATACAATCCATTTCCCTTTAGGAACCTTTAACCACTTTGGGTGGCCAAAACGAAACCCGTGCCCGACGATCAAGGCACGCCCTCTTCCCCTGTCCACGTGGCATATATCCCCTCCTCCCACTTTAGGTATGTTGTCTTAGACTCGATTGCATTGTCCAGTCAACCACTCTCTTCGCCACCTTCTCGCCCACCATGGACGTCGATGAAGACGACACGCTCGGCTCGGCTTTCGGCCTCGGATCCGTGCTCGCTGAAGTCGGTGTCGACGAGGCCGCGCTCAATGCCTTCCTTGAGCGCACCGAGGGCAAGAGCTCGCGTGCGCTCGAAGCAGCCATCCAGGAAGGCGACGAGAAGTACATGGACGACGTAAGCGACGACGAGCTTCCCGCCGAGAATGACGAGGACAAGGAGGCGCGTGCTCGCGAGCAGGCCGCCATCAAGGCGAACGAGGAGCGGTGGGCGCGGCGTGCGGCGGCCGAACTAGCCCCCCAGAAGGACAAGGAGAAGGAGAAGCGGCGAAAGCGTCAGGCGGAGCGGGCCGCGGCTGGGAAGGATGTCGTGGGCTCTGTGTGGCCAGACTTTCGGCAGGGGACGGTGCTCAAGATGTCCGAGGTGTTCTATGAGACACCGGCTGCGCGCGAGGCCGTCGCGGCGGGCTTACTAAAGAAGAAGCGACGGCTTCTGGATGGGCTTCCTCGGGAGAGCTGTGAGTGTTTGGTTAGAGTTGGCTGACCCTAGTCATGGTCAATGTCGAGCCTAGCAAGGAGCGGCCACCTACTATGAGCTTCCTCCTACCCAACCTTCCTCCACTGCCAGTGCACAACCCGGCCATCGCAAACTACCTCACGCCTATAGGGGCAATGTTTGACAAGCAGTGGGCCAAGGAGGCGCGTGAGCGGCGGTGGAAAGAGATGACGCGCCCACCGCGCGGCGTGCGGTTCGACGACACTGTCGAGATAGAGGACAAGCCGCTCGACCTTGCCGACTGGGAGAACGATATCGTCATGTGTGGCCTGTGAGCTTTATTGACCGACTGCGTAAGCTGACTCCAGCGACGAGACTGTGACAGCACACGACCCGCTGCAGCTCCGCAACGAGCACCTGGTCAAGAGCGACTGGATCAACGATGTGATCTGGGATGCGCGTCGCGCGTCGCCTGATCTCATCGATGTACACAGCGACGAGGAAGAAGCGGTCGCGATCAAGGAGAAGGATACGCCTGTCACCATGACGCAGGGCAAACTCGACCCGTTCAATCTCTCCAACGATCACCTGTACGAGCACAACCGTGCATCTCGCTTCCGCATCCGCCAGACATTCGGTGCAATTGAGGTGTTCCACAGCACCCCAGCTAAGATCCTGCTGATGCCGT
Source organism: Cutaneotrichosporon sp. HIS471 (assembly GCA_030864385.1). NCBI lineage: Eukaryota > Fungi > Basidiomycota > Tremellomycetes > Trichosporonales > Trichosporonaceae > Cutaneotrichosporon > Cutaneotrichosporon sp. HIS471. The sequence continues at coordinate 581,750 of AP028245.1, read as the reverse complement.
ACTACAAGACGACACTGGATAAGAACGAGGCGCGCATGTGGCACCGCACACCGCTTCAGTTCCCGTCGGGCGTGTGGAACTCGTTCTCCAAGCTCAAGCCGAACCCGAACACGCAGCGCAAGAGCCGCGTGATGGCCGACCCGAGCGAGCGCTTCAAGACGACCAAGGACCTGAGCTTGACGGAGAAGGGTCCGTTCGTGCTTCTCGAGTTCTCCGAGGAGTACCCGCCTATCATGAGTGGTTACGGCATGGGTACGACGATCGTCAACTACTACCGCAAGAAGGACGACAAAGACGACACGGTGCCCAAGCTCGACCTCGGGCAGCCGAGCATCCTCAACGTCGGCGACACCGAGCCCTTCCTCCTCAGCTACGTCGACTCTGGCAAGGTCACGCAGATCATCCACAACAATCTCATCCGCGCCCCGATCTGGAAGCACACGCCTGAAACCACCGACTTCCTCGTCATCCGGTGAGCTCAACGAAACACGGGACTCAGCTGACACCAGACAAACGATCAACAACCACACCTCGTACCATCTCCGCGAGATCAAGGACCTCTTCGTCGTCGGCCAGGCGGTGCCACACGAGTCCGAGGTGCCTGGCCCCCACGCGCGCAAGAACACGAACACGGCCAAGCTGCGGTTGATGATCGTCGCGTGGATCCTGATCAAGAAGAATAAGGAGATCGAGCACCAGAGAGTCAAGCTAGCGCGGCTACAGAAGTACTTCCCTGATCAGACAGAGTTGCAGATGCGCCAGCGCCTCAAGATCAAGGGTAACGAGTTCCTGGAGTACGACAAAGAGGCTGGCTTCCACTCGGGCTTCTGGCGGCTAAACCAGAGCTACGACTTCCCCACCGAGCGCAAGGACGTCGAGGCGCTCGTCACGCCAGAGATGGCGTCCCTTTACGAGGCGATGCAGGTCGGCGCACAGCACTTGCGCGACGCCGGTTACACCAAGACGGCTGACGGCAACGCGGACGACGAGTTTGGCGACGGTACCGAGGCAGGACTTGACGTCGAGCAGCGCCTCGCGGTGTGGAGCACGACGCTCAACTACAAGAGGGCCGAGGCACAGAAAGCGTGGCTGCAGGTGCACGGCGATGGCGACCCGACAGGGCGCGGCGAGGGCTTCTCGTTCCTCAAGACGAATATGAAGAACTACTTCTTACGCAAGGGCGAGACGGAGGAGGGTCGCCGTCTTGAAGCCGAGGCCAAGGCCGGCGGCGGGCCTGTCAAGATCTCCAATGCCGAGCAGAACCGCATCTACGAGGAGGAGAAGCGCAAAGTGTGGGACCTACAGTGGAAGGCGATGTCGAACCCCACGCCGCCCGGCTTGGACCTCGATTTGACAGCTGAGGTGGTCGAGCCGACCCAGGTGATGGCCATGGGCCCGCGCTTCACCAAGATCGAGCGCACCTTCTCTCGCAGTGGCAGTGTCTTCGACTCGCCAATGGACGACCCGCGCTCTCCATCGGCTTTCTCCTTCGACGGCGAGAGTCAGTTCACAGGCAATGACCGGGGTGCGCACAAGGTGCTGCGTATCAAGCGCGTCGTGCGCGGCAAGCAGACAGTCGAGATTGTGCGTGACCAGGCTGTAATCCAATCCTACCTTCGGAGAGTCGAGGAACGCAAGCTCGCACAGTACACGGACGAGTTGGAGCACCTCGCGCCAACAGGCAACATTGAGGAGGACGAGCTCAAAATCCAGGCTATCCGAGCTGAGGTGCAGCGCCTCAAGAAGAACCAGGTGCGGCGACAGCAGCGCAAGAAGTACCAGGGCAAGGGCGAGCTGCCCGAAGTCGCCGAGGGCGAGGGCAAGCGCCGTTGTGGCGCGTGTGGCGCATACGGCCACACAAAGGCGAACCGGAACTGTCCCAAGTTCAATGCCAAACAGGCCGACTCGGCTGGCACTACACCTGTTGCCGGGCCGACGCCTTATGGGTATGGCGCGCAGATGGACGCGTATCATAACCCTGGGACGCCGGATGAGCCGAGCCCTGCGCCGATGAAGATCAAGCTGGCGCTGGGTGGGCGTTAGGCGAGCGTGGGCGGGAGCTGGGAGAGAGGAGGAGGGATGGAAAGCTCTTGAGGGAAGCGAGGGGAAGGCGAGGGGGATGGATACGAGATGAAGAAGACGACAACACACACTGTATAATACCATTTGGCCCGCACTATCCAGACAATGTAGCCCTGTACAGAATGCATGAGCGTGACGTGGCTGAGGACGGGAGAAGAGGATCGAGGTCGAGAGTGTGATTACTTGCTGCAATGACATAAACACATTGTGGGTGGGTGAGATAAGATTGACCAGCCAAGCGCTTCAGCCCGGTTCCTCGCGTCCTCGTCAACTTTAATGTACACAATGACAGGGGATGACTGGACGCCTGTCCATCTTTGATTTGGCGGTATATATCAACTCGCTCTCATGGCTACTTTTACTCTAACTAATCTCTCCCCAACTCTCACAACTACTCTCACCCCAATGAAACTCACGGCAATCTCCAACGATACATGGTACGCCTCTGACCCAATCCAAGCGCCCAACTACAAGACTCCCCAGATTGTCAATATGACAATGGAGACGGAATATAAGGGCGACTTTCAAGGTGTCAGCGTAGCGAGTTATGCCATGTGAGTTGAGGAACTGTACCAGCTGAAGAACTGTACGAGCTGACTACAGGACCGCGTATCAACCCCACAAGACGGGGGAGGGATGCGCTGGCGAGCATGGTGATTGGACTTTTGGTGAGTTCCTTTCCTCTCACTCTCACACTTCCTCTCACTCTCACACTTCCTCTCACTCTCACACTTCCTCTCACTCTCACACTTCCTCTCACACTCACACTTCCTCTCACACTCACACTTCCTCTCACGCTGACGCTAGCCGGAATCGCAACGTTCTCCGGCACTGTGAAGGGAAAGAAGGGCACCTTTGCAACTCGCGTCATCGGGCAGGTTCGCCATGGGTGGAGTGAGGCTACCAACACTATCGTCGAGGGGACAGGTACCGATGAGCTTGCCGGAATCAGTGGGAGTGGATGGTTCAAGGTCCAGGTACCTAAGGAGAGTTGTATTAAGGATCTCGAAGTCCAGTGGGAGGTTGAGTTCAAGTAGGCCAGTTGGGAGAGGAGACGAGTTGTAAACTATTTGAATGTTGTGGTTGTGGCACTCGACTTGTGGCATCCCGATCGATCCCATGTTGCACAACTCATCCCCAATAGCGAGACCCGAACAAACATGCATGCGCGCCGGGACACGCGTCCTAGAGAAATATTAGACAGTGTGTTTACACCGAGAGACTAGCTAGTAGGTCCGACAGAGTTAGGTTTAAAGGGCGGCAGCAGCAGCGGCAGCGAGGAGGAGCGCGCCGCTGATGGAGGCGGTGAGGCCAGCCCCAGAGCCGGCGGTGGGGGCACCCATGGCTGGTGTCGAGGCGTTGGCGCCAGAGGCCGAGCTTGAGACGGAGGCGTTCGCAGAGCCGGTCTGGGATTAGTTGGTCCACAAGAGAGAACTACGAGTGGACTCACAGGCACAGGAGGAGGGGCCGTGGCCAAAGGGCCCGAGGGAGCAAAGGTCGCATTGATGACGCCCGAGGGGTAGGCGACGGTGGTGGGGGCGGGGAAGGAGCCCGAGAACGAGGAGGGGAACTGCTCGTCAACGCAGTCCTGGGCGAGCTGCTGCTGGGCCTTGTTGAGGAGGTCGATCTCGAACTGGATCACGCCGGCGCCCGGGCCCTCGACGAGGACGCAGTTGATGCAGACTTGGAGGTCGGTTAGGAGGGTGCCCTGGGGTTAGCACGAAGAGCGAGCGGTAGCGAGTGACGAGCCACAGGTAGTGAGATGCCGTGATCAGTGAGTTGCAGGCAATTCCCAGCTGCCAATCCAAAGTATCCAGCTGGAAAGATGGTCAAGCACAAAGATGCCCGGTCCCTCACAACCCATCTCTTTGACTCACATTGCACGCGCCAGGGCAAATAACGGCGCCTGGGTTACCGGAACACGTAGTGAACAGCTCCTTGTAGTACTTGCAGGGAGCGTCGCACGATGCCGGGATAAGGTGCAGGGGCAGGGCCTCAGTGTGAAGCTGGCGCTTGAAGGCGGCCGGGTGCTCGGGGACCGCGAGAGCGGCTGGGGTGAGCGGAGCCGAGAGAGCCAAGGAGTTGGCTGAGTGGGGTAGGAGGGAAGGAGGGAAGGGGGAAAGGGAGGGGCGGAAGGGGGGGGGGGGGGGGAGGAGGAGGGAAGATGGTGAACCCGAGAGAGCGCCGAGGACATGCCATTTGACTGATCTACGCCGCAAAGGATCCGAACCTCGAGGCATGACAAGAAAGGAGGCCAAGTGCTGAGGAGGAAGGGTGAGGAGTGATAGCACGTACCAGTGGCAACGAAGAGGGCAGCGAAGAGGCGCATAGTGAGTGTGGGAGACGGCAACGTAAACTTTGAGACTTTGCAAACTTGGACAGGTGAGGTTGAGAGACTTGGGACTTGGATGACTTGGGAAGATGAGAAAAGAGAGTGAGATGAGAAGATGAAGAGATATTGATGAGCGATGGAAGAGGTTTGTGCGTCAAGGGTGAGGAGTTAGCAGAAGAAGAAGGTGAGTGGTGCATAAGAAGTGACGCGCATGGACAATCCAAGCTACTTGGGTTGACTTGGGTTTGACGCTTGGCAGGGGTGACGCGTCAAAGCGCGTCTCCTCTCAAAGATGCAAGGACTGGGGTTAAGGACGCTAGGCTGGGAAACCCAAGAATGAGGGTTTGCTGGCTTGAGGCTTGAGCGGCGCCAAAAGGGATAAGTGCCACAAGAGTCAAATGAATTCAGCCTTCAGCCACAAAGCGCGCCACAGGGAAATGAATGGTAAATGACGATCACGGTAGATTGGTCAACGAGCTAAGTTCCTAATTAGGATAACCATTACATTAGCGCCGGCCGCCATTCCAACAAACTATAGCTCGAGTTTCACCGCATGCCGTTTCAGTTGACCCTCAGACTCCCCTCAGCCCTCTCCATCTTTAAACCCCCATCGCTCGCCTGACTCTACCATGCGCAGCCCTGCTCAGATCGGCTCAGCCTCGCTGCCCACAAAATACATAAAATGGTACACATTGTACAAGCGACGACCACGGTAGTGTACTATACGATCCACTCGGCGTCGCCTACGACCGCTACGATCGCTACGATTGCTACGGCTGGCGGTCAGTGTACCCTCGTGCGCCCACGCACGTCGCATCCACGACCATGGCCGCGGTAGCCACGGAAGCCGCACTGCAGGCGCTCGCTCTGGTCGGCCTTCTGACCCTTCCCCTTATAGCTCCGACGCCGACGCAGCCTCTTCTCCTTGCACCCTCCCCCTCCCCCTTCCCTTCTCGCCCTCACCTTCTTCTTGGCCTTCTTCTCAGCGTAGCGCTCGCCTGCGGTACGAGCTCCAGCCACAGCGCCATTAAGTAACTCGTTGCTCGCCGCCATGGCAGTGTCAACAGCACGCTGCCCGTGCGTTAACGCAACGTCGAGGCCACGGCGTGCTTGGAGAATACTGCGCCAACCACGTCCCTGGGCCTGATGCGCTGCCTCGGTGGCCCTCTCGCAGCGCCCGTTCGCACACACACGATCGCGGGCGTTCTGGTATAACCGTACCACTGTCTTCGGCGAGTCCATCGCGCTTTCGACGATGACACGGACAGCGGGCGACTTGACAAAGGCGTCGAGGAGCTGGCCCTGGTAGTTGAGCTCGAGTTCCACCTCGTTGCGGACCCACTGGCCAGCGTGGTACACGAGGCCAGCGACTATGTCAGACATCCAACGAGCGTACGTGTCGAGTGCGACGATGCCGTCGAGGAGGTGGTCGAGAATCGACGCAGCTGGAGGGCATTTGCACTGCTTGGGTGGGCACTGGCACGCCCTGCGTCGGATCTGCGGCACGGCGACGAGCGAGTTGGTAGTAGTTGTCTCAATGAGATCGGTCGACGTCTTGCCGCCTTTGCGAAGCTTGTTCCACACATACAGGTACTCGGACGGCGCCGTGGGTGCCTCAGTGGGGACGTCCTTGGGAACTACTTCATTCGAGGTAGTGAGAGCAGCGAGCGTATCCTTGACGACCTGGAGGTCTGCAGTCCCCAGCGCCCAGTTGCTCTGAGCAGGAGGAGGGCCAGGAGAGGTTGCCGGGCCGGAGTTAGATCCCCACTTGTGAGACATGATCGGCGCAAGTTCGAGTGGCGATGGGCCGAGCTGCACCAAGATGAGCAACAGTCCGATCAAGATCGGAAGGACAGCCCTGCTGTCAGCAGCAACACATGCGACATCAGCTTACCATCGGTTTCCCTCAGCACCGGGAGAGTAAGCAAGAAAAGGATTACCAGGTGCCGTCTTCTTCTTCGAGTCCGGCGCCGGCATGGTGAGGGCGACAGGTGCATTGGTCACAGGCGCTGGACCCTCGGAGTCGTCCTCTTCGATGAAGCACTCAACGGAGCGATGGGGAACAGCGCGGATGTTCGGCAAGCTGTGCGTCGGCGTATTGTCCGTGACGGTGCCGGTGGTGGCCAAACTGGCATTCGAGCTCGTCGGGTCAGGGAAGATCCACGAATTCTTGAACTCGTGCATGTTCGAGGTCGCTGGAGTCTCGGTATCTGCGTACATTGACTCATTGAGGCTTGGCTCAATCTTTGGATTCAACTCTAACGTGGCGTCGTCCTCGACCTCGACCTCGCTGTCGCTCGCCTCGCTTGGCTCGCGGGTCGAGTTAGCCAGGTCCGAGATGACACTCGATCCGAGGACGGAGGCGGTGGAGGTGGCCGCGCTGGCGGCATCAGTGTTGTCGACATTGAGCCACCCCTCGTCGTCCAGATCAGATGAGTTGATGGAGAGGTCGTCGTCGTGGTCCTCCTCCTCGGCGGGCGCAGCAGACAGAGCGGGCGAGGGCGGCTCGTCCACCTGGACGGTAGGGAGGCGCGTCATGGTAATGCTAGGTTGATCAGCGACCCAGTCGCGACAGTACTCCGACATGAGCGGCGGGGCTGTGACGGTGAAGGCTTCGAATAGGGGGGAGTGGCGTAGATCTAGGGCTGAGAAGCAAGTCCTGATGTGCAGGGGGTTTAGGCTGACGGTGGGGAAGTGGGTTGGGGGAGGGGAAGGGGGGAGGGGGAGGATTAGAATAGGTGAGGAGAGATGAAGACTGGAGGTAGGAGGCGTGATGAGGAGGACCGACGGGAAAGGAGGGAGAGGGAGGACGAGCGGGCTTACGTGCTCGCTAAGCCAGAGGAATGTGGATAGGGTGGGTGGTGGCGAAGGGTGAGGGTTGCGTGATGATGTCCGAGTGCGCGATGTGTAGGCAAGGAAGAGCGAGTGGAGAGAGTATAAGAGGGGAGGAAGATTGAATGAAAGACAGTCAACGTACTGTATAACTGTGTGGCTGAGTGTCTAGGCTCGGCAGGATCGGCACTTTACTTGAGTAACTTGAGGCAAAAGGACGGGGGCAACCTCGTCAATGTCTGTTCTGGTCTGGATCTGCAGATGTGCGAGACCTGTCGTGAAAGTGGAGGGTAGCAGCAAGGTGGAGGGAGGGAAGTAGATGTTTATGTATAGGGAATGGTGCGTCAAGAGGGGATAGGAGCGTGGGCGTGAACGTGGAGGAAGACGTGGACGTAGCGGGTTGCAGGTTCGAGGGATCAGCATTACCATGACACATGACACAAGGTGGCGGACGACGTACCTGTGACCGCTCATTCAAGAGGGGCTAGGGCTTTCGAGAGAGAAGAAGTGTTACAGAAGAATCTTGTGTTGGAGGTGAGAATGAGGAGAAAGATGAGGATGATGGTGGAAGCGAGATGCAAGCCTGGTGGTAGATGATTAGATGAGTAGATGGGTAAATGGGTAGATTCTTTGTATGGTCAGGTGGCAGGTGGTTTACATAGGTAGGTCGGTGGCAAATGAGTGGGCAACCCCAAGTAGACATCGGAATGTAACCGGCTTGTTATCTTCTATGTAACTGCCACCCAACAAACTTCTTTATTACAAACTACCATTCATCCCTCTGCTTTACACTATTTCTATTACTTGACTTCTACTTTATACATCAATCTCTACATTTCTTAATTGTCATCTACATCTAATCTAAACATCAGTTTGTATTCTCCACATCTCCATCTACCTCCTATGTGCGTCATCCCCATATCAATGTCAGGGCCGTTACAGATATCCGGGGCTCAATTTAGCCCTGAACCTCATCAGTGGCGTGACTTCAATGGGGCAATGGCGGGTTCGAGCGTCTCCCCCAAACGGCCCATTGCTGGTCGTCCAGTGTCACCACCCGCTGAGCGGTATCGTGTCAACTCGTCTTCTTCTGGAGGAGGCGCCACGTCGAACAGTGAGATGCCATCCTGTTGTCAGCTGATTATTCGCGGCATGTCAGCTCACAGTCTCAACTACACCCCATAACCCAGACGGCTGAATCAGTTAGACGTAGGGGACCTACGCAACTCACCGAAGTCCGGCTCTTCAGCACCTCCACGAGTAGACGCAGTCCGGGTGCGGAACCGACGCGCTCGCGTTCGCCCTCGTCGGCGAGCCCGAAGACCCGTCCCGTGTCCTGAAGGAGAAGTTCAACGTCAACAGTGAAGGTGAGCGTGACGCCGAGGGAAGGCTTGACCGTCGTCGTGGAAAACACAGAGAGTGGGTTGGAAGGGATACTGGACGCGACGGAGTTGATGACCTGCGGATGCTGTGAGTCCGGGTATTGATGAGCACCCACAAGAGTCGTTAGGCCCGCAAAGTAGGTCAGCTCCGCGATCTCCTCCATCGTCACGACCATGGCCGCGTGTCCTGAAGTCAGCTGCCTTCAGGATCCGACAGCTGCTCACCCTGCGCGGTAGTGCCCATGAGTGCGTCACGGAACAAACTCGCGACGTTGTCGATGATGATAACGCGTGTTGCGGGGTCATCTCGTGCCCGTGCAAGTTCGTCAAGGAGATCGGGTTCGAGCTTGAACACTCTAGCGACAGTCAAGCGGTCGAGGACGGATTCCTGCTGTCAATTACTTCATCAAAGCCCAGCTGAGACTCACATCGGCGCCGAGGGCGTTCACGACGGCCCTAGCCCGGGCGGCGTTGAACGCGCCCTCCGTGTCGACCCAGTGGGCCGTCGCATCTGGCTCAGCAATGAGTGTACCAAGGGCGGCATGCAGTGCGAGGAGCTGGTTTGAGTTTCTAGCCATGGCCACTTCAGCTCACGCTCTTGCCCACACCCTTCCCCCCCGCGATCTCAATGACCCCTCCCTGGGATGGCATCACGTCGGCGAGTACGCCGAAGCCGTGCCATGGCTTCAGAGGGCTAATATCACCTGAATACACAGATACGCGGTCGAGACAGCGTTGTAAGAGCAAGTCTAGAGAGGCATCGACCGCTGCATCGCGTCGTGCTGAGGCGAAGGGGCCTGTACCTTCTTCGGGGAGGGCCGCGACCACTAGCGCGTGAAGCATCGGTCGCGGTGTTAGGATCGCCGACTCGGTGGTGCGGACTTGGGGTTCTGGAGTCAGTTGCTGACAGTGTTTGGAAAGCCGAGGAAGGAGAGTTGACCTACCAAGCAGGGGGACGAGGGACGCCGCTTCTGGTGGAAGGGATGGTGCCAGACGTTTGAGTAGCATGTCTCGGGCGTGGGTTTGTGGGAGGAGGAGGGGCTGGTGGGTTGGAGGTGAGGATTGAAGAGATATGGGAAGAGAGAGAGGTGGGAGGATGAGAGAAGGTGGTTTGGTCGTCAACAAAGCAATGTGGGTGGACGACCTCCACTCAAATCGCGTCACCCAAACCGAAACTCACTCTCAGCTTCGTCCACTTCATCGTTTCCCCCACTGTTATTCACCCACCTCCTCTCTCCTCACGAGGACTCTCTATCTCTCACCTCCGACACGTATCTCCAACCTCCTCTATCTACTCGGCGCTTTCCTCGCTCTTCCTTTCTTCTCCTCCCTCCCCTCACCCTTCACACCTCTTCCCTTCATCCCACTTGCCCCTCCCCCCGCCTGGCCACAATGAGCCACAAATACGACACCTACGTCCCCTCAGCCCTCCCCTCCGCCTCATTAGGTCGCCGACGCCCACCAATTGGCGAGCGTACGTTCGAGCACGAGGACGGGGACGACTTAGACAAGGCTTACAATGACTGGAACATTCGTATCGACAAGGAGATCAAGGCTGTCGTGGAGGGGTTGGGTGACCTCGCCCGCCTCGCTGATGTGAGCAACCTCATGCCCTGCTCGTCTCATTCCCCTCCCTCCTTCCCTCCCCCCCCCCTCCCCCTTACACGCCTCGTTTCCACAGCTCAATTCAATTAGTTGAATTGCAGCTGGTCACTCTCTCTAACTGGACGAGGTGTAGCTTTAGCTCCCGGCTCGTCTAATGCTCAGCTTACGACTTGGTGGAGAGCTGACTCCAGATCGGCACACCCCCAGGAGCACATACCCTCACGGCCATGCATCTCAAGCTCAAGACTGCGTCGCTGATCCGCGCGTCCCAACAACTGCGAGACACGGCACATGAACTAAGCCTTGCACTCGCGCTTGGTGACGATGTTGGGGCGGCAGTGCGGAGGGACGAGGAAGTCGGCACGCTGCGTGCGGAAGTTGAGCGACTGCGTGGGGAGATTGCGAACGAGGTCGGCGACCGCGCAGACAAGGGAGGGCTCGGGGAAGGTGAGAGCGCGGCTCCTGCTCTAGGAGAACAGAGCAAGAAGGAAGACAACGCCGCGATGGACGTCGACGACGACGACGACGAGTTCGAAGAGGTCTAGCAGCAGCACGCATGTAGTATACCCCGCATCCCCAGTACCATGCATCTCTTCCGCCACAAAGGAATGGAATGCCCACACTGGATAGGCTCAGGATGAGAACAAAAGAATTCTGACGTAGCCTCTCAGCTCCGATTTGACACCCTGTCCACAGCCACAAGTCACACCAACACTACCAGCATACGGCGCAGCTGGCGCTCGCTGATTCCATGCATATTTTTCCTTAGAGCCGTTACTCGGCGGCGCCGGCGGGGACATTGACCTCGGGGTTGAAGAAGAGCGACTGCATGCCCCAGGGGAAGGGCCTAGTGCTGGCGTCAGCGGGGTTCAATATCAAGGGAAGAGGATGGGAGCATGTAATGGAGAGGGGGAGATGAGGAGGGACATGGCGCCGCTCGGTCCCTCGGGATAGGCCGGTGATGGACTTTGGCGAAATGATGGCGATGGACCGGGGCGATATGGCGATGGGACTGGACATTGACACAGCGCCATGGCCATCAAAGTCATGGAATGGACTAACTGCGTAGTCCCATTGTCCGCCGTGCCTGTCTCTCACCAGGGCCTCGCCTCGGCCTCGTCTTTCATGCCTGGTCACTGCTGCCCTCGGCGTGCACGACATGGCCCCTCTACCTTGCCCCCTCGTACTCCCCACACTCTCCACTCCCTGTGCGCTGCGCGCAGCGCTCGGCTCGGCTAGGCTCACCGCATGTTGAGGTAGTCGTAGTGGGGGCGGACGGGCAGCTCGCCGTTGTTCTCGGCCTTGAGGTGCTCGAGGTGGTCGTGGTGCTCCTTCTCGAGCTTCCAGGTCCAGGCCGAGCCGGCGATCGCCACGGGAATGCAGACGAAGAACGAGACGTTGCGCCAGAGCGCGGTGGTGCCTGTGGTCAGCCATGGCTTTGGGATAGGCGAGCGCAGGCGCGCGCGCGCGCGAGCTAAGCAACGACAGAGCAAGCGGGCTATAGCTGGCCTTGTATCGATAGTAGACTAAGTTGCGCTTGTTGGACTCGCTAGCCGAGTCGCCAAGCGCAACCCGGTGATCCCGGTGAAACCCACCCTTTGCGTGCTCCTTGACAGCGGCGCGCTGGGTGAGGAACTCCTTGCCGGCGGCCTCCTCGGCGGCGGTGGAGTAGAAGCGGGCCGAACGGGCGACGTTGAGGGCGGAGCGGCGGGCGAGCATGGTGACCGTGGTGGGTTGTTTAGAGAGAGTGGTGAGGTGGCGAGATGCGACGACGAGCACGATCCAACAAGTGGTCTCTGACTGGTCTATGGTTGGTCCCTGCCTGCATTGGCCCCCACCCCACCCAAGTCATCATAACTCTCACCGTACACGAGGTCTCACCGGAGGGACTCGGCCACCCAAGAGCCGCGGGAATAACCCCAAGTGGCACCTTTTGTAGAATTGCCACGTGATATTCTCCTTTTTATAACCCTCCCACTTTAAGGACGCGTTTCCGGGACCGCCACGTCCCATGTTCCACGCTTTACAAAGCTAACTTAGCTTAGCTTTAGGATACAAAGGCATTTCATAGAGCTACTACCCAATTACCCACCAACAACCTCGTACACATCGTTACACATTCTATCCTCAAGTAACATCTAACCTCATCTCAACAACACCTTCACTCCTTCCCACCTTCGTTTCCTTTATAACCCTCCGCCCGCCTGGAACCATGGCGCCAGGTATCTCTTACGACGACTCGGGGTCGCTCGCATCCTACTTTGGCGTCACTTGCCTCGCATTCATCCTCGTCCCTTCATCCATCTCCACCTTCAGGCCAGCACCCAAGGGTACGTCTACAACATGGCCACACCCTATCCTTGTGAATGCTGACACCATCTCTCTTCCTTCACCGCGATCCACAACCACCTTGCTTGATCCAGACCCACACAAGTCGTTGTGTAACTGCAATGAGTGCCGGGCCAACGACAAGCGCAAGGCCGCAATGAGGTCAGCGACCCACAAGCGCAAGCTCCTCCGTCGCATCCTCCCCCTCATCCTTGGCTGGGCACTCTTCGCCTACCTCGCGTACGGGCTGTACCTGGCACCGCCAATGGAGACATCCGTCTACGACCCCTTTGACATCCTGGGCATTGGGTCGTCAGCATCCGAAAAGGAGATCAAGAAGCACTACAAGAAGCTCTCGCTTCAATTGTACGTTCCGCGCCAGACACTCCTAACCCCAGCCACCCGGACAAGGTTAAGCTCGGCCCCAACGAGACATACGAGCAAGTCGAGACCAAGTTCGTCGACCTCACCAAGGCGTACAAGTCCCTCACGGATGAGGTGACCGTCGAGAACCTCCGCAAGTATGGCAACCCCGATGGGCCGCAGCAGCGCGAGGACAAGATCGCCATCCCCAAGTGGGTGGTTGAGGGCAAGAGCTCGATCTGGGTCCTGGCGGCGTACGGCGTCGTCCTGGGCTTCGGCATTCCGTTCGTCGTTGGCCGCTGGTGGTTCCGCCAGCGCAAACTCACGCGGGACGGTATTCTCAACGCGACTGCCGAGATCTTCTTCCACCAGCTGCGCGATGACACCGACTTCCTCTCGCTCATTGCGCTGCTCGCCTCGGCGGTCGAGTTCCAGGCCATCCTTGCCCCTCCTGCCAAACTCAGCAAGAAGGACCGCAAGGAGCGCCAGGCGCGGATCGAGACGCTCGAACAGGAGCTCGACACCCAGCGTGCCGACCTCCTCATCGATGAGAGTCCCACGATGAAGAAGGAGTCGCGTGTGATTGTTACCACTGCTGCTGCCCGCCGCGCCCGTGCGCTGATCTGGGCGCACCTCCTCCGCTACGACCTCCCCAAGGACCTGGCTTCCGAGCAGCTCGAGGTCCTCCGTGCCGCGCCGCCCCTCCTCACTGCCCTTGTCAACATTGCTCTCGGTCACAACTGGCTCAAGACCTCGCTCGCGTGCCAGAAGCTCCAGCCGGCAATCGTCCAGGCTATCCCCGTCGGCGGTTCGCCCCTTGCCCAGCTTCCCGGCATCACGCTCGAGAAGGGCCTCGAGCTCGATATCACGACCGGTGCTGAGGGCCGCAAGTGGCTCGAGAAGTGGGTTTCGATCAACGACGACGAGTACCCCGAGGCCAACGCCGTCGCACGCACCTTCCCCCGTCTCGAGGTCACGGACGCGCAGTTCAAGGGTGAGCTTTGATCTTTGCTACAAAGCTGACATCAGTTACCGGCGAGAAGGTGGTTACACCCAGCTCGATCGTGCAGCTCGAGTTCAAGGCGCGCTGGGTGTACCCCAAGGATCCCAAGGAGGTGTCGAATGGGAGCGCACGCGCAGATTCTGTCGAGGCTGTCGAGAACGAGGTGACAAAGGAAAAGAAGGAGGAGAAGAAGAACTACCCACCAACAGGATACGCGCACGCGCCGCACTGGCCCGCAAACCGTTCGCCAGGCTTCTCCGCGCTCATGGGCGACTCGAAGCTTGACAAGGTGATCGTGCAGCCCGTGCGTGTGGCCGACGTTCCCTTTGACGAGCCGCGCGAGTACAGCCTGCAGTTCCAAGCACCTCCGCAGCCCAACCTATACAGCTTTGTCCTTCACTTGTCGTCTGACACGTTTGTTGGGTCTGACATTGCGCGCTCGGTCATGCTCAAGGTCGAGCCTGCGCCGCCTGAGAGCGATGACGACGATGATATTAGCGAGCCAGAAGAGGACAGCCTCGCGGGCCAGATGGCCATGATGCGCGGCGAAAAGGTCAAGGCTTCGGCAGTGCACGATGAGAGCGAGTACGAGACGGATACCAGCAGTGACGAGGAGGGGCCGCGCCGTGGGCGGGCAATCAACGAGGATACGGACAGCGATAGCGACTAGTAGACTGCATTGCGCCGTTGGTGTTGATACCTATGCATGTTTGAGCAGCAACGCGAGTGAAGCGAGCGGGGGGCAGTTTACGAAGCGAGGTGTGGCTGACGGTGGACAAAGAGTAGATCTGCAGTTGTATGCGGATCAGGAGGACTAGGAGAGAGTCCTTTGAGATCGCACTGCAGCTTGATGACGTCACGCTTCTTCAAACCTAGCAGTGTAAGAGTATATTGTACCAGATCTTTATACCCCCGTCCCCCTCCTCCTCCTCCTCCTCTCCTCCTCCCCCTTTCTGCGCAGCGCAGTGCAGTGTTGGGAAGGGCTGTGCAGCGACCAAAGTCAAGGAATTGTCGCAGCAAATGATTACGAGTGGGTAGTACGGTGCCTGATCGACAAAACCGATGCGTCACTAACCAACTAAACCAATTACTAAGAAACCAACTCACTCTTCTCACTTCTCACTTTAGTTGTCCACAATCTCAACAAACCTATCCACACACCCTCAACCTCACGTGATGACTGACAAGCCTGCCGAGAAGATGGCCGAAAAAACGGCACAGAATATGGACAAGATGGACCCACCCGCACTCATGGTTCGTAATCCTGACCCGACGCCGCCAGCTACGCCTGCGATCGAGGAGGACGAGCCAGAGCTGGCAACGCCCACTGGGCCAATCCCAACCTCAACCTTTCACCCAGCTGCTCACTCTCCCGGAGCGGCAACCCCAACCTCGCCGACTGCAACCTTGTCGCACGTCCCGACTCTCCCGCCGCCAACTCACCCCGGCCGCCGCTCCCCGCGTCCGCCCGCATCGCCGGAACATCCGCGCCGCCTCCCACCTCCAATGGACACATCCAAGCCTGCGCCCGCTGTCTCCTCGCCGCACCCGCGCTTCCTCGCTCCGGAGCCTACCATCCAGCCCACCTCCTCTCACCCAATTCTCCCCTCCCCGGCCACCATCCAACCCCCCGCCGAAGACAGCTACATCCGTGACCCCCACCGCTTAATCGCCTACATCGTCCCCTTCCCCACCCCCGCTGGGCAGAACCCACCAACCCGCTTCCTGGTCTACACTCCTCCTCCTCCTCCCCTCCTCGCCCCATCCTCGGAAGGGAAGGAGAGTAAGACGAACAAGGTCCAGCGCAAGTGGCAGGAAGAGGTGCGGGCTGCCCATGAGAGTAATCACAAGGTCCTGTCTTGGGGGGGTATCCGGGCTAAAGTTACTCGGGGGGTTGATTGGGCTGTGGGCCGGGTTACGACTGCTGATTTGGACTTTGTGGTGCGTGTGCCTAAGGATGGGGAGGTGCATCGTGGGACCACAGGCAAGGCGAGCAAACCTGCCAGTTCGACGGCTGGCGGCAGTACACCGATAACTACAAAGTCTACCACTCAGCCTGCCCAGGCTGCCGAGGAGGCTGCTGCTGCAACCGCCGATCACACTTCACCCACCGTGGCCTCGGTAAGCGTCGTCGGCTCGAAGGAGGCTGAAGCCACACTTGACCGTGCTGCCGAGCCCGGGTCCGAGCTCCCTGCCTACACTCCCATCGACGAGGGTGTCGCCGAGCCCAGCGCCATAGACGATAAGGCCACTCCACCTGCTCTCCCGGCCCGCCACCCGGCCCGCCACCAGAACACCCTCCCGATACCCCTCCCGCACGACGAGGACCCATCCTCCCCAGAATCCGCAGAACCCACCCAGGCAACCGTCAAGCTAAACGAGATGGTGCTCATCTACCCGCCCACCCTCCACATGACCGAGGACGAGCTAAAGACCGAATTCGTCAACTCTCTCCTGCGCACGAAATCCAAGGCGCAGCGGGATACGATCATCGCGACGGGTCTTCTTCCCGTAACCCTCGCGATCGACTGGGCCCTAGTCTTCGTAGGCTGGGTCTTTGGTGGCGCACTCGAAGTCGACGCGGTATGGCTCGCATCCTCATTTAGGGGCGCGAAGACTGCGCGGTCGGTCACGAAACGCCTCACGAGCTCGGACGCGGATCTCAAGTTGACCTTCAAGCAGAGTCATAGGGCGGATCTGCTACAGGCGTACCTCGCCCAGCGATGCTACGAAGCCGACCCGAATCGCTTTGAAGCTGTGAAGATGGCCCCGAGCAGCTATCAGGTCCTGGATTCTATTGGGTGGGAGGCGGCGGGCAAGTACGACGCGCATAATTGGGAGGAGGAGCGGTGGGAGCGGCGCCAGGTCGAGGCCGACCTCAAAACGACTATGGGTAAGGCAGCCGGTGCGTGGCGTAAGTGGTGTGACCGGTACGAGAAGGACCCGGAGAAGGCTGTGAAGCGGTGAGGCAGTCATGTGGTGAGCTGTATATTGCCATAGTCTGTTTGAGAATCCATAGATGTAGATGTAGATGAAATGACATGATTACTGAAGTGAGATTGGACGTGAGCCATTCGCAATTCAGGCACGCAATCCAAAAGTCGACTTTCAACTTGGATCTCCTTCTTCATCAGTCTCATCAAAACAACCATGCACTGCGCCCGCGCGCTTCGGAGCCTACGCGCTCAAGCCAGTGTGAGGACGTACGCGACCACTTGTATACCCCAACCGACATTCCCGGGGGTTACGAACCCCAAGCCCCCTGCCACAGGACAGCCGCTCGCCCGGAGTCATGGACACCTCGTTCGTTCCGCCGAACTCACGCCGGGTATCACGGCGGCCGAGTACGAGGACCGACGGAGGCGGTTGATGGATAGTCTGCCGCCGGGGAGTGTGGTGGTGTGTATGGGGGGGACGGTGCGGTTGGTTTCGCAGCGTGAGTGATGAGAAGAAGGAGCGAGCGAGGGAGAGAGAGAAGGAGGAAGGCAGGGAGAGAAGGAGGGAGAGAGAAGGAGGGAGAGAGAAGGAGGGAGAGAGAAGGAGGGAGAGAGAAGGAGGGAGAGAGAAGGAGGGAGAGAGAAGGAGGGAGGAGGAGCCCGAGTCGCGCTGACACCAGAGATCTTGTGAGCCTTACCTCTTGACCCACTGACGCGCAGCTACAAGTTCAGGCAAGGTGAGCTTGGGGGTTGCTGATGCAGCTGACAACAGCAACCGACTTCTGGTATCTCACGGGCTTTGATGAGCCAGATGCGACAGCCGTGTTGGGTGAGTCGGGTCCAGCTGTTGGCTTGTTCCTTCAACTGGGTGTCATGGCGAGCTGCAAGCTACAAACACAACTTGGGTCGCGCGCGTAGCCTCTGTGTCCCTCCCCTCCTCCCCCCCTCCCCCTCCTCCCTGCTCTTGCTTCCTTCTTCCTCCACAACACACCCAAATCCCCACCCGTCAACCCCCCCGCGCGAGCGCGCGCTCACACCAGTCTCCAAACCTTCCTCACCTAGGGGATACGAGTACACCCTTTTCGTTCCCCCGCGCACCGCCCACGCCCTGCAGTGGGAGGGCGAATGTGCCGGCGTCGACGGCGCACTAAAGACCTTTGGCGCAGACGAGGCCTACGCGAACACAGACCTGGCCTCGCGCCTTGGATCCTACCTAACCTCCGCGACCGAAGTGTACGCCTCTCTCCCGCCGTCTCCCTCCCCATCAGCGTCCTCGCAGCCACACCCCCCACCCAGCCGCCGCCGCTCCTCCCTCCTCAAGCTCTTCCATCTTGACGCCCCCTCAACGGGATCCTTCAACTGGAAATCGTTCAACAACGACCCACCGCACCTCGTTCTATCGGCAGCCCTGGTAAGCGACGCCGCCAAGCCTCTCGACCGCGTAGTCGAGAATCTGAGGATACGCAAGTCGCCGGCCGAGCTCGAGTTGATGGCGCGCGCAGGAGCCATCTCGGCAAAGGCACATCGCCAGGTCATGCGGTTTGCACGACCGGGAGGGACGGAGGCGAATCTCCAGGCTACGTTCGAGTACCATTGCGCACTAGGCGGGAGTGAGCGACCGGCGTACGTACCTGTCGTGGCGAGCGGGGCGAACTCGCTCGTGATTCACTACACCCGGAACGACTGCGTGTTGGGCCAGGACGATGTGAGTAGATGTGGTTTGGTGTTAGGATGCCCTCGCTCTGACTTCAGATGGTCCTCATCGACGCGGGTGGCGAGTACCACATGTACGCGAGCGACATTACGCGCACGTTCCCCGTCGCGGGCCGCTTCTCGCCGGCTCAGAGAGACCTGTACGAGGCCGTGCTCAACGTGCAAAAGACGCTCGTGGCGCGGTGCAAGCCCGGTGATGCCAACCTGAACGAGCTACATCGCGAGAGTGAGTCTACCTCGAGTCTCCGCTAACGCAGGCTGCGTCGGCCTCAACCGTGAACTCAAGCAGATCGGGTTCAACCTCTCGCCAGGCGACGTTGAGCGCACGCTATATCCCCACTTCCTGTCGCACCACGTCGGGTCGGACTTGCACGACTGTCCCACTGCCGAGCGTGGAGCCACACTGCGAGAGGGACACGTGGTCACTATCGAGCCGGGGTTGTACGTCCTGCGCGACCCGCGGTTCCCGAAGGCGTTCCATGGGCTCGGGGTGCGGATCGAGGACGAGGTCGCTGTGACAAAGGACGGACCGTGGGTGCTCACCCCTGCGCCGAAAGAGGTCGCAGAGGTCGAGGCTGCGTGTCAGGGGTAGCTGCGCGTCGGGGGTAGATGCATGCCATGATTACCGAGGGTTTGGGTGTCGAGGAGTCAATCCGACGTGGCATAGAGGTTCGGGCTTGCATGGTCAGAGACGGGCAACTCTATCCTCGATGGCATGTTGAAGCGCCTCGAGCACGTCTGCTCAGCTCCGCAACCCATGAATGAATCATCACTTGCACTTCATACTATGCTATGTACACAACAACCGGACCAACTATGCATTGCCACACCCCGTACCCCCTCCCCACACCCTTTACATTTAGAGCTGGTAGCGGAAGCCGTCCGAGTCCTCGAGGACGACCTCGCCGCGTTCGGCCTTGTCGTTCTGGTACTTGAACCACGCCATCAAGCCCATGATGCAAACGGCGTTGCTAGACTGGAGCGCAATCGAGAGCGTCATACCGGTTGGGTAACCGATCTTGGACTCCTTCTCGATGAACGCCACGGACGCGAGGATACCGCCGACGCCACCGAAGGCAACGACAACAGCGGACGAGTACGCGCGCTTAGACTGGCGACGGACACTAGTCTGGCTCCAAGAAACGATCATCGGGATGAGGGCAGTGATGCCGCCATAAGCGAGGAAAACACCAAAGAGGCGGGCGCCTTTCTGGGATAGAGGGAGTTTCCAGAAAATCACCGAGCCGATAATGAGACAGATTGTGTTGAAGAGAACAAAGGGGCCACGTTTACCAAAGTGGTCGGATAACCGAGCGCTACCAATGGCCGGAATAATCGCATACACGTAGACGGGACAGACGAGGAGTTGGATTTCCATATTGTTGAAGCCCATAGTGGAGAGAATTGGCGGAAGGAAGAATGCGATTTGGTATGCGCCCATGGTTGTGCCCATGAAGATGTAGGCGAAGACCCAGATCTTAATATCGGTCGCATAGTTGAGGACTTTGTGCCAAGTAAGTTTGTCAGCGACCGAATCGCCACGGTCGCGCTCAATACGAGTCTTGACGAAAACACGTTGTTCCTCGGTAATAAAGGTCGCTTTGTCGGGGAAATCGACTAGGACAAGCCATGCGATTCCACCAACGGCCATGGTCAAGAGACCCCAGATGATGAAAATCCACTGCCAACCCCTCAAGCCGCCCTTGTGGTCCAAGTGGCTGATGCACCAAGAGATAATGGAGGCGAAACCAGTAACGACGATGGAAGTGCAGTAGAACCAAGACATGCGTTGAGCAATCTCGGCACGAGGGTACCAGCATGAAATGAGGTAGGCGCCACCGGGGAAGAGGACGGCTTCAAAGACACCTAGGAAGGCTCGAAGACCAGCGAGTCCATGACGATTCTTGACGAAAGCCATACCGACAGTGACGGCGCCCCAAGAGACGACGGCGGCCCCGAGCCAGTGCCGAACACCGAATTTACGAAGACCGATTTGGGACGGTACTTCGAAGAGAATGTATGGGATGAAGAAGACCATGGAGGCAATACCATAGCCGTTATTTCCAGCTGTGAGATGGAGATCTTTCATCATCTGCAGTTCGTTGGCTGCACGGCCAAAGGCCAGGTTGTTCCTATCAATCAGGGAGATTGAGTATACTGCGCCTAGGATGGGAATAATCTACCATCAGAAAAAGAAATCAAATGATAAACTCACGCGTAAGTCAATCTTCCTAACAGTCCGCTTAACGAACTCGGGTTCGAAGCCGTGGTCGATATCGCGGCCATTCTTGTATTCGTCCTCATGGTCCGACTCATGGTGCCAATCCTCCCTCTTCTCAACCGTCTCAACTGCGTGGTTCTGCTTCTCAATGTCGGTCATGTCTAATTGGATTGTGAGTGGGTTTATCAAGTATCAGTCCAGACCAAGACCAGTTAATATACCTCCCCCCTCTGTCCAGTTTCACACGAGCCCTCGAGCTTGAATGGTGGGCGTCGCCACAACCCACCTGTACGACGCCGCAACAACCGTACAAGCCCGCGGTCCATCGTTCAGCGGCGCGTACCGCGGCTGAGGTAGAGAATAGCCGGCATTGTTTATCGGGTCACCAGACCTTCCAATCTCGGTGTTGGTTCGGTTTTGATTCGGTGTTGATTCGGTTGACGTTCCTATGAGTATAACGTCAGCACAGGTAGGCCCCAGACGTGTCTCCACAATCGGCGAGTGCCGACATGTCGGATAATCCTGGCCACGTGCCTGAGATTTCCATACGGCCGTATGGTTGTGTACTGTATTTGATTATGAGATCACGACTTGTATCATATCTGACGGCGCTCGCTCAATAGTAGGCTTCGGGGGCCGCGGTATGGTTTGTACTGTATGACATACAAGATAGGAATCTGTAGATGTGGAACAAGATGCCGACCGAAATGCGGATGCCGACTGTACTGTACAATAGGCCCGTCGATGTTTTGAGGACGGAGATGATGAACCCGGATCATGACAGCAATACAACGCCGGAGACGACGTGTTCCCAGATTCCGAGTTGTTCTTCTCATTGTCATTGTACGCACTGGCCTGTTCCGCCGTGCACTCTTCGGGTGTATACATACAGTACTTTGTGTACTCTGGCCCGGTACTTGGCACAGACTCTGTTCCTCACGTCTTGCGACGCTGTTACGGTGCATCCTGCGACTCTGTTCCTCATATCCTGCGACTCTATTCCTCAGGCCCAACAGGGGAGATTATCTTCTGAGGTGATTTGGTGTCACTGCGGTTAGCAACACCAAGAGGCTCCGTACACCGTTTTGATCATGGCCATTACCTCCTGCTCCTCCCTCTCTGTGACGACATTGGCTAAATTTTGCACTGTAGGAACGTAAGGGAGCGCAACAGCGATGTACAGGTTGTGCAACACCCTAGTAGCCTTGATAACCTCCCACACAATGAGATAGTCATATTTGCATGTCTTACGCCGCACCGTTGCCAGTCTGAGCATAGGTGAGGCGCTTAGTCTCATCGCACGCCGCTATCATGAGGAGCGAGTAGCAACCCTTGCGGCCATAGAACTAGACGGTTATCGAGGACAGGCGCTTGATCGAGGAGTATGTGCATAAGGTAATATTACAGTAGAAAAAGGCTGGGTCTGAGCGACTGATTATAGCTCATAATAGGATGAATAGCAAAGTATTAGGAAAGTGGGACAGGTTACCGTATATAAGTGAGGTTATGGATGGGAGTTGACCCCTTATATTACCAATATTTGGTTCCGCTGGGTGAGACTCAGACTTGTTATTATGAATTGATTAAGGGTTGAATGAATTGAATTATTGAATACAAGACTATTAAGCTATAAATATACCCGCATCTAGTAACATTGGCATAAAAAGTTACAGTATAAAGTTTAATCAATTGCTGGAATGTAACAGCATGCCATCATCTTTAAACATTCGATCATCGACCTTGTTGGAACAAATGTTAGGAAGAAGAGTCTAAGGTGGGGCATACTCCCTCATTGGCTGTACTTGGTAGTCTGGGTCTGAAGGGGAACCCAAGGCAATTGCTTCTCCCGCAAGTTGAGAATGGCGCTGTGCTATATAGATAACGTCGAGCTTTTCCCAGCGAGTTGTCCCCCATCTCTCCCCTCAATATGTACATTCCCCAGTTTATCGCACCTGCGGTCGCCCTGCTTCGCTTCGCCGCCATCCCCGACGCGCCTCCAGCCCTCTCAGTTCTGTCCGAGGCCGCATCCGACACCGTGGCCCTGAAGTACATGGCCTTCGTTGCAACCAAGGACAAGAAGTGGTGGGGTGTGGGTATGCCCAAGGCCGAGGACGGCGCCGTCCTGGAGATGTGGGTAGCGCCCCCCGACGCAGTGTACACACTCGCTGATGCCTCTCGAGGGTTGATCTTGGGCTCGATCCCATGCCGCTTCTCGCGTACTGGGAGAGAAAGGACTACATCAGCCCCTGGGGCCTCCTACAGCTCCGGGATACCGACCTGTGCATGAACGCCACCGTCGGTGAGTACAGGACTGCAGCTGTGTCAACCCCCCGGCCAACACGCTGACGTATAAAGAAATCATCACAGAGGATGACGGCACTCAGTTGGAGCAGGCGACTGCCGGTCCCGTGTATCTGCGCAAGTGTCCCAAGATTCCCACGAGCGAAGATGACGTGCCCTGGGATGCCCTCCCGATGGGCGCGTTCTGGAAGTCAAGCTCTACCACCTACGGCTCAAGGACCTTTGTCAGCAGGGACAACGTGTACTTGACGTTCAAGTTTGGCGAAGCAAAGCTCTGGGGTCACGACTGGACTGTGGACGATCCCCCGGAGGATGCCACGTCGGAGCTTCTCGTGTCCATCGGGTAATGCCGCCGACAGCAATTTGATAAGCAACGACCGACTGCCATCTGTGTTGCGCCCAAGGTGACCGAGAAAAGTATCTATCAAAGTAAAATGAAATCAGTGATCAGTAGGGCAGGTTGACCAACTTGCATCCCTTGCGTTGTCTCCCGTGCTAGGCTCAGCTAGTGCTTGCCAATAGGGCTGGCCGGGGCCATTGGCTCTCGTCTTCTCCTCTGGTTTGGGGCAGCGTCCGCGGCGGTGTTGCACCAGGTGCAGCGAGAAGCAGCGATAACACGATGTATTTACCCATGACCATGACGTGATTTCATGACGAGTGGGGCCAATCAGGCACCGAGAGTGCTGCCGCGATTTTAGCCTTCATAGTTTTGTGGCGGCGAGGAATGGGTACTAAACATGCCGCAACACTTCCAAACCCTAGCCAACACTCCACACTCCACAAACGTCATGTCGTTGACAAGGTTATAGCATGGTCAGGGGTACACACACATGCGATATCGTGCTCTAAGAGGTCATGTCATGGGATTTGGTCATGCCTCTACTCAGCTTAGGCCACAAAGCCGTTGGAACTCTCTCTTCCGTTATCCCTCACTCCCCGACCTCCCCCTCTCTTTATCAGTCAAGCGTCTTTCCCAGTGGGTCACATCTGTGGCCATTCTGCTGGCATCCCCTCCATCCGCATCCCCCGACACGGACTCTTCCCTGGCTATCGCGGGTGTATCCCAGCAGTGGCACACCAACATCTCCCAGCGCCGTTCAGGCTCGTCACACCAGGGCGTGGGCTGTGACCATAAGGCCCAGGTGGTGTTGTGCATCGTCAGAAATAGACCCCTCCTCCACCCTTGGACAGTAATTCCATCTCTCCGTCGCGCTCCATGAAATGAAACATCTCAAAAGTCATTACCACATGGGCGCCACACTCCGATCTGATCTGATATCCGATAGAGTGAGCTAGACCAGTTGTAGCTACGGACATGTTGACAATCAGCGTACATGTATGCACCGGCAGTACATGTATCACGTTTTCCGCATCGCCCTCACCTTAGTCTCACAGAGCTGTACAATACAGAGAGATTACAAACCGAGCCACACGTGGCGCTGCGAGGGCGGCGTCGACGTGATGAACTCATCCTCGGAGAACGTGGGCTCCTCAGTCACCTCGGTGATGTTGGAGAGGTTGAGGATGGCCTCTGTGCTGGGTCCGACATGGGTTGCGTACGAATACGAGTCCCCCTCCTCCTGTTCGTCGCTAGACTCTTGGGCCTGCTCCTCCGCGCCTTTCTCCACCTCCTCCGAGAACTTGTTCGCCTGGTCCTGAGCGTCGTCCCTCCAGAATTCGCCAGCCTCAGCCTGCTCGCGCGAGACGTCATACTCGTCATACTCGGTGGGCTTGGAGTGCGCGTGTGAGCTCTTGTATTTGGGGCGCTGGAAGCGCTCGTGCGAGTCCTCGTACTCTGTACGCTGGGCATACCGGCGCTCAGGCAAGCGCTCTTCCTCGGCGTGCCCGCTCTCAATCTCGTCAGGGAAAACGCTCTCCTGTCCCACGCTCCTCTCGCGAACATGACCCGAACCCTCGCCATCATATCCCTCCGTCGACACCGACTTGGACGAGAGCGGAGCAGCCCGCTTGTCCTGCTTGACCCGCTCAGGCAGCTGACGTCGTACGACGGCGCCTAACCCAGCTTGGTCTTGGTTGTGGGGTTTGGCGTGGGGGGCGTATGGGACTGCGCGGACCTCCTCAACTGGAACGGGAGTGAGAGCGAGAGTCGGAATCGGAGTCGGAGTGGGCTTCTTGACCACGAGACCGGGGGCGACGCGGCCGCCGAGCCAGTCTGCCACGTCCTTGCCGCGCTGAATACGCGCCTTCCACCTCTTCTTGGCGCCGTCGTCCCAGGTGCCCAAGTCAACCTGGGTAGTGTAGAATTCCGTGCCAGGGGCCTCGGTGACTGCGATTCCAGTAGTGCTTGAGTTGGGCGTAGTAGTAACCGAGTCGTCGGAGGGGTTGGCGCGGATCGTCTTGGTGTCGCGCCAACCGAGCGACGTCGAGCCCGAAGCTCCCGAAACGCCCGACCACGTTCCCTCCTTCTTGGGCTTGAGGATCTTGCCAAAAGTCCCCCGTAGAGTCTTGCTCCTTTTCACAGGCTTGTCCTTGTCATGGTTGTTCTCCTTGCCCTCAATAGCGGCAGGCGTGTAAATCGTGCCAACAGTTGGGGTTACGTGGCCGATATATTGGCCGTCTGGGCGCACTCTAGGAGGGTTCTCGATCCACCCCTGCGGCAAGGACGGGCGGCGATGGGGGTTGGAGACGATCCTGGGCTGGTTGGTTGGCGTGTGGACGGTCTCGGTACGGCTCGTCGAGGATAAGTGCCGCGCCGTTTGCTCACTCCAGTGGCCGGGGGGAAGGACGGACGGTGGAGGCGTGGGGATTGGCGTGGGGATAGTGGGGCGGCGGCGCCCGAAGCCCACGCCCCGGATCGTCTCGTCTGACGAGGAAGTCGAGCGGGTAGTTCCCTCGGAGACGGGCGGCTGTTCGGCGTCCGGTTGACGGGTGGCCTCTGTCACCGCCTCGCGGACGACGCGTTCCTCCATCTCGCGAGTGGCGATGACGTTCTGGACAACACTAGCCTCGTCGGCCTCGACATTGGCGTAAGCGGCCAACAGGGCGGGCGGGAGACGCTTGCCGTTCTTGTGCGTCCGGACCTTGGGAGCAGGGACGTTAGGGAGAGTGGGAGGCGGAGAGGGCTTGTACGTGGGCACGCTGACCATGCGGTCACCGGTCAGCTGGCGATGGTGCAGCGGGTCACTGGCGAGGTGGGGCTGAGCAGCTGGCTGGGGACGAGAGTGGTGAACACCGCGCACAAAGTATTCCTGGGCTGGAGTGGCGGGCGAGGGCGGAGTAGCCAGACCAAGCGCACCAAGGTCCATGTCCGATGAGGCGGTTGACGCGCTGATGTTGGTTGGGTGCAGGCTGTTGAGGACGTGCGCCGCTTGCGGCGAGTCCACTGTCGTCGTGTTGTGGTACTGCCTGTGGAGGAGGAAGTGGCTTGCCTTGGGAGTAGTGGGGTCCTCGAGCTCCCCGATCTCGTCTTCCTGAGTGGAAAAGTGGCTCGCCTCGGAGCTGACGGAGGTGGGCATGGATGGCAGTCGAGACGGTCCTGCAAAAGACTGTTGCCAACCACCGTGCGTTGACGAAGTAGAGTACGTCGAGGCAGCCTGGTCCAGTGCCGCCTGTGCTTGCGCCTCGACCAGTCGAGCCTGGAACGCCCGCGTGTTACCATAAGTCGGCTCGGACAGGTCGAGCTGTAAACCGAGCAAGTCGTCCCCCTGGAACCGGAAGCGCTTCTCGGGCGGCGGCACACGCGCCTTCTGCGGCGTCTTGCCTGGAGTGTACACAGTCCAGTTAGTGGGCGCTCTGAAGTCCATGCCCGTCTCTCCGTAAATTGAGGTGCGGAACTTGTTATGCTGCCAGTCGGCATATTCCTCCCGCGCCATCTTGGGGCAGCCGGCATCAACGAGAGTTTTAACACGCTTCCGGAACTCTAAAGGCTTGGTGTCGCCAATAGTGAGGTCGACCTCGATGTCGTCGAGGTCGATGCCGTCCGCCTCCGCTTCCTTCTTGTAGTGCTCTACGGCGGCGGCGAGCTCGTTTTCGGGCCACGTTTCATCAAGAGACGTGTTGGGCTCAAGAGTGGTCCGAGCTGTGTCGTATCTCGAGACAGTACTGTTGTGGGGAATTCTGTACTCGGTAACTGGGTCGAAGTGGTCGAAGTATGATTCAGAGGCGGGAAGGGCTTCCGAGGTGGGGAGAGTGTCTTGAGCAGCTTCAGATTCAATTAATTGGATTGCAGCCGCGCCATCGGTGGCGAAGTCGATCTGAGTATCACCCTCAATGGCTGAGTCGGTGCCATCAACGGCGTCCTCCTGGGCACCTTCAGCGGCGAGTCGCTCCACATGCGCCGCAATGCCCTCGGCACCAGTAAGGTCGAAGACGCCAACAACAGTCCTGCGCTTGCGCGTGCTTCGGCCCTCCAAGGCCTCGATAACTGAGGGGTCAAGCTCGTCGTCGACCTTGTTTCCGTTTTGGTCGTCCTCAGCGTCCGTGATCTTGCTTCCGCTCTTGTCCTCCTTGTCCTCCTTGCCGTCCTTGTCCTTGCGCTTCTTGAAGCTCTTCTTCATCGAGAGGCCAAAGGAACGACCAAAGATGCGGCCAAGCGAAGCGCCCTTCTCGCCCGCCTTGGTGGTCATGGTGGTAATGGACGTCGTACCCTCGCGCACAATCGACTTGGTGCCCTTCAGAGAGCGGCTCAAGGAGGTGCGCACGGTGTGGTGCCACTTGGCCTTTTCCTCCTCAACCAAGTTCTGGCGCTTACCCTCGTCGCCGTCCTTGTGCGGCGGCTGGCTCTGGTTCGGCTCCAGCTGGTCCTGTGTCATGATCTGGCCCTGCTCGACCTCCTGGTTGCTGGTGCGGAGAGAGCGCGAGCTGAGTATGTTGTCATGCGGCTGGCGCGTCTCCTCCTTGGCCTTGTTCTGTTCGAGGCTCGGGTGCTCGAGGTCGAGGTCGTTCTCGAGGTTGTGCTCGTGGTCGAGGTTCTCCGCGTGCTCGAGGCTGTGCTCGTGCTCGTGCTCGAGGTTCTCCCCGTGCTCGAGGTTGTGCTCGTGCTCGACGTTGTCCACGTGTTCGACGTTGTCCGACTCGGCCTTGTCCTCCTGGATCTTCTTCTCGGGACCACCTTGGCCGTGGTCCTTCTGGATCTCACTTCCCGCATGGAGGTCTGTCACCGATCCTGGAAGACGGGGAAACCGCTTAGGACGTTCCGAGAGGGCCTTGGTAAAACGGGGCCGGGTCGGGGCCATCATAACAGTCGGAGCCGGCACGGGCTTGAGAGTAGATGGGAAGGGGTCGGCGCGCTTGAGGTTGTTAGGAAGGGGACCGCGCGAGGAGCGACGCAGACGAGTCGGACGAGTTGGGGGAACGACGACGTAGTCGTCCGTGATCTCCTGTTTGTTGCGGGAGAGCGAGGGGATGAAGCTCTTGCTGCGGCTGCGCGACTGATGTCAGCTTGGTAGATTTAGATGACTTGCGTTGAAAATCGACCTAAGGGACGTGGTGCGGATACGGCCGCGCTCTGGCTCGACGATCTCGATGTTGGGGTGGGCCTCGTGCTCCTGTTCGGGCTCAGATTCAGAGGGATGGTGGCGGCCAACAAAGTTTTCCGCCATTTCTTCGATCAGGTCCTTGGACCCAAGCGACTTGGTCGATTTGTTCGACTTGACCGACTGGCTGGACTTGGTGCGGCGGTGGGAGCGGAGGCGCGGCTCGTCGTCGGCTGGGAAGCTCGTCTGAGGCGTTTGCTTGACTAGGTTGCGCATATCAGAGACGCGGCGGGTTGCATTGTGGCGGAGTTCTGGGTGGGTTGTGGGGTTGTTGGGGTTGTTGGCCGTGG
This sequence comes from Cutaneotrichosporon sp. HIS471, assembly GCA_030864385.1. Lineage (NCBI taxonomy): Eukaryota > Fungi > Basidiomycota > Tremellomycetes > Trichosporonales > Trichosporonaceae > Cutaneotrichosporon > Cutaneotrichosporon sp. HIS471. The sequence continues at coordinate 552,867 of AP028245.1, read as the reverse complement.
CAGTGGCAGTGGTTGGGTCTGCCATGGTGCGACTGACAGGGGCTCTGCCTCCGTTGGACGCCACTGCTGTTAGGTGGGTTGGAGGTGGAGATGGTATGGACGAGTCTATGGCAGACAGTGTTGTGGCACAACAGCAAATAATGCGACGAGAGACGTGGGGAGTGAATGGAGGAGGGAGCAGTGGACGAGTGGTAGGGAGAGCGGGGGACGTGTAGAAGTGGTCAGAGTCAAAAGATAATTGGTGAAAAGAGATGTGGTTGAGAGAGGGATGTAGAGATGTTTGACTCTTGTGCAAGGGTTCATGAGGAAATGAGGGAGAGTGGGGAGAGATGTGGGAGGCGCGACTGGTGTTTATGCTAGATGCCACAAGAAAGAGGGTGGTGGCGAGGGCGCTGGAGGGAGGAGGAACCAAACAAGGTCGCCAAACAGAGATTGGCCCAGAGGAAGGTTGTGGTTGTTTTTTTGGGTTGGGAAGGACAACAAGGAGACAGAGGCTGAGGCGAACACGAAGACAGGACTCACTGTTGGCCCTTGCTTCGTGCTGTACAACTTCAGAGGTTGAACTAGATATGAGGGTGGAGTGGAGTGGAGTGGGAGGAAGAGATGTTTGGTGTTGAGAAACGGAGAGGGACAGTAGGTTATATCTCTCAGGGAGTGATGACGGAGAGGAAGTGCGAGGCGTTTGCGTTATTGTGAGTGGGATATGAAGGCGGAGTACGGAGATGAGGAGGAGAGGACTGTGAGGAACTGGCTGGAGTGAGTGATGAGTTCCGGCTGCGATAGATGGCATCAGCGGCGGTGTATGATTGCCCCGCGACAATGGAGTCGTTGTCAGCCGTAGTGTAAGATGGCCGGGTGTCAATGGAGTAAAGTTTAGTTGATCCGGTCGTGGTCGAATGGGGTGCTGATGTGATCAGTGGCACCGCCTCGTTCAGTACGTCAGCTCAGGCCGTAGCTATGCATATTGATGATCTATTCTGCGGCCGTGCGGTGGCCTCAACGGTTGTTGGTTGGCAGTCTAGGCCCGCTTGAGCGCCTCGATCTCGGCGCGCTCCCGCCGGTCCGCCCGGTCAAAGTAGATGTTCTGGAGGAACGTGAAGCTCATACTGCACGTCCAGTACCATACGACGGCCTGGGGTCAGCTCGACACGAAAGTCTTAGCGGATCCGGGGACAATAGCTGCCATCAAGCAGATGGTCGTAGGAAAGCGGCCCGGACACAATAGACGTATCCCATCAGTCTCGCCGACCCACACCGGCCCGAACGCAGCGGATCACTCTGGACTCACCGCAGGCATCTGCAATCCCACAACAATGACGAGGAAGCTCGCACCGCGCAGCGTCATCGTCAATGCCTTCTGGATCCACTCGCGGTTCTGGGGCACCAGCTTTGCGGCCCAGTGCGTCTCCTCGACCATGTCGGCGGCCTGCGGCCCCTTTACCCTCTTCACCTTGACCGGCTGGAGCATGGGCTTTGGCGCGCCAGGAATCTGCGCGACTGCACGCGGCTTTGCCGCGACCCGTCGCTTGCCGAAATGTTGTGGGCCGCTGTGCTGGTCGTCCCGCACCGACGTGGTGGAGAACTTGCGAGTCTTCGACTGCCACGGAGGGGTCGCGGAGACGGGAGGAGGGGGTGAAGAAGCGGGGGAAGAAGAGGGGGGAGAGGGAGGGGGAGGAGAGGAGGGTCCAGAGGAAGGAGACGACGAAGCCTCAGCAGTTTCTTTCCTCGCCTCGTAACGTGACGTCGCGTGCTCGGCGTTTCCGAAGCCTAACAACCCAGCCACCATCGGGAGGATCCACATCTTATCAGGCTGGCCCATGTGCTCGATCCACGCAAAGGACTGCGCCGCTAGCTCGGGGTACGTCGTGACAGCCTGGCGGACCGTCATGCTCATGACGATGAAGAGGGGGAGTGAGACTGCGAGGGGCACAAGCATCGTGGTCGTGGGGTGTGTGCTGTGCTTCTTGTGCAGCGCTGCCTGGCGGGTTGCGAGCTAATGTGAGCGGCGAGGGGGAGGGGGAGGGGGAGGGGGAGGGGGAGGGGGAGACCCGTCGAGGGCAACGGAATGGCCACCTTCAAGTAGCCGGTGCATGTATAACCCAGCTGATGTATCAAGATACCTCATCCCAACTCCATAACTCACCTCATCCTTAAGTCTCTTCCTATACTCATCGTACGTCAAACCCTCCTTCTTCCCCTCAATTGCCATCTTGACGGCGAGTTCGTCATTGGTCCGCTTCATCTCGGGGACGACGAACTGGCGTGCGCGCCATACCCTGCGCCGCTGCCACAGTTGGAGGGGGAAGGTTATGCCCAATCGTGCAGTGAGGGCGAGGCCGAAGACGGATCCCCATAGAGGTAATGGGGAGGAGGCGAGGAGACCGGGGAGGGGGGTGGAACCGACGGCTTCGGAGAGGGAGGAGAGGGTCGAAGTTAGGAAGGTTCTTTGAGGGCCGACCGAGGAGGAGGGGGGGAGTCGAGGCTGCGGACCGAATGATAGCCCCGATAGATGTAATGCTGGGCCCCTGGAGACGAGGGGCCGTAGTGACATTGTTGATGAGATGGTGATGGATGAGATGCTCTTTGGCTGAAATTGTCCTTTCCACAAGTTCATTCTCCAACCTCCACCATTCACCTCCACCAACTCCACTGCCCCACTCTGAATAGCTGGGCATCTTCACTCAATATCACTCGTACTCTACACACCACATACATGCATTAATCGTCACAGTCATCAACTACTCCTCCTTCTTCTCGCCCTCCTCTCTGCCGTTTTGGTATGGCGGCGGGGCCTCGTTGCCACCGCCGCTCGTACTCGGGGGTGGCGCTGCTGGCTCGCTTGCGCCAGTGAGTTTGCCGACAAACCACGCGGGCACCCAGCCACGCTCGCCTGTGTCCTCCTTGATCCTGCCGTCAGTTCACACTTCTGTTAGACGCACGAGTAGCTCCAGTGGCAGTACTTCTTGTACACGCGCACTCTCTCGCCCTCCCGGATTGTGAGCTCGTGCGCGTCTTTGCTCGTGTGGTTCATCAGCACCACGCCAGGGTAGCTTGAGCTCATGATGCTGGCCGGTGGGATGGGTGCGCGTCCGGGGATGGATCCGGGCGACTGTGGCGAGATACTGGCAATCGGCGCTGTGAGTTCCAGCAAGCACCCGGCTGGTACCCAGGCGCTCTTGGTCGTCTCCGAGTTGATGTTACCTCTCCCTTCGGCGTCCTTGAGGACGAACCACCAACCCTTCGCTTTGGACATGACGACAAACGCAGCGCCGACCGCCACATCGAACTCGTCTTGCCGGTCGGCAATGTACGGGTAGATGCTGATCGCGTACGTGACCTTGTGCACCTTGCCATCCTTGTCCATGAGCGTGCCAGTAACAGGGGTGCGCGGTTGTGTGGTAGCGACTGTGCCATTCTCCTTCTCCTTGCTCTCTTTGGATCCGTTGGCTACCGCTTCACCGTCGCGCATACCGGGAGAAGGCAGTTCTGGGAACGTGCCTTCGCCTGGCGTGTGCCCACCAGAGGTCCCGTCCTTTGTGGCGCCCGGTGATCCGGCTGCCTTGGTGGGTGATGGAGTTGGAGCGTCCAACTGAGGAAGGAGATTTGCGGTGGAGTTGGCTGGGAGTCCAAGCTTGATCGCTTGCTTCTGCTGCGCAACCGCGATTGGCGACTTGATGTCGCGCTGATCCATCAGCTTTGATCCCGCGAGCACTTACGATATGCCGTAGCATGAACACGGGCCGCTGCCCGCCCTCCTTCAGCTTTTGGAACAGCAGCAGCGGCTTCTCGTCGTAACTCAAGCATCTCTCTGTGTGTCAGCTCTGCCTGATGGCGTGACTCACCCGTGTTGCCGTAACAGATGAAGAGCGCGTACATCTTCCAATCGTCGTTGATCTTGTACTTCTTGAGCGCGGCAGGAAGCACCTTCCAGCACGGGTCCTCCATCGTAACACGGAAGCTCTTGGCAGCCGAGTGGGCCGCGTCGCGCGCGCCATGGGACGATCCACCAGAGGGCGCGGGTGCTGGCTCCACTGGAGGTGTCGGACTGGAGGGTAGTGGAGCTGTCGACGCGCCGTCGTTCCGATCTGATCTGGAGTTGGAGAGCACGACAGTCCCGCTCGCGAGTCTGGTGAGAGGCGGCATGCTGGACTGCAGCTTGCTTTGTGATGATGGTGGTGGGCCTACGCCAATGTGGCTGGGCGAGTCGAACGAGTACGTCATCCCTGCTGTTGGCGTATCAGCCACTTGGACGAGGGTCGGCATGGGTGGCGGTAGCTGTATGCCGTTGTCCGAGAGCGCACGCATCAACCGGAACTGCTCCTTCTCAAGAGACTGGAGTCGCTCCTCTGGTTGTCAGCGAAAGAGGGCGAGATGGGGTTGGGGCGCTCGACGCGACTCACGCTGATCCAGCACAAGATTCCACATCCTGTCGATCGTCGCTGCCGTCTCCATCGCTTCAAGCACTACTTCTTCTGACTGTCAGTAAGCCCGCTCGTGCTCGTGCACGCACCTTGTGGCCGCCAGTCGTCCTCGCCTATCTCGACGCCTTGTTCCTTCTTGAGCTCGAATACGGCGCGGAGGACGTTGAGCCGATGCCCAAGCGATGTCATCCCGAGGTCGACCAGAGTTTCGTTGTCGAGAGCGCACAGCACCTCGCCCGTAATGCCGTGTTCTGGGTAGCGTTAGCAGCTGAGCGTGCGAGCGAAGCGGCGAGGAGCTGGAGGGAGGGAAGGAGCTGGGGAGGGCGGTTGGAGGGTGCGGACTTGGGTCCGTGGAGTGCAGCAACTCGCCGCATCTCGGCGATGACGCATCGCGTAACCGCTTCCCGCCCAACTCCTCCGTCGCGCGTCCGCGCGACAACGCGCGCACTCACCATAAATCACCTCCTCATACTGTTTCAATCCCAAGCTGACAAAGTACGCGTTAACCTGTGCCTCGTCCCATTCCATAATGGGTGTGCCGTGTGTGCCGGGAGACGACGGCTTTGGCGACACTGCCGTCATCGTCTTCGCGAACCGCCGGGGGAGTGGATATGATGGAAGAGGGAGGGGTTGGTGGGATGGGTTGAGAGTTGAGAGGAGGGGGTTTGTTGATGGGAGGGGGTGATGGGAGGATGGTAGGGGAGGCCGGAATGTTGAGTGGCGACGGGTGGAGGCGGGAGATGGCGCCTAGTGTGGGCGTGGCGTTGGATAGCCCTTGTATGGCTTTGTTGGATGAAGAGGGAGAGAGAGAGAGAGGGAGTGGATATCAAGTAGGATTGAAGATTGAGGATTGAATGAGATTGAGATGATGAAGAAGAAGAGAGAGAGAGGAGTTGGTTGAATGTAAGAAGCAGTGCTAAGCAGGAGGTAAGGAGGTAAGGAGGGAAGGAGGGAGGAGAAACAGAGTGAGGGTTCCAATCGGTCAGGCACCAATCCACCTCTACAAGCTCTAAACCTCTTTCACTCATTTCAACTACAAGATCACAAGATAAATGCAACTCGTGGCCAGATTAATCTCTATAGGTAATGCTTTTGTACTGGTACATATTCCCAGCTGCTCCATTCAAATCAATAGAATCACAGCTGCTCAATTCAATGAGCTGCACCTCACAGCCCGACATCGTCACGACCAGCAGTCGCGACCAGGCACACCGACCTCCCCCCAGCTACGCGCTTACGCGCCCGTCTCCTCGTTGGCAGGCGTGCGCGCCATGTAGAGCTTGCGGACCTCGTCGCCGATCTCGAGACGGCGGCTACCCTCGAGGTACTGCATCGTCTCGTAGTACGTCGAGGGAACAACGGTGTGTCCTATCAGCTGGCCGCGCGGCTTCTTCATGGTAAAGTAGAACGTGTTTGTTTCCTGCCTGTCGCCAGTCTCGACGTCCTCGACCTCGGCCTTGACCATGATGTGGGCCTTGGCCTCGTTGTCAAACTCGTCAGTCGGCTTAGTCGTCTTGAGAACCTTGGAGGTGAGGCGGACGATTGCGCCGATGGGGACAGGGAGACGGAAGACGATTTGGTCGAGCGACTGGAACCGCATGGGCGCGTGGGCGAACGTCGCGGCCGTGGTGAAGCAGAGCTCGTACGCTTGGCGCATGAGGAATCCTCCAAACACCTTGCCGTGGAGGTTGCGCTCCTGCGGGAACATGAGCTGGACGCTTTCGTTGACCGTGTGAGCCATGGGAACCATGATCTCGCCATCAAGGGTGTTGTCCTTTGCGTCGCGGACGCAACGCATCAGCTCGTGCAGCTCAGCGGCCTCGCGAGCGTCAGGTGGAGCCTTGTCGAGCGTGCGCTTGGCGATCGCAGTTCGGTGGTCTTTGTGCTCCTGCCCAAAGTCCCACAGCGACTGCTCCTCTGGCGTCTCGACAATCAGCTGCGGCACCTTGCGCGCCTTGCCGGTGTGCGTGTCGCGCGCAACCATGGCGAACCGGCCCAGCATGAGCGTATCGCTCTCGGTCGAGCCAGGCCTGGTGCCCTCCATTTTGACGAACACCTCCATCGACGAGTTACCGGTCCACGTGACGAAGCCCGAGAAGCGGAGGTCGCTGCGTGTGAGCTATGGCCCGCAGCGTCAAGTCTTGGCAGGTCTTACCGAACATTCTCATGGTTCAGGACGCCGAACATGTCGAGACGGTCCGCGCTCGCCGTCGCAATGTACAGGCCGGCCTTTGCGGCCTCTGCGTGAAAGTTCTGTGTCGCGCGTCCATCGGCTGCAACCTCAACGGGCAGGCAGTGCCTGTACGCGACGGCGCCAGCAAGCGAGTCGAGGTTCTCAAGCAGCTTGCCCATACCTATGGCGTGAGCCCTGACCAATTGGTGATCCGCAATGACGAGGGTGACAAACGCCTCTTATCGTATTACTGTACTCGGATTCGACTCACGGAAACCACCAGAGAAGTTGACGTAGAGGTCGTACAGGCGCGGGTCCGTGGCGAGTGGAAGGTCGAACGAGGTGTAGCTGGAGCTCATGGGCTTGGGCTTTACGAGATTCTCCTTCTCTTGCTCGCTGAGAGGGGGGTACTTCTTCGCCGTCTCGCTGGCAGGAGGCTCGAGCTCGGGGGCGCCGCACCCCGCATTCATCCATGGCACGGGGTGCGCGCGCATGATCATTGGCGTGTCTCTTCTCGTCTTGGGAGAGTGTTCTGAGTGTTAGCCTGGGTAGTCGCCGCACAGACGACGCATGGGTTGACGGAGAATTGGCGCAATGTAGATCAACGCCACGCCGAATGCATGCACGGACTCGAGCAAACTTTGGGGGGTAGTACTCACGCGATACATGGGTGAGGAGACGGTCAATCTCGCTGAGGGTGAGGAGCTGCTTGCGTGCCGAGGCGCGTGGGGTGGCGGCACCGTCAGTTGATGGGTTTGGTACTTCGAGGTTGGAGCTGCTGGCGCTGGTGGCCAGTGATCGTGCGAGATACGATGAGGAAGCCATGGCGCGACAAATGGGGCGGGATGCCGTACGAATGGTGTACATGATAAAGGAGAGGGTGAGGATGATTGATTGAGGGCGCTCGGTGAGTGACGACGTTGATTAATGTGTGATGAGGAACTTAGGAACGAGTGATATCCACTTAGGAACATCTCATTCAAATAAAGGGCGCAACCCAACCAGCTGCCCCACTCTGTCATCTATGGGGGCTATCAACTTCGACCATATACCGGAGGGAGTGGGGCCGGCAGAAACATGCAATAGCAACAGCATAACGGCGTCACCACCCATCACAGCATGCCCCAAACCCCTCACAGGCCCCGAGTAGTGCGGGTATAGCATCTACACAAGCGTGCCCCAGCGCCCCAAACACCTCTGCACAACAGTGAAACGCGGCCCCAATAGTCTCGCAACACAGTCCAGCATCGAGCCACGCAATGTCCGTACAGGCGAAGAGGAGGGGATCGCAGAGGGGTGCTTGGGGGCCAGTGTGGGTTATGGGTGGGGGGAGGAGGGGTGTCGTGTCCTGCTCTCGTTCTTGTTCGGGCTCTGGGTACGGTGGAGGAGGCGAGGGCGAGAGCGTCATGCGATCAAGAGGGGTCTGCAGTCAGCGTCTTGCCAACATGCACAGGTTATGGAGGCGTGATTGTGGCAGGACGCTTTGAGCAAGGTTGCCTTCATAACGACCACAATGAAACTCACGGGTTCCTCTGTGACTGTACCGGGTAGCAGCTCGTCGCCTGATAATCGTGGCATGGTTGGTGGAGATGGGAGGTGGCGAAAGCAACACTTTCGAAATGAATGAAATCAACAATCTACGTCATGGCCAGTAATGCCCTGCAAGGCTCAAGGAACACGAGATGCCAACGTGTCAATGTTCAGTGATGCTGCACATCATAGACCAAGAGCACTGAGCACACCGTGGCATCTCTGGGGTACCGACAAGAGTAGGAGAGTACGAGAGGCGCAACCTCCAGCCTGATACTCTGATCTATAGTTGTTAGCTCGTCGTCAGAGTGGGGCAGGTTACACTTGAGCTTGTTTCGTTGAAAACGCAAGAGAGACTGGGTCATGGCCATAGGCCCTGCATCCGGAGGGAGTGGGGCAGATTTCCCTGTCAAAGATTGAGAATGTGGGGTCCACGTGAAAAACCAGAATCACACCCAGAGGCCAGAGGCCTGGGGCTCAATGTAATATCAATTGTTCAAGGCCAGAACCGTTGGTTCTAATGCCAAAGGACCAAGTTTGGTAGGAGAGCCATGGCCCAGCCTTGAGCAGCCAGTTCTTTTCCTCTGCCCCACTCCTTGCTATTACATGAAATCCCCATTGCTCAACTCTCTGTGAGAGAAAACAAAACAAAACCGCGCCTGTAGACATCAGTTAACCAGCTCTTGCCTGCTTGCCAGAGTACCAGCTTACCAGCATGCATTGCCACTCACGGCTTGCTGACGCGACTTTTTCAACACCGAGGCTTGTAACATGAAACCTCCCATCCCAAGTCAATCACATGACATCATCGGCCCAGTCCGCAGCCTTGCATCTCACATCAGCCATCAGCCAACCATCCTAAACCCTCACATCGCAATGTCGCTCAAGCTCTCCCCCCACGGTGTACAAGTAACCTCGGCCGCCTTTCTCTCGGTCTCGGACACTCCGAACGAAGGATCGCCTCCTCCAGCAGCCTTAATCAACCTCCCCATCACCAACAACAGTGTCGACTTGAGTCAACTCGGTCCGCGAGGTGGATCGCCACAGATCGAGCTCGCCATCTCTGGCAGTTCGGGAAATGGTTCAGTGACAGTTCCCCTCTCTGCTCCGCCTGGCGATCGGAGCCGCGGATGGGCCCAACTCACTTGTACCGCCCCAAACGTTCTCGCCTATGTCTTATTTGGAGAGAGGGAGGATACGGTCGTCATGATCGCTTATCCCGGCACTTTGGAGTTCATGTCGGGTCTTCCGGACGAGTGGAGTTTCGGCGACGTGAGCCTTTGCGGTACGCATGAGAGTTCGGCTCAGACCGGCATGTTTATTAGCAAGTGTCAAGATCGAGACGTTGTCACTCAACTCAATGAAGGCGTGAGAGTCCTTGATGTCCGAATGCGCCTTAGTGCCACCGGCGAACTGGAGAGTAAGTCCCCACCACAACATCTCTTATCCTTAGCCTACCACGGTATTCGGCCTCAATACTCCACACTCAAAGTATACCTCGACGTGATTGACGCTTTCCTCTCCGCCCACCCGCGCGAGACTATCATGATTTCACTTAAAGAGGAAACTCCGCCCGACGGCCCCGACTTCTCAAAGGCCGTTTACGACCTCCTCAAGACTTACGGCGACCGGTTCATCTTCACTGAACATGTGCCCCGTCTTTCGGAAGTGCGGGGTAAAGCACAGGTAATGACCCGGTTTGGGAGGAAGGATAATGCGCCGTGGAGTGAGGGTCTGGGTTTCCACCCCAACAAGTGGCCGGACAGTGTCAAGGAAGGCTTCGAGTGTGATTGCAACGGTACGCCAGTCCGTATTTCGGACTGGTACGACCTCGACAGCGCCATGGACATTCCACTCAAGGCCGAGGCTGTTACCCAATTTTTGGAGCATACCACTTGCTGTCCACCCGGGAGCCAGATTAGTCTCGCGTTCTCGAGCGCGGCCAAGTTTCCACTTGCGACGCCGCAGTGGGTCGCAAAGGGCGTTGGAGCGCCTACGTTTGGGCTCGGGATGCACGGGGTCAATGCCAGAATCGTGCATTGGCTCCTCCAGCAGGCTGTGCAGGGGAAGCGGCCGCGGGCTATTGTCATGGCCGACTATTACGAGTATACCGGCTCGGGAGAGGCGGGGTTGGGCGCGCTCCTTGGGGCAATGAACTATGTCCAGCAGTAGATTGTAGTCGTGAATGAATCTTGAAGTGGTGGTCCTACCTCTAAAGATGTAGTCGTCGACAAGCAACCCGTTGCAACTGCTTTGGGAAGGAACTTCTGTGCCGGCAATCAAACAGACCACGGGCACCACATCCTGTCTGCTCCCAACTCGATCCTAACTCTACACCTCACCCGCTTCTATTCATGCATGTCTTAGTACGACTAGCTTAGTGGGCCTTGGAAGCAAGGATTGACGCGGCGTACGGGTTCTTGGGGTCCTTGAGGGCCTCGGGGGCTGGGGTTAGTGTGTGCGGGGTTGGCAGGGGGGATACAAGGGAGAGAAAGAGTAGTCGGTATTGCGCGTCGTCGGCGCACGAGTAATGAGACTGCCTAGACCAGTGCACATCCACCTCTCAGACTCTCTCTTCCATCTGGCCCATGGTACGCACTCGAGACACCGATGTCCTGGATCTTCCAGACGCCGGCGATGACGACCGCCGACGCGAAGATGAACGGCCCGGCGGGCTTGAGGATCTGTTGGCGGGGGACGTGGGGTGTTGGAGGTGTTGCGTTGGGTGTCATGGGTGTAGATGCGAGTTTGGATGAGATCGGGAGAACGCGAACATAATCGAGTGTGTTGGGGATGAACAGGGAGTGATGGGAGTGATGGGAGCCATGTTGGGAGCAGGAGAAAGGAGGGGATGAGGCGATACGAATCGACGCGAGAACGGAAGACCTGGTCAGCTATCTCTCTGAATACTGAGCCTGCTGGCTTGCGACGCGACATACGGGAGTGGGCCAGGCGCGGAGACCGAAGAACATTCTGCTGTCAGTCTCATTCTTGTGTGTGATCTCACTTTGATGAATAGATTGGTGGTGGATGAGACTGAACAGTGAACAGTGAGCAGTGAGCAGGGTGTATCGGGTAGTGAGGGTGGGAGGGGGAGGGGGCCTAGGGCGGGCCCCAGCGAACGGCCGGGCGGAGTAGGACGGACTACGGGGTTAACCCGGCGACATGGTGTGGCACTCGTGGATATCACGTGGAAATAAATATTACGTCAGCTATCCTCTTACCTTTACCTCCACTTTGATAGTCCACTTGTCTTTCCAGATGCCAAAAGGGTTTGTACAAGGAAAGTACATCTGTGCTCTGCTCGCTATGGAGGTCCGTGTATGGTGCGTCGCGTCGCGTCCAGCGCTGGTCTTCTCGACGCCCCTCCCCCTCGGTCTGGCCGTCTTGCGGTCTGGTGATTAAGCTCGCTTGCTACAACGCCCGCTACATCGCAACATTCCAACTTGTTGAATCGCTACATTCGGTGGTTGAATCGCAGCTCGAACTTGCCGAATCCCCACTCAGAACTGCAGCCGCTCCCACCCCCAGTTGGGAGTATACCAGCTCGCCACGCGGCGGCGGCGTGACCGGCGCGGCGCTGCGAGGGGGGTATACGTCCCCCATAGCTCTGGGTAGGCTGTGGGGACACCAGTGGAGAGGATGATCTCGCGCGGGTAGTGTAGGAGGCCGGTGGATTCGTAGGATGTTGGTCTAGGTTAGCGGCGAGTGGCGAGGGAGCGGGGGAGGGGGGAGGGGGGGAGGGGGAGGAGGAGGGGGAGGAGGAGGGGAGAAGGAGGAGGGGACTGGGGCGATACCCGAGGTGGGTGAGTGGGTGGGACGGGCAGTGGGGGTTGGAGGGGCGAGGGCCGATGAGGAAGGGAAAGAAAGACAAGGGACGAGACGGAGAGGGAAGAGAGTAGCGGGAGGAGGGCGAGACGGAGGAGGAGGATGAAGCGAAGGGGGTCGAGAAGGAGGAAGGAAGGAAGGACAGAAGGAAGGAGGAAGGGAAAAGCCAGGAAGCCAGGGAGGCCAGGAAGGAAGAGCACTTACTCTGGAGTAGTTTCCTCTAGCACCGACGCAAGACTCGACCGACTCGATGCCAACGAGGTGAGCGTATGTTTCCGGCTGTGGCTGTGGACGGAGGCAGGACTGACTGGGGCAGGACTGGTGGGGTAGAGCGGCATAATGGGGTAGGAGTGAAAGACGGGCTAGGATTGGGAGGGGAGGATGCGTGATATGTGCCGGAAGGTGATGGATGGCAAGGGACAGATCAAGGTGGCGAGGGCGATGGCAAAGGTGGCGATGGCGGCGATGGCGATGGAGTTGGAGTGATGTGATGATGATGAGATGCCAAGACCGTTGCGCTGCGATGGTGTCTGTGCAAGTCCTTTCCCTTGGTCCCACATGCTTTCATCCACACCCTACTCGAAATATTGAGATACAACTATACATAACTACACCTTGCTTACGCGCAGGACCAGAACGTTCATCTCGCCCGTGTTGAGGCGGCGCGGCGGCACACCCAAGTTCTTGTACAATGCGCGCAGAACTCCACTGTGCGACGTAATCGAGATGTCTGCGATTAGCGACGTGTCAACTTCACACCTCCCGTCTCGGCTGCTGAAGAGCTTCAAGAGCTGCCGCGCTTCACTCTGCGTACTGGTACTCACAAACATCGTCCCTCGCGCTGTCCATGATGATCTGCAGTCCCTCGCCTGCGCGCGCAACCATCTCGTCCTCCGTCTCCCGCCCTGTCGGACGCCACACCGTATCCTTGTCCGGCATATTGTCAGGCCACATGAAGGCGGGGAACATCTTCATGAGCTCGCTCTTGCCCAGCCGCTCATCGCAGTGATGCACGTGCAAGTGCTCGCGGATTTCCTATACTCAGCTTCTTCTCTCCTTGTACTCACTTCAACAACCTCGGCGCGCACGCCGTGGCTCAGGTCCGAACTGCGCCTGAGGATCCCCTCGGCGTGCAAGTCGTTCTCGCCCTTCCCATACAGCCAGCCCCAGGTCAGGCCGACGGTCTCGCCAGGCCGCCGCATCGGCGACGTATACCAGCGCGTCGGGAGGGGCATGCCCATCGAGCTCTCTCGGTGGAACACGTGGGCGAGGTTGGTCGCCTGCTCGCGTCCGGCGGCGGTGAGCGCGGGGTCAGTGATCGGGTAGCGGAGCTGGACCTGGGGTTAGCGAGTCAGTGAGCCCGAGTCTGCAGGGCCGAGCCCAAGCCGAACGGGCAAGATTAAGCTCCGCCCCGGGCGGGCTGATGCCAATCCCAAACCCACCTCGTCCGTGTCCGGCATTCCGTACCGGAGGTACAGGACATTATGCTCAGCTACCGTCAGCGGAATCGCGGGTGGGCTCACCCTCCCCATGGCGGGCGGTATACATGACCTTGATCCGCTCGTTCTCTGCACAGGCGCGCTGTAGCTCTGCCATCAGCACATACGTAGTGCCGCTCACCATCGATGTGCTTCCGGAACTCATGCCACCCCGACGAGCGGAGTCCGAAACCCGCGTCCATCTGGAGTCAGCGTCAGCTCACGCGATCAATCGCGGAATGCGGCGCTGTCCGGATGTTCGGATACCAGCTGAGAGCTCTGGTTCGGAGGGGTCTGGTTTGGAGAGTCCCAGGCGTCCAGATACATGGTCGCGGAAGGTGTCGTAGGAGTCGTTACTCCCTCCCCGCCTTCCCACCTGCCTTCCCGCCTGCCGTCCCCCACTCTCACCCACATCATCCGGCACACTCACGTCCTCATCCCATGTCGTGAGCTCGAACAAGTCGGGGATGTGTTCGTACGCGTACGGCATGGCGGCGGGTGTGAGTTTGGAAGTGAGGATGAGAAGAGAAGAAGAGAAGAGATATGGTGAAGAGACAATTGGGGAAGGAGGAAGGGGGAGGGGAGGGGGAAGGTGTTCCGGGCATAGCTCGGTGGGCTTTACATTGTGTAGGCGGTGCCTGGACCGAACTTGCCGACAACATCATCAAAGTAACAACCAGGACATCATCGGCCATCCTCGGATATCCACTACATTCTGCTTCTTGCACGCCCCTCGATGCATCCTACTATACAACATCTACCCTCGGCTGGATAGGTGACCAAACGAAACGTCCTCTCACCGTATGCAGCAGACCAACTACTCGACCGACGTTACTCGTTTTCCACTTGTGAAGGCTCGCTCTCACCCATATCTCATGCCCTCGCTACACTCGCTCGCGATAGCTCGTCTAACGGCCCGACTTCTGGCCCTTGAGCTGGCGCGCAAAGCGGTTAAACTTCTTGTTGTCCTGTTGGATGCGCGCAATGTATCCCGTCTCGCCCGAGCGGTGCGTAAGCCGGCTCTCAGGCGCAACCGTATATTGCACGTCGCGGACGTTTGGCAGGCGGGCGCCCTTGCGGTCACGGTTCTCGGTGAGCGCCTCGGCAACGTTGAAACGCTGCTTCTTGGTCTTCGTCTTCGGCCTCGGGCGGCTTTCGCGCGGCTCCTCGTCGTCGTCGAACTCGTCGAACTCGGCGCGCTCCATCTCGTCCGCCGTCTGGATGTAACGACTGCGGAAGTCGGCGGGGCGCTTGATGATCGGGCGCGACCACGTCTGCACAAGTGCCTCGGCCGCGCGGTTGATCGACGGCGTCACGCGCTTCGTCTTCGTGTAGAAGAGCACGATAGGCCCCAGTCCGGCCTCACGGATCGTCGCCGTGTCTAGGTCCATCTTGGGGAGCACCTCGAAGACGGCCTTCTGGATCCCCACAGCCGGGAGCGATTTGTCCGGCAGCGGCTCGAGCCACATCTTGACCGCCTTGAGCACCTCGTTGTCGATGATCGACGACCAGAGCGTGGTGCTGATGTCAGTTCGTGTCTAGTACATATAACTCACTTCTGCAGCGCACCGACGACCTCGTCCAACATGGCTAACTTGCTGGTGGCAGGCATCTTCTTCATGTTGGACTTCTGGTCGGCCTCGGCAGCTGTGTACATGCGGTCGCGTAGGCGCACACACACGTCGTCATGGTATCCCTCGACAATCTGCGGTCAGCTGAGTCACTTTAGTTACTCACGTCAATGTCATCCCCCTTCTTCTTGCGGCGGGGCGCGCGGTTCGTCTTGCCCACAGCGTCGATGCGCTCCTCAAGCGCGAGTCGGCGGCGGGTCGCCTCGTCCAGCTGCGGCTCGTCTTCACCGCCTTCCTCCTCCTCCTCGGCTGCCGCACGGGCACGCCGCTCCGCGCGTGCGTCCTTCTTCTTCTTCTTTATCCTCTGGCGCTCCTCGTCGTCCTCGCCCTCTTCGTCGCCGCTCCCGCGCCGTTTCTTAAATGACGGAATGCGCGCCGCGCTACTCTCTGTCGCGGGGACGTACTCGCCCTTCCCTTCCCCCTCTTCGCCTCCTTCTTGTGCCTCGCTGCCTGGAGCCATGTTGTCGTTCGTGTTGGCGGCTGTGTTGTCGTCATCGGAGCCGAACATGTTCGCCATCGCTGGTGCGGGGGCGCTCTCTGACGCGCCTGGAGAAGGCGCGCCAAAAGGGCTCTCGGGAGCGGTCGGGTCGGCAGGTGGGGGTGACGAGCTCATTGGAGATAGAGTAGTGGTAGATGTCAAGTTGGTTTAGTGGCCAACTTGATGTATGATGTATGTAACTAATTATTTGGCCCCGGTTTAGGATCAAGAGTAAAGGTGTGTTTTTGATCCCGTCATGTTAAACCCCTGAAGAAGGTGGTAGTGATGGATGGGTCGTACGGTCAGTCAGGTGAATCAGGTGGCGCAGGTGGACGACACACCATGATGTGGACACCTTCCTCCTCCTGAGTTGAAGAGTTAGAGTTGGGCATCGTAATCTAACATCATCTTGTTCCTTTCACTGTTCACTCGTCTATAACCCTTTACTTCTAGTCCATCACCATGGGCGCTCTCCAGTTTCTTATCATGGGTAAGGGTACTCTGACGCGTCACAACACTGACAACCAGGCGTCACCCACCCAGGAGAGCTCCGCTCCATGATCGGCTACAAGATCTGGCGCGACACTCGCGACATCACCGACCCCAAAGAGTTTGCCGACACTGGCTACGACCGCGAGTCGATGAAGCGCTGCTGGGATTTCCTCGACCAGACTTCCCGCTCGTTCTCCATGGTAATCAAGGAGCTCGAGGGAGAGCTCGCGCGAGTCGTCTGCCTCTTCTACCTCGTCCTTCGTGCCCTCGACACGGTCGAGGACGACATGACCGTCCCAAACTCTGTCAAGCTCCCCCTTCTCCGCGACTTCCACCTCAAGCTCCACGAGCCCGGGTGGACGTTCAACGGCTCTGGCCCTAACGAGAAGGACCGCGGCGTTCTCGTCGAGTTTGACATTATTCAGAAGGAGTTTGCCCTCCTCGACCAGAAGTACCAGCAGGTCATTGGTGACGTGACGCGCAAGATGGGCAAAGGGATGGCCGACTTTGCCGCGCTCGCGACCCCAGAACTTCCCGTGGCAGAGGTTAACTCGATCGCAGACTACGACCTCTACTGCCACTACGTCGCCGGCCTCGTCGGCGAGGGCCTGTCCGGCCTCTTCTCCAGCTCGGCCAAGGAGCGGGCGTTCCTCAAGGACCAGCTCACGCTGTCCAACTCGATGGGTCTACTCCTCCAGAAGACCAACATCTACCGCGACATCAAGGAGGACGTCGACGAGGGTCGAGGGTTCTGGCCGCGTGCAATCTGGGGCAAGTACGGCTTCAACTCCATGAAGGAGTTGACAGACGAGTCGCGCTACCGTGAAGCGCAGTGGGCTGCCAACGAGATGGTGCTCGACGCCCTGCGCCACTCGTGCGATGCCCTCGACTACCTCACCCTTCTCAAGAACCAGAGCGTGTTCAACTTTGTGGCCATCCCGGCCGTCATGGCCATGGCGACGCTTGAGCGCTGCTTCATGAACCCATTGATCCTCAAGCAGAACGTCAAGATCCGCAAGGGCGAGGCCGTGCAAATCATTTTACGCTCGACTAACCCCCGCGACGTCGCTTTCATGTTCCGCGACTACGCCCGCAAGATCCACGCAAAGGTGCCCAAGGACGAGCCCAACATGTTGCGCTTCTCAATCTCGTGTGCCCGCATCGAGCAATGGTGCGAGCATCACTACCCATCGTTCCTCATGATCCAGAGCGGCGGCGAGGGCAAGGCCACGACTGGTATCGACCCCATGAGCACGGACGCCCGCGCACCTCTCTATCTCGACCTTGTCAAGAAGGCGCGCGAGCAGGCTGAGGCGGACAGGCGGGAAAAATTCATGGACGACCTGCGGGCGCGCGGCATCATCAAGCCCACCGCACCCGAGACTGAGGAGCAGAAGCGCGAGCGTGAGGAGCGCATCAAAAAGATGGAGAACGAGCCGTTCCCGTGGCTCATGATTATCGGTATCGTTGGCGGCCTCCTCGCACTCATGATCGCCATGGGCTACGGCGTCATTACGCTTGTCATGAAGTACTCGGACGTAAGTGCTGCTGTAGGAGTCTAGCTGATGGTGCAGTAATGGCTGTTGATAGATTTGAGAGGGAGTAATATCGCCACACTATTCGGTTGTCGCGGCTGTCGGGCTGTCGGGCTGTCGGGCGGTGGAGCGGACGATAGCAGCACGATCTCGGTCGGCACATCATTATGTATGCTCATACCCAGGGAGACGGTGGCGGGCCCTACGAGGATGATGAGGATGACGAGGGCGACGAGGGCGACGAAAGGATTACCGGTGGAGTGATGGCTGTGGCTGACTTGGTTGGGTGCGAGGGAAGGTAGTCTCGCACAGTGGCGCTCATGACTGATTTCCAGCACAACAACACTCTTCTTCTCTTCTCTTCATCTATCTACTCACTTTTGACAGTCAGTCTCCTCTTTCATTTCCTCTTCCCTTCTTTCCCATCCTCCTCACTGTCCATCATCTTCATCCTCCCAGAACCACAATCTTTAGATCCACTGTCCTTGCACCCAGTCATCTTAACCCACCTTCCTTACGCCAACCATGTCAGCCCCATCGGCGCCCTCGATGCCTCAAGAGACGCGCCTCGGGCCCTTCTTCTTCACCTACCGCCCCCAAGCAGGCGATGATGCCGTCTCCATCCAAGGCTACTTTGTCCCCCTCCACTGGCCGCCTGATAACCAGTGCAGAGCCGCCCCCTACTTGTCGTTTGTGTACACCGAGTTCGCGCCGCCACCCGTCCAGCCGGTCTGGAGTGTGTCACCGGACACTCTGGCACAGTGCAACAACGCGCCGCCACCTTCGTCACCCTCACCTCCCTCGTCTCCGTCTTTCTCGTTGTATAAAACGCCCCCCACAAGTCCCGTGTCGACTGACTGGACGGGCTCATGCGAATCGTCTACGTCTTCCTCAAGCTGTGACGCCTGGGTACGCGGGGTGCGCCGGCCTTCCTCGCCAGCAGCGACGTCGACCCCGTCATCCAGAATCGGAATGCCCCTACCTTCCTCGCTGGTAGGCGGTGGCGTCACTGCTCGTCGGCCTTCCTCCCCTTACGACGCTATCACCTGGTCGCCTCAAGAATCCCTGCTTGCTCCAGGAGCGGGTCCTTTCCGGATTGTGCCGGAGATCGCAATTACCGAGGCGAGTACCTCATCGGCCTCTCTCTCTTCTGAGTCAATTCAACGACACGGTAACCTCAGTCCAACCTCCAACCTGCCGCTCTCCGCAATGTCGACATCGCCGGATTCGCCCAAGTTCACTCTGCCTCGTTCCTCACCCAAGATGGCGATCCGCCACCTCGTCCACGATGTAGATCTATCCGACGAGGATTTGAGCGATCTTGAACGCGAGCTTCAAACCCGGCATCATGAGCGCAAGTCCCTCCCAACCGAATGGCTCATCCCAACACGACCCGCGTCGCCCAATGAACTCATGGACGTTGACGAGGTGCCAGAGTCGCCGACATTGGAGCGTCCAGCTCGACCAGTCAGCGCTGATTCCGCGTTTGACATGTGAGCGGGTTACTTGATCTGCCGCTAACGTACAAAGGTCCTTTGGCCTTCGTCGCCGAGCTGGTCAGATCTTGCGAGAGGACCGCCCAGCGTCATGCTTGCCCTACCTTTCCGACGCCGATTTGACTCCACCGCCAGCGGTGCCTAAGGCCAAGTCCATGAGCGCGCTCCGTGTGACTGCTGAAGAGTGAGTTGAAGTCTGCTTGCTTGCCAGATATCGTCATTCTGAGAACAATGATGAATGGGCGACGCGTCTGTTTCAGCTCATCGATGGCAACCTGGGATGGCACACCGTAAAAAATTGACCTGAGTCGTCTACTTGGGCTCGTCAACCCCTGGATCTGAGAGCACTTGTTTGACCTTGAGAGCCACACCGAGATCAAGACGGGTGTTCGTGTCGGTGGTCCCTGTCTGGATCTGCCTGGCAAACTACAGCCTCTCCGTGTACGCTCTTGACAGCTGACACCAGGGAAATGGAGGTTAAAAGCCTGCTCGCAATCCAGACACGCCGCGCTCCATCGCCTCCTCCGCTCCCCTTTACGGCTGCAGCCCTCGAGGACGTCATCAACACATTTTGGTCCGAGGGGGAGAGTCGGATTTTGGAGCACCTGCCGGTTTCAACGCGAGTCAGGAAGTGAGCTGGGCTGATGCCAGCCCGTCTGTGGAGTATGGTGGTTGTGACAAGCCTCTGGGTCCGGTACGGTCGCCGGGTTCCAAGAATCTCACTGTGTTGGTGGAGGACAGGGAGCCAGAATCGCCCACACCCGTTCGGACAATCACTTCCCCGGACCCAAGAGGGCAGCCTCGCAAGTCGGGAAATGCTTGTAACAATGTTGTCAACGACGGGTCGAACGACAGCGCTGTCTCAAAGTGCAATCTCAGTACCATTCCGACCATTCCCTCCCGGTGCGTCGTTGTATAGCCATCGCTAATGCCCCAGCTCATCGAGCCTGCTCGTGGACGGACCGCATGGGAACTACGCGGACCATCGATCTCCCTCTCCAGTCACCTCGCAAGAATCCCGGCATACGACGGCAGTCAAGCAAGCAAGCTCTATGAACGAGGCCGTCTCTTCCCTCGCTGAGATGTTGAAGGATACCCTCGTCATTGCGGAACCGAGCGAGGGCCGCCGGTCTCCATCCTCGAAGAGTGATCTTCATTTCGACTTTCCAGAAGATGCCATGTGGTCGGACGAGGTTGCCGCTGGCAATACGGCGTTCAACAACGAGAACGGCCACTTCGAACGGGAGCGCCTCCTTCAAATCGGCTCTGACGCCGACTGGGACGATGCCAACGGCGAGGGGTCCGAGATGGACGTGGGCTCAAAAGGTCCATTGTCACCTGACCTACTCGATATCGAGAGTGCGTTTGGTCAGAGGAGCTTGTTCACTCCCGCCGCGCTAGGATGCGTCCACATCGACGAGTTGTCTTTCTCGTCGGGCGCACTGTCTCACCTGTCCTCGGGCGGACGCACCGGCTCCTTTGGGTCGGTTGCCGACAACGGCAGCGACGGACCAGCGCACGACACCGACATCGATGACCACGAGCCTGAGGTCTCGATCGAGTCTGGTGCAAGACGCGCCATTTTGCCATGCACGTGCTGCCCCAGCCCCGGAGAGATGTCATTCCTTTACATGCACCGCAGACCACTGCCGACCATCGCGGAGGTGAGTGACGAGGAATCGCCAACCGCCCAGTCACGGTTCTGGAGCACGCGCGAGCAGCTGGTCATGGCGTCGGCAACATAGGCCGCAACGAGAGTCGTATGCGGCCGTCAACTCTGTACATGTGGTATTGTTTCTCTTGTAGCATTGGTGACCGTGCTGGTCGCGCGTCCTGGTCATTTGTCGTAGCATTATATTGCCTCGGTTTCATCTCGAGCTCGGTGGTTGTATCTCGGTACCTTGATGGACAGTGTCTGCCCAACACAAATGCATCTAGGCATGTACCCAAAGTCAGAAATGCATCCCAGAAGCCGGAGCGATTACAACAACTAGTCGATTGTGAGGCGGTGCTGGAGCCTGAAGTTGCCGTCGCCCGTCTGGCCAAAGCCCATCTCGTCGCTAGGAGTGTGGCCGTGTCCCTTGCGCCTCCATCCCGTGGCGCGCTTCAGGCCCTTGCCAAAGTTGCGCCAGACGATGATGGCGAACACGATACACAGGACGATCATTGCGAGGGCGAGCACCGAGAAGATGGTGAGCGACTTTTTGACGCCCTCGAACCGGTATGGCTGGGTCCAGATGCGTACCATCTTGTAGATAAAGTACGCGATGGCGCCGTGCATGCCGAAGATAAAGGTGCCCATGAGCCACGCAAGCTCCCATCGTCCCGCAATGGCGCCGAGCACGAGCCACACGAGCGAGAGCGGAAGCATGATGATCGTAATGTACTTTTCCGGTTGGTCGCCGCGAAGGACCATGAAGATGAACTAGTGTGAGCAGGCCAAAAGAAAGGAGAGGGAGAGCTGGACAGACACCCACCTGCACGCCAAAGCCAAGGACGAAGAAGAACGTAAAGCAGAGAATACACTCAAAAATCTGGTACTGGCGGTAGTACCTGCGGATCTGGAGGTCTGCGCCGAGGAAGCGATAGATGCGCCAACCAAACTCTTTCCAGATGGACCAAGCAAGGATCACGTAGGCAATTTGAGCGATGGCAATGACGGCGATAACTAGACCCGAAAGGATCTTGGTTGGTAGCGAGAAGATCTTGTTGTCCGTGTGCGCGTTGCCGTCCGTGTGAGTACCGAGGACCTCTGCGATTTCGCCGACTTGGATGGCGGCGTAAATGAGGAGGAGGCAGTTGAAGATGGCGAGACCGACGATGTGGATCGTGTTGCGGTAGAATACTGCCCAGAGGGTGAGCGTCACCTGGGTGATACTGGGATTAGTATATCAAGACAAGAGAGGGGGCTCACTGGGCAAGAATGAAGACGACGAGGAAGATGCGCAGGCGTCGACCGTTGGGCCCTCCCGAGTCGTCCGAGATCTCCTGGTCGTACCGCCACAGCAAGTTTGCCTGGATGGCAATGTCGATCACTGCCTCGAGGAGCGTGACAATGACGAGGGCGCGGATTGCAGTATTCTTGGGCCAGAATCCGTCCATCCACTTGTTTGGGGCCTTGGGTGGCACATAACTGTTACGCTCGGGTCGGACGACGGCCTTTTCTCCATCTCCGTCCTTCTCGTCACCAGGTTCCGAGACCATGCTCAGTCTCCCGTCTGCAGAGAGGGCGGAGAGCCCAGTGTCGGTGTCAGAGATCCGCGTCTCCATCGGATGCTGGTGGTGCGTGAGCTGGTGACCAGCGAAGCCGGCCGAGCTGGGCTGGCGAGAGGGCGCGTAGTCTGTTGACGGTTGGCTAGATGGGTAATTCGGGCCGTAGTTCGGGTGGTAACTCGGGCCTCCCGCGTAGTTGAGAGACGGGTTGGATCCCGCGGAGACAAATGGTGGCCTGCTTAGTGAGGGCGAGGTGGGTCCGTGCGCTGACGGTGGAAGCCCACCAATCCCAAACTGAGCCGGATAGACGCGAGGTGGGTAGGTGAGGCCCATTCGGGGCGGCGACGAAGCCGATGAGGATGCACGGCTCGGCGGCTGTTCAGGGGAAGCCTGGTGTGAGTTGTGAATTGGGGCGCGGTGGGAACGAAGGACTGGGGTTCGATGAAGGGTGGGAGAGATGGAGACGGAGGAGGGAGACGGAGGAGACGCACCGGAATAGGCGCTGGCCCAGGACCGAGGATACCCTCCATCGGTACGGGCGCGCCAGTCGACGTGGGAGATGTGACGCGCGGGATGTTGGGGAGTGGGCGGAATCCGCGAGTGGTCGAACTCGTCGCGCTAGTCGGGGACATTGCGCCGGGTGACGTGACGCCGGAGGAGGGCTGGGTGGAGACGGCGTCGACGAGGTAATCGTAGTCGGAGAGGGTGAAGCGGTGTTCCTTTGTTGGAGAGGACATGGTAGAGATGAAGAGAATGGATCTGGATGAGTAGGACAAGGAGTGGTTCGGCGCTCGGGCCTGGCCTGCTGGCGAGTGCGTTGGTTATAAGAGGGTTCTTGTGCGGCCAGCGCCACAAGGGTAACGAATGAGAGAAGAAATGAGGTTGAGAGAGCACGAGGTAAGATGTAAGAGGTAAGAGATAAGAGAGAAAGTGGATGGAGTAAATGCCAAGAGTCAAAAGAGACTAGGTGTTGGGTGGCGGTACTTACCTCTTTTGGTACATTCCTCTTTTGGTACTCTCACTTGTCAAGCTATACATCCAAGTCTACTACGCGCGATCAAGGCACCAATAACACCACCATGCATTACGGCATGTTCCATGTTATTGCAGCATACCATGTTTACGCGTCCGCCTTTGCGTGCCCCATTCGCCCCTCGAGTCTTGACTTTGGCCACGCATCGGCCTCATCGGGGTCGTGAATATCAGCCCACGCGTCGTCGTACTCTCCTCCAGTCCAGCCCCACCGCATCTCAGCCTCGGACCACACCTCGACGACCTTGACTTTGCCAAAGCTCAGGCGCTCGAAGAGGGATATGCTGGCGTGGTTGGCAGTACCGATGCGCGCGATAAAGTGGCGCGGGGAGAGGGGGAGGTGATGTACGGCGTAGGTTATGCTGTGGTCAGTGGGCGCGCGCCAGTGGAACGAGCGTGCGGGGCAGTGGGCGAAGCAGTGGGGTGGGAGACTGTGCCCGATACGGCCAAGGAGTGAAAGGGGATGGGCAGACAAGTGGGAGGTGAATGGCATCACTTTCAAGGCTCACTCACAATAGACTCAATGCCTCCACCGCGATCCCTTTACGTCTAAATTCGGGCTCTAATGTCAGCTGAATACACGCACAACAGCTCACCAGCGATCATGATCTCGCACTCGGCGTCGTCGCTCCCCTCCGGCTTGAAGAGGTTGACGTCGCCGACCATCTTGCAGCGCTGCACCTCCTCCCACGTCAGGAGGAGATTGGAGTCAGCAGGCAAGTCGTCGGGTCTCGCGAGGACGATGAATGTGAGTTCTGGTGTCAGTGAGGCGTCCAATGTCTGGGCAAGTGTGGAGGGTGGAGAACCTAAGATGACGTTGACTCACTATCCTCGTCCGTCTGCCATTTTTCTGCCGTCAGCTACAGGATCATAATGATTGAGCTGTACCCACGTTGCATCTCATACTCTTCCTCGAGGGAGAGAGGCTCGCTGGCCGTGAGCTCGAGGAGCTCTGGCGATTTCATCCACTCGTGATATGTCTGCCCTCAGCCTCCAGCCCTCCTCAAAAAAGGTACACACTGGTACATGCTCCTTCCTGCTGTTAACTCTGATGATATGTAGTTTACCTGTAAGGTACGAGTACGCAGGTGTCGCCGCAGAGGTATGTGTGTTCGTTGAGGCGCATGTTGGTGTCAACATGACTGACGAAAACGTTGAGTCTTGGAATCACGTCACTATTCCTGCCCCACTCGGTTTCTGAAAGAGAGATATGGAGTGGGGCAGTTGAGAATAACGGATGAGATAAACGGCTCGGTTAGATGGGGTTGATGGAGATTGAGCGGGGAACTTAGCCGAGTTTATGGGCCCCGCATTTATTAAGTATGGAGTGATTGAGGTCCGGTCCGAGGCATGTTATGTCACTTTGGCGTTTACTTGTACTTGCCGAAGTCCAAGTTCATCCACCTTTCTCACCCCTCATATATTGTATCTTTCAGTATCTATCTCTCCCTCAATAACTCAAAATGATCCCAACCACCACCCTCCTCTCACGCGCCAACACCTTCGGCTGGATCGGCCTCGGCGCCATGGGCGGCCCCATGGCCACCAACCTCTACACCAAGGCTTGGGCTCTGGCCGGTACGCGCAAGGGTACCGAGATGCCCGAGATGGTCATTTGCGAGCCTAACGATGCGAATGCCACGGCATTCATTAATGGTGTCAAGGAGCAGAGTGGTGCCGAGGCTGCCGGTCGGGTGTGCCGTGTCACCAAGCCCAGCGAGTGAGTCTAGTCAAGGTTGGCGCTAGCCTTATCCGTCTCTAAGGGGACATTATCCCCCTTGCCCGCTCACTAACCCCAGGGTCGCCGCCGAGGCCGCGCGCGTCTTCACCATGCTTCCCTCCACGCCCCAGGTCGAGTCCGTGTACCTCGGCGAGAGTGGTCTTCTCAAGGGTCTGTCGGACGCACAGAGCTCGGGATCCCTCAGCGAGCACGTCAAGGCCAACCCTTGGCTCCTTGGTGCCTCCGAGGCGCCCACGGGCTCGACCAACGCCAACACCCTGCTCGTGGACCACACGACCCTGGACCCGACAGCTGCCAAGCGTATCGCCGACGACGTGCATGCGCAGACGAACAACTCGGTACTTATGATTGACGGGCCTGTTTCTGGTGGTGAGTCATGGAGTCGCAGCGACGAGATGCCCTATAACAGAAACTGAACAAAGGCGTCGCCGGAGCCAAGGCTGGCACCCTCACGATCATGTTCGGTTCCCCTTCGCCTATTGCGTCCGACCTCGCTCGCGGCCTCCTCCAGTTCATGTCCCGTGAAGGCGGTGTCGTTCCCTGCGGTGGGAGCGGCGCAGGCGTCGGCGTAAAGGTCTGCAACAACCTCGTGTTGGCGATCAACCAGATTGCGCTTGCCGAGGGACTGGCCCTGGGCAACGCGCTCAAGATCGACCCGCTGCTCCTGCACGACATTTTCAACACTTCCTCGGCCCAGTCGTGGTCGAGCAAGGTCAACTCGCCTCTTCCCGAGGTCGCTGGATCGCCGGGTTCGCGCGGATACAAGGGCGGATTCTTGAGCAAGCTCATGCTCAAGGACGTTGGGCTTGCTTTGAGTGCTGCCCACGCCCACTCGCTTCCCACGCCGCTTACGTGGGCCGCGGGGAGCGTCTATGAGGCTGTGGGTAAGGAGGGCGACATGGCCAACGAGGACTTTTCAGTTGTGTACAAGTGGCTCTTGGAGAAGCAGGGGCAGGGCGTTGAGCTTGGGTGGAAGAACGGCGGGCCAGGCGACAAGTAGTAGTGTTGTGTAGATTTGCATCGTAACTGGGATTGGTGCGTTGGGCCGAATTGAGACTGACGGGTCAGTTGCAGCTGACACTGATCACAGACTATTGAGCTCTGTTGCGACAAGAACATGCTGCTGTTCAGCTTTTCGTCTGCGTACGATCTGGTACGTGTCTTGGGTCGCCGGCTACTTATCAATTGCGACAAGGGTGACACATGCACGAGCACGTGGTATGCCAGCACGCAGACACCTTGCGGCGCAGACGATCTGGCTGGCACCCTCACCCTGTTCGCACCACGCCTATGGAGAGGCAAGGCCCGAGCCAAATCTCCTCTCGCTCCTCAGCAACTGGCATCCGTGGTGTCGTCGAAGTTGACTAGTAACTCGTAAACCCAATGCTATATCCCCATCTTGCTCCTCCCATTTCACACATTAGTACAACATGAGCTTATCAGCTTGTTAAATTGTTAGCCAAACTCGAATACATTGTTTGACTCTGATTGTCACTACCAGAATTGGCCCACACACCACGGAGTCTGCCCCACTCTCTATGCGGAAGCAGATTGACCCACTTGCGTTTGTCAACGACTTTGCCGCCCAACTAAACATCCATCCTCACCATCTTCTCCTACTCTGGTGACATATTATTACACACTCTTCTCAACGCCGACACGAACAGTACTCGCATTCCCTTTTAACCAGTCAAATCCACCCTCAGTTGCGTCACCCACTCTCAACACCTACCTTCCTTCCTTCCTTCCCCCCTGCCATGCCCCGCTCCCCCTCACCCTACCGCCGCCGCCGTTCCCCCTCACCACCTCGCTACCGCGGCGGCGGAGGCGGCGGCGGCGAAGATTGGGACGACCGTGACAACCTGCGGCGACGCAACAAGCGCGGCGGCCGGAAGGAGAAGGAGCGTCGCGCGGCAGTGGCAATCGAGGACGAGTGGGGTGCCTACAACCGCCGCCGGGGACGTGACCGTAGCCCATCAAGCTCAGTCCCGACCCCGAGCAGAGCCGGCTCACCTGAGGAGGGGCAGATCACGAGCCCGTCTCCGCGCCGCGAACGTAGTCCCAGTCCGCGTCGAGACCGGGATCGGGACAGGGATCGCGACCGCGACCGCGACCGTGACCGCAGCCGCTCACCCCGCCGCTCGCCTTCTCCGCATCGGTGGTGCGACCGTGAGCGTGACCGTGAGCGCGATCGCGACCGCTCCCCACGTCGCGGGTTCCAGGACATGTATGCGGACCGATACCGTGGGGACGACTACGACGATGACCGGGATGACAGGGATCGCGGCCGGCGACGATGGGGCCGCTCGCGCTCGGCAAGTCCGCGTCGTCGTTCGCCTAGCGTATCGTCGCCCGACTCGCGCCGATCGCCCAAGAGCGGAGGGAATAGTCCGCGACCCACCTCGTCATCCGCAACGCCGCGGCGCCCACCTACCGGACCTCGCGCTTATGGACCTGGCTCACGCGGTCCCCCGACTGGGTACGGCGTGCCCGTACCCCTCGAGGGCGTCCGTCCCCCATGGGCTGCGCGCCCACCACCCAACGCGCCAAGCGGGCCAGCTGCGCTTGTGCATGCCTTACCCGTTCCCATTCCCATTCCCATGCCCATTCCCGTGGCCGTGGCCGTGCCAGTTCCAGTGCAAGTACAAGTGCCCGAGGACCCCGAAGTGGCTGCCCGCGCCGAGCTCCCCGCTCTCACAGTGTCGTTCGTGGGCGCATGGGAGGCCGAGCTCGTTGCTCACCATATGGTCATGGCGACCGCTCAGGCGACCACGAATCGGGCTCTGGCAGCGCAGCGCGTCGCGGCAGCTGTGCTTGCCGATGCGGAGGCCGAGATGGCCGCGGCGGCGGAGCGGCACAAGGTTACGGAGGAGCAGCTGGGCGCGTCGATTAACGCCATGATTGGTGTGTAGATGGTAGTAGAGTGTAGATGTGCAGTAGTGATGTAACATGTACCCACGACATAGCAGTCAAGCAGGACTAACATCCCACCCCCAACCTTGCCACCAAGCCATCAACGGCTGCGTATTCTCACGGGCCGTTTCGCATCCAAGCCTTAGCTATAGATACAGTATGCATGATTGAACCTCCCAGCTACGCTCACACCTGTGTTGACGTCGCCTCAAAGTACGCCTCGTACTCGTCGGGAGTCATGAGCTCCTCGTCTGCCTCTGTGACGTCGACAATCCGCATGGCCTTGCCAGCGACCATGACGACCACGTCAGCCGCAGCCGGCGTGGCAACGGCGCTAGTATCGGGCGCGGGCGTGCTCTCGGTTGTGTCGATCGTGTCATCGAGGGCCGCCTCCTCCTCCTCCATTTGGTCATAGTACGCGCTGAGGTCGTCGGCCTTTGGACCATCGTCGCTTGGTCCAGCAGCAGCCTTGGCAGCCGCCGAAGCCTTTGCGTTGGCCGCAGCCTGTTTGTTCCCCTCGGCCGTCATCTCCCCAGTAATGGTAGACTGGGTATACCAAACCGGCAATGCCTCGTGTTTCTTCCCTTCCTCTTCCTTTGGTGCATTTTCACCAAGGACCACATCGAGGCGACGTACCGCTGCCCCCTCCGATTCTGCTGGTGCAGTCTCTGTCGCAACATTTTGGGCAATCCAAGCAATGATATTAACGGTTGGTAGTCGAGCCCCCTCGATACTTTTCAAGGCGTCACGAATAGGTCCTGTCGCAACGTTAAACCTCTGCATTCGATCTTGCTTGTTGTCATCGCCATGCATTGCCGGATCGTCCTCGATTAATTCCGTACTGTCCACTTCACATAAGAACGCGCCGGCAGATCGATCAAACAAGTGCGCGAGGTCCAATGGGTCATAAACTTTATGACAGAGGGGACAGATGTATCCCCTCTTTCCAACTTCACTCTTCATCTTCTCGTCGATGGATTTGCGCATCATTGCAATACGGTATTTGACAACGTCGGCGAATTCGCGATAGTCGATGTACCAATAAATTACGTCGCGAGTACGAGCCAAGGCGCCGGGTGGAACGCCGGCGATCGAGCCACCGTTGGCGATGGCGCGTTGTTGGAATGAGTTGAGGGGGGCTTTTTCTTTGTTGACGTATCTTGAGTCAGAGTGAAGGGGGTTGGAGAGAGTCGGACGGTTGCAAAGCCAAACTTACCGCTTCACAAGTCGATGCGTATGTAGCATACCAATGTACTTGCGAACATCATTCACTCCAACATTAAGGACGTCGCTTAATCTCTTCTCTGTGATCCTGTCATCAGCTCATTTGTTGTGGAGAGCTTACACATTCTCTTCCACGAGAAATTGGAGGAGGATACGATACGC
The DNA here is from genome assembly GCA_030864385.1 of Cutaneotrichosporon sp. HIS471. Taxonomy (NCBI): domain Eukaryota; kingdom Fungi; phylum Basidiomycota; class Tremellomycetes; order Trichosporonales; family Trichosporonaceae; genus Cutaneotrichosporon; species Cutaneotrichosporon sp. HIS471. Next base: position 523,520 of record AP028245.1, on the reverse strand, counting down.
TCCGTCGTAGAAGCTATAGGCGACCTTGTACAAAAGGTCTTGACAGCGTCGTATGACTTCGTCGCGAGTGAGTTCCGCCATGACAATTGTGACGATGGGAGATGGGTTGTGTTGTCCATATAAAGTTGGATGACGAGCGGAACCAGATCAATTTAAGACTGGGGCAGATTGATCTGTAATAAACTCGGCATATCCCGAGGTTTACCAGTGGGCAACGCCGTTGGCACGCTTTACGCGTCATACTACTTGGCTCACATTGGCTTTCAGACGCACGCGGTAGAAGCGGCAAGCGAGCTTGATGAGTAGAGATTGGCCGATGCTAACCGACCCCACACGCTCACATCCGATGTTGCGCGTAACGATACAACCTCCACACATCCGACTTTGATTTCTCTCCATCCACATCAAATGTCGCAAAACTGGTCTATCAAGGAGGCAACCCCCGACGACATTGTGAGGTAGAGGTCTGTCAAGATGATGCTAATCCCAGCCTGAGCTGCTCGAGCTCGTCGTCGGTCTCGTGAGTACCCTCCTTCTCCTCCCCCTCCACCACTCCCCTCCCTCCCTCTTGCTCACTCGCTCACCCCAGGCCATCTACGAGAAGGAGCCGGATGCCGTCACCTGCACGCCTGAGATGATGCGTAAGGCCATCTTCGACGACAAGTATGCGCACGCTCTCATTGTGCGCCTGGACTCGGGCAAGGCCGTTGCGCTTTGCATCGTGAGTACATGACGTCCATCGGGTCGAGCCACCAGAACTCCAGCCAGCTGCAATAACACTATTCCTCTCACTTTTCCGCGCCCGCGATTCTCTTCTGCTCCCACTCACGCCAGTACTTCTTCACGTACTCGACGTGGCTCGGCAAGCCCGGCCTCTGGGTCGAGGACATCTACGTTGTGCCCGAGATGCGCGCCGCCGGAATCGGCAAGGCTGTCTTCGGCCACGTCGGCGAGATTGCGCTCCAGCGCGACTGCGGGCGTGTCGAGTGGTGCGTACTCAAGTGGAACACGCCCAGCATTGAGTTCTACGAGAAGAAGCTCGGCTCGACGCCCCAGGTCGAGTGGGAGACTGAACGCCTCGAGGGTGTCGAGCAGATCAAGAAGCTGGCCGCGTTCAAGCTCTAGACTAGAATACATGCTATATGACGCTTGGAACTATCGGATGGTGGTGTATCCTGCCCCCTTCTTCTCCGCAACCCCGTCCACCCGCTTATCGGCGCTCTGGGACGCCGGCACCTGCCCAAGCTTAGACATGTCCATTGTCAACTGCTTGGCATCACCTTTGAAGCCGACATACTGCACCTTTGATCGCTGACCGGTACCTGCCTCGCTCTGGGGTCAGATTAGCCTGGAACTGGCTCACGAAGAGGAGGGTTATGGCGAAGACGTTGGCCATACGCTGGACTTTGAGGGGCCATTCGTCGACATCGCGACGTCCACCGAGGTCGCGTCGTTGGATCGGGGGCTCGCTCACGTCCAGGTCCATAATGGGGTCCATGGATTCGAGCTCATCAAAGTCTGGTGGATGGGGAATGTTGGCGAAGATGCGTAGTCGTCCTGGACGGTGGGGATGTCCTGGAGCGGGGAGATAGAGGGAGAGGTTGCGAAGACGGAGACTGGCGATGAAAGGAATGTGAAGGATTAGCTTGGGTTAGTGGTTGCGTGGATTGCGTAAGCATGGGGTTGGTAAGGCGGGTATGGGAGCAAGAGGGATGAGATGGCTCAACCGATACTCACCTCGTCATCAACGCCACTCTCCACAAACCCCTCCTCATCCAACCGCTCATCCCACGGCTTGATGACATTTGGCGCGGCCCCAGGATCGACGAGGTTGACACCCACGACGCTGTTATCAGCTCTGTCGGAATATAGCGCACTTGTCCCGATCAATCCATCCCCAGAGGTTGACATTACTCCCCTCTCCAGCCGATACGCGCTCGAGTACCTCGGTAGTAACGGAGGTATTGAGGTCGTCTACAGTGAGGTCGTCTGCGCAGCTCATCGCGAGTGTATTAACGCCTGATCGAGTGAGTGTAAGCTAATGGCTTAAGTGAGAGAGGAACGCACAGTCATCATCATTGTAGGTGGCGATCTGGGGCCCAATCTTGATCTTGTATCAAAAGTACACGTGTAAGTCACGTGAATTGACAACTACACCGTCACCACAACGACATTCAACTGGATCTTGTAAACACATTAACAAAGATGGTGAGGCCCTCCAGAGAAGCACTAACCCAGCTCCCACTTTCGCTGCTCAATGCCGCACAAGGCAAGCCTATGGTATGTCTGAGAAAGGATGTGACTGATGTCAGCTCGTCGAGCTCAAGAATGGGGTTACGTTCAACGGACACCTCGTCGACTGCGACAACTTTATGAACGTTACCCTGCGCGAAGTCTACGAGACTAGTGCAGATGGGGAGCGGTTCTGGAAGATGAAAGAGATGTTCATCAAGGGGAATGTGGTGAGTGGGCGCGCGGCGCGAACGCGGGGAGGACCAAGGTGTGGATGATGGAGAATGGAACACTTTGGTGATTTGGAGAGTTATGCTTCGGGGATGGAATCTATCCCTCTGAGCGCTAGCTGGCGTGCCAGACGGGAGGCTGGATGGCTCGCAGGACTGTTTACACCGCGCGAGTGTGGCTCGTAGGCCTGTTTACATCGCGCGAGTGGTTACCGTTGGACTTTGCTCATTCCAACTCTTGCTCCATCTTGGTTGTTCGATTGGAGCTGACCCCAGATCAAGTACTTCCGCATTGCGGATGCGGTGCTCGACCAGGCCTCGGAGGAGCAGGAGAAGCAGCGCGCCGATCGTGCGGCGCATAAGGCGCGTGGTGGTGGTCGCGGAGGTGGGTGTTTCTTCCTCATCCTTGTCTCATCCTAATCATCCTAATCGACTGTTGTCCTCCCCCCTTGCCTTTCCACCAACTCAGCTCTCTTAAAGATGTTAAAGCTGACAGCAGGACGCGGTGGCGGTATGCCCGGCCGTGGCGGCGGTGGAGGTAAGTCGGCTATTCTCGCGATTTCCCAATTGACAACAGGACGCGGTGGACCACCTCGCGGGATGCCCCAGCGCGGGCGCGGTGCTCCGGGACGAGGCACGCGTGGTGGTGGCCCAGCGCGGTAGTGCGCGGTCGAGTGATGGGGATGTATATGTGATACCAGTAGAGTGGAAGGGGTGACTGACGCAGAATGATCAATGATCGAGCCCTCTATATCACAACGTCACCGGCCAAGCCCAACCGAGCCTCGACATGCTCGACATCCAATCGTACTGCCCAACGTGCTGATTATGAACTCGATTTCATACCGCGACCGCGCCCACATGTCCAGTGTGCCCCGCTCTCTCCCCGCTTACCTCCACTCCATTCCACAGAAGTGAGTTTTCCGGCTTCCGAGTTGGAGAGGTGGGGACGTAGCATGGGCTTTGGCATGGGCGTGATGGTGGCAGTGACGCAATTGGTGGACGAGTAGGGCCGCCACGGAGATTGATTGTGGATTGACAGAGACGGCGAAGACTGAGGATCTAGATCGACGTTCGGTTTAGCTTGATGTCCTAGTCGTGTGTCAAGGTTCCGAGTAGGCCGAGAGCTACAGGCGAGACTGACAAGGGTGTTGAAGAGGGAGTAAGTGTTGACAAGGGATGAAAGGGGAGTCGCAAGGGGGAATGTCTCATGTCATAGGGGTTTAACGTTTTGTTATCGCCATGACCTTACCTCTCATCATCCATCTTTACTTGTTGCCCACTTTGATCTTAATTCAACCGCCGGGCCGGCCGCGACAACAGACATACATACCCACCTTTTGCCCTCTACCCCTCCTCTACCCCTCCTCTACCCCTCTACCCCAACTACCAATCGATTTATTGGTGCTCCTCCATTTCACCCTTTTGACTCTATTGTCTTAATCTCAGGTCAAAAGGCCCGATGGCACGTGCACCTCGGAATGGCGGTCATGCGGCCATAGGAATCAATAGAAATCTCACCAAAATCAAAAGGCACTCGCACAGACCTCCATACGCACCGCCCACACGCACGAGACGTGGCGCTATACAGGGTTTGTGGCGCATGAACATTCATGGCACAACCCCACCCTTCACCCTGCGCCGCACATTGCATACAGGTCAAAGCGTCTTACCTAGCTAGCTAAGCATGGGGCCAGTGTCTTGGCGACCATGAAAGAGACAAGAAAGAGTTCCAACGCCCCTCCTAACGCCTCACCCCTCCCTCTCTGCGCCCACTTGGATAGCTAGAGGTTATAACCATGAACTCGCGGCCACACCCGCCCACAGACATGGCGGTCGTTATTCTTCCTACTGGCGTGGAGTTACACGCGCGCATTTCAACTCCGGGCAATCCAACGGCGAACAAGATCGATTCCTCTCTTCCCAGTATCGTATTCTGCCACCCGACATGGCTAGACTCATTCTTCTTGTGAGCCGATACTCTTCAGACTTTGGAAAGCTAACCCAGTTATCCTCAGACCGAGGACCCCCTCTTTACGGACGGGTATAACCTCGTAGCATTCGATATGCGTGGGCACGGTCTCACGCTCGGCGGATCTCGTCCCGAACGGTACGACGCATGGAGTGTCGCCGATGACATTGTTGCTGGCATGGTGGGTTGGGCGTGAGGTGTGAGGTGTGAGGCGTGAGAAGGGGCGTTGGAAGAGAGAGACACTGACGACAGGACGGGCTGGGTATCCGCGCCGCCCACGTCGTTGGTGTTGCGTTTGGCGCTGTCGTAGCGGCCAACCTAGCGAGCGCGCACGCGGATCGCGTCAAGACATTAACCCTCATTTCGCTCCCTCCAAACGTGGACAACGAGGACACGGCGATGGGATACGCCGAATGTCGCGAGGTGCGTCTGCCCTGCTTTGTCCTTTATTCAACTCTGGTTGAATTTGTAGCTGCCATTCAGGTCACCTGAATGTTCAAGTTGCTGTGGATTGTCAACGGACTGACCCCAGGCACTAGTCGCCGCGACACTTGCTGGTGACGCGGATACGATGGACGCCATCACGCAGGCGACATTTGCGTACGATGCGGGGGCGCTTGCACCCGCCATTCGAGAGGTTAGGGATGAGTACATGGCCGCCGCACGTGAGCGACTCCAAGCTTCGCCGGTGGGTTTCAAGTTACAAGAGTTGGCAACTCGAGCTAATGGCAGGAGGAAGCGGCCGACGCAGCCTTCTACGTTTGGGAGCCCGTCACAACCCGTCAACCTCAAACCACAGATGAGATGGCACTCATCTCTGCCCCAGTCCTCATACTCCAAGCGGGTACAACCGAAGAACCCGCCTTCACTGAAGATGCCCAACTCTGGGCGTTCAAGTTTAATGCTCTTCACCGCACCGCCAGAGCCCAAGTCCACATGATCGACAACGTTGGACACTTTATGACTCTGACCAGTCCAAATGTGTACGTTTCCCCTTCTTCCTAAACATGTTGATTAATATTTAGTGTTAATCCTCTGGTGGCCAAGTTTATCGGTACCCCCGCAAGTGCCAGATTACCCCCTCTTCCTAGAGTTGGTGCGCGGATTCGTGGACCCTCGGAACCGCGTAGACCATCTACTCCTCGCAGTGCTACGTTTGGTGGCTTTGACATGTCCATCCCTTTGACTCGGGGCCCGACTGTTGGCGACGCAATGGATCGCGTCAACGTCTATGTTGATGTTGTGACTGAGGTTATTGGGTAGGTGAAGAGGAGATTGTGTGGAGAGTCGATGCAGTCGTGGTATAGAGGTGGCTTTGGGAGCATGATATTTGTTGTGTAGTAGAGTTTTACAATGTCCAAGTTAGATGGATTAGGGAATGTGGGAAACAAAGAAAAAAAAGGAGCTTTGGTGGCGTGTGTGCACGGATGAGTATACGTTTTGTCCGAGTGCGAATCAATAGGTAGTAAATACACTCATCGTCGTCACTTTACCTTGCTTCGTCACTTTTACCTTCTTTGGTCAATAGATTACCTTTTACCCTCATCTTATCATCATTTCCACTCATTCAACGTCTTTTCATTTCATTCATTCACCTCAACTCTCACCAAAAACCTATCAACTTAGTATCACTCATATCAACACGACGATGCCTCGCCGCAAGGCGGCCAAAGGACCCGGAACCGATAAACCCAAGTTGGTAAAGAAGCGAGCCAAAGTCACTCCTACCGTAGCACTTCCCATCGTTGCCGCTCAACCTCAAACTCAACCTCAACCAGTTGCAGGACCTTCAACAATACCGTGGAAGCAACAGGTCAGTTGATACCCCCACTTTTTCTATTAATCTTGTATTGACACTACGCCCCAATTCTCATACCTCATACTCGACTCGTCACTCGTCACTCATCACCTCCACCTTTCTTCCTTACCCCTCCTTCCCCTCCTCCCCCCTCCCTCAACCCCTCCCTCAACCCCTCTCACTCTCACCACCCACCCACCGCACATCATGCGCCCTCAACAGCTCTCAAACCTCGTAGCCAACCTTCCTCTCCTCTCTCCCGCCGCCACTCCATCAGCCTGGACCCCCGAAACCATGGCCGCTTCTCTAGCAGCCTATGCAGACTGGGCCGCCTCCATTCGTCAATGGCACGGCGACCTCGAATCAACCCTCCTCGAACCAAACCTTGACGGACTATTGGAAATGATTTCCACCCCCTTCGCTCCCCCCCTAACCCTCGCAGAGGCCGAAACAAACCTACCCCCAAACACACTCCACGCCTACCTAGTCAACGAAGTGACTCCCAATTATCGCCGTTTCCGTGCCCTCTCGACTCCGTCACTCTCTGAGCATGCCGCTCTCGAATCACTAGGTATGGCGCTGGACGATATGCTCGCCCAGCACGTCCTGCCTCATATCGCCCCGGGGCATTCGTCGGATGTGGCGAGTGCGAGCTTTTTGCAATTTGTTGTTCACGAACTCATGCCCAGCTGGGTGCGGTTTAGGGAGAGGAACGTCGAGGCAGTTAGGAGGGCGACGGGGGGCGATGAGGTGGTTAGTAGGCTTGTTAGTAGTCTGGAAGGGGCGTTGGAGGGACAGGTTAGATGCGGGTGCCATCCCGAGCGGTTGTAACTAGAGATGATTAGTTGTACTGTACATGCCATGTTGGGTTCGTATCAATGAATAAAGTGAACAATGGTGTGTGAGTTGATAGCATGAGAGAGGTTGTCGTCATGTTGACAAGTTGATTGTTCACATGTTCACCTGGTTGTGGCGGAGGTGGCGTGGTATGTAGTACGGTGAGAGGCATGTGGCGGTTCCTCTCACTGTTCAGGTGAGGATCTGAACAGCGTTATGGGGAGTGAAGATTCCGTACAGTGAGACAAATGGAAGATGCAGTGTCATTTTGGAACTACAGTGCTATTCAAAATATCACATGAACGAAAAGACTCGTCACTCCACAGTTTAGGGCAAGTTCATCACAGTGTCACATGTGCATCATCCGGACGCCACCAACCGCCACCAACCAAACCCGATGCCCCTGCTCCTGTGACTTGGATCAATGTCCAACTCTCTATCAGTGATAATATACATACGTGAATGCAACCTAAGGACAAATGTCACTAAACCCCAACAGACATGGACCGGCGCGCCGCTTCGCTGACCGGAACAGGCGACGGGAGCGCGTCCAGCGTGCCCCACTCGCCGTCGCCCGTCTTGCGGTAAAAGCTGACAGGCAACTCGCCCGTCTGGAGATCAGACATGTTGACGTTACCCGCAAGCTCGTACCCCATGCTCTTGTGCGTGATGTACTTGAGGATGGTCAAGTGTATGATGCGGGCGCTTATGAGCGAGCTCTTGCTGTGCGCTACCCAGGGCGAGCCGGCAAGCTTGATCTCGCGGCAGTGGCGCTGGCGCACACGTGCCGCCTTGACGCCATCGACCCACGTCGCCTTGATCCCCTCCTCTAATGCCTGGCCGACGTCGGCCTCGGCGTCAATAATCCAGATACGGTCAGTCGAGTAGAATGCGACCGCGAAAAATACCGGGTCGGGGTCGGGCGTGCAGGCGCTGAAGACGAGTGTGTCCTTGCCGGAATCTGGGGTCAGGAACAATCTCAGATCTGGAGGTGAGATCTGTGCGGCCGCCAAGAGTTCGGCGCTTGCACCGAGATTGAGTCGATGCAATTGTCAAGGAGCGCAGGGACACGGAACGCCACGAGCGGAACGCCGAGCGGATCACACTCGCACTCACCCTTGGCACTCATGCGGTAGCTCGTCGTGAGCTCGTATCCGTGTCTTGCAAGTTCGATGAGGAGATAGAGAATGATGCGCTTGGAGCTGGCGTCAGTGGCAGTGCGAGCGTGGCTGTGATGCGGTGTAGGTGAGAGGGAGGTGGGGTTAGGGCCAGAGGAAGGCTTGGCGCCAGAAACAGAAGCACCAAGAGCCCTCGGTGACCGTGGATCGACACTCACGCCACCTTGTCCGCCGAGGAGGGGTTCCAAGCATCGCCCTGGGGTCAGCGAGCTCCACGTTGACTAGCCTACCTTGAGGGTAATCTCCCACACTCCCCCTTCGCATCCCTTCCTGCGGTGGAATTCCATAAGCTCGGGTGCATAGTCGACGCTATCCATCGTGCGGATGCCGTGCTTCCAAGCACGCTGTACGGCGGCAATCACGGCCGGTCGGATCCCCGCAGGCATGGCGATGAACGAGAGTGTGGCAGTGCCGGAGAGGGACACGCTGAAGAACGGGAAGGGCGACTTCTTCGTGCTCTCTGGTAACGGGCACATGTCGTTGCTAGATCTTGAAGAGTTCGAGTTCTCATCGGCGCTCCAACGGCTATCGGTCGTCTCGGTGCGGTTGATGCTGAGGCTGCGGATGTCACTTAAACTCAAGCGCTTCTTGTTGAAAGAGGTGGAAGTCGAGCCGGACGAGACAGATGGCGTGTGCGCCTTCAGGATCGAGGGAGGCTGCGACGTCACGACGATGCGTGGAGAAGGGGGGACCGAGTCCCCAGAGTTGTGACCATTCTCGATGGCCGAGATGGGTGTGACGGGGTTGGATGACTTGGAACGTCTGTGGCCGCCGATCTTGAGCGAGGCAAGGGCCATCGTGGGGCGGTTGGGTCCGGGGGGAGGGGTGGGGGAGGGGGAGAAAGAAGAGAGAGATAAGGGTGGTCGAGACGCTGAGGTTGGCGACCAAGTCTGGGAATGGGAGGAATGAGCTCTAGAGGTGGGAGGCAAGTGTTGGGAGGTTGTTGGACGTTGGAGTTGGAGGTATGTCTAGAGTTTGGGAGAATGGGAAAGTGTGAAGCGAACAGCAACCGCTGATAAAGGGTGATGGTCGGGGCTGAGGCGGAAATGACCGGCTGACCGGCGGCAGATAAGCTGTGGTGACGATGGAACGAGAGGTCACGAGGATGTGAATGGGAGAATGAGATGAGAAGGATTAGCTGTGTTGAGATGAGGATGTGGGTGGACAATGTAATGACAAATGTTCAAAGACACTAACACGGTGTCAACACCTTTGGGTGATTTAGTGTTGAGATTCACTGACTACCGTCTCACCCAAACCCTTCCGCTCCACCTTCCTCGGCACACCCCCTTGACCCCTTGGCCCCTTGCCCCAATTCACTTTGAACGCGGCATGTAAGCACGTCACTAAAACAGTCCCAGCAAGATAGGCACAGTCTACGACGCGGCGCTAGTTTGTATCACATGCAAAGTAGATTTACTTTCAACAAGCATCTGAGGCACCAAAATATGCGCGTTGAGGCACGTGCATCGCGTCGTGCACTCATTCATGCATTTTTGCCAAAAATGGACACTGGTCAAGCTGTCGTCGCATCACAGTCCTGTCCGCAGATTCAATTCACCCTCGCCAATCCAACACAATCTAACACACTGACACAATCTAGCACACTGACAACCAGCCATTCGAGCACTCACACTCCCACTCGCTAACAATCGCCCATTCGCTCGAGAAACGAAACATACGTATGGAATTACAACAGCGCGCAATCGGCATCTACTCGCTCATCGGGACAGCGGGCGCCTCGGCAGGCTCGTGCTCGTCCTCGTCCTCGGGCTCGTCGAGCTTGCTCTGCACCCACTCGTCGAGGCGCTTTTTCGCACTCTCATTAGACGACTCGTCATCCTCCCCGCCAAGGCGGTGGAAGTAGTCCTCAGTGCCCGGAACGTAGAAGAGGCGGTAGTTGCCGAGGGCGACGCGGAACTTGAGCCCACTGCTCGCGACATATGTCGTCTGGCGCCTAGTGTTCTCTGGCAACTCGTGAATCGTGCGCTTCAGGAATGGCGGCTCGACACGGTGCGCCAGTCCTTCGGTCGGGTAAATGAGAGGATAGCCCGACATGTACAGGTTCCAGGCCTCGACGGCGTTCTTGGGGTCCACCGTCAGGTCCTCGCGCAGGATGAGCTGCACCGCCACTGTCTCGGTGCGCGGGGCATACTCGATCCGGTACATGTTCTCGCGGCTCTCCTCGGGGCCGAGCACCGTCTCGGCCTTCATACGGTACGCAACCTGCTGGCGGGTGGTGGTGCGCTCGTGTCGCCGGTCCGCCACAAGAAGCTTGAACAGCTCCTGGCTCTTGTTGTCGCTGACAATCTGCTGCGTCTGCTTGACGATTGCGCTGACAACGCGGTCCACGGTGAACATGATGTAAGCCTTGTTGTTGAACATGAGGCGCAGCGTCTCTTCAAACGTGGCCTGGTCGATCTCCTGGTCAAAGAGTCGCTCGCACAGCGCCAGCAGATGGTCGTAGTAGTGGCGTGCTGGGTTCTCGCCATTCTCGATACCAAAGTTCTGCGACTCGGGCTCAGCGAGGCCGAGCTTGATTGCAACAGGGTTGATCGGCTGCTTCTTCTGCTCAGCAAGGTCGGTGGCGATCGACTTGCACAACAACAAGCGAGAGTAGAGGATCTGGATGAGACGGATGAGGATGAAGAAGTAGTTGTTGGCGAAGAAATTCGCCGCGCGCTGAGGCCTGGGTTGCAGGCCGGGGTCCGAGTCCGCGTCCTCCTCAGGCTCAAGGAAAGGTGCCCACGACGGGTCGTCGGGCCCCTTCTCCTCGTCGTCGGCGCTCGTATCAATGTTCTCCATGCCATCGCCCTGTGCATCGGCGGGTGCTGGCGTGCCTGTGTCCTCGCGAGTCTTGGACATGGCCTCCTTGAGCAGCTTCTGGCGCAGAGACGGCTCACTCTTCTTCTGACGCCCGTTGTCCTCGGCCATGCTCTGGTCGCCGTCCGACTCGGCTCCGGCCGTGCTTTCATCCGAATCGGCAGCGTCGCCAAAGTCGTCAAACTCGTCCTTGTCAAACATGAAGAAGGTGGGGATAAAGTCGCGGATCTGCAGCTCGATGCGCTCCTTATCGGTGGCGTTGATTGTGCTCATGCGGTCCAAATAACCGAACACGAGCTTGAGCGAGTCCTTGAGCACATCGACGTCCTTAAACTCAAACGAGTACTGGTGGCGAGGGCGAGGAGTCGAACCAGGCTGTGTCATAGTGTTGCGCACGTTGACCTGCTCGCGGCGACGGGCTTCGATCTCGGCAATGATCGTCTTGGGAGCAATCGTCTTCTTGTCCTGCGACTTGAACGTGACGCCCTGATGGTCAAGCGCCTTGTAAAAGTTCTTGGCGTCCTGCTCGCGCCAGACACGGTTCCACTCGCGCTGTGCCTTCTTCCACTCGTCATCCTTGGCCTTGAGGCGGTCAAGCACAATGGGGAGCGCGACGACGGGGTTCTCGTGCAGCGCCTTGATAATGTCCGGACCCAACTCCTTGCCGTACACCTTCTTGAGGATGCGCTGGTAAATTGATCTACTGTGCCCGCCAAGGCCCGACTTGAGGTTAAAGTGGCGGCGCTCCTCCTCGTCCATGCTCTGGATCTTGTTGTAGAGGGGCTCAAGGAGTGCGATTGTGCGCAGGTTGGCCTCGATGTGGAAGTCGTACTCGTGTCGCTCCTCCTCTGACTTGTGCAGTGCCTCCTCGTACGCGTTCTTACGGTGGGTCGAGAATGGTGCCGAGTCCTCGGAAGCCCACGTTGGGTGCGACACCCACTCGTCGTTCAGCACCTCCCAGCACATGGCGTCGCGGCCAGTGCAAGTCAAGTTGATCTCGGACTGGGGCAGTTTGCGGTAGCTGGGGCCGTAGCTCCTGGCGCGCGCGCTCCCAAGGTCAGGCTTGACGCGCTCGAGCATCGGCGTGTTCTCTGACAACTTGTTGTCGATGTTAACCATGCCGCCGAACCCGAATCCGCCCTGCGCCTGGGTCGCGTGGCCAATGTTACCCAAGTCGTCGGCCCCGACTAACTTCTTGAACGACGTCCAGATCTCGCCCGCGTCACCGATGAAGTCCTTGGCGCGGTTGAGCAGCTCCTTGGAATTGATCATGTCCTGAATGAAGAGGTTGAGGAGCTTGAGGAACTCGTGGTACGTCGTCTTGTCGTCGATGTACTTCTTAACCTTGTCAAAGAAGGCCACCTCGTCGGGCGAGGCGAGCGTCTGCAGCGCCTGGGAACCAACCGTGGGCTCGTCGGCCTCGGGCGACGCCTCCTTCTTCTTCTGCGCGTCAGCAGTGCAGTCGGTCAGAACATACCTTCTGGGCTGCAGCCTTGTCCTGGCGTCGCTTCTTGGCCGCTGTGGGATCCTTGGTGTCCTTGCGCTTCTGGCCGGCAGTGGGTGCAGTCGAGCCCGCTGCAGCCTGCACAAACGAGCCAAAGCCCAGCCCGCCGCCGCTCTCCGGGAGGAACTGTTTGAACTCGGCAAGCAGGTCGGGGGCGTTCTTGAACAGCTCGATTACTTGTTCGTACACCTGGCTGTTATCGCCGGTTCGGCGTCCCTTGCTCACCTCCTCGATGCGCTGATCGCGGTGGTAGGTCTGCAAGATCTCGAGGAAGTTCTTGTACGTCTCGGGCTCCGAGTTGAAGCGGTTCTTGATCTTGTTGACGAACGAGATCGCATGGTTGAACTCGAGAATGGGCGTGGCGCGCTGCTGCTGCGAGCCCGACTGCTGCTGCGCACCCTGCTGGTACGCTCCGGCGCCAGGTGTGGACGGGCCGGAGACAGGCAAGGGGTGCTGCGGCGGCATGGGGACCGAAGATGGAGCAGCCTGGCGCGGAGCTGGCGCGGGCTGGGGTGGCAGCGCTGCCGGGACACGCGCCGCAAGTGGCTCGGCACGTGGCCCATCACGGCCGTACGGGTGCGGCTGGGGCAGTGGCGCACCACTGTACCCGGGATGGCCGGGAATTTCACGCTCAGGCTGCTGCTGCTGCTGGGCCATGTGGGCCAGCTCGCGCTCCCTTTCGCGCTCCCTCTGCTCCATGGCGGCTGCGAGACCACCGCCGCCAGGCACCTGAGACACGGTGCCCGTGGGCGTGGTGACGGTGATGACGCCGTGGGCATCGCCCTCGGGGCCAAAACATTCGATTCGGTAGCCGGGAGGCAGGAAGGTGTTGAAACCTTGAATGAGGGACGGATGGCCGCGGAACAGAGTCGAGACGCGGTCGATGACGCCAGGTGTGTCAATCCTGCAAGTCAGCCTCCACTCTCCATCAGCCGAGGCGCGGCGGTTATACCGGCGGGTTGTGCCACTATCACCGTCGCGCATGCAAACACTCACACCTGGCCCTTGAATTCCTTCATCACGTCAAGGAAGCGGTTGTACACCTCCGGCTGGTCCGCGAACTGGATCTGAGAATGTTAGTAAAAGCCAAGCGTGGATACTGGGGTGATGTGGGGTGGTGGAGGTGCGTCCAGAGGAAGAGAATGAAGCTCTCTCCACATCGCATAAGTGCGATACACGCGCACGATGTCATCCGCTTCCTACTCCGAAGGAGCAAAGCTCTCTCAGCTCTTTCCCCGCATTGCTTGCGGATGGGTCCCCTTCCCCACGCCCATCTACCTCCACCGGAGAGACTCACCTTGACCTGGTCGAGATAACTAAGCGCATCGCGCACGTTGAGCGGGCGATACGCGGCCGGGTCGGCCTTGGCCCACGCGCCCGTCCCCGACTGCGGCGGGTTGGACATGGCGGGCGGGTGGATGGGTGGTGGTGGTGGTAAGTGGAGGTTTGTCGGGTGTCCTCCGAGGGTGCGGCAAGAGCTCAGGAGCTATGTAAGGGGATTGGAAGATGTTCTGACTAGAGCTAGCCAACGAAGGAGTTGCAAGAGTGACTGTAGGAAGAGTTTGAGATGGAGAGAAGTTGGATGGCGAAGAGGATGGATGAATGGGATGAAGGGAGGGGGGAGGGGGGGAAGGGGGTGGTGGGGGGATGGAGAAGGTGACGACCGGGCCGCGAACAAGGCTGGACCAAAAGGAGAGTGACCGTGAGAAAGTTGCACGTGATATGGTGAGACACCATGTCAACCTCCACCAGCGCCACCCAAGGCACAGACAGACAAACGAATATGTGGCAGTCAACATGGTGATCATACGGTGATACAGTGCGTACGAAAGTCGACGTCGCTGCAAAACTGTCCTAAAGGCCTGTCGAAACGGGTATCCAGCCAAACGTTGGGCGCATTATTGACACCCAGGGACAACACGAGCAAACGAGCAACCCAAATATGCAACAAACATCCTCGTCGCTCAGCCCCAACTCTTATCTACGTCATGCCAACAACACGATCCCAATGCCATGGAATCTAACAATACACGTGACTACAGACCTACGCCTACCCTACGCCTTGGACTTCTTGCCCTTGATGCCGAGCATCTTCTGCAGGTCTCCGCGCTTGCGCTTGCTTGCAGGTTTGGGAGCTGCCGGAGGGCCGTCGAGGGCCTTGCCCTTGGCTGCTAACAAAGACGACACTGTGGGCTCGCCCTTGGCCGAGGCGGCGGTGCGCTTGATAATGAGAGGAGCGGGGGCTGGAGAGGCGCTCGTCCCCTCGTCGCCAGAGGCGTCGTCTGCGCCTGGTGCGGCGTCAACCTTGGCGCCGGGAGGCGGCAGCTTTGTAAAGAATTTTGCCACCATGGCGTCGTCCTCGTCCTCTTCGATCTGGCGACGTGCCGCCTTCTCCGCGTTCTCCCGTTCAGCGTGGAGGGCAGCAAGGAGCGACTCTGGGTCGTCGGCACGAGCACTGGTCTCGAGACGGGCATTGCGTTGCCGCAAGTCCGCAAGCTCGTCCATGATCTCCATCTCGCGCCGGGACTGTTCTTGGCTGCGCTCGAGGTCGGCCATCGCATCGCGCTCGACCTTGTCGGCGGTGGGGTTGCCATCGCTGTCGTAGTCCTCGTCTGCCTCGGCGGAGGGAAGCAGGCCTGCCTGGTTGTTGGGGTCGGTCTCCTTCCAGTTCTCAAAGTTACGCGTCGCACCATGCTCGGGAACAAAGTCGCCCTGCTTGGGGTCCGTTTTGAACGTAATCTCAGACGAGCAGACCGGGCATTTCTGGTGTCAGTGAGGTCGTACGAGAAGGTGAAGGAAGGCGAGATAATCAGGGGGCTGAGTCCCCTAGCACAGCCGCTTCATGAAGGAGTCTCCCACTCACAATATAGAACCGGAACACTTTGATGCCAAGGTACTCCTCCCCAACCGCCGTCTCCTTGCGCGCGTTAAACTTCTTGCCCTTGTCTGGCGTCAGTTAACGGAGCCGCGTTTATAGCAAACTCACAGATATACTCGCCGCACTTGGAGCATTGCATCGAGTACGGCGACATGAGACGGACAGTCATCTGCGACCCATTCTGCTTCTTCAAGCCCTTGCGGCGCTTGATCTTGGACGGATCAAAGTCGGGCGGGAAGCTGGAGTCAGCTTGAACTCGCACTCATGGGTATCTGGGACGTACTATTTCTGTTAAGCCGATGCGTGGGATGGGCAGGTGCGGGTGAACGGGAGGAAGGTGGGGGTGGGAGCCAGGGGTTGGAGGAAGGGATGGTAGAAGGAGAGTCAGATCCGTGGTCGTGTTACGTTGGAGCACGGCGTCAGCGTCGCCTTACGCTTTAGTCTTAGTACTCACGTTGAGGACCTTCCGTTCGGACATGGTATCTCGGTGATGGAGAGTGTTGTGAACCGGCTGCGGTTAGGTAGTTGGGTGGCGAGGCGGATCGCGGAGAGTGGCCAGACCTCCACTCCCTCCCCTCCCCGCAGACCGCCACAAAGGGTTCCCAAATTCAATTCCCGAAACACCACACCCACATTACTGTACCCTTTAGGACGTCGCAGAACTAAAGATGGTATCCTCTCTGGCCTAATTGGCTAAGATCATGTGTAGTATCTGTTCTTAATGCTGTGAGAAGCATTACAGCCCTACGGGGCTTTCTTCTCTAGCAATTTTTCCTCACCCGGCGCCTCCTCTGTGCTTGCACATGAGCGCCACGATGTCGCTGGCTCTACACTACCGCCTTCTGATGTCAGGGTACCACATCATCTTTTGTTTTGGCCGCTGCTCAACTTACATGGGCCAGTCCAAGCGCGTCGCATGTTTACAACTAGAGCCAGCAAATGCAGCAGAGTACATACACAACGAGCGTTTTGAGGACGGCTGACACCATGTCAACGTTAAATTCGTCCTCCACCCACCTCCACATCCGTTCCCCAACCAGCCCTCGCCGCTCGCCGCGCTCGCGCTCGCTACTCCTACAGGTATCTCTATGCATTGCCTACGGAGTGAACAACATGACCAATGATGGTGCACGGCCCAGAATTAGACCGGCGGGTAGCTCACCACGCGCACGCATTGCGCGCGGTGCCGGGGGGCCGATGGCGGCCTCGTGCCGGCACGCGGCGCGCCATCGGGCCATGCTTAGATGTCCGAGTCCTCGTCCGAGCCGTAGAACTCGTCGTCCTCGTCGTCAAGGTCGCCCAGGTCCTCAAACGCGACCTTGTAACGAAGGAGGCCGCCAATACCGCCAAAGCCCTTGACGAACTGCGAGCCCTCCTGCGACTTGTTGGTGACAAACTCGAGTGTCGCGCCAAAGTTCTTGTACTCCTCGGCAAACCACTCGAGAAGGGGCTTGGCCTCGGAGGCGACCTCCATCTCGGTACCGGTCGCCTTGTCAATGAACTTTTCGCGGTCCGTCTCCTTGGGCATAGAGAAGACGATGATCTCCTCGCCGGCCGCGTTGCGCAAAACGTTGCGCACAGTGTCGAGGCCCTCCCAGACGATCAGAGTCTCGACGGCACCCATGTCGAGCGCCTTGAGCGTGTCGCTGATCCCGAAGCAGTACTTGCCCGTGTCGAGGGCAATCTCGTCAAAGTACTTCTGGATGAGCTTCTTCTCCTGCACAAACTTGACGTTGGCAAGAGAATCGGCGGCCAGCTCGATGGCCTGGTTGAACCCGTTCTCGCCACCGTAAGACACGTCGACAACCTTGACGACCTTGGCGAGGAGACGACCGTCAAACAGGTCCGAGCTAGACAGGTCGGTCTTGAGCTCGGCAGAACCTGCCAACACAAGACCTGCGACGTTGACCTTGTCGGCCGTGATAAAGTGCTGGACGGCTAACTCGGCGACCTTGCGCACATAGTTGCGACGAGCCTCGTCACGCAGACGCGAGAAACGCAGCGCCGACTGACCACCACGACCGTGCTTCTTGGGCAGGTCGACGCTGAACTTGTAGAGCACCTCACGCGTGTTGCCGGACAGGGTGCCGAACAGCGATCCGTTACCGTCCATGATGATGAAGCCCCACTTCGAGTCAGTCTCGAGCAGCTCCTCGAGAGCCTCGACGTGGAAACGCGAGTCGCACATGTACAGCGACGTGTTGATGGGCTTGAACGGCTCGAGCGCGAATGAAATCTTCCTCTCCTTGCCCTCGTCATTGAGCACCGTGCCGACGAAGACGCAGAGGCCATTGTCGGGGACGCGCGAGTAGTTCTTGAGCTTCTGCTGGGTGGACGTGATGGCAGACAGGACGGATAACCTGGGGTTAGCCAAGTCGCGTAGCGACGGAGCTGCAGCGGGGTAGGTGACTGGGCTTGGGGGGAGGGTTGGGAGCGGCGGAGAGGGTAGGGAGGGAAGGGGGTGGTGGGGAAAGGGGGGAGGGGGAGGGGGAGGGGGAGGGGGAGGGGGAGGGGGAGGGAGTGCAATGACAGGCCAAACGGAGCCATGCAGCGGCCGATGTGTTCGAGCGGCGACGGTCGCGGTCGAGCCGCAATGTTCCCCCGAGACTCCCTGCCAACCATGAACTTATCGCCAGTCGCCACCCACCCCACCACCAATCTCGGACCCGGACTTGTTGACTCACCGGTTAACGCGCGACTTGATGTTAGACGCGGTACCGTACTCGGTCGTGAGCATGTTTGACGCCTGCGAGATCTGCGACCTGGGCGGGAGAATGAGGGTGATACACGAAGTACCCGCGCCGCGCGAGGCCGCAAGCATCGTGAGGAGCTTGCGGTAGCGCCAGATCTGGGGTTAGGTTTGTTGGAGTAGCGCGCACCTCGATGGCGTGGTCGGTCTCTTCCTGGGACGACATGGTGATCGGGAGAGTAGTGAGAAGAGGAGGAGGGGTGATGGGGCCGCGCGGATGCGGCTTTTGATGAGATGAGAGAGAGAGATGCAAGACTGAGACAAAACCGCGGCCGATGGTGACGACCAGCACAAGGACTCCAATGATCCCCAAGCCACCATCTACCTCCACTTTTTCGCCACGATTTTCTGCTGCGGGACCTAAATCCTAATCAACTTGAACATTTCAAGGCTAATCACAATGACTGACAGTTACAGAGCGAATATTCATCCTTCCTTCAAGCTCCCAATCCTTCAGCCTCCAAGACAAGCACTTGCAAGACCACGGACAGACACGACAGAAAAGGCCCTTCTAGCTATGCACACGGAAACTCTGCTGCGCCCGCGCAGCGCGCCCTCACTTTGCAACGTCCGGGTACACGTCGAACCGCCGCTGCACGGTCACGGGAAGATTGCGCCGCGTCGTGGCGAGCAGGTCCGTGTCGATGTCGGCGTACACGATCGCCTCCTTCTCATCGGCCTCGGCGAGGACGTTGCCGAGAGGGTCGACAATCGATGAATGGCCGTACTGCTGTCAGCTTTGGCGCCAACGTTACTCACGGCCTGGTAAGCTGCCTCGGGGTGACGCGCGGGCGAGCACATGGCAACGTAGATCTGGTTGTCGTTGGCTCGTGACCTCTGGAGCAGAGTCCAGTGCATGGGCCCAGTGGTCGTGTTGAATGCGGCCGGGTAGATCATGGCGGCGCAGCCTGGTGTGAGTATAATCCGAGAGAGAGGGCGTACCCTGGCGCGCGGCGATCATGGCCATCTCGGGGAAGCGCTTGCGTCAGCTCAATCTATTCAAACATGCTGCCCACGTACAATGTCGTAGCAGATGCCAACACCAATCTTGCCAAACGGAGTGTCGAACGAGTTGAGCGTAGTGCCGCCCGTGAGTGTGTCGCTCTCCTGTACGTCAGATCCGTGCCGATCAAGCCGCGTGTTCGATATTCCTCCATTCCGGGGATGATGGGATGACGACGCACCTTGAACGTCTGGCGGCCAGGGATGTCAATGTCGAACAGGTGCACCTTGCGGTGCTTGGCGACCATGCGGCCTTGTGGGTCATACACCGTGAGCGTGTTGTAGATTGCGTCGTTTTCGGGCTCGTGCTCTGGAATAGAGCCTGATCAACGTTAGCGGCGACGACTCTCCGCTTTTGTAGAGCTACTTACCGCCGATTAGATAGGTACCCGCTGCGCGCGCCATCTCGCGCATAGCAGTGACGGTCTCGCCCTCGGGGCTGCCGGGAACCTCGGCGCCATCCTTGACGTCGGGAACGCGCTCCGAGTACTCGCGGAAGGCGGTGACGGCGTATGGGCTGTTCCAGATCTCGGGGAGGACGATGAGGTCGGGCTTGGGAACGGAGGCAGCGGCAGCGGCGACGGCCTTGCGCGCGACCGCAATGTTGTTGGCCTTGTTGGCGGAGAGGCCAGCGAGCTGGAGGAGGGCCAGGCGGAATGGCTTGGCCTGGATAAGAGCCATGGTAGGGTAGTTGTGAGACAAGGGCAGTAGCTGTTGGTGAACAAGCAGATGTACTGCGGGATAATAGAGTTGCGACAGAGGAAGAAGTGGATAAGAGTGAAAGTGAAGAAAGGAAGAAGAGAAGAGAGAGTGATTGGGGAACTGCGCGTTTCGTGTTTAAAGTCCTATAAGTGGGCAATTGGGCAACTCGGTCCAAAGCCGGAGCCAAGCTAGAAATGACATTCCGCATCTACAGAGCAACCCCCCAAAGCACGCTGCAGGTTCTTCATTCCTCTCAACCTCATATTCTTACTCCGCGGCCGTCCAGTTCCAATGCATGCGCCCATATTCTGTCATCGCAGTCCGCCTCGCCATGGTTACCTTGCCACCCAGTCAATATTCATGACTAGTTACTCCACAACTCACAACGAGAAGTTGACTTTACCCCCCCTTTTCCCGAAGTTGCCGATTCGCGGTGGTCATTGCGTCCCGAATTCGACCAAACGTGGCAACGCTGCCAATCTCGGCTCCTAGAATCCACGATCTTCTCCCAACGGATCCAAGCATCCAAGTTTCCAAGTGCGTCTAGTCAAGTTCAGTAGTCATCACACAGCACGCAGCAAGCAACTTGCAGAGCCCTCCTCGCTACGGCAGCTCTCAGAGGGGCGTCGGTAAGTTGCGGGCAATGCGGGCAAACGGGTGAGCCAGACGGTTGGGCCCGATCTCATTCCTTCCCCGCTTCTGTGACAGTCGCCGTGGATCGCACACAATGTCCATATGTCTATACAACTATCTAGGTACCTGGAAAATGGCGCATCACTTAGCTCCTGGCGCTCCCCGACTGCAAGGGAGGCACAATGGGCCCCAAGGGCGCACTCGGACCACGGACATATCCCCTGACTCCACGCTCCAAATTGGGACTAAACGCACATGTAGCCGCCGTCGACGACAAGCTCCGAGCCCGTAGTGTACTTGGATGCGTCGCTGGCAAGGTAAACGACGGCGCCCTTGAGGTCGGACGGGTCGCCCATCCGGCCCTGGCGTCAGTTGCTGGTCTCTGCGCCCAACGCCGCCGGCTAGTACCACAGTACGTCAACCCCGCGCCCCCGCGTGCCGAAGCGCCACAGCGAGTGCTACTGGCGCCATAATGCCTGCCGAGGGGCGTCTGTGGATGCCGGACGGGCGGGGGATAGAGGGCTGGGGGAGCTGCGGACCTGGTGAAGGGCGGCGAGGGGAGCTGGTGAGGGGCATATATTTGGTATGGGCGGAGTTCGAGCGGAGGTCCCGGATCTCAGACACAAGCCCACCAATGCAGGATGGACGCCGAGCGCAGGCTGCCGGTGGCGGTGGCGACAGTCTCGCATGCTCGTGGGCGACAGCGCCCCCCAGGACGGCCCTCCTAACCCCTCTAGCGCACAACCGCCGCTTGCCCCATGCCCTTCACCGCCCTTAATCACTCGCTACTCACCTGCGGAATCTTGCTGACCCACGTGTCCCGCAGCACAGGATCCTTGTCGAGGATGGCCTTTGTGAGTGCCGTGAGCATGTATCCCGGGCTAGGATCAGCAAGGATCCAGCCACAACTCCTAAACTCACCTGATGCAGTTGACGCGGATACCGCGCCCCGCCCACTCGACGGCAAGCGAGCGTGCCATCTGCCGCACCGCCGCCTCTGTTTGTCAGCAGGTGTGTCAGCCCCACAATCTCTGCTGCTCGCCCGCCTTGCCGCAGGCTTGCCTCGGCGTAGTCGAGAAACCAGTCCAGTCGCTAGCCGCCACTCACTCGAGAAGTTGTACGGCGTCTGCGGCTGGGGAACGTTGACAATACTCCCACTCATGCTCCCAATCAACACCTGGCTCCCACCGAGGGGCATGAGCCTCGCCGCCTCTCGCGCACAGAACCAAGTACCCATGACATTGACATCGAGGAGCTTCTTCACCCGTTCCGTGGGATACTGGTCAGCAGGAAAGTTCTCGACGATCCCGGCCGCAGTCACGAGGATATCGACGCGTCCGAATTTCGCCTCGATAGCCGTGAAGGCGTCCTGGACTGAGGATTCATTGCTCACGTTGCAGGCTAGACCGAGAGCCTCGATCTCGGCATCGCCAAAGGACGCGGCAAGCTCATCGGCCGCCTTTTGCGCTTCACCGCCGTTCAGGTCCAGGACCAGCTGACTAGCGCCGCTTTCGATCAGCGAGGATGCCATCACATTTCCCAGGCCACGGGCGGCGCCGGTTACGACGCAGACTTTGCCTTCGGTGCTGAAGGAGGGGAGGCTGCGCGGTCGGACAGAAGGGACGGACTGGGTTTAGCATGCTAAGTGAGGTAGAGTGGGGTTGGGCGCGGGGTTGGGCTGTGGGTGGTATGAGGGACAAAGGAGAAGCGGGATGAAGGAGATGAGACAGCTGGAAGTGCGGAAGCCAGGGGTGGGGCGGTCGATCGTACATGTGAGGAAGGAGGGGTTGGACTACCAATTGGTGACACGCTGGTGACAGGCGGGGATGGCCTGCGGTATATGACGCGCTGGAAGCTAGGGGAAGATTCAGCAGGGCAGATGGCGCAGGCGTTCCCAAAGACGGCGCAGAAAGCGACCGAAGAGCAGTTTGGGCGCCGGTTGATAACAACAATTCGCCCTTCGCCCTACTCGGGCTCCGTCGCGATCCACTTCTTGCGCCTCCGCTAGCGGCCGTCACCTACGGCCGAGCGACAGTGGCGACAGGCTAGATAAGGCACTCCGCTGGGAGGGAAGTCACGCCATCGGGCCCCTCCCCCAACACCGAATAGCATCGTCTTGTATTCTTGATCCCGCTGTCCGATCTCTGACCCCATGGGCACATCCACTTGGTGTTGTGCACATCCACCTCACTCTCATCCTCCCCTTAACCAGTCATCGATCTGTGGGTTGGCTCACCTTCATCTCCGTCGACGTGAAGCGGCCGATCCTCGGGGACGCGGGCTTGACCTGGACGCGGCAGTCCATGGTCTTCTGGGACATGGTGGGCGTCTTGTCCCTGCGCGTGATTGCTGACACGCTGAGAGCGCGAGCACTTTTCAGCGGGTTGCGGAGGCTACGCTGGGTGAGCATGCTGACTGGGAATGACAGAAGGGAAAGCAGACAACAGATGTTATGTGAGATTGTTGACGTTGGTGAATGGGAGTGAGTCGGCATCGGCCCGGGGAACCGGGCCGATCGTCATATCGCCATTCCGGCTGGAACTGTTCCTCCCGTTCCTTCCGTTTCTCCCGTTCCTACCGGCTGTTATTCCCATTCATGAGCGGAATGAACCAGCCTCGGCCTTGGCACGCACTCGAGCCGCTAGCAAATCACCGCATTCTAGAGCTATCATTCCGACATTGAGCCGCCGGCTGATCTTATCGATCTTAGCCAGCCAACTCCAGTCCTGTCGCGACACTCTGCACGAGCGCGTCGATTGCGAATCCACGCTTCTCGTAGTCTGCGTCAGCCAGTTAATGGTAGACATACCTTTCAGAGTCGCGACCAGGTCCTTGAGCGGCACGATTCGCTGGACGATATGCTCGCCCTCGTCAGGCTTGGGTTGAGGAGGAGGGGCGTTGGGTGGTAGCTCGATCGACACTGTTACGAGGTGCATGTTGGCGCCGGTCATGCTGGAGTCAGCTAGGGATGGGTAAAAACAGAGACGTACCCAGGATCCTTGACCATGACGGGAGACACTGAGATCACGTTTACTCCATTGCCGTGATAACCCGTCTCCTCGTGCAGCTCGCGAAGGGCAGTGGTCGCCGCGTCTTCTCCGGCATCGAGGAGGCCCGCGGGGAACTCTGTCGTCAGCGTCTCTCATCTACTTACTGGATGTGGAACGCACCAACGACGGTCGCAGCCACGGGAGGACGGTATTGCTCGATGAGCACGACGCCCCGCTGACCAGCCTGCTTCACCAGCGCGAGGATGTGCACGCTGTCGACGTCGCCTTTGCGCGTGGAGCGGTTCGCAACTTCCCAGAAGCGCTGGGGTTAGTCTACTTAAAATCTCTAACCAAACCATCATATGGAGGCAACCTCCCAGTCACCGAGTCGAGGAAGGTCTCCAAGGGCTCACCTCCTTGCCGTCCTGGTCGCGATACTTGATGCGCTGGAGACGAAGCCACTTGGCGTCCGTGGCGAACGTCTCTGTGGAGAGAATCTCTGGATTGTACGACATGGCGCGGCGTGTTTGAGCTAGCGGTCTGGAGATACGAGAGGCGACGAGTCTGGGCGCGAGACGGTTGAGCGACATGGAGTGGTGGCGAGCGGCAGAGGTGGAGGTCGTGCGTCATCATTGTTTTGTCGCGATTAGAAAGTGCCTGGGATTTGCTAATGGTAACTGGTGTTGATGGTATTTGGATAATGCGGTGAGGTTTACTTGTCGTAATCAATCTCCCAGCATTGTTCAGGTCCGAGTAAATGAAATGAAGCGCGTCACGCGCCCCAACATTGAATTCAACCTCAGATCCTCAATAACCTCAGTCCATCCATTCTCCTCTCCTCGCCATCACTCTCCTCACCATCATTACCATCGTCATCCTCATAGCATCCAGACAATAAACAGCGGCGCCGTCCTCCTCTTCTCAACGACGCGCCGCTGGCTCCCCATCATCTTCCTGTAGCTTTCCCCTCAACCCCCGCCATGCTGGCACTGGGGCCCACACGCAGCTGCGACCCACCGAGCTTCACCAGCATGAGCGGCAATCCGTTTGCGCGTCCAAAGCCCTCTCCATCGAAAGGCAACCCCTTTGCGCGCGTGACAGAGTCGACGAGTTTTACGCGCCAAGCCCTTCTCCCAACCACAGCGTCGCCGAAGAAGACGCCTGCCAAGTCGCAATGGCGCATGCTGTGGCGCGGCGGCTTCGAGATTGGGTCCGATGGCTGGCGGCTGGATGGTGAGCCCATCCCCATCTCCGCTAATTTCAGGCGTTGTGTTCTTCGCCCTGCTCACTTTCCCTAGCACCCCAACGCCGAGCATGAACCCCTTCGCGCCGCCAACGCCCGGACCCTCCGATCCGGCTCTGCCGACCGACGCAGACCTCTGCCTCTCCCTCGAGTCCATGCGCGGACGCAAGTATCTCGCCATACGGGGGACGACCGAGCTCGCCGACGACGACGTGCTGGATGGCGAAGAGGCTGTTGTCCAAATGTACATCTCCCCCAGGTTGAGCTGACCGCAGGTCCACAGCGTCGCCGCTCCTCGCGGCGTATCTGACTGGTATGCTGTGTCGCGAAGCCAATCTCGCACCAAGCGGACGCACGCGGAGCGCACTGATCGTCGGCCTCGGCGACGGCGAGGACGCGAACGTGCTCATATATGGGCAGCGGGTTGGCGAGACGGAGACGCTCAAGCTCTGCGTGGGGCGGAGGAAACCCCCACCGCCGCCAGAGAAGATCCGTCCTGGAGAACCCCTACCAAGAGGTAAGCTCTTCAGCCAGTCGTTAGCTAACACCAGCTCCGCCGGTGATCGAGGCCCCACGCCGAGGCTTCCAGCTCCCGAAGCGTGCTATCTCCCGCGCCAACAGCATGCAGGCGTACGCGGCCCCCCCGGTTCTGCGCGCCCCAGGCTTACCCATCTCGGGGCGATTAGGCGAGAAAAGGTCGCGGATGGACGATCACGCACGGCGATGCGCGGGGCTCATTATCCCAGAACGAGACGAGGATGTGTTCGGAGGCATCACCCGTGCGCCGAGCGTACGGCCGAGGGAGGTCAGCCTTGCACCATCCATCGCGCCCTCGACTTCCACTGCGGACGACCGGCCTTCCAAACGTGCACACTTGCCTGATTCTAAACAGGTGGTGGACAACAAAGGGGTGAGCTGACGACTTTAAACAAGCTGACCCAGTGTATCCGCAAGGTCACGATGCACGTGCTCGAAGAACGGGGGTATCCACGCGAAGGGGAGGTGCACAAGGAGGTGTGGCCCGTCGCGTACAAGGGCGCTTACTTTGCACTCGTGGGCTATGAACTTTGGGCAAAAGGCTGACAGCAGCGGAGCAAGCTCGAAGGCGTGTCGCTAGACAAGGCCGAGGTCCGCGACATTATTGGACGACACCTCGACATGTACCTCCCTGCCGCGGAATCCAAGGCATCTCGCAGCTGGACCGACTCCACTGCAACGGACATCCGTGAAGGTGGTAACGCCTCGCTCCCACCGGCGCTCTTGCGCACACCCACACGACAGGTCCTCTAACGGCCTCTTACATTGTACTTTGTATCACCCATTCATCGCATTTGCATTCGCACCTGCATCACACTAGCATTGTCCATGTCCATTGTACACAACATACATGCAGTCTATGTCTATGTCTCTCAACCCGCCGCTTCCTCCCACCAGCTCCCTCCCGCACTGGCAGCTGGCGCTAGTCCTCGCCGCTTTGGCTGGTTGTCGATCTTCTTCCCAAACCGTTTCACCACCACACTCAGTCCCGACGAGATACCCTTCTGTCCTCCGCCTGGGAACGACTTCTTCCCCCCATCCTCCTCGTCGTCATCCCTCTTCCTCTTCTTCTTCCGGCCGGGCATAGCGCTCCCCGTCTTCTTGGCATACGCCTCCATCACGCCGCGCAGGCTAGCCTCCCAAGCATCCTTATTGAGGCGGTAGAGAGCCATGGTAGCCCGCGCATCCGTGATCGAACTATGCGCCCCGCTCTGGATCTTGAGACCGAGCTGGCTCTCCACAAGCGACTTGAGTCCGGGACGTTTGCTGCGCGCGGCCTCGCGGAGAGGCCGGTATTTCTGTGTATCGCGCACGAAAGGAGCCGGATGAGAGAGGAGGAGGGCCTGTGGTAAGCTTCGCTCTCGAGCTATCAGCTGCAATTCAATTAATTGAATGCAGACTCACCTTCGTGTCGTTCTCAATTGCGTGTCCAACTAACACCCGCCCTTCCACCAACTCGGCTACCTTCTTCTGTACCTCGTCGAAGGGGGGTGCACCCCGCAAATCCGACTCCCGAATACCAGACACCCACGTCCGGTAATCCGTGATCCGCTCGCGCGGAGCCACGTAGGTATCCAAGAGCACGTGTCCGTGGTAATTGACCAACGACACGCGAGCGAGTACACTCTCCGCACCAAGGTGCCCAAGGCCGACCATCTCACAATCGAGAGCGACGTAGTTCCCAGGCCTGGTGTCAGATAGCCCGTGCGAGACTTACGCTTTCTTAGCCTCCGTGAGCACCTCGTGGCCCAAAACCATCTGCCGGAGCTCCTGGAGGAGCGGGCTGTCGTTGGGGGGAGGGAGGAGCTTGACTCCAGTGTTCGATGGCGCGCTGCTCGTAGGCGGAGCCGTCTCCTTCTCCGTGATGGCCGCGCTTGCGAGCGCACCTATCCCCTGCATGGAACGTTTCTTTGCCGGAGGCCCGCGGCGCTCATCGGCCGGTAGTTTCTGCTGTTAGGCCCGGAGGAGCGCAGGAGTTGGACCCACCTTCTTCAGCGCCGCCCAGTTGCTGCTTGGCGCTTCCTTGGATTCCTTGCGCGCAGCTCGGGCTGCCGCGAGCTTCTTCTGTCGCCCAGAATCTGGGTTTAGGGCCTTGTCGCCCTCTTTCTTCTTCTTGTTGGGGCTGCTGGTGTCGCTCATGGTAATGTAATGTTGACAAGTTGGCGGGGCGAGAACCAAAGATTATATGTAGCGGAGATGTGGATATGTCCGTACGCCACAGTCTATTCGAGGAGGGAGTGGGGCAGGGCGGCCTTGTCCGCCAACGATAGACTCTTGAGCTCGCCCACCATGCGTCACAATAACATCACAACATCAACACGTCACAACACCACAACATCACACTCCTTGATCCGTGGCGATGCCAGAAAACGCGCCACTCCTCCCTTCTGGGCTCTCTGAGCGCCGCCGCGCAAGGGGTTACATCACGCTCCTTGTGCCTGTCGTCCTCGTCCTGGCCACACTCGGTGTGCTTATCTTCGGCCAGCGCGAGCCGTCCGACCCTCTCGGGTTGGCGCGATCGTGGCTCGACCAGTACGTCGGCCGTGGGATGAGCTGACCCCAGCACGCCTGTCGTTGATGGGCATATCGACCTTCCCATCTATGTGCGCGAGATGTATGGCAATGACGTGACCAAGTTCGATTTGGGCAAGAAGATGGTGAGTGCGGCGTGCTCTGCAATATGGACATCGCACGCAAGTAGATGAGGGATGGGGTTCAATTGCGACTTGTACTCTTCACTAAGGACCCCGATCCGGTGTTGCTCGTCAACATCGCCATCTCATCATCGAGATGGCCTATGCTAGCCTCCCCCGCGCTCGCTTGCTGACATAAGTCCGGGCACGTCGACATTCCCCGCATGCGCGCGGGCCGTCTCGGGGGTTTCTTCTGGAGCGTCTACGCCGACTGCCATGAAGAGATTGACGGGCCCGACTTCCTCAATCCCTCCCACCACGTGCGGGGTATGTCTCCCCCTTGACCAAGCTGATTTAGATACGCTCGAGCAGATCGACCTCGCGCGTAACCTGATGGACCGCTACTCGGGCACGTTCGAGTTTGTCACCACCGCCCACGGCGCGCGGGACGCAATGGCGCGCGGACGTATCGCGTCCTTCATGGGCATCGAGGGCGCGCACCAGCTGGGCAACTCCCTCGGCGTCCTCCGGCAATACTACCGTCTTGGGGTGCGCTACGCGACCCTGACGCATAGCTGCAACAACGCGTTCGCTGACTCGGGAGGGTACGACATGCCTCCGAATGCGACGTGGGGCGGTCTCTCGCCTTTTGGCTTTGAACTGATCAAGGAGATGAACCGCTTGGGCATGCTCATTGACCTCTCGCACGTCTCAGATAACACGGCACGGCAGGCGATCAAGGCGTCTAAGGCACCGATTATGTTGAGCCACAGTGCCGCGAGGCACTTTAACAACTTCTCGCGCAATGTTCCGGACGACGTACTCGAGATGATTGGGCGGGGGAAGGGCCAGACCGACGGCGTGGTAATGGTCAAGTGAGCCAGGCTGATTGTGGGTGACTGATGCCAGCTTCTTCCCAATGTTCGCGAGCCCGGACCCAGACTCGGTCGGTGTCGCTGCCATCGCCGACCAGATCGACTACATCGTCTCCAAGGCGGGCCACCACCAGTGAGCTCCATCTATACCGGCAGCTGACAGCAGTGTGGGTATCGGTAGCGACTTTGACGGCATCGACCGCGTCCCCAAGGGATTAGAGGACGTGTCCAAGTACCCGTATCTGGTGCGTCCCACATTGCCTAACAGTTCGCTCACCCTAGATCGCCGAGCTCATCCGCCGCGGCTGGACGCGGTACCAGGTCGCCCAGCTGGCCGGCGGTAACATTTTGCGCGTGCTCGAGGGCGCTGAGGGCGTGGCGGCGCGGTTGAAGCGCGTCAAGGGCCCCAGTATGGCCAAGTACGACAAGAGACGCGACCTCGATGGTGGTTGGGGCGGGTTTGAGCTGTGAGATAGACGTGGACTAGAAGGGATGCGGGCCGGTGATTGGTAACATGCATGTGATGTCCGGGCGGCTGGTTGAAGGGAGGGAGGTCCCGTGCGGTCACGGTGTGGGTATATCTACCGCCGGCAGCCATACTCTCTACATCTTTCGCTGTGCATGTGCCCCGCTACTCACCATCAGAGCTTCGTGACGCCCTAAATCTCTCACCTGAACCGGGCTCCTCCTTGAGCAAGGCACTTAGCACGGCCGACCAGATTAGGCCGAGCGAACCCACCACCCAATGGCCTAGAACAGACCCAAGGAGTGGATGCGTGCAGCCTCGTGCGGAAATGGGTCTAGCCCAGTCTACGACGCATGGTTACGTGCTCTCCCAAGGCTGTTCGCAGCGACTCTGAGCGGCACGTTACTGATCCGCACACTTACACTGCTGCCAAATGCCGCTGAATCCTCGGACTGCGGATTGGGTCTTCGCCGCAACGGACCTGGATCCTTTACTCCGGTTCGGAGCAATGACGTCCCGAGCAACTCACTCAACGTTACCAAGCCACAAATCTGAAAAGTAGCAGCTGGGAAGCTGGCGAACACGCCGTCGAGAATAATGAGCATGAGCAAAGTCACCCCGAGTATGTGTGTGTAGTTGTGTCAAAGAGGATATGAGGCTGAGAGAACGGCGACTAACGGCTCTCGGATGCGTCGGGCCGCGCGGCCCGGAGCGGATGGGAACCCGGCCCGCGTGCCGAGCCACTCAGCTCCCATCACCACCTATTTCTGCTCCACTCTCTGTTTTCTCTACTTGTCCATCTCTCCCCTCTCTATCTCTCTCGTCTCGTTCGCTCTCTTACGTCCGCTCTCTCTATCTCAATAATGGCCGCTCCTACCAATAACATGGCTCGCGGGTACGCCGTCACCGACCCCAAGAAGTACCTCGACTTCCAAGTTAAGGAGTACGAGCTCGAGCCGCTCGCCGACGACCGCATCACCGTCGCTGTCGAGTGCTGTGGTGTTTGTGGGTCTGACCACCACACCATCTCGGGCGGGTGGGGCCCTTGGGAGACCAAGTTTGTCGTTACGGGTCACGAGGTCGTCGGTAAGGTCGTCGAGGTCGGCAAGGACGTTACCTCCGTCAAAGTTGGCGACAGGGTTGGTGTGGGGGCGCAGGTCGGGTCATGTGGCGACTGCAAGTGGTGCAAGAACGACAACGGTGAGTTGACCACGTCCCTACCATCCCTACCCTTGAGATTCGGCTCGCGGCACGGTGCTCGCCTCGCCGCGCTCACTTATGGGGTCCCCTGCGTTCACTGCACCCAATTCCCGGCACTCGCTTCACTCGTGCTGACACGCAGAGAACTACTGCCCTACCCCCGTGCACGGGTACAACACGCTTTGGCCCGGCGGCGCCGAGCACCAGGGCGGATACAGCACCCACATCCGCGCGCAGGAGCTCTTCGTCTTCCCGATCCCCGACGCTCTCCCCTCGGTCGAGGCGGCTTCGATGCTCTGCGGTGGCCTGACCATCTTCTCTCCTCTCGTCCGTAACGGCGTGAAGAAGGGGTCCAAGGTCGGTGTCGTCGGCCTCGGAGGTCTGGGACACTACGCTGTTCTCTTCGGCGTCGCTCTCGGTGCAGAAGTGACCGTCTTCTCCCGCTCGGACGCCAAGAAGGCCGACGCGCTCAAGATGGGTGCCACGGCCTTTGTGGCCACCAACCCCGGTTTCGAGAAGGACCACTTCCGCGAGTTCGACGTCATCATCTGCTGCGCGAGCAGCAGCAGCCTCCCCATCGACGAGCTGCTCACTTGCCTCGATGTCGGGTGCAAGTTCGTGTTTGTTGGCATGCCTGAGGAGGGGATCAAGAACATCACGTCCCAGAGCATGGCTGGCAGCGGAGTCGCCCTCGGGTCCAGCCACATCGGGTGCCGTACCGAGGCGCTCCGTATGCTCCAGATCGCGGCGGATCAGAAGGTCAAGCCCTGGATCGAGCTTATGCCTATGAAGGACGCGGCTAAGGCCATCCAGGCCGTCGAGAACGGCTCGGTGCGCTACCGCACCATCTTGACCCAGGACCTCGTTTAATGTAGCATTATAGGGGATGTGACTAGTCGTGTTCGCACTGGCTGCTGGTCTGGGGCGACCTGGTTCATTCACTCTCACTGGTATTGTTCGTAGCCGGCCGTGACAGCAACAACGACAGTACGGCGAGGCTCCCCGCATCGACCCTCTCGACAGAACGGGTATTCTTGGAAGTGGGGCAGAGACTCACCTGTGGAAGAGGTGGCTTTGATGCAGATCCGCCGCGTCACCTTCCTTTATCTCTAAAAACAGAACAAGCACACAACAAAAGATCAGGTCCGACTGGGAATCGAACCCAGGCTACAAGAACAAGTCGAAATTACTCAGAATCTTGTGTACTAACCACTATACGATCAGACCGATGAAAAGTATATTCCCCACTTTAGTTATTTTCCCCCGGGTGTAATTTCCTTTTAACAGCTCTAACCGGTGGACCCTCAAATTCAAGCCCTGATTCTGCGCTGCAAAATGATGCCAGCAGCCGGTGTGCGTTTCTGCTCCTCCCAGCTCCCAGCTCCTACCTAGTTTGTCTGCAACACTGCAATTTCCCTCTCTTCCCTCGTGTTGCGTGTCGGGCCGGGGAGCAGTTGGGTTACTGAAGCAGATGTCTTGACGCCCGGAATTAGCCGCACCCCCCCAAACCTCGGTTGGGGTCATCCGGTGGAGGTCGTCCACACACACTCTCACCTCTCTCACCCACCACCTCTGCTCGCTACCACACCACCATCCGCCACCACACCCATCGGCTCGATCCTCTTCCCACATCACCCTCTCAGCAAAGATGGCCACTAAGCTGGCTTCAAGGTAAATCCCGAAACCCCAGGCCCACATCACTGTACCGTTCAGTACGTCGCAGAAAGCTAGAGAACGGGCTGGCTCGCCGTAGTTGGTATCCGCTGACTCCAGTGTATGTTCCTACCTGGTTCGGTCTAAGGTTGCTTCTCTGGTCCGATTAGTTATCTATTTGGGAATTAGAGGTGCCCATGGCCTCTAGTATCTATTCTGAATCTATTTGGGAATTAGAGGTGCCCGTGGCCTCTAGTAGCTTTAGATAGTGAGTATTAGAGGTTGCTGGTGGGACCGGTTGGATTTAGAGTAAGGCAAGGCCTTAGTTGCTCATTAGGAGCTGCTTAGGGTTCAAGAGTAACAGGACAAGGGAACAGTGAGTACGGAAGTGGAAAGGGCCAGCCAGTCCTTTTGGGGGTTGTGTCTTGGGATGGCGAGTACGTGGTTGGTGTGAAGCATGAGAAGGACTGGATCACGAGTGTGCGCATATGAGCATAGGGAGTCAATGCAGCCACCTGTATCCAGCTCACTGATAGCTGCATGGGTACGAAAGATCCAGGTGGATGCATTATCGGGTATCGTGCCACCTCAAAGCCACACCCAAATAGACAGTGACATGTGACTGGACACCAAATGTAATTGGCCATCCACGCGGATCGAACTGTCGCCAGGCGGGATCAAAATTCCGCTCCTTCTCTCGCCACTGTTTCGATTCTCTCCACACAACTTCTACCTCACCCCCTCGTCCAGCTTGCTCCCACCTTCCCCCACCACCCCCAGCTTCTCTACGCTCGCCTCCGTCAAGCTCTGAATGGCCGCATGAGGATTCACGAGCTCCTCGAGGCCGTCATCGACTACGTCGTCGTCGAGGGTGTGCTGGGTGAGTTTGGTTTCGGACGCGTCGCAAAAGTCCGCGCGCCCAGTCTGGGCGAAAGGTTCGAACGTCGGATGGAGGGACACGGCGGTGGAGGCTGGCCAGCAATGTTGACGCGCCTGCCCTTCATAGTGCGGAAGGGAGCGGGGTGGGTGGACGGGCCAACTTGAGGGCGTGGTCACGGCTAGGGGAAGCGATAATGAGGAGAAGGAGCTGGGCTTTAGACATTGTCTCAGCTGGGAGGCGTCTGGACCGGAACGAAGCGCGTCGTCGCGAGGACCTAATGGCCGTGTGACCGAAGGTTTCGGAGGGTAAATGATGGACGCGGACAGGCGGGTGGATGCGGAAGCGAAAGAATGAACGCTGACTCTAGGTGCCGACCCGCTCGTCGTTCAGAAACACCTAGCCACCCTCGATCCCAAGGTCGACGACGCGTACTTTGCACACCTCTGGCCGCACATTGCCTCGCACAAGCTCGTGCAGGTCGTCGTGGCCGAACATGCGCTCACCGACCCCAACCCCTTCCCGACTCCGGAGGGCACCGAGCTTCTCACCTTCCTCGGCGAGGATGATGCCGACGACCCTCCCGTGAAGACGGCCGACCTCCGCGCTCTGATGGAGCGATATCCCGATCGCGTGCGGATGCGGTGTGTGGACGACGAGGTGTACTATCGCCTCACCGGCTCGCGCCAGCGTGTGCGTAACTCAAGGCCGACCTTCCTTTACGTCCCCCCAATCATAGCGCTGTCGCGCCCGTTCGTACCGCTGACTCCAGATACCTCGTATTACCCCCATGATCTTCACCTACCTCCAACTCTCGGCGCGGTCGCGTGAGAAAGGTATCTCGGCGCTCGAGCTCGGACCCCTCACTCAGACCAACCAGAAGAGCGTGTTCCACTACATCCGTGTTCTAGTGCAACTCGGACTGTGTGCAAAGATCCCCGCCAGTTTACACGGCGCCAACACGTCCATCTTAGTCTTCCGCAAGTTCCTCGATCAGAACCCCAACTACAGGGCTCACATGCGCAAGAGTAGCCAGGAGCCAGAAGTCAAGGACGAGCACAAGGAGGAGGATGCCGAGGACGCCGCCGTGCCGGAGGAGGATGGCGAGGTCGAGAACCTTGGGTTCAACTTTGCGCCGTTCTCGGAGATGGAGCTCGGCGCAGGACATATACCCCGCGAACGCCTTATCCGTGTGCTTGACCACCCCGGACTCAAGAATCATCTTCTTGGAAACCACCACTTGCTCCAGGTTCTTGGATGGCCCACGCAGGGGTACAAGAACCGCCACCGCCGCCAGCTGCAGCGCCACATTGCGCTGATGGTCGACGAGGGCGTCGTCGAGTATGTCGACATAGGCAACGCGCTACGTGCGTGTCTTCGCCTCACAAAATTCAACCCCGACTACGTTCCGCCAGCGAGGGTAGAGGAGATCCAGGTGATCGAAGAGGTGCCCATGATCCGTGAGTTGTGAAATTCGACCGGAGAGCTAACATCAGCAACTGAGTACGCTGAGTCGTTCCGCTTCCACGGGGGCGCCATTGCGACGGCCAGCCTTGAGTCTCAGGTCATCAACTCGATCCACAGGTCTGGACCGCAGGGCCGCACATTGCAGGACCTCTACGTCAGCCTGAGTGGTATCTTCCGCCGTACCCTCGAACATATCATCAACCGTATCGACCTCGTCTTCCTCGCCCCACATCTCAAGCACAAGGCCATCCGCTGCGTGATAGAGTCGGTCCAGCGCGAGCGTCGCCTGCGCCTCTTCTCGATCGACAACTACGTCAAGCACATGGCACATCTGGGCATTGTCGTTACCCCTCCACCAATACCACCAGCTGCTGGACACTGGGCGGATGTCTCGTTCCGCAAGTTCATCGAGAACGGCACCCAGCTCAACAAGGCTATTGGGACGTTGTCGGCTGGTATAATACCAGTCGGGTCCGCGTACTCCGGTGGAGCAGGCCGCAAGCGTGGTCCGCGGAAGTCGGCCACTGTGTCCGAATCGCCAGCCCCGGCTCTCGGGAAGAGGAAACCGCGCGCCTCCACGCGTTCCCGTGCGGCCGTCGCCGAGGACGCTGAAGAAGCTGCCCCGGAGCAGGATGGAGAGAGCGAACGCGCGGCGTCCCCGGCCCCCGTCCCGAAGAAGAAGCAGAAACGCGAAGCACCACCCCGCCAGCCGAAGTACGACAACGACGTGCAGGAGCGTGGGCGGCCGCGCAAATACGTCTACGTCGTCAACGAGGACGGCACGCGCAACCGCATGATCCTTGGTGACCTGAAGTTAACGCCGGCACTTCCTCCGTTACTCATCTATGTGAAGGAGGCCGGGGTACTCTGCCTCCCACCCAAGGGCTATTCCGGCGTTGGTGAGCCTCCGACACTCACGGAAGAGGCGATCGCGGCCGGCCTCCCGCCTGAGCATTATGGCCCGGCGAAGCGCGGCAAAGCCAAGGCCAAACCGAAAGGTAAAGCGCCACCCATGGGGAAGAAGCGCAAGGCCGGCGAGGGTGAGGACGAGGGTGAGGAAGGCGAGGTTCCGACCGAGGTCATGCCAGCAGAAGATGAGGCAGGGCCTTCAAAGCGGCCCCGTAGAAAAGCTGCTATGAGGAAGTCGCTGGCCGAATTACCACCTGACTTCGAGCCGGAGGAAGGCGCCGAGATAGACGAGCTCACTGCGGAACAGGACGCGATCGACCCAGTCGCGATGGAGGTCGCAGCTGGACTGGTTGCGGAACCGAAATCTGTCCCTGTTGACGTTGGTCCATCGGCCGAGGCAGTCGCGGCTGTCGCTGGGGCCTTGCTTGACGTCGCGATGGCCTCCGAACACGCTGGGATGGGAACGGGCCCGACCGAAACGGTCAAGGCACCCAGCGCCTCTGACCAGACTCCAGTGTCCACTGCCGTTACGATCGACGTCACCGCCTCTCCAGCAGCTGTCCCCGCTCCTCAGGCGAAGCCGCCACCCAAGCCGCGCCGCGGCAAGAAGGCTCTCATCAATGCTGCTGATAAGAGCGTGGCTGTTGAGGCTGAGACTGCCAAGGGGCCCAGACGCTCTACTCGGGCCAGCAGAGTTGCCGCTGCAACACCACCCAATGCTATAGATGTCGACACACCGTCTGGCCAGGAACCGGCGGCTGCGGATGCTGGCCCTCATGGCGCTGCGTTTGCTGCCGAAACGGCTAAGCTTCCAGCCGCAATAACACAAGCTCCCGACGGAGAGGGTCCCGAACTAACAGAGGCCCAGGCTACTCTCGCTGGACCGTTGAACCCTGCTGCGCCTGCCGGCGTCGACATTGCTACCCCTGCTGCCCGCATCGAAGCCACGCCAGACCTCGTGGCGGTTGACGAGCACGAAAGGAAACCGCAGCCAGTGGGCCGCCTTACCCGTGTTGACGTCGCCACCCTGCGCAGGATACAGGAGCTCCTCCAGTGTCTCATCGACAGCGGTGGCGTCATGACCGACAACAAGTTGTATCACGAGCACAAGGACTGGGTCAACAAGTGGGCCGGCACCGACCATCCTTTCGCTCCCGTCGTTCCTGCAGGTATGGACCGCAAGGTCTTCAAGCGCGTCCTCGGCATCTTGGTTAACGACGGCCGCATTAAGGAGCGTATCACCAACATGCCCACCACGACCGGCCGCTGGGTCAAACAGACGATCGTATTTGCGGACGGCACGCCAGAGGTTGTGGTCAGCACCTACATCCACTCGCTCGCGAACACTGTTGGCTCGCAGCCGTCGACGCCCCAGCCAGTTGCGAGGTCCAGAGTCGCCTTGCAGTACTCAATGTACAAGAAGCCGAGCCGCGCGAGCATCCTCTCGGCGGCCGACCTCGACGACAAGACCGAGTCTCCGAGCAAGGCTCCCCTTACTCAGCGTGAGGCGTTCCTCAGCGAACCTGGAATGGGCGCACACTTGTATGGCTACCTCACCGGCCGCAACCTCCGCACCAAGGCGCTCCACAAGGCCATCCTCAAGGTCCTCTCCTCCGAGGCGGCCCATGTGGACGCGCCAAGTTTAGTGTCCATGACACCACGACTTTTCGCCATGCCCCTCGTGTTCGAGGAGCTGCACATACGCGACTGGCTCCGGATCGTGCGCGTCGAGAAGTGGGATGAGGAGTTATATCAGTGGACCCAAGTGCCTGGGAACCTCGACATTAGACTCAAGGACTTACCCCAGGACATCGCTGAGCGCGCCAATATGAGCGGGCGGTCGTGGCACAACGCCAAGGTCAACAGCGTTCGCACGTTATTCTCGATGCTGTCGTTCCTCCAGATCCTCACGCCTCTACAGCCTTGTGACGAGGGAGTGGCCACTGTTCGGCTGGACGAGGTCAACGGGGACCACCCTCGAACGTACGAGCGCGCACCTGACGCCACTGCCGCACCATACTTCATCCTCCACGATGTCGCGCCAGTGTACCACGTCGCGAACGCTTCACTTCCTCTGCTCGGCTTCATGCCTGCACACGACGAGGAGCAAGCTGAGAAGCTGTGGGGAATGATCAAGGACGCCGCGCACCAGGCTAACACGCCACACCTTGCTCGCATCGACGTACCTGCGTTCCCTTTCGCACCCGTCGTCACCGGTGTCCTCGACATGACCGTCAATCTGAGTGCTGCACTGTTGTCCAAGCGGAGGTGGAAAGACGAGCTCAAGCTACTCGACGGGCAGCGCCGGGCTCTCAACGCGACACTCGACAACCGCGGTGTTCGTACGATCAAGACGAAGGAAGAGGTGGCTAAACTGGCGTATGACCTGGCTATCACGCCCTCGGACGTTGAGACCTACCTGGCGCGTCGGGGTCGACTGATGGCGGCAGGTGAGAGGCCGATCCGGCCGGCTACCCCGCGGGCCACAACTACCTACACGCGCTCGGAGCGCAACATCGAGAAGGCCGCTATTCGCGAGGAACTTGCGAACCGCATCCGCGCTGCTCGCCAGGTGTATGAGCAGCGTGTGCAGTCTGCTGCCGCCAAGGTCGGCGTCGAAGTCACTCAGGAGCTCCTCGACTACATTGTTCGCAACCGTCCAATGACTCGTCTTGGTGAGATCACCAGCGACCAAGAGCTCGTTACGATCATGGAATCCTTTGTGCGCGTCAAGAACGGCTTCCAGCTTCCACCGCGACGCAACCCCGGTCTCACTCGCGCCAGCACCAACCACATCAAGCCTAGCCGGAGTCGCGGGCGGCCGCCCAAGCCCAAGGACTACACGCCGATGGTCATGCCCAAGGTCGAGAAGGAGAAGGGCCGACGATACCGCCATCACTGGACGAAGGAAGAGGAGGAGCTCATCCTTGACTGTGAGGCCGTCATTCGCGCTCGCGCCCGTGGCACTCAGCAGCGCGGCCGTGCAGCAATGAAGGAGATCTTCCCGATGATCGGTGATCAGGTTCTTCGCGCCAAGGTCAAGAAGCTGCTCGAGCCTCCTGGCAAGGCGGCGTACTACCAGCGGCTCGAGGATGCTGTGGCCAACATCCTCGACGAGTTCAAAGGCGGCGACGATCTCCCGGACCCCAACCCCGGCAGTATCACCCACTTCAACCTGAAGCTCTATGTCGACTTTGTGCGCACCAAGATCAAC
Source organism: Cutaneotrichosporon sp. HIS471 (assembly GCA_030864385.1). Taxonomy (NCBI): domain Eukaryota; kingdom Fungi; phylum Basidiomycota; class Tremellomycetes; order Trichosporonales; family Trichosporonaceae; genus Cutaneotrichosporon; species Cutaneotrichosporon sp. HIS471. The sequence continues at coordinate 484,918 of AP028245.1, read as the reverse complement.
AAGGCGTTGCTACGTTTACCGGTGTCTTCCGCTCCACCACCTGGCAAAGGCAAGGCACCCGAGCTTCCCAGCGACTCCAAAGAGCTCATCAAGCGCTACGAGTGGGAGTACCTCAAGGCGACAAACACGTCGTTCGACCAGATCCTCGATATACCTGGTAGCGAGGAGAGCAAGTTACACAACATCAGCCTCGCGAGTGTGGTTGAGGAGGAGCCGCGCGCATGCCAGCCGCCTGACACCACCGTGGACCGCACGACCTCAATCATCCGCGCCGCGATAAAGGTGAGTTATCCAACGTGTCGTGGAGCTAACTCGCACAGATGGTCGTGTCCACGCCCAACGCTGTGTACAATATGCAGGCCGCGTCACAGCTGCTGAGCAACTACTACAAGGACGAATACGAGCCCCAGATCGCAGCCCTCGTCAACGAGGGCATGCTCAACAAGAACATCAACTCGATGAAGACGCCCGGTCGCATGTACGGTTACGCGAACGGCTGGCTGTACACGGCCGAGGGCTTTGTGCCGCCCGAGGTGCCGAGCCAGGTCCGTGGCATGCAAGCCAAGCTCGAGGAGGGCGAGATGACGTGGCCCTTGGTGGGCCACCCGGGCGACCTGGCCACCTTCATGCAGATGGTGTCGAACCACGAGGTGGGCTTCCTTCTCTGAACCCAGCTAACGCCAGCTCGATATCGACATCAACGCGGACGAGGTGCCAGCCCTGGGCATGGAACGGCTCGCATACAACACGCGTTCACTAAGTGAGCTGAAGATGTCCGATTGAGCTGACATCAGCCGACGCCTCGTTCGAGTGGGACATGCGCGTTAAGCGGGTCGGAGGGTCGATGGACGCTGTACGGTTCCCGTCTCCCCCGGCGCCTCTCGAAATCCCGCCGTTGACGCCTTGGTTGGTGAAGCCGGGCCCTCAGGAGCATGTCCAGCGCGTTATGGACGCCATCGTCGCTGCCAGCGCCGACGGAATCACGGCCGGTGGGCTCAAGCTCGAGACGGGCCTTTCGGTCAGCCAGATCGACGGCGCCTTTGCCGCACTGGCTGCTGAGGACAACCCGCGTATCTTCTGGGCAGGATATGACAACGCGCACGTGGTCGCGCGCGAGTTCTGGGGCGGGTGGACGACGCGCATCAAGCCCGGCGACAAATTCTTCGGGCCCGACCAGTGTCCGCGCGTCGAGTGCGTCGCGCGTCGCTGGGTCGACATCTGGGGCGACGCCATCCCGCTTGAGTGGGACCGTTGCATGAAGGCTGTGCTTGGCCAGCTAATCGTGCGTCCTGGCCTGACTGAGCACGACCTTCGCCAGCGCCTCGCCGCGGTACTGGACCGGATGGAGGTGTCGGACGTGCTCCAAGCACTTGTCGCCGCGGGGTGGGTTAAGCGGCGCACTGGTCTGCCATCATCTCGGCTCGTGCCGCCGGTGCACGCGACGGACGCGTGGGAGGCGCGCGCGATTGTGGTCACAACTGCGGAGCACCTGTGGGTTTAGCATCCGAGCGGGAATCAATTAAGGAGAGACGGACGACGAGGATAAGCACCGGAGTGGTAATATATTGCGGCATACGGATTGCATGTTTGTATATTGAAGGAAGGTGTAACTGTTCATGTGGCGGGGTAGGTTTGGCGGGGCAGGTGACAGGTGACGAGAGATGGCCGATTGCGCCATCCGCAGTGCGCAACGAGCTCCACAGTTGACGACCAAGCACGCTACCAGCTCGACTTGTTGGGTACCTAAATACCTAAATACAAGCACATAAAGCACCCACTCGTTGACATTCTCAACTCCCAGGCAGTCTTGGGATCTGAGTGACTACCTTTGGAATCGCCTCTCGGCCTCGGACGTCCCACGGACGTAGGCTTGGAGCCTTGGACCCTTCGGACCATTCGGACCTGACCAAGCGCCGCACTTTCTCCGCCCTGAATCTGAATCAGCGTTGACTCGCCACCCAACGATTCTCCTTCACTCTCACTCTGACTCTTACTCTTGAACATCTCAACATCTTCATCTCCCATTCTTGCACCGCATCTTTGCATCTCTCATCTCCTCCCGCATCCCCAAAACAACCTACCGATTCGGATTAACACCAATCGCGTCTCGTGACCTGTGATCGACGCGTTTCAGCGTAACGCCATTGCGCCACCTGCGACACGCAACACGTCGAGTTATAACACTCGCCACCAGCACAGATCCATCTACATCTAGGCTTGTTCGGCTCTCTACTTTGTTCGCATCACTCTCTTCGCCACCCACACTGTCTCTCTAACCCAGCCCTCCTCATCACCCAACCCCCAACCCCCCCACCCCCCATCCCCCACAATGACCTGGATCTTCGGCTACGGTTCCATAATCTGGCGCCCCGACTTCCCTTACGCCGAACGCACGCTCGCCTTCGTGGCAAACCATACCCGTCGCTTCTGGCAAGGATCGCCCGACCACCGCGGAACTCCCACATCTCTCGGACGGGTCGTGACACTCGTCCCAGAACCCGGCGAGGTGTGTTGGGGCTTTGCGTACCGTGTCCCTCACGACCGCGTAGACGAGGTCATGGCGTACCTAGACCACCGCGAGCGCGGCGGCTACATCCGCATCTCAGTTCCATTCCACCGCGCCTCGTCCGTCTGCGCAAACCCCCTCCACAACATGGGCCCAGCCATCGAGAGTATCACCTACATCGCAGCCCCCGATAACGAGCATTATCTCGGCCCTGACGCTCTTCCGCGCATGGTTCGACAGATTGCCACCGCCGAAGGAGAGAGTGGGAGGAACGCGGATTATGTCATCAGCCTCGCTACCCATTTACGTGAGATGGGGCTCGAGGATCCGCATGTCTTCACCCTCGCTCAGGCTGTTAGGGAGGCCGTCGCAAGCCCCGTCGTACAGGCCAAGGTCCTCGAAGCACTCGAACAAGAGGCCAAGGAAGCGCCGGTGCCTACTCGGTCTGCAGTTAGCGCGCACGCTTGGTGAGTCCAGCAACTAAGGACATATTAGCTGGATACGCGCTCACGTCAGATTCACTGCGCCTCCCATCTGTACACACGCGCCCAACTGGACGACACCAATATGTACATATGCGCCCATTGTACAATAGCTATGCATCGCATTGGTCTTGCCTGAGGAGGTCTCGAAGTGGGCGGAGTGTTGCGTTCAGCCCTATCAGTCGGCTCCATGGGGTTGTTTATGTGGTTATGGGTTGTAGGGCTTGGGTTGTGAGAGCCCGCAAGGAAGAACTGTTGTTCATAGGCCGCAGAACTGATTAAAGGCTCTAGAATGCCTGTAGGAATGTTTCTAAGAGAGGTTAGGGATGTGTTTGTCTGGCGGGTGGCAACTAAAAGATTCAAGCAGCCAAGTTAGTTCCTAGACGAGGTCCGGTGAAACCACACAAAATCGCATAGATGGTCCAGCATGAAATCGCTCATACCGTACTCTGTATGCTGGCTCTTATACTCTATATAAGAACCCAATGAGGAGTGTTCGCTTGAATACTTTGTACGCCGGGCGTTTTGGGTTATGGAAGTTTGTAACTGTGAGGTAGGAATTAGCCAGTCCAGTCGATCATGATTGTCGCGAGGTTGCCCTCTCGCTCCGTGATCCGCGCTAGTACACAATGTTGTTCCTCACGCGTCGAGGAAAACTCTCATCCTCTTCCAAGTACAGGGACGTGTCGACAACTCCATCGTACAGGATGTGCCATTAAACCAATGTTTACATCCCCAAGCTATCACATGATTGACAGTCAGGCCTCCCCTTCGCCCCACCCAACACACCTGGACGCGTTCGCATGCGGCTGACGCGCCCCTCACGCATGCGCATGCTGACCTGTCACGAAGGGGTGGAGCAGCGCCTCGCGTGGCGAAATACGCCGTACCGGGTCGAGCATGAGACATTTGTCGAGCAGGTCGACAAACTGCTGCAGCTGCTTGAGCTCGTCGACGCCCATCTTGGCCTGTACGCTCGAGCTCGGCATGAGGCGGGAGCGGAGGTCACGCGTCGCCTTGGAGATGACAACCGTCTTAACCACGTCTGCGCCGGTGATGCGGTCCGTCTCGGCCGAGAGGAAGTTGTTGTTCTCGTCAAAGTGCATCGCGCCGAGCTGGGCCTTCTTGATCATCCGGTGGGGTAGCTTGCCCTTCGTTTCTTGCTGCAGGAGGAGCATGTGGTTGTTACTCCGGCCTGGGAAGAGGATCTTGCCCGTGTACAGCTCGAAGAGCGTGCACCCGATCGCCCAGATGTCGATGGCGGTGTCGTAAGGAAGGCCGAGGATGATCTCTGGAGCACGGTAGAATCGAGACACTAAATAGGGCGTGATCTCGCCGTCGGAGACCTCGGCTGCCGTACCCAGGTCGCAGACCTTGAGCACAGCCTTGTTCTCGCTCACGAGCACGTTGTCCGGCTTGATATCGGCATGGACGATCGAGCATTTGCGCATGAGACTCAGCGCGAGCAGCATCTGGTGCGCGTACGCACGCACCGCGCGCATGTTGAGACCCACGTCCTTGCCAAATCGCTTAATGACGTCGCGGAGGTTCATGCTCAGGCTCTCGGTGACGATCGCTAAATGGCCCTTGTGCTCGAACGTGCGCTCCATCCGCACAATGTGCTTCTTGTCCTCCGGGTCGGCGTCGTTGAGCAGCTTGAGGATCTGCGCCTCCTTTCGCCCAGCGACATACATGCTCTCCTGCGAACGCATGAGTTTGATAGCAACCTCGCGGCCGACGACGACCGCCGCGCGCTCACCGCCCACAGCCTTAAGGACCTTGGCCTTGACGACCGCCGAGAACATGCCCTTCCCCAGCGTCACCGTGACCTGGTACCGCCCGTCGTCGAGGATCTCACCCGGCGTGATGCGGTAGTAGCCTTCTGTGTCGTCTACGTTGTCGACTACCTCGAGCGCGGCCTGCACAGCCGGCGCCTGGATTGTTGTGCCGTCCTTGCGCCGGCGCACTTTGATCTTGCGCTTCTTCTTGACGGGCTCCTCGTCACCAAAAGCCGCGAACATGTCCATGTCGTCGTCCTCGTCGTCCACCTCAATCTCGACCTCCTCCCACTCGTCTTCAGCTGGTGGCAGCTTGGCTGGGTCGACGCGCGCACCGCGCTCCGCCTTGTCGCTTGCGTCGTCATACTCAGCAGCAGAGACGCCTTCGCCAGCCTCGGCACCGTGCTTCTCACCATGCTTCTCGAGATCAAAGTCCTTCCCCAAGGGTGTGGAGGGGAGGGACGGCTCCGAGCCAAGCGGCGTGGCTGCTCCGCTGACGCCAGGCGCAGAAGCGCTGATCGGTGCACCGGTGACCGAACGTGTACCAAGCGCCTTGAGGAGAGGGGTAGCGCCTGTCGTCAGCTCTACGGGACGTAGGCTAGCTGACTTACCCGACTCGCTGTTGATCCCGTTGCTCGTGACGCTCTCGACCCCAGACGGAAGAGGATGCGCGGCAGAGTTAGGTGACCCTGCGGCACTGGTGACAGCACTGAGGGGTGGCTTGGCAACCTCGCCTGCCCGGAACTTGGCCATGATCGCCTCCCGCCTTCGGCGCTTCTCCGAAAGCTTCTTCTCAAGGTTCTCTTCCTCATCCTCTGCAAGCAGTTCCGGTTCGGGTTCAGGCCTTGGCTCAGCCAACCTCACCTTCTTTGGTGACGGCGCACGCCGTTCCGGTTCGCGGCGGTCGTGGTCGCGGTCGCGGTCGCGGTCACGACTGAAGCTGCTGCGTCTCTCTGGCTCACGGTAGCGCTCACGATCAGCACGCGGTGAGCGGAAGTCACGACGGGGAGATGTAGGTTCGGCACGGCGTGTGCTCTCGCGCATACCAGGGCGGACGGGGCTGGCACTTCCGCGGGGGGAGGTTATCCTTATGTCAGCTCTCCAAGGTGAAGAGACGTACTCGCCCTCCTCGGCATCGTCGCGCCGGCGCTTGTCGCCATGCCTCCAGTCACGCCGGTCGTCGTGGGGTCGGTCGTAGTCGCGTGCATACCGATCGCGGTCGTCGCGATGTCCGCGCCTGTCCCTGTCTCGATCCCGCTCGCGGTCGAGATACGCATCGCGCCAATTGCCACGCTTTCCTGTCGACATGGTGAGAATCAATCACTCGGGGAGATTACTGTACTCGGCGGTTTGTAGATGATGGTGTGGAGTTGGATGAGACGAGTAAGAGTTCAAGGAGGATGGGTCTAGTTGGGTGGCGAATCGAGGGCGGGGAATTTTGGTACCGCCGCGTGTGGCATCGCGTAACTAACGTCAACAACAACAACAATCATCATCACACCATTCACATTCATCCAACATGGCGCCATTGGCACTAGAAGAGAAGGCGCAGATCGCGCACGAGTTGCGCACGACCATTCGGGAGCTCAAGGACCGTGGGCTGCTAGTCGCGTCCAAGTGGTGAGTTACACCTTCCTCCCTCACAATTGACAACAGGGCATGCGAGCTGCTGGCCGCGCTGCCAAAGGAGGTGCGCACGCGCGCGTACCTTCCTTTCTCCCCTCCGGCGCAGCAGGCTGGCTTGCCGAGGGGGCGACAGTCGATAATGACTGAGATGAGCTTTGAGAGTGACGTGTCGCTGCACATCGAAACGGAGGAGGACGTCCTGGACGAAGACAGGTTCGAGCTCGCCAAGACCTACTACGACATCAAGGAGCATGACCGCGTCGTCGCCACCCTCGAAGGCGCCCAATCACCGCGTGCTCGCTTCCTTCGCACCTATTCTGCATACCTCAGCGCGGACAGGAAGGCACAGGAGAGCCTCGGGCACTTTCTAGACACGAAGCAGGAACGGCACGCCCTCTTCCCGCCGCTCAACAAGCTGCTGGGCGAACTCGAGGACGATACCGACCCGTACCTCCTCTATTTGCGAGGATTGCTTCACTTGCGGCTGGAACAGCGCGAGGCAGCCGTCGAGTGTTTCGTGGAAAGCGTCAAGGGCCGGCCGTATAACTGGAGCGCGTGGACGCAGCTCGCTCAACTCATTGACTCGGCAGACAAGGTATGTTGTTTAATGGTTTTCGCGAGTTAATCTCAGTTTATTGAGATCAAGGAGCGTCTCCCGACAGGCGTGATGCGTACTTTCTTCGCTATTAACGTCATGCTCGACCTCCACACCGCCACGGATCTGGTGATGACGATGATCACCGAGCTCCTCGAGACGTTCCCAGGCAGTGTGCACCTCATCGCCCAGAAGGGCATGGTGTACTACCACATGCGGGGTGGGTTTAGCTTTAGCAGGGCTGACGGGAGACTTTTCGCAGGCCGAGATCCAGTTCGACCACGTGCAGGAGGTCGATCCTTTCCGCATGGAGGAGGTTGACATATACAGCAACATGCTGTATGTTGTGAACAAGAAGACCAAGTTGGCCAAGCTGGCGCACCAGTACGCCGAGATTGACCGTAACCGACCAGAGGTGTGCACCCTCATTGGGAACTACTACTCGTCGCGCGGGGACCATACGCGCGCAATTCAGTACTTCAAGCGTGCGCTCATGTTCAACCGCGACTATCTACCCGCGTGGACGTTGATGGGACACGAATTCGTCGAGCTCAAGAACACACACGCGGCCATCGAGGCGTACCGCAAAGCGATCGACGTCAACGCTAAAGACTACCGCGCGTGGTATGGCCTCGGGCAGGCGTACGAGCTGCTCGACATGGCCCATTACGCCGTCGAGTACTATAACCAGGCCACTACCCTGCGTCCGTACGACTGCAGGATGTGGACAGCCCTTGCGACAGTGTACGAGCACCTCGGACGTATCCCGGACGCTATCAGCGCGCACACGCGCGCTCTGCTAGGCGCCGACCACAAGCAGACACCCGACATCCTGGCCAAGCTCGCTGTGCTTAATACGACCGAGGGCGAGCCTGCCAAGGCCGTCGAATGCCATAAGAAGATCCTCGCCCTGGGCATCAGAGAAGAGGCCCCGCTCGCTGCGCTGGCGGGGAGCTATTTAGCCGTCGCCGAGTGGGAGAGCCGCGAAGGTGGCGAGTGGGCGCTCGCAGCGCAGTACTTTGAGAAGGTCGCCGCGTCAAACCTCCCGGAACGCGATTCGGCCGCTGACCTGCTGCGCGAGCTGCGGATCCGTGAGGCACGTGCGACCGCGGCGTGAGGAGTGTTTGGCGAAGGGAAGTGAGGTTGGGGCAGTGGAGAGCCCAGGTGGGCTGATGCAGGGAGGGACGCAGGGAGGGACGCAGGGAAGGAGGGAGAGAGACGGATAGTAGACAACCAGACTAGATATGGAGCGCACTGGGTGCCCTCCCGTTGACAACACACACACTGTAGACTATGCAAGCATTCCTGGGCATGGCATTATGGCATTACTCCACATTTTGGGTTCTTCTATGTCTCGTCGACCACCACAGGCGTAAAGTTGCGCGAGAAACTGATGTCAGCTTGGTCCAACTACGTCAGTTGAGAACTTACTCCCGGAGCAACTCCTCGGCCTCCTGTGCATCCTTGGGCGGTGCTTCTTTGGGCAGCCTGGGGTCAGCGATGTCCTTTCTCCTCTCAATCCCTTCGCCACGGTCGCAACGCTGGCGTGCTCGCAACTCGCAACTCACATGTTCCGCAGTCGCTGCATCGACCGCCACCGCGTGCGCCAGTCGGTGATGTACTCTGCCGACTCGGCATCAACCGCTCCCTGCACGTGCTGGAAGCGCAGGGCCATCGAGTTGCCCTGGTGCGCGATCTGGCGGACGAGGGTGGGCAAATTGCGCCGGGATACGAGCTTGTACTCCCCAACTGGTGAGAAGTCGGGGATGCCAGGCCGGACCTGGAGGAGGACTTTGAAGAAGTCCTCGCTGTCGCCGCCCCACGCGTCGCGCGGCGGGCCGTATTCCTGTGGTGCGGGAGCTGAGGTAGATGCCGAGAGGAGGGAGCCGGCGTCGGCCGCGTCGCGCGTCGCATACGGACTGATGACAATGTTGACAAAGTTGAAGCTCGTCCTGATCGTGTCGAAGGCAAAGTCTACACCGCTCTCGTTGTAGATGATCTTGACGTAGTCGTTACCCACCAGCCGCTTCTTGTTCGTGTACTCAGGGAAATGGGAGAAGTTGGGCATGAGAGTCGGGGCATGGAAGATCATCTGCGCCAGGTCGTCCCACCACGCGTAAGCGTATAGGCCGTCCGTGTCGTTCTCGCGGTCCATGCCGCCCGTGAACACGTCTACCTGGCCCTTAAGGCGGATGATGCGGCCCAAGCCCGCTAGGAAATCGAGGAAGAGCGGCGAGCCGTCGACGTTACCGAGAATCTCCGTTTCGTTCGTCTGACCGGGTCCGACGTACAGAACTGCAATTTTGAATGTGTTGATTACGCTCGTTTTGATGATGCCGCTGACTGCACGCTCGTGCTTCGGTGTCGGGGGAATGAGGACGCCGCGCGGAACGGTCAGGTCGTTGTTCGGGTAGCTTGAGAGGAGCTGCAACGCTAGGTATGACGGGTCGACGGTCACGTCCTTGCGGCGCTGGGACGGCGTTGCGCCGCTCCACACAAAGCTGGCGGCAGCTTCGTCCTTCGGCGGCGGCGGCTTGACAGTGACAATGTCCACAGCCGTCGGGTCAAAGTCCTCCTTGGCCGCGGCCGTGTCGTACTTGTCCTCGTCGTCCGTCCCCTCCTCATTGGCCTTCTTCTCCCTTTCTCTCTCCTTCTCCTTCCCGTCCTCGCTATCGCCCTCGTCACCCTCCTCGATCGTCTTCACAGTGGCGTGAATGTCGTTAACGTCCCGTCGAAGCTGGCGGTTGGCCATCAAGAACGCGGGAACGGTGGCAAGGTCAGCATTGTCCTCGCCCAGCTGGAGGAGGGGGACATTTTCTAGCTTCGCAACCACGCTCGTCTGGCCGGTCGGGCGCGTCGTTGTGATCGTCGCCCAGCCAGATCGCTGATGTGAGGTGACGGTCACGATAGCGCCGCCGAGCATCCAGGACACGGTCTTCGGTGCCATCTCCTGGTTGTTCGTCTTGAGCATGACGGCCTCGGAGAGGAAGCTCTGGGCTGGCTTCGGGTCGGCGTTGCCGTACGTGTAGCGTGCCAGCCAGTCGAAGCAGACCTCTGTGCGCTCGTCGATGGCGCCGCGCTGACTCTTCGCATGCAAGAGGCCCTTGACGAGGTACGAGACGTGGCGAGGACGTTGCGACACCCGGATGTTGAGAAACCACAGATAGATAGCGTGGTAAGCGAGGCCGATAACATGCTGGCTTAGCGTGAAGGACTCGCGGTTGGCGGCAAAGTCCTTGTCACTCGTGTCGGAGCGCGTATTGTGCTCGGCAATGTAGCCGATCGCCGCCGCAAACACCTGGCGGTACTGCTCGTCCGTAAAGTTGCGGTAGAGGACGCTGTTGCCGAGCGCCACGAGGAACTCGAGGATGTGCACGGCGACGTTGGGGATCGAGAGGATCTGCTGCACGCGCTGCAGGATCTGCAGCAGTGCTTTCGCGACATAACCCTCGAGTTCGTAGATGCAAATCGTGAGGGCCTGGATGCAGGGCTTGGCGACTAACGCATTCGCTTCCAGGCCGTTGACAAAGGCGGCAATGAGGCGCTCGCTCTGGCCGCGATCTAGCACACTGCGATACGACACGAGAATCGAGAGGCTCTGGTAAGCCATGTTGTTGATGTGCGGCCGGCGGATGAACGACGGAATGTTGTACCGCCGCTCCCATCGCGTGTCCGTCTCAAGAATGCCGTCGCATAGCACGCGCACAAGACCCTTGATCTCTCTGGTCGCACGTATACCGTGGAAGAAGTGCTTGTTGCCGAGCTGCTGAGGGAGGTAGCACATCACATAGCTCACGAGCTCCCAGTCGTTCTCCCACCGCAGGATACCGTTCAATACGCGCACGTACTCGGATACGGGGAGCCACGCGCCCTCTACGAGCGGTGCGTCCTTGGTCTGGAGACTCGGGTGATTGGGATCGTATGTGAGTAGCGTCTCGGAAGGGTGGTTGTCAGGCGGCGCCTCGAAGTCCACATATTCAGGCAACACCCAGAGTGGGTTGTAACTCTCCTGTCGCTCAGGACCTGGAGCGCGAAGCAACCCGCCCGCGGCCTTGGAACGCGAGCGAGATCGGCCGCCAGCGCTGAGCTCGTGTGTGCGCGACCGCCCGCGATCGTCATCCCGGGCCTGCTGGGTCGCAGAGGTGCGCTCTGCACGTGCACGCTTTCTCGCTTCCTCCGCCTCAAGCTGCGCCCGAATGGCCTCCTCGGTCTCCTTGGTACGGTAGAGTGTTTCGGCGAACGGCATAACGAAGCGATTCAGGTCTGCGCGGAAGAGGATGCGGTGCTTGCGGTCCGCGCGCAAGCGCATCGCCCATTGGAGGACCACTAGGCGCCCGCGTGGGCACTTGGCGGGCAGCCGACCGGCGCCGTCGTTGATGCTGTAAAGGAGGTGCAGGACGTCGCGGTAGATCTCGATGCAGCGGACGCTGGCGGGTGTACGCGCCGTCCGGATGGAGAACTGGTTCCCCGCTAGAGGAGTAGTGAAGGCCAGCCCTGTGAAGATGGCGATGAGCGACTTGACCGCGAGCAAACTCTTGCACTTTAGGTGCTGCGAGCGACCGGAGTTGCCAGCAGAGTATTCCTCGCTCTGTGCTAGGACTGCGCTGACGTTCTGCTGGGGCGGGGAAGTGCGACCCGCAGCCCCACTTGGCGACAGCGTGCGCATGAGGGAGCGCAAGCCGCCAGGTTCTCTTGGCCTGCCCTCGCGGCTGCCCCTGCCTTCCTTCGCCATGCCTTCGATAACAGAGGATGATGCGGGCGACACAATGCTCGACGCCACAGTTCCGACCGAGACGCGCGAGGCCATATGGCTCATCATCTCCTTACACGGGCTCGTCATCGCCAGCTTGGTGATCACAGAGCGGATAGCGTTGAAACTCCCACCCGATACTAAGTCAACCAGTCTCTGGGATGGGAGGGGGCTTGCGTCCGTGGCATCCAGTTCGACCTGACGCTTGAGTGCGCGCGCACGACGGCGATCCTCGTCCTGCTCCTGAGTCTCGGCGACAGCGGCCTTGACAAGCACGTCGAGCGCCTCGGACAGCAAGACATTGTCAGTCTCGTCTGGTAGCCACTGGGAAAGGTAAGGCACGAGGACGTGCTCCACCAGAGTCGCTCGATGCTCAGGCAGGTCCTGCACATACCCGTAGATGTCGTGGTAGAGGAGGTTGGAGACGCGGACTCGGGCAAGGGGCAGGTCATAGTGCAACCCAAACGTGTTGAGGAGCTGCCAGATATTCTGGATCCACCCGCTCGTAAACGGCAGACAGAGACACTCGCGCGTGTAGTAGTCGATAACGAGACCAGCCGCGTCCTCGTCGAGATGAGTGCCGAGATCGAGCAGGAGCGCGATGTACTTTGGATGGTAGAAAGGCGGAGCAGGAGACGGGTTCTCAGAGGACGACGACGACGAATGGAGGAGCGAGTTGAGGTGGCCGACAGCGGCTGGGATGCGGTGAGTGAGGCTCGAGAAATGCGCCGCGAGGAGCGACCCGCCGCCCGTGAGCAGTGTGCGAGGGACGCTGCCCGCGCCAGCCTCCGCGACAGGCCGGAGTGCGTCGAGCACTTCACTCGCAGCCTCACCCTCGGTCCACGCGTCATCGACCGCTAGCTCGCTGACGCTCGTCGCACTCTCCAGCGCGGACAGGTGCGCGTCGAGGAAGTTGAGGATCTCGTTGTCCACCGGCGCCCACTTGGCCCACTCGGTCGGGCACGCATCACTCTTGCCAGGGTAACGTGACGTGCTCTCCGCGGCAATCAGCGACGGACACAGGCTCGAGAAGCTCAGTCCACACTGTGCGCGGAACTCTCGGTCTTCGACCGCCATGCGCGCAATGATGACCGCACCACGCGTGACCCTGCGGTCTATGTCGATCGTCTTGCGCGCGCCGGTCGGTATGAGTGCGAGCTTACCCTCGAGCGCCTTGCGCAATGCGAGCTCGCCACGGCGGCCCGACCTGGTGCTGAGCATGATGCGCACGAGATCGTTAATGCCGAGCTGCATGTCGGCGTCCAGCATCACGTCTGTCTCGTCTTGGCCGAACACAAAGCAGAGGAGTCCGAACATCTCGTCGAAGACGTCGTCGTTGATGGTCGTGTTCTCCAGCAGCATGTGCACCAGCGCGCATACGCTCTTGAATGGCCCGCTCCATTTGACCTGTCTGGTCGCCGCAGCCCGCACAGGCGACTTGGGCGGCTTGATACCGGCCCCAGGGGGGAACGGTTCGACACGGCCCACCGCCAACGAGGCCGTGCGGCGCACTTCCATCCGGTTGCGCGTTGCCTGGGGTACGGCGGTAATGGTCGACGAGGTCGGAAGGGTGGGGCGGTGACCGATGGATGGCGAGGAGGAGAGGCCCTCCGCTGAAGAAGGGTTTGGCGGTGCGACTTCGATGCCCTTCCACACGAACTCGGTGAGCGGGCGGACAATCTGCGAGAGATCGCCTGGCGCGAAGAGTGCGATGCGGTTCTGCACAATGCTGTCCAAAAGGTCGATCAAGGCGGCGCCCGCTACTGCGGCGCTCGCGCTCTTGATAGGTCCGAAAGGCGTGTCCTTGCCGTCCGTCTCTGGCGCGTCGGCAGGTGACGAGCACCACTGGATCCAGTACGGCGAGAGGTTGGTCATCGTGCGTAGCATCCAGCCAATGAGGCCTTCCATACCGTCCACGGTGGTGCCCTCGCGAGTGAGCGCCTTGAGCGCGCCCACCTCGACGTAAATCTGGTTCGTGGCCTCCTTGCCCGGCGTACCGCCGCTAAACGCGGTGATAAGGCGATAGATTGAGCGCCGAGAGACAGAGGTCGGGAGATCGTAAGGGTTCTCGTCGAGGACAGAGTCACGGGGCGGCGCAGCGCCAAGGAGGACTGCGAGGAGGCGTATTGCTGCCGTACGGAGGTTGTAGTCTTGCTTCGGATCGGAGAGCTCCATGGCACGGGCGTACAGTGTGCGCAGGTCTGCGGCGCTGAGTCCGAGCTCCATGAGTCCGGGGGTGGTGGTGGTGGAGTGGTCGAGGAGGGCATTGGCGAGGTGGACGCTGGTGGCTTTGACAATCTCGACTAGTTCAGCAACGGTCTTGGTCGCACCAGGCGCGAGGAGGGTGAGCGCAGTGTCGAGGTCGAACGAGGCGCCAATACCTGCCGGGCTAGGAATACCCGCGACAGAGGCGGCGGCGGCGGAGACGGATGGCAAGGCGACGGTGCCTGCCGGTGGGCTGCCGAGGGGGTTACCCTCGTCAACGCTCATCCGGGTAACACCCTGCTGCGCCTTTGTCTTGTGACTCGTGCTCCGTCGCCCAAACAGGTTCGGAAGGAAGGCAAGAGGATGCACGGACGGAGCCGGAGATGAGGAGGGCGAGTCCTTTAGGGTGGCAGCCGGCGACGCGGGGTCGCGCTGGTCACGGTCGCGGTGCCCGCGCTCGGCCATGATGGCGGCCGGGCGGACTGCCGGGGGAGGGATGGTGGCGGCGTTGGTAGGTTAATGGGGGGGATCAAAGCCGTCAGACGCGTGGGTGCATTGCTGAAGTGGGGGAGAATGATGCAGTAAAGGGATGATGTGAATGTTTGGGATGATGATGGGATGGGATGGGGGACTAGACTAGTCGAGTGATGGTGAAGAGCACGATATCAGGCACGGGGGTCCGCCACCCACCTCATCGGTCGGCACATCCGATCCAACCACTCTGCCTTATCCTACCTTTGCTCAAACTACCTCTTATCGCTGACATGCGGCTATCGCTCCTCATCGCGGCCCTCGCCGTCCTCATCCCGGTGTACGCCGGCTTCTTCAGTGTCACAAGCTACTGCAAATGTGCGTGACTGAATGGGAGAGATGTGAAACTGACCCCAGGCATCTGCTTCTCCAACTCGACAATCGTGGCACTCGACCGGCCAAACGTCGACCTCTCCAAGCCATGTATGAGCTGCACCCGCCAGTTCTGCCTTGACCTCAAGCTTCAGATCTGCAAGGGTACGTGGACCTTGAGGCAGTGAGGGGGAAAAGCGCGGATGTGGTTCTGGGCGTCGCTGGAGTTTCAAAGTTCCGATGGAGCTGGGCTATGGCGAGCGAGCGCTCAAGGAGGTGCCCGCGGTATCGTCGTCCGTCTCATATTCTATCCGTCCGCACGAGTCTCCTCCACCCAAATGATCAGCTGACACCAGGCGCGACCGTCCCCGAACTCGACACAGACACAGGCACCGGAGCAGAGGGTGACGTCGAAGCGCGGTGTTTCAGCGAGTCCCTTCCAACTCCAGGCTGACAGCAGAACGCGACAGTCCCCGCGACCAGATCATCGTCACGTCCTTCCTCTTCCTCGTCGTGGGGATGCTGCTATTTGCGGGGGTGCGGGCGAAGTGAGGCGCCTAACGATCTATCGAGTCGAGCTGACCACAGACTCCGGCGTGCCATCGAGACACGTGGCCAGCCGACTGACATGCGCGAATGGGGCGAGGCTCTGCTTCCTAATGCGCTGCAAGCGCGGATTCTGGGTTACCAGCGCCAGAGGGAGATGGCAGCACATGGCACCTATGCGCCTGTTAGTGTTGGGAGCTAGTAGATTGATGTCTTTGTATGTATCTTTCCAGCCGCTGACATATGCTGGGGCGGAAGCAAGGGTTGTTCACTACAGTGCTCCTGCAGAGGTTATTGCGCATCGCCCGTCACTTCCCTGCAATACTCGCGCTCCATCTGTCGCCACACGTTAGCCTAACGCGCTCCACGTCTCTTCCGCCTCTGGGCATCATCGCCAACACTTATCGGCCCCGCGCTAGCTACAGGTGTGGACGTGCCATGCATTGCAGTGACTAGTATACAAGGGCCTCGCGCGCCAGCAGTTGTATACCGCCGCGCGAGGCTATTACAGCGGCCCAGGCGGACCAGGGTATAATCTTCACGGAACCCCCTTCTCTCTCTCTATTTGCCGCGCCGGCGGCCGAGGCAGCGCCGCGTCGGGTGGAGTCCGACGCGCCACCGAGGGGTGTGAGTCGCGGCCCACAAGAAGAATGGGGACGGGGAAGGAGGGGATGCTACTGTCACAAACATAATGAAAAGCCGATGGAAACCCTGGAGAGGAGAGGTTAAAGCGGCTGCGCCCCAAAGCCCTCGCGAGCGCGACGGAACATGAGGAAGATTTCGTCGTCGGCGCGCACAAACTGCTGGTCCCAGAAGCCATAGGCCGGGTTCTCGAGCAGCTCGACAAATGTGACGATGAGGCCCCACGGGTGCGGGCGCGCGACGATGACGCGCTCCAAGAGCACGCGTGCGATGCGCATCGCAATGAGCGGGTCGGTCGACACCTTGAACATGTAGAGCATGAGCTGCGCGAAGAACGAGGTGTGGGCCGACGGGAAGCGGAGCTGGTCCGCAATCACCGAGAGGATGAGGTACTGGCCCTCGGCGTCGAACGAGTGCGCGAGGCCCAGAAGCAGCGAGACGGCGGGGTCCTTGTGGTCAAAGTCGGCGACACCCGTGTGCATGTAGTGCCGGTGGACCGCCGAGGTGCCGAGGTAGAAGACGGTTGCGTGGAGCAGAGTGTGGTTCCACACCGTCGTGGTCGTGTTGTCTGCGAGTATCTTCTGCACCGCGATTCGGTTCTTGAGCTCGGACACGATGAGTGCGCCGTTCGGCGACGTGTTGTGCACGAAGCTGTCGATGGCGTTCTTGACGTTGCCCGAGTTGAGCGCACTCACGTGGTCAGAGCGAACGCGCGGGAACGTCTGCATCTCCGGAACGAGCTCCTCGAGACGCTTGTACACGTCCGGCAGCGGCGCCTCGGCGGCAGGGAACGCCGCGAGGATGATGTTCCGGAGCTGGACGCAGTGGGCTGGAATGGCGGTCGAGAGAGTGTGGTAGCACTCCACAAGGAAACCCGGGAAGTCGTGCATGAGCACCAGCAGGATGCGCAGCGTCGCCTTGTAGAGGCTGCGCGCTGCCAGGCCCATGTTGTTGTTGTCGTCAGCATCGGCAGCGATGAACGGCGACATGAAGCGCAGGAGCCACATGAGCGTGCGGTGGTAGTCGGCCCAGCCCTCCTGGCGGGGTGCGACGAGGAGCTTGGCCATGAACAAGCGGTGCGAGACGATCGAGAACCAACCGAACGCGAAGCGCGGCGCGTATGTCGGCTGAACGATGCCGAGCACGTTGGCAACGCTCTTGAGACAGCCGAGAGCCGTCTCGGGCAGCGAAGCCTCGATCGACGCAATCTCCGCAAGCATGCTCGTAAAGAAACGGGCCCACGGGCGCTGGTCGAAGGGCTCGTCGGGGTTGAGCTGTGCGCGCACAAGGCTGTACGACATAATCGTGACAATCTTGTTGAAGTAGTAGACGGTGCGAGTAACGCTACCCGGGCCGCTCTTGTCGCCATAGTTCTTGACGATGAGGATGATGAGCTTGGCCAGCGAGTCAGTACCGAACCACTGGCCGTTCTCCGACTTCATGTCGCACTCGACGGCAGCCTTGATCGCCGACGTGTAGAATGCCGTGGAGACGTCCTCGCCACTCAGGATGTTGTCATTCTGGAGCCAGGTGATGTAAGGCACAAACGAGACCTCAGGAGACGTGGGGTTCTCGGTGAACAGGCGCACCCACTCGAAGAAGTAGTGCTGCAGGCGCTCCTGGACGCTGGGGTCGACGGTGGTGGCCTTGTTGTCGTGAATAGACTCGCCGCGGAGGTCATCCAGTAGCTGGTCGGCAGCAGGGGTCAACTGACCGTGGTCCTGCGCCTTGAGCAGTTGCGTGACGCACATCGCAAATGCGTTGCGCGCGACGATTGCCTGCGGGCCAAGGGAGCACTCGCGAATAAGCTGCGCAATAAAGTTGACGAGGTCCGGCGAGTAGCCGCGCGACATCTGCTTGGCGAGCTGCGCGTCGAGCTCCGGCACACGAATGAACGACGCGCGGATGAGTACAGCAGTGACAGGCACGCTGAACTTGCGCTGACCGTTAGCTATGGAGAGGCAGACAAAACTCACCGGGTCTTCGGCGTAGACGAGCCACTGCTTGACCTCGCGGTCGACCTTGGGTTGGACGATGCAGAGTTGCTGCAAGAGAATCGTGTAGACCTCGCGGCCGAGAGGCGAGTCGGTCTTATAGAGTAACTGCACAATCTTCTGGGCAATGTTGAGAGTGCTCGACTCGCGCGACGACTGTCCAATCACAAGAACGTTGCGCATTAAGTTGCGCAGATCATGGTCCTCCTCGAGCTGGTTGAGGCCCTGGGCCGGCGTGTTAACAATGATCTTCTCGATCTCCGTGATAACCTCGTGAATCTTCTCGATCGAGTTCTGCGGCGCAAGGGTCACCGCAGTCTCGGTGGGCTCGAGGACGTCCTGGAAACGTGGAGACGGGCCGCGCTTGACCTCCGCGGGAGCGAGGCTGCCCTCGGTAAAGCCCAACTCGCGGTAGTTCTGCAGATAGCCCTCACCACCGTTGACGTGAGCGCCTGCCTGCTGGGCAGCCTGCAGCTCGGGACGGGCCGACTCGGCAAAGTCCTCGTACACGCGCAGCTGCTGCGCGGTTAAGCCGCCCTGGCGGAGGCGCAGGGGGTCTGGAAGCGCCGTGTGTGATATGGCAACGCCGAACGACGCGCCATCCCAGAACGGCTGCTGGCTGCGCGAGTCGCGGTGGGCCTTGCGAGCGGCGAACTGCGGCTGGAGGTTGACGTCTATGTCGCGCGTGGCCTTCTCCATCGCGGCGCGACGGATAACGTTGCACGCAATGTCGAGGTTCTCGTTGACGACACCCGCGATGACGCCGTCCGGCACGTTCTCCTCGGTGAAGCCGTTCTGGCTCACGAGGGAGCGGATGTGGGACATGAGGCTGGTGCGCAGCGGCTCCTTGCAGGTGACGAGAGCGAGATTGCCGGCCAAGTTCTGGACCATGAGGTGAGCTGCCTTGCGCATCTTGGTCGAGTCGCCCTCGGTGCCAAAGTCCTTCTGGACGAGGTCGCGCGACGAGATACCCGCAATGGTAACTGAGCGCTCAACCACGGGCGCAACAATCTCGCGGATGGCGCGTTCGATCGAGTGGAAGACGATGCGCTTGAACGTCGGCGCTTGCAAAACGCCGAGGTCCGAGTTGAAGCGCAGCTGCTCCGGGAGGTCGGCGATCAACTGCTCCACATGGTTCATGAACTGCTCGTGCGCCTGCTGCACAGCGTGTTCGTTCTGTAACGCCTGCAAGCGAGTGTAATGCTCGTCGAAGTTGGTGTCGTTGAACCGCTGGCCGCCATTCGACGACTCGTTCGTGTTGATGTGGCGCTGGAGCTCCTGCTCGAGACGGTTCGGGACATTCTGCTGCGGCTGGGGCGGCGGAACGTGGGTGCGGAGCACTTCAGACGGCGCGACAGACTCCAGCTGGATGTCGAGTTTGCCAAAGAGCACCTCGATCTCAAACTTCATGTTGAGCTTTAGGTCGCCATAGTGGTACATCTCGACGAGGACGCGTATGATAGCGACGAACCACGGGTTGGGCTGGCGGAAGACGAGCGAGCCCTGGCATGCTGCGAGAACGTTGCAGACGAACGGGATGGTGACGATGAGGCGCTTGTTGTCATAGCCCTGGATGAGCAAGTCCTTGAGGGAGAGCTCGCGGTACTTGATTGGGAGTCGGCGGCCGAGAGTGATGCGGCCCAACCACGTCGCGACCGTCTTGAGGTGCTGGCGGTCTGAGGTAGACGTGAGCGTCTTCTCGTCGTTGAGCAAGTCGCGAGCCTTGCGGTATGTCTCCCAGAGGACATGGCGTTCAAGCAGCGGATTGTTGAGGAGCTCGAGGATCTTGTAGTACAGGTCGTGGCGGTTGGCCTCCATGCTGACGCGGACATCGATGAAGTACTGCGCAAACCAGCGTGACCACTGATCCTCGAAGAGGTTGAGAAGATCCAGCGACTTGGTCTCGTAATTGCCTGGGGCAATGTTGTTGACGATGAACATGATCTTGTCTCTCGTCATCGGGTCAGGCTCGCGGAACTGGTCATCGCCCTCTTCAATGAGGACGGGAAGCTTGAGCGCAGGGAAGGCAAGCTTGACGCCACCCTGCTGGTCAAGCTCCTCGCGCTCTGCGAGCGCGGCTTGAATCTCCTGTATGTAGGAGGGGTGCGACTCGTGTAACGCAGGGATCTCAAGGAGCGATCTGCAGAGACCAGGGAAGTCGACAAGTGATGCGCGGAGGACGCCCAACGCACTGACGCCAAACTGGTAGGGCGGCTCGTGGGGCGCAGTCTTGCAGGCGTCTGCAACGTAGCGGGTAGCAACAAACGCTGGCGTGTCCTTGACGAGGCGACAGTCGATGATCGCGCCAAAGAGGATACCAGTCATCGTGAGCTCACGGTGCGGGTAGGTCTTGATAAACTTGTACTCGTCAAAGAGCGAGTGGAGAGCGGCCGCGAATAGCTCTTGTTCGCGAGTGTCGCTCGACTTGGAGTACTGCGTGAGCTGGTCGATGACGTTGTCCAGCGTAAGGTCGTCATCCTCCGAGTACATGCGGCGGTACATGTCGTCGACCTGCGAACTGATCGTCTTGCTGTAGGTGGCAACGGCGAAGCCCTGTTCCTCCTTGGATCCTGGACGAAGGTTGAGCAAGCGCGGGTGGAGGATGAGGACGTCTGTGCGGAGGATCTTGAAGCGGCGAACATCTTCAGCCGCGAGGTTCTCGGCGTTGCGGAGCACGCGGATGAAGATCGAGTACGCATCGTCCGACAACGTGAACATTAGGCTGGGCACCGACTCGGGCTGGTGCTGGTGGTCAATCTCCAGGCGGACCTTGTGCTCAATAAAGTCGAAGATGGCCAAGAGGAAGTCGTGGTCGCGGACCGAGACAGTGTCAGCAAGCCAGTCTCCCAGGTGGAAGTAGTCCTTGCTAGCTGCAAGGGTGGCCACGTCGAGGGCAAAGTGCACATTCTCGCTTTCGAGAAGCTTGTCCATAATGTTGAGGTCCCACGCAATCTCGACGACCTTGCCAAGGTTGTTCTCGTCCTCGCCATAGAACTCGCCCAGGTCTTTGAGGAGGCCCGAGGGGTTGAGGTCCCAGAGCTGCTGGAACACGAGGGGCGCTGAAGCAAGGTCTGCGTAAGGGTTGACAAGGTAGATCTCCAAGATCTTCTGGTGCATTGCCTGGATGGGGGGTGGAAGCGGCTTGGGCAACTTCTCGAGGCCGATCAGAACTAACTCGGGTGCGAGGGAAGCCGCGCGGTCGAGGAGCTCGGTGGCGCGACGGCCAACCTCAATGCGATCCTCGCGCTCGGGGCCCTCCTCAGAGTCGGCCATCGTGCAAGCCCGCGTGAGGACTTGGATAAGGCCGAGAGTGTTCCACAGCCCTGCAGCCTGGACGTCCTTGGCCTGCTGGCGGACTGCCTTGCTGACTTTGGTCTCGGCTGGGTAGGGCTCAACGATGCGCGCCATTGCCTCAGGAGGGGGTGAAGTCGGCGAAGTGTAAAGGTTCAACGAGTCGGGAGGCAACTGCGACAGGTTTCTAAGGACGTACAGCAAGGACGACATGTTGATCCACGTCCTATCCGAAGTCGAGGCCGGGAGAAGGGCAGCAATGGGAGGCACGGGTGTCTGAGGGGGCACCAACAGGAGGTTGGCAGCCAGCATGAGGGCTGCGGAGTACGCCAGTGGAGTAGAGGGAGTGTCGAACGACTTGACAACATCATCCCAGTGGATGTGGGCTGGCTTGGTGGTCTCAACCAGCGCCTTCATGACGGCTAACGAGTCGGTGGTCCTGCCTTCGTGCAGGCCGCGACACAGACCGTGGAGGGTGTGGACGACTTCGTCAAAGACTCCCTGCGGGGTGGGCTCGTCAAGGATATAGGGACCCCACCAGCACTGAATCACGGCGGCGACTGTGGTCTCGTCTTGGGTGATGGTCTCGCCGAGCTCGAACAAGATGTCCTCGAGAGGAATCGAGCCAACCGTGCGAGGAGCGCCACCGGACTGGAGTGCGGACAGCGTGTTGTGCAGGATAGTGGGCCCGTTGAACTTGTGGGTGAGGACCTGCAGCATGAAGCCGCGCTGGAGCGAGTTCAGGATGGTATGGTGTGGGAGAGTGGGGTTGATCGGAGAGGCTGGGCGTGCCGACTTGTCGTCGGAGGAAGGTGACGAACAGGGGTACAACGCAAGAATGAGGATGCGGGCCTCTTGCATCGAGATGTCGTCCTGCGGTTGGCCTGGGATGTTGCCAGCCCAGAACGGCATGTTCGAACCAAGAATCTCCATCGCACCCTGGTATGTCTGGTGCAGGTCGTTCTTGACGGCGTCGTAGGCAGGGTTCGTATTGGGGAACACTTGCGGGTTGGCCAGGGTAAGCGCCGAAAGCGAGAACAGAACGGCTGGCGAGAGGTTGAAGAGACGCAGATTTGGCAGAGGGAGCGGCGTGCCCTGCGACGGCGAGAGCATTGTGGCCACGTAGTGGGGCGCGAGCGACACGTCGCGCGCGGCGCGGACAGCTTCAGTCGCAAGGAGGCGCCAGGCTAAAGCGGCATGGTCGGTGGTGGAGATCTGCGGCGGCGGCGCAGAGGGGTCGTCTTTGTACTGCTGCGAGTGTTGCACGAGCGTCTGGATGACGGGCGCAGCAACAACGGCTGTGCGGCGCACAAAGTGGTGGTACATCTCGGGGCCGTGGTTGCTTGCCATCTGCAAAAAGTCAGCGCCATCACATCACACGAGCGGTCGCGTTCAGGTCGACCATGATATGATGTACGCACCGTGCGGAGCTCTTGCGATGCCTTGTCAAACGTGTCTTCTGAAAGGGTGCTCAAAAGGAAGACGATTTGGGCGCGCACGATTGCGGCGGTGCCACCGTTGGCCCCACTGCCGCCACCGCCTGCGCCTGGGCTGTTTCCAGCGCCACCTTGGACATTGTTACCAAAGCCAGGCGGAGGGCCGGTCCTGGCGACCCCGCCTCCCAGTCCGGGAGGAGGGTGGGACATGGACGTGAGAGGATAAGGGGGGATGGAAGAGGGAAGGTGGGATGATTGAGGGAGGAGTCCTAGGAACGATGCATCCCCGGATGACGGGGGTTTGGATTGAATCAAGCTGGGGAGTAGATTGTCAACGCGTTGTAGTTGGCGAGGGTCGCGAGATGAACAAGGCGCAGGCGCGTGAGGAGGGAGGGGGTTTGGATTAGATGAACAGCGATGTGAAGAGTGATGCGTGGATGGGATGAGGTTGGAATAGGTTTGTGGGTGGCTGATGGAATGGGTTGCGACTAATAGCAACGACGAGCTGAGAAGGAGAGGAAGGGGGCGGGGGGGGGGGGGAGGAGGTAAAGGAAGGGGGAGGTTGATGATGAGCAAGGGCCGAGAGTGAGGGCAAGCCCGCACACGCTACCCACCTTACCACTGTAAGCCAACCTAGGAACCTGCACCGTAGACCATCGTTCACGCGTGGCTTCCTATTTCGGTGTTTCCAAAAACGCCGGACCGCCCTGGATTTTCTTTGTACTGTGGCACACGACGCTTATGACGCACAACTCGAATGCACGACCCGTGCTCATGCCGCTCGTGACCCCCGCTCACGCTCTCAATGCCTGCACACGCAACCAACAAGCATACATTCCTATCTGCCACAAACCCCATGCACCCACACACTGTCGAGTACTCTAAAGACATGCATGCAAATATAACAACCCAGACATGGCCAGACACACCCAATAGAAGCTAGCCTATAGCCTACTCCTTGGCCTCGTCGGCATACACCTCGTCCCACTCGCCACTCTCAACCATCTCCTTGAGAATATCCAGCCCACCAACAAGCTCCCCGTTGAGAATGATCTGAGGGAACGTAGGCCAGTCGTTGACGCGCTTCAGCCCCTGCCGCACGTCCTCGTCGCTCAGAATATCAAACCACGCAAACTCAATACCCTTGTCGCGCAGAAGCCCCACGGTCTGGCGGCTGAACCCGCACTTGGGTGCGCTGGGGTTACCCTTCATGAAGAGCACGACCTTGTGGCGGTTCATGATCTCCTTGCAGCGTTCCGTGATCTCCTCCTCGGTACGGGGACGCTCGGGCTCAGACGCGGCGGCAGCGGCGGAGCTCGCGACGTTGGCAGCGGCAGGCTGACCCGAGTGCTGCGAGAGCATGGAGCGGAGAAGTGCCGGATCGGCGCCAGAGTGGCGGGCGAGGAGGGAGTGGCCCTACAGGATGGGAGCATTAAGCGAAGCGAAACGCGACACAACGTTACAGCGGAGGGAACGTGAGAGAGGTTGATCCGTTGAGCAAAGTGGGTGGAGGTGGGAGATCGGCGGTCGCAATGAAAGTCAGAAGTACCGTCAGCACCGTCAACAGCAAAGGATATGGTATTGTTAAGGCCTCTTCTCGCTGCATCGCCAGAGTCGCGTCGGGTGTAACGGCCTTCCAAAACACACCACGACCCCCGAGCCAAACAACCACCAGACTCACACGAAGAAGAAGGAAGCTAGGAACGGCCTCAATGTCAAAGCTCTCCGAAATGTCTGCAAGCGACTCTGCCTCGATCTGGGGTCAGCTCATTCGAGGGTTAAGCCAGCTGGCTTGCTCCGCGCCACTTGGAGGAGCGAGCTCCAGAGAGGCTTTGAACAGCCGTTCGGCCGTCCGCACTCACGTTGAGGAAGAGCACGTCCGGGAAACGCGCCGCTTCAGCGGCAACAGCCTCGTTGAACTCCTTGCATGGCTCAGCCCACGGCGCCCAGAAGTTGAGGACCGAGACCCGGTTCAGGTCCTTGCTGAGCTCGGTCTTGAAGTGTTCAGGGGAGGTGACCTCGATGAGGTTGGACATGGTGAGTTGGGGGATTTGAAGAGGAGGTTTGGTTTGAGGTAGATTGAGTACTGTGAAGTATGAGTCGGAAAGTCGGGAAGTCGGGAAGTAATGAGGAGCTGACCAAGGATGGTGTGCTCGATGGCGACCTTCGTAGGCCGAATGATCGACTAACATACGTAATATGCTGCCACGTGACTTTGGCCACCTAGGGAAAGTAGAAACGCGCAACGCCTCTTGCAACTCAGTTGTTGACACTACCAGAACCACTTTCCTCACCAACAGTCGCTTTAACAAGCTCAAGATCGGCATTCTCTTCTAGGATCTGATTAGGGAACTTCCAGAATCCCCCACGCCAAGTCCGAGACCGATCGGACAATCTCCCCCACACCTTCCTTAATCAAGATGGCGGACGTCGACATGGCGGCAGACGGTGAGTACAGCTAGTCGCCGGACACAAAGCTGACATCAGCGCGGAGAGACGGTACGCAGCTGCTACGTTGTGCTTTGATACTGACCTTGCGCTTCTGACCTGTCATTCCTTCCGACGCACATCCACACCTTCCTCTATCAGCCAACGGCAAGTCGGACTGGGCCGCGCGCTGTACGTCCGCTTCTTCTGGCGCTGTAGTAGCTTACGCCAGCCGTCGAGGGCTGGATCATCATCGTCACAGGCCTCAATGAGGAGTCGACGGAGGAGGACCTCCAGGACCTGTTTGGCGAGTATGGCGACGTGCGCAACCTCTCCATGGCGTTGAACCGGCGAACGGGTTACGTGATGGTGAGTGTGGCGACGCGCCGACGGATGGACGTGCCCCAAGCGTGTACATAGGTGATGAGGAGCCGGAAGGTGGACTGGCTCGGAGGATGGAACGGCTGCGTGGCACCGCATATCGTCCACTCCGCCTTCTTAATCTCGTTTTGCCCGCGACTCCTGTTGTCCAAGGAGTACTAGCGCAGCTGGAAGATTTCCTCACGGTAGCTGACACCAGGGCTACGCGCTCATCGAATACGCGCGCAAGGAGGAGGCCGAGGCGGCGATCAAGGAGACGGACGGGACCGAGTTCCTCGAAAAGAAGATCCACACGTGAGTGCCGGAGTGGGTCGAGGGTGATGCACAAGGACGGCTGAGTCCGTCGCTCTTGAGCCTGTACTACGCGTCGAGTTGGAGCACAAAGTGGGCAGCGTAGCCTTAGCGGGTGCGGATGTCTGAAGACCTGCTCCATGCTCGGTTAGAGTACACAGCACCTACCAAGTTGCCCACATATGCTTACAGCAGCGACTTCGCCTTCGCCAAGGCCCCGGCCGGTGCTCGCGGAGGCCGTGGTGGGCCGCGCCGGCGCGACCGCTCGTCGAGCCCTGGGCGTCGGTAGACATTGTATGGGATATGTGATCGTTTCGTCTGAGCGTGTCTGGGACTGGTGGTTGGATTACAGTTCTGCGGAACACAATGGATGACGCATTGATACAAGCTGCAGGCAGTAACTACGGCCGGCCCTCCTCCTCAACCACGACAATCTTCTCCCTCTCCTGTCTCTCCTCCTCAGCCTGACCAGCACGCACCTCAACCCTGCGCAACATATCATTAGCCACAAGGAACCGGATAGTCTGGCTGAGTTGAGACAGGGTGTTCTCAATAGGATTGGCGAGGATCTGGTGTCAGCCAGTTCAAGAAAGAGGGACTCACAGCTCCGAGCATCGATGGCCTGGCGAAAGCGTTGGGCGCTGGTCCGCGGGGCGCACGAGGTGGCCTTGGCTTGGGCGGGCCCTTGGGTTCCTCCTTCTTCTCGGGAACACTCTGGGTGTTGGGGCGGGTGTGCTCTAACTTGCACCGGGAGCCGAAACGACACTGCCCACGCGCGAAGAAGCGGCACACCTGCTTGGCTGGGGTCTTGTCCTCCTCGGCCTCCTTGTCCTTGTCCTTGTCCTTTTCGTCGGCCTCGTCCTCGGCCTTGGCGTCGTCACTCCCCTCATCCTCATCTTCATCCTCGTCCTCATCGCTAGAGACGTCACTCGAGCTGTCATCAGAGCCCGAATCCGAGTCCGAGTCACTGTCGACAGTGTCGCTATCGGCCTTGGTCGCCTTGGCCGGCCGACTTGGTCCCTGCAGACGGGCCCGTCCTCGCCCACGCGCGCCGACCCCTTTCCCATCCCTCACACCAACTGGTTTCCCATCCACACTCGCCTCACGACCCCACTCCTCAGCCGCCCGTGCAGCATCGAGCTTTCGTTTACGCGGGTTCTCGCCGCGCGCAATGGCAGCCGCTTCTTCTTCTTTCTGCCGTCAGTTTCCTCTACTTTCTCCTCTCCCTCTCCTCGAGCACACTCACCCGCTCAGCGACCCTCTCCGCAGTGGGAAACTTCTTCCGCCGTTCGGCGATCCACGCAGCAATCTGCTCCGGTGTATCGAGCTTAATCCCCGTTCCTTGGATATACGACGCGCCGCCGGCCTTGGCCCATCGTTCTTCCTCCTCGCTCCTCTTGTTCTCAGTCTCGGTCTTGGGCGCCGCTTGCTGGCCTGAATCTTGTCGCCCACCCCGACCGCTCTGCCCGCCTCGACCGCGCCAAGATTGTCCCTGTCCCTGTGCCGACGACTGAGGGGACTTGGTGGAGGCGTACGGGTGAGCAACGTACCCTCCGTAGCCGTACGCGCCCGCTCCGTAGCCGGGATATCCGCCGCTCGCGTAGGCTGGGTTGACGTGTGCTTGCGGGTAGGGGTATCCTCCACTGGCGGCGCCCCAGCCTGGATAGCCGCCCGAGGCGTTGTATCCCCCAGCCGCGTTGTAGCCACCAGTCGTGTTGGGATAGCCACCAGACGCGTTGCCGGGGTACCCGCCCGACGCGTTACCGGGATACCCGCCGCTCGCGTTGTGTTGGATCGGCCGTCCAACGTTCGGCCTTTGGGGGAGGGGGTGTCGAGGCGCCATCGTAGGATGGGGAGGGTGAATGTGGAGTGCACGCAGTCGAGTACACACGCACAGTGTTTGTCAAGTGCTTGGTGGCAAACTTCAGATTTTGGAGTCTGGGGGCCCAGAGGCTTACAACAATTCGAATTGCCGTCACACCCAGAATTCCAATCTATACACAGGGGAATCCGTCCAAAACCATCGGGCAGATGTTCGAGTGGTTAAAGAAGTCAGAGTCAAGCTTAATTCGCTTATTCCGAATCGGAATTTCTGATCCGTAAGGTTCCTGGGTTCGAATCCCAGTCTGCTCAATATTTTGCTTTTTGTTCCCTCTTTCTGTCTATACAGTGAGCTTGGTTTTCGAGTTTGTTGGAGAGTGCTGCTCGTGTGATATTTTTCGACTCCAGGTTGGGTAGGAAGAACAATGGTGGTCGGAAGTTGGAGGTGCAGAGAGTTGGTGTGGTTTGGGGATGGGTTCAAATGCCAGACGTCTGAAGGCGGGCGGGGTGGTTGGATATCAGTTCAAGTCGGACGTTATGGGAGGAAGAGAAATAGAACGACACGACGTCTAGGTGCGAGGGATGCTTGCGAGTGTGAGAACGGGCGCAATGTGAACGGTAAAGAGTGTGTGCTGGTGGCGGTGGCGGACCAAGGTCCAAAGTGCACAGTTATGGGGTTGTTCGTGTATTGGTCATATCCGCATGCATACAAGTGTGGGTTAAGGCTCGCTCTTGGAGTGTGTGGTCGATGTGGGTGGTTCGGTGTGAAGAATACTCAACGATTAGGCAGCTCGGCATGGAATGAACATGATACCAGGTGGGTTAAATGGTTGTCGAGGCAGTAAGACTCGTTCAAGTCGGACATCATACTCTGCATGTATATGGGAGATCAGTCGGCGGGGAATAAGAGTCCGAGAATGGCAAGTCAGCCGCTCGAGAATAGCAAGTGATGCGAGGATAACAGGCGACCCTATAATTACTATAATGGGAGAATGGGAGGCGGCTCAAAGAGCACACGATAGCCTGAGCAGAGAATGGGAATTGGAGGGAAGCGAGAATGATGGGAGAATAGGAGACCGAGGTCTCGTCTCGTCGGCCGACACACATGGTAGCCGGAAACCGGACATCTGGCCTCTATCACGCTTCTCGATCCAAAAACGAGCGGCAAAGAATAGGAGGCCACCCGAGAATGAGCGGTCGTCGGAGAATGGGCAGCCTTGGAGAATGGGGGGCTGTTGGGTTGGAGACAAAGCAGCGATCAGGGTGGCATAGTAGGTAACCCGACGAGACTGAGAGAAGGCCATCGAGATCACTGAGGACTTGAGAATCCGAAATGTAGAGCAGAGCCAAGAAGCCTGGTGGCTGCAACGCCCGCTGATAATGGAAGAATGGGCGCGATAAAGGGATAACGGTGAGTAATCAGTCGCGAGGGTGTATCAGTCGCGGCAGGCCTCCTTCTAGCTTATTTCTTGATGATAATGGGCTTGCACATTTCCTCCACGACCATTCTCGTACTGCAGCGTACATGACTCCTCTAGGCTACTTCTACACGTAACTGCCCCTCCCTCTCGCGGCCTTGGCGCTCCCACGGCCACGCTTACTAGGGTTCCGCCTCTGCAGACGCTTGGGCACGTTGGCGGGCTTATCCTCGTCCTCATTCTCATCCGCAAGTTCCTCCTGCTCGTCAGTGTTGGGGTTTGGCGAGACCCCACGGCTGATGGTAGGCGAGATCGAGCCGCCACGGCTGAGGGCTGGCGAGACGGGGGACGACGTGGGCGAGTTGCGGCGGCGGAGGGGTGCCTTGGTGTCGAGGGTTGACTTGGAGTCAAGAGACGAGCGCGAGAATGCTGGTGACTTGGACGACGACGGGGGCGAGAGAGTCGACGCTGGGGCGGCGGTGGAGACGGACGGTGCTGGCTTGTCCTTGGAGTCGGACTTGGGCTCGGGGTTGGCGTCCTTCGAGTCGGGCTTGGGGTTAGGCTCCTCGAGGTAGGCCAGGCCCGACCCATCCTTCTCATCCTTCTCCTTATCAGCCCTGACCTCCTCCTTCTCCTCATTGCTCTCCTCCTTGGCTTCGACCTCGGTTGTCTCAACCTTGGCCTCCTTCGCCTCATCCCCCTCACGTGCCTTTAGGATCTGGTCGGCCGTCATAGCGCCCGGCAACCTCTCGGCGGCCCTAGCGCGTCTCTTCTCCGCCCGCTCTGCCGCCAAAGCCTCAGCCTTAGCCTTAGCCGCCGCCACTCTCGACTGGGTGTCATCATCCCCCGAAACTCTCTCAGCGCGCGCCGCGAGCGTCTTGAGACTCCCCTCGCTCTCGCTGGGCGGGAGCTTGAATCCAAACTCTGAGCTCTCGCCAGCGGCCAAAGCGACCGCGCTTGACAGCGGCGCATCCTCATCCTTGTCCTTGAAGGCCTCGGCGTCAGCTTTGTCCGCTTCAGCTTTGGCGGCCGCGAGAGAGGCGGCGCGTGCCCGTCGCCCGAAGAATGAGGTGAGGCTGCGGCCGAGATTGGCGCCTTCTGGTGCCGGTTCGGGCGGGGGAGGAGGCGCGGTGGTGGAGGTGCTGCGCCAGCCCCCGAGCCAGCCTTTCGTCTCCTCCTTCAGCTTCTCTTCCTTCGGCGGGGGAGGCGGGGGCATCTTGTCCAGCGCAATGGGGTCGGCCATGTTTTCAAAGACTGGTGGAAGCCCCTCTGGCGCAGGCGGGGGACTCGTCACGCTCGTAGTTGACGGCGCGATTGACGGCGCGATCGACGCGGAAGACGATCCCCGCCGCTTCGGGGTCTCGTTCCATAACCCGAATCCCCATCCTTTCTTCTCTGGCTCCGGTTCCGGCGCAGGCTCATCGTCGACTATCTCGTGCGGGAGGGGCGGGAGGGACACGCTGCCACCGCCGGCTTCAGGGTCGGCAGCTAGGAACTCGCGCAGGGCGCGCAGACAATCGTCGGAAGCGGCGCGCGCCTCATCCGCTTCAGCGAGCTTCATCTCCAGCGCCTCGACGTGTGCGCGCACCGCGGCGGTCTCAACGCGCGCGGATTTGAGCTGCTCAACATGCTCGTTGGTCACTGGGAGGCTTGGAGAAATGGCTTGAAGACTAGATGCGGAAGCGACGGAGAGGGCGGAGATGCGCCGCTCCACCGGTGGGGAGGGGATCGCCAGGGGCGGAGGGGCGGGTGCCAGAGCGAGGTCCGGAGACTTGGGTGGCGTGAGAGTGGCTGCGGTGGGTGGCGGGGAATTGGAGGCCAGCGAGGGTGAGATGGCGGCTCTTCTGGGCGAGGAAGGTAAGTTGTCGACGTTGAGCGGCGGCGGCGCGACAAGACTCGTGCTCTTCCCTCTAGAGTGTCCCACGCCAGAGCCGAGGCGAAGCTCGCGAAGTCCGCCCGCCTTGTCGTGCTTAACGTCCTTCTTCTCCTCTTCGGGAGGACCCTGGCTCACAGGCCGCCGATTACCGAGATACAGACTCTGGCGCTTTCTGCTCGATTCTTCCTCGAACAATCCGCTCTGGCGACGAGCAGCGCGATCACTCTCCTGTTTCTGGAGCTGCATGACTCCACGCCGAGCGGCGTCCACCGCACCACGTAGCGATTCGACCTGTTCCTCGGCCTTCTCGCGTCGGGTAATCTCTTCGCGCAACTGCGCTTCCAAAGCCTCCTTGGCAGCATGGGCGAAGGTAAACTGGTCCTTGAAGCGGGCTAGTTCAGCTTCGAGGACCGATGTGCGCGTCTCGGCCGCCGCCTTGGCCTCAAGAGCGGCCTTGAGGTCAGCCCGGAGGTCGGCAGTCGAGCGGGGTGAGGTGGGTGGCGATGTTCCGGCCGTTGAGGCGGCTGTGGTGCTGCTCATCATGCTTGGCGCGACAGTGGATGTGTCGACGTCGTCCATGATGAGCTGGAGAGATAGATGTAAAAGGGCGTTGCGTTCAAGTCTACGTGTCTGAGACTGGCTTGCGGCCTGCGCCCAGGAACGAGGGATCTAGTGATCTGGTGTGAGTGGCGAGTGGCGAGGAGAGAAGGGCAAGAAGGGAGAAGGGCGATGCACAGCACGCCAAGCGTACCTTGTTCGGATCAGCGTTCGGGTTAGGATGATAGCAATCAAGCAGTGGAGAGTGGCGTTGACGTGTCGCGCGAGCGGTCTCGAGAGTCTGAAAAGACAGGAAGACACGTAGGAAACCTAAACAGACGGGGTGCGGGGAGTCTAGGAGTTCCGCTCCGCAACTCGAGGCAACAACCGGGGGTAGGTGTGACAGTGACAATTGAAAAAGGAGAGTAATGGAGAAGAGTACAAAGTTGTGAATCCTGTGACCAAGTGATCAAGTTAGTGAGGTACAAGTACACAGAGGTTATGGTGGTGTTGCGAGTTAGACGGGGTTACAGGTCATAAAGGTCATACGGGGAGGAATAATGAGGGACGGGACATTGACTTTGACGCGGTCGTGCCTGAAGTGTTTAATCGAGGGTGTTTACTTTTCAAAGGCGTAGTAACAAACTAAAAAAGCTACAACCCGTACGCGTCCCGCTCCCACGATCCCACGCCTTCTTCACCCTCTCTCTCCACCTTTTCCACCTTGTCTCCCTTTTTATTTATCATTAAAAAGGGTGATGGCGCCCCGTTCCGTAATGTTGGACCCGACTCTCAGGACTCTGGAAACAGGACGCGACTGCTCGTTCAGGTTTTGAGGTTTTGAGGCTAAGCAAGCCTAGTCAGGCTAATCAAGCTAATCAGACGCGCTCAGACGGGCCAGACGGGTCAGGACGTGCAGCCACCAGTTCTCATTCCCACCCTGGTAATCACGGAATGGAATTCCGACCTTGTTATCGACTACTTGTAAACTATGCAAACAACACGAGATTATACGCCCCTGTCCCCTGTCTCCTGTCTACAATCTCTTCTCTTTTATGACATTTTCCGGCGCCCTAACAAGTCCGGAAGCTTGAGTCCCAGCCTACCGTTGAGCGCCGCTGGTGGTCCCGCCGATCCCGAACCTAAGACCCAATGACTGAACGGTCCGTCGCCCTGGCCCATCTCGGGGTGGAGGGCTACGGTACGTAGGAATCGCTGTAACCGAGGACGGCGGTCTTGGAGGAATTCCGGCGACAACTTGTCTGTGTGTGAGGAGTGAACCGCGGTGGGCACAGTATCCAAAAAGGCCAAGTAGGGCTTGTGGGGTCGGATCAACTTACGCATGTGGTTCTTGCCAGGCAAAGTGGGTATTGTTCGGCGTAGATGCTGTTGTCAGTCTTCTTCTGAAGCCAACTCACAGGATACTCCTTCCGCAGCGCATCGCGAAGCCTCACAAACTCGGTATACCGCCGCAGAATCAGCACTGTGGTGCCGCTACGCAGCGCAATCTCAATCTCGTACACTTTGTCAGCCATCTTCTAGCAGCAACTCACCAACATACGCCCCGACTTTGGCGCTATCGTCCCAGCTCTTCCCTCCAACAACCCGCCATCCCTTGATAACCACCTCGGCGGCGAAAGGCGCGCGCCTGTCTCCATGCTCATGCTCACTGGCCTCTCCAGACGGCCAATCAAAGGACCCATCCGGAGCCGGACTAGCTTCCCTCTCAAGAGAGTATCCCTCACTGCCAATACTCTCGTCGACACTAGGCCGCTCTTCCCATTCTCCACTAATCCTCCCTGAAAGCGCAGGCGACACCCGTCCCCCAACAAGCATCTGGACGGTGTGTCCATCCTCAACCTTCCTTGCACTTCTCCAACCCGAAGAATTTCGCCCTCGACTTCCCCCCAATTCGCCATCGACGTCGGGATCACCATCTAATCTCCTCTGTCGTCTGGCTGCCGCGTCGGCAACTGCCCCTCCACCTGCGCATACGCGTGCGAGGGCGCGTAGTCCCCTCACTGGGGCTAGGAGAACCGAGTGGCGCGGAGATGGTAGATCTTCGTGTTCTGTTACTGGTTGGGACGGAGTGTCGGGTCTCGAAGGCGCGTAGGATTCGTCGGAGAGGCAGGGCGAGGGAGAGGGGGAGGGGGTGGGGGATGAGGTGAGGAAGATCAGGGAGGGTTTGGGCGTTGGGTCGCGGGGAGAAGAGGAGGGTGGAGAGGTGTTGGGTCTCGACGGCGTGAACATGCTGCGATGTTGAGAGCGAGAGAGAACTTTGTGGGGAGGTCCAAGCTTGGTTGGGTGGCGGCTTGGTATCATTTGAGCAGTGACGTCGGCAAGCAGCCACTTTGGTGATGCAATCTGCCCCACTCCTACCATTATTAGGAATTACATAGGAAAGGAGAATCTAATAGAATTAGACCGACCGGATTTGCTCCCGCACATCTGACCTCCACTCCGTCATCGCTCTGTCTCACCCGTTTTCCGACCAACACCTAACACCTCTCTCATTCTCGCATCTGGTCATTCGGTTCTTTCTCTAACCTATCCATCCACTCTACATACTCGACATGTTCGGCTTTGGATCGTCCTCCTCCTCGTCCTCCAGCGAACCTGGCAAGGCGCCATCGCGCGAACAGCGGCAGAAGTGCTGGGCTACGCGTGATGCGTTCTTCGCTTGCCTCGACCAGCATGATGTGATCCAGCCGCCTGAGGGGGCAAAGGGGGCGGGAACGGCGTGCGAGGCCGTGCAGAAGGAATACGAGGGAGCTTGTGGGAAGAGCTGGGTGAGTCAGAGAGGGGCGGAGATGAGGATGGAAGGGGGTAAAGGGGTTACGGTGGTGGGGCGCTCCGGAGGAGAGTTGGAGAGAGGCAAGGAGGGAGCGAGGGGAAGGGCCCAGCATGGTCTGGAATGGATGGGGTTTCGAGACCATGGACGCTGGATGGATATTCTGGCCATGTGGACACGACCGAGTTGTACGAGAAGCCACCGCAGCGGCTTGCGTATGTGACACATGCCGAACGGCATCACTGCCCGGCGGCCGGCATCCCAGCATCCTCCGCTTCTCCCGGCCGTCCTCCCCCGCAAGCTGCTCCCCCGCAAGCTGCTCCCCCGCAAGCTGCCATTCCGCACCCCTCGCTTCGCTCGTGATGATAGCGATGCTAATACCAGATCGACTACTTCAACAAACGCCGCGTGCTCGAGTTCCGCCAGGCCGCGACCCTCGCAGAAGCCGCGCGGCAGCGCGAAGAGGCTGCCAAGCGGTAACACTGGCCGCCTCCGACTCGCATCCATCTATGTATTATGACACCACTCCATCCACATACGCTACTCCGCGGGGCGACCCAGATGCAATGCTACTTGAGAAGCGCCTCGACGACCTGGTGTCAGCGAGTCGACCATGGCTGCTGCGATTCGCTTGCGGAACGCTGATGGTCATCCTGCTCGACTTCCGATCGCGTCCGCATGCGCCCAACCCACAGTGTTCTCGTTAATGTTCGTAATGTTGTTCCCGCGGTAGTTTAAGCGCTTGAGCGTTGCGATCACGGTTTTGCGCTCAAATCCCATGTCGGTAAACTTGCGTACACTCGCCTCCGTGAGACCCGCAAGCTCAGCATCGGTCGCGGTGCCGGTCGGGCGCTTGGCGGTGGGCTGTGCATACGTCTGTGCCCAGTGCCGTGCGGTCGCGTTAAAGCTCTCGCGCGACGACAGGAAGTGCTTAGCGACTGCGCGTCAGCAAGGTCGAGCGTCAAGGAAGGCGGTGATCACGATGCCACGAACACGCATTGTGGCTGACTCACCCTCGGCGTCCTGCGGGTCATTGGGTTCGGGGCTACACAGGAGCGACTGAAGCGAGATGAGGGTCGACTTGAGGGTGAGGACCTGGTGTCAGCCAAGTTCCGCACCAAGCACGCACTGGAGACCACTTGTCCTTCAAGATGTCGAGGCAGATCGCGCCCTGTTGTCAGCTCATACTTGACTGACAGCTCACGCTCGCAGAGGATACGTTTGGGTCTGGGTAAGCGCACCTTCATCTTCGCCGCGGGACTCACGGTACACCTTGGTGATAAACTTCATCTTGACGGCCTCGAATGGGTACCCGTCCGGAATGACAATGTCAATCTCGTAATATCCGCCCTCGTACGGTGTGTCTCCCTGCTGTCAGCTCCACGGAAACAAGCCAACTGACTGGTCCTGGGAAGGAGCCGATGAGGTGGAACGGGTTGTCCTCGACCACTGTGGTCAGTGCGCGCAGCGGGAAAGATGGGGAAGACGCACTCTGGATCGAGATCTGGCTGTGCTTGTCTGCCTGGCACGCTGGAGTCAGTGCCGAAGGAAAGGAAAGAGAATAAGGGAGCGCGGAACAACGCCAACAGACGTGTGAGGCGGAAATCGACGTACCCTTAATCTCCTTCTGGACGCGGCGGAGGCGCGCGTCGGCCATAGTGGGTATGTTTGCTCTGGTGGCGAGGAAGAGAGGTGACTGAGGGGTGGCGATGGTTGATGGTTGATGGTCAAAGATGAGGATGATGAGTGAGCAGTGCTCGGGTGGCCATGCGTCGGCTCAGGCACAACAACGGCTTTGCGCGCGATGATTCCAGAGCCCATTAGGGCTTTGCTAATTGGCGTGCCTTGAGTGTTATTAGGATTTGATGTTACGGTGACCAAACAAGGCGCTAATCAAAAAGTTGATGGACGACATTCCTCCACTCCAACCACTATGGACACTGAAGACGGCACCGTCCAGCAGCTTGAGGCTTCCCAGGCCCACGAGGCGCCTATCCAGCCTGATGCAGGGCCATCAACGGGTGTCGCATCAACTCCGGCTCCCGTCTTGTCGAAGAACCAGCAGAAGAAGGCGGCGAAGCGGGTATGTCTGCCTTCCTCAGCATGAGGAAGTTGACAGCTGACTCCAGGCCCGCGCACAAGAGCACAAGCTCGAGAAGCGCGCAGTAGAACGTGTCCGCCGCCGCGAGCGCCAGGCCGAGCTCAAGAAGGGCATGCGCGAGGGAACACTCACCGATGCTGAGCGCGAGATCCTCGACAAGTCGCGCGAGCTCAAACGCGCCCGCCGCGCTGCTACAAAGGGGACGGAGGAGAACGTGTGGCCTGGCGCGATTGTTATCGACCTCGGCTTTGACAGCCTCATGATGGACGGCGAGATCACGTCGATGGTCTCGCAGCTCACGTACGTCTACGCAGCCAACCGCACGGCCAAGTGCCCCGTTTCGACTGTGCTCCACACTTCTTTCTCGCCTGAGACCAGCCCGCGGTTGTGGGACAAGATGGCGCGGGCGCAGTGGCATCGCTGGAACCGTATGTTCTTTTGGGCCGGAGGGGTGGAT
Source organism: Cutaneotrichosporon sp. HIS471 (assembly GCA_030864385.1). Lineage (NCBI taxonomy): Eukaryota > Fungi > Basidiomycota > Tremellomycetes > Trichosporonales > Trichosporonaceae > Cutaneotrichosporon > Cutaneotrichosporon sp. HIS471. The sequence goes on along the minus strand of AP028245.1, from coordinate 448,124 downwards.
GCCCTCTCCACCCGGATGGTGGAGGAGCGGGAGAAGGAGGTCACGGAGGAAATGCCAGTCAAGAGCAAGCCGACTTGCGACGTGCCGTCCTCTGAAGACCTCTCCGACCCACACCTCCCCTTCCCCGCCTCCAGGCAGCTCGTGTACCTCTCAGCAGACGCTGAGGAGGAGCTTTCCACCCTCTCTGAGGGCGAAGTGTACATCATCGGCGGGATTGTGGATAGGAACCGGCACAAGAACTTGTGCCAGGGCAAGGCGGAGGGGCTGGGTATCCGAACCGCGCGCCTGCCGATCGGGAGCTTCATCGAGAACCTCCCAACGCGTAAGGTGTTGACAGTCAACCAGGTAAGTGCAGCGAAACGAGTGTAGCCTGTAGCTGACCCCAGGTATACGAGATCCTGCTGAACTACCTCGCGCTCAAGGACTGGAAGGCGGCATTCGAGGCGGTCATCCCACAGCGCAAGTTCTTCCAAAGCAAGGACCAGAAGAAGGCGGCTAATGTGGCCAAGCAGGGAGAAACTGGCGAGGATAGCGAGGAGAGGAATGAGGGAGAAGAGCTGGACCAGGTCATGGAAGAAGCCATAAAGGTTGAGGAGATGGACGAGGAGGCGGCCATGAACGGGTAGATCACTAGAGTTGTTGAGAGGTAATGCCATGCAGTATCGTACACTTGTACTGTCCACCCTCGGGTCTACGCCTGCCGCTCGGTGTGGGAGAAGTTGGGATTGTTTTCCTTTCGTCCCGACATGCGGAGGAGCTTCTCCTGGCGCTCCTGGAAGAGCTTCTCGACGGCCTGGCGCCCGCGTTCGGAGCGGTTCGCGATGTAGTCGAGCTTGGCAGCGTCGAGGCGCTCCTCGGTCATGCTGAGGTTAGCGTAGTTGACACCGCGAAGCGGGCGGGGATGGAGGACGATAGATGAACGAGAGGAGGACCGGCCTGGCCAAGTTGGAGCGAGGAGGCCCTGCGAGGGGCCAGGAAGAGCGAGTGGCGCGGTGGTTGTGGACATCGGCGGCGAGTAGCTGCAGCCGCTATTCAGGAAACCCGAATGTAACAGCTGAAGACGAAGCAGAGCGACGTGTATATCCCCTCCGTTGCCCGGCTCGCCACCGCGCCTTCATCCCTCCCCCTTGTCCCTCCGCCTTCCCTGCCCTTCCCGGCCCCCCCCCCCCCGCTTCTCAATCCCCTCCCCCCCCCCCCCCGTCAACTCACTGGACCTTGATACAAGCGTTCATCGCCGTATGCTGCGACCCGCACTTGAAAGGCATAGTGACTGTCCGTCCACGCGCGCAGTCCGCGAAGTCTTCCGTCAGCCTCTCCTCTAGCTCGGGTAGAGTTGGCCATCTCGCCAACACCACTACTCTTCGCTCCCTCCGGCGCAGCGACTCACTTCGCACAAGTTCGTCGCACGCAGTCAGGGCGGCCTTCTTGACCTGGGCCCCGACTTCTTCCTCTTCGCGTCGTGAGAGGGCTTCCATGATGAGTTGGGTGATGTCAACATATGTCGACGTCTGTCCTCAGTAGCTTGACTTTGGGTTGATTACGTAAGACTGACTTTTGTACCAGAGTGAGCGTCGATGATGTGGTGACCAGAGAACGAAGATGCTGAGAGCATAGCATATAAAGTAGACCAGGACCTACAGGCATGCATGTCGCAGATGGGAAGGACCAACATCCACTCTGCATACATATGCAGTAGTGTGCCTTTTGCACTGCCGCGCAAAAGGATACAATTCCTGTCTGAGCTGGGGTTCGAACCCAGGAAAGCTATAGCTACCGCAAAATCTTAAAGGGACTTAAGTGCGGCCCGATTGACCAACTACGGGACTCAGACGATGAACCGGACTCGCCCGAATGAAAACCAGAAGGTATATAAATCCTAAAAGATGAACACGTCATTTGATAAGCCACGTGCAGTTTGAGGTATACGCAGAGTAATGTGGTGAAACGAGACATGGTTTCATCCTTGAATTTGCTCTGAAGGTATGTGGCACATTCATCATCAGGTGTGGCAAATTCATCACAAACACCCTTACACCCTAGTTGGGTTGAGAGCAAATGCAATAAACAAGAACATGGTTAATAAACAAGATCTGGCAGCATCGCCACCTCCTTTTGAATAAGACACGAACCTTCCTCCCTCGCACTCTTGTTTGTATATTATATCTCCCTCCCTCTCTTCTCTGGTCATTTGCCACAACCTCTTCAATCTCCAACACGCAGCCACCTCTCTACACCAAACCTTATCACCTGTCACCAAAGTCAGCATGTCCAGATCCAACTCCAACCCCAACCGTAACCTTGACCCCAATACCCTTCCTTCTTCCTTCAGGCCCACTCTGAGCTGCCTTCGTCTTCCTCTGCACGAGGAAGACATCGAAGACATCATCTCTCGCGCCAGGTCGCCAACCTCAGCGCTCCGTGTGGCATCCGTCCCATCGCGCACGAGACCCCCCATCCGCCCTCCACCCACTAGAGCACCGCCATCTCCACCTCGTGCCCTCCGTCTCTATCCCCGTTCAATCACGCCTCCCATGCGAGCCCCCTTTCCGACTCGCGAGATGCTTGAGATGGACGACCGCGCCGGTGGCGACCTCCCTCCTCGAACCAGGTACGAGATCACTGGTTCCACTAGCCGCCCGCAACGGACCCAAGAGCGGAACGACCCACCCCCGCCGTACTCACACAACGATGCGCTCGGCCAACTTCCGGTTATGCCCGTCATCCCTGTCCTTTCCTCTGGCATCCAAGCTCGTCCTGTCCGCGCCGGCCCATCCCGTCCAGACACCCTGTCGCCTCCTCCCTATCCTGTTCTCTCACAGCTCGAGCGCCGCATTTTCGAGACTAACAGCTTCTTCGACGGCATGGACCCCGCCTACGATGCTGTTATCATGAGCGAACTCCGCCTGAAGGTTAAGGTCACAGAACTGGAGGCCAAGGTCATCGAGATGCAGACCAGGATTGATACCCACGATATCGAGCAGCGAGTGAGGACGCGCCGCCTCGAGGTCGCTGAGACACGCCTCCTCCAGGTGGAGGAAGGTCGAGTCGCTGCAGAGGCGAAGCTCCGTACCCTTGAAGCGCGCGGTGGCGCAGCTAGATCTGGTCTCTGCGAAAGCTGCCAGGAGGGAGGCGAACCCTCTGTAGAGCTGAGCCTTATTAACGAATTCCAACGCCTTGACGAGGTGTTGATGAGCCAGAACATGCCGCCTTGGGCTGCTGAGCTTAGGGAGATCCTGGGGATCCCTATCTTGACGGCCCTCGGAACACCATGGAGACCAGCGAGGCGGGCCCCAGCCTCCAGGCCCCCTCTGACGAGATGGCCTGAATAACTTTCAACCATTCGAATATTGGATAGAATGCAAATGTACAGTACATGTACGCTTTATGCTATTATACTTGTGTAATTATCCTAAATAGTCCAACGTCGCCCAAAAGAATCCTCGGTTGGCCTCTCTCGTAAGTCCTCTTCCGTCGCTCAGGTGAACACCGATGTACACGTGAGCACATGTCGTGTCGCCGTAAATCATCACCGACGATAATGCTCCAGCACAGAACTACTTGTCGGCGTAGAGGATGAGAGCCGCATTTTCGTTCTCGGCCTTCTCAAGAGCGCGCTCGAGCTCATCCACCTTGAGCGTCAACACCCTTTCACGCTCCTCCACCTCGCACCGCCGACGGCTTTCCTGGGCCAGTTCTTGCTGGGCGTCGAACACCTCATCCTCGGCACGTCGCCGACGCTTCTCCTCGTCCCGCAAATCGAACCACCGGTCGGTCCCACGGCGCACGGCGACATCCACCCGCCCACTGAGGAACCGGATCTTGTCGAGGAGAGACTCCACCTCCTTGGCCGCACGGTTCTTGACGTTGGCGGTCGACCTCTCCAGCTCCTCGGCGTGCTTCGCGCCGAGATCCGCGATCTCTTTCCGGTGGCGGCGAGCGAGCGCCGCGAGGTTCTCCTCGTGCCTCGCCTCCATTGCCAAAAGCGCGTTGGCATTGGCGTCGGGGAGAGGAGGAAGAGGAGGTGTCGCGGCGCGGGTCGAGTCAGGGCGGCCGGGCCTGAAGATGGCCGCGGTGGCCGAGAGGGGGCTCGAAGAGGAGGAGGAGGCGGCGGAGGTGGTGGCGTCGGGGAGCGGAGCAAGGGTGGTGGCGCTGTCCGAGCCGGGGCGGGTGGGGATGAAAATGGCCGCGGTGGCCGAGAGGGGACTCGAAGAGGAGGGGGTGGTGGCGGAGGAGGTGGTGGAGTCGGGGAGCGGAGCACGGGCGATGGCGTTGTCCGAGCCGGGGTTGACGGGGATGAAGGCGGCCGCGGTGGCCGAGAGCGGGATGGAAGAGGTGGTGGTGGTGGAGGAGGAGGAGGAGGAGGAGGAGGAGGAGGAGGAGGTGGTGGTGGTGGTGGTGGTGGCGATGGTGGTGGTGGCGATGGTGGCAGGGCCAGAAGTGCGCGGCTTGGGGACGAATACCTGGGCCAAGGCCGAGAGGATGGAGAACGAGCGCATTGTGAGGATGAATGTGTGGGTTGGGTTGGTTTGTTCAAGTTTGATTAGAACAGTTGTGCTTGAGAGTGATGATGTTTGTGGAAGGAAGTGTGGATTGAAGAGATATAGAGACCCCGGGAGGCCTTTATCCACCTCTCAGTCGCTGCTTTGCCATGGATCACCTCTCAGTCGCTGCTTTGCTCTCGATCACATCTCAGTCGCTGCTTTGCCCTCGATCACCTCTCAGTCGCTGCTTTGCTCTTGAGTAGAGTCGACGATGGCCGAGTTGAGTGTATGCTATGGCGCATGTCTCTAGTCTCTAGCCTAAGATCAATGGGTCTCGGATCTTGGAAAGACATGCTGTGCCTCATTTCTGTTCTGCAGGTGTTGGGTATTCATTCCACCAGACAAGCCATAATTCGCTCGCACCGCTAGCCATCTTGTTGCTTGGCATACTGGAATGCAGGCACCCTGCCCGGCATTATTGAAACCAATGTAAATACCAAATCGAGCGAGTGTTTCACTCACAGAAACCAATTTAGTGCGTCGGCGCAAGTTGCCCAAAACCTGAACCTCCGTCGTTGTACATCTCGGGAAGATTGTGTCCCTGGGTAGATAACTGGTTTCACCCACAGCCCATTTTGTGTCGTGTGAGCATGTCGAGCGTGGTGCTGTCGGCACGATCGGCACGGGCACCTGTCATTCAAGTCAGGGCGGGAATTGGGAACAAGATCTCGTACTGTAAGACATTTCAGAAGCGAGCCGAGTTCTCCATCCGGTCAAGGTGGTGGCGTGGGAGCCTCAGTCTCCAAAGTCGTTAGTCGTGCTTGGCGGCAACTGGTGGCTGTCTCAGGACTGGCGTCTGGAATATCTGAATCGGAGCCGGCCTCCCATGCAATGCAAGCCCACCTCGTCAGCTCTTCGGATCCGTCATCTCCTGTCTCTCAATGGAACAAAATGCGCAACCCTGGGGCAGGTCTCACCTTGACGCGACACAGGCTATGGTTCGCGCTTACGTGACGCAAATGGTGACCGGGCATCGCTGGAGGCGTCGCTTCCGGCCATTGAGGCGTGGGTCGCTGACTCGGAGGAGAACGTGCACACCTTGCTGGACGAGCACGAGGAGGCGCACGCACCTCCCACATCCTCCCCCCAGGCGATGAGGACGCGCTCGTTACAGTGGGGTTGCACGCTGCAGAGACGCGGGGCCGCTCGCTGGGTGCGCGCAGTCGAAGAGAGGCAGCGCGAGGCAGAGATGATCGCGGCAACCATGGAGGAGACTTATGGGACCGAGATTGAGCGCCGTCAAAATTTCGCGGGGCACGAGCGATTGACGCGCATGGCGTCGCGCAAGGTGGAGCGTTTCCGGGCGAGCCGAGGTGCAGATACCCAGGCCGAAAGTCACAGTTACTACCTCGTCCAGTAAGTAGACCGACCGCAACAGCAAACGAGAAAACCGCGACGAGAAAACCGCGACCACCATTGCGAGCGCACGATCCGCGCCACTTTCGATTGTAAGTTCCTCCTCTGCACGCCTTCCACATAGTTGATCCACTGTAGCGTCCAAATTAATGCGAGAGCTCAGTACTCAGTCTGTGTAGCATGCATCACATGTCGCCTACTTGAGTGGGTCAAAGTCGCCCCAGTCCGTCTTGGCCGCCTGCGCCGCATTCCATGCCGGTTTGGCGACGCTGGGCTGCATGACGCCAGCCGACCAGCCAGGTGGTGGTCGTGGTTGGGACTGGATGGGAGGCGGTACGACGGGCGGGGAGGACATGCCCATGCCCATGCTCATTCCTCCCATTCCTCCCATTCCTCCCATCCCACCCAATCCTCCCATGCCCACGCCCGTGCTCGCTGGGTTCCAGCTGTTGAGCCCCTGCGGCTGGAGCGGTGGGAATGTCGGACTCTGCATCGGCGGTGGCGCGACCCTCGGCGTGACCTTTGGTGCCTGTGGCTCAAGGCTGATGTTGTAGTTTGGTCCCGAGGAGCTGTTACGCGATGGGCGGGGCGGTGAGGCCCGTGTGCGCAGAGGCTGCATAGGAGGCGAAGCGGGTGTCGTACGCATAGGCTGCATGGGTGGTGAGGCGAGGTGTGGTGAGAAAGCTGGGGTCGTGGGTGGGAACGCGCTAGCATTGAACGAGGAAGAGGGCACGCGCGTCGCGCCGAGGCGCGAGGACGATGCGCGGGGCGACGGCGTGTCAGCAACGCTGATACTCGCGAAGGAGGACTGTTGTCAGCTTCTCGACCAAATCCCGAGCTCACTAGGTTGTCGTCGTCCCACCCGTCCATGCTCCACGGGTCGATAGTGGCAGGCGCCGAAGTGGTCGCGCCGCCCTTGACGAGTGTCTCGAAGTCGACCTCGCCCGATGGCGCAGTGAAGTCGCCAGGCGCGCCGTTCGTTGCGAAGGACGTGGTCTGCTCCTCCATCTTGCGTACCTCTCGGAGGTGTTGTGAGTGCTCCTTCTCCACGCGTGCACCGAGGGACTGGATGACGCGCATGAAGCGCGCGAACTGGTCCGCGTTGAGGAGAGGTCCCATGCTCATCACCCACAGCTGGGGGAGGACGAGCGTCGCAATCGCCTCGAGGGACACCTTCTGGCCCATCGCCTCGTGCACACTCAACGTCGCTACCATGACGGCCGGCTCCTTGGTCTTGATCTTCGCCAAGAGGGGGACGAGCTTGGTCGTGAGCGTTGTCGTGTCGAGCGTGGACACCATCGCTGCGAAGCAGTCGAGTGTCTGCACCTTGACGCTGAGGATGCGGGTGCGCGTAAAGAGGATCTGGCGTCAGAGCTGGTCATGTGAAAAAAAACAAAAGCTCAACAGCCTGCGAGAGGGGCTGGACGTACCGCAATCTTCGTAAGGAGAACATTCTGCACAGTCCCGTAGTCCAGGATATCGCAAAGATGCGGGACAAGCTTGAGCACGCGCTCCTGCACAGGGAGATGCTCGCTCTCGAGCGAGTTGTAGATGATGGGCATGACGTCTGCGTGAGTTCAAGATCCAGCAGTTAACTCACTTTCACGGAACTGCGCGGGCGAAGTCTTCTCCTCGAACATCGTGAGGTTGTCGAGGAGCGCTGACGTCAGCTCGACAATCCGAATTGGTCAGCTGGCCACGAAGGACGTACTGAGCATGTTCTGCGGTGGGTCCTTGAGCGCAAACAGCGGTTGGAGCTTGGGGAGCACCACCGCGAAGTCTGTCTTGTCGAGGTTCTTGGAGATCTCGAACACGTTCGGCAGAAGGAACGGCAGTAGATACGGGTCCTTCATCTCCTCGAGCAGCGAGAGCAGGATCTTGCCCTTCTTGAGCCGTTCCGAGAAGTTTGGGAGGACGCGCACCAGCCCTCGGAGGAATGTTGCCTTCTCCTCTCGGGGCTTCGAGGCGAATGTCGTAGGGTCGAGGAAGTTTAGCGTCGATATGGCGAGGGAGGAGAAGAACGGATGTGACGGGAGGGACTGGAGCGTGATGCGGCCCGCTGGCTGGCGAGTAAGGAGACGTGGGAGGAGATCCTTGAGCTCGTTGCTCGCGCGATCCCACTTCGCGCCGCGCGCATAGTCGCGCCGACCCAAGCCGTCGGCGTTCTCCCTCAGTGCCTGCATCGATCCCCTGGTGGCAAAGGGTGGCCGCCCTATGTGGAGAGCGTACAACACGCAACCAAGGGAGTAGAGGTCGTTCGCGGGAGCGAGGGTGTTGTCAAGGGCGTACTCGGGTGCTGATGTCAGCTGGATCTCCTTACCACTGCTCACCGAGATAGTCGAGCTTCCACTGTACCTGTGGCGGAAGACGCGTATCGACTTCGGGGTAGACGTGTTTCGTCGCGCTCCCGTCCGGCTGCTGCAGGGGCAGTACGAGGCTGAGGCCGGAGAGCTTCCAGTCGCCCTGGCGTCAGCTCGATCGGGATGGGGCCGCAATATAATCGTCCTCAGTTCCCCAACCTTAGACTCACTTTGGCGTTGACGAGAATCGCGTCTGGTGACAGGTTGAGGTGCACGCTCCGCGCCTGGGTGTGTAGGAACCCCAACGCGCGCGCAACCTGCAGCGTCCCCTTCTGGATCTCGACCTCGTCGAGGTCCACTTCCCCATTCTTCTTAGCCGTCGCCAACACATTCCCCAGACTGCCCGACACGACTTCGGTGACGAACGTCAACTCGGCGCGCGTCTCCTCGAGGGGCTCGACCATATGCAGCACGTCCGGGTGCCGAAGGCGTGACAGGCCCGTGGCCTCCTTCTTCAGCTGCTCGAGCACCCAGTCGCGTCCAGATCGCACACCGTCGAGTAACCGTTTCTCGAACACCCACACGCTCACGGCCTTGCCTGTCGTCTTGTGACTTGCCCCGACGACCTTCCACAGGCCGACATTGAAGGACTTGGTTCGTGGGGACGGAGAAGAGCGCCCTGACGCTGGGAGATTCGTCGAGGAGGAGGAGGGGGAGGGACCGGCCGAGTGGAGGGTGTATGCGCCGAGAGTCGACGACTTACCGAACAGGCTTGATGCTACTGAGAGCATGTTGGGCAGAGTCGCGAGGTGTGAGATGTCAAGTGGAGGTTCAAGGGTGCCAACACACACGGAACGCGTAGATGACAGCTTAGTCTAAGCCCACGCGAGATTCTTAATTGCATCAGGATTGTATTAGGGATGCATTAAGAAAAGGTTAGTATTATAACAGTCTTCACCTCCACCCCTATTCGGACCCCCGCTAGCAGAAAGTTCAATCTTGGCGATCACCATCAACAATCTCGGCTCTCGACAGCTCTTTCCACCATCCACCATGAACGGATCAAAACGAGAACTCAAGACGAGGTGAGATATCTGGATAATGGTATCTGACACCAGTTTCCGAGCGTCGCCCAACTCCATCCGGCCGCTGTACACCGGCGGGCCAGTCGCGCTCACCCGCGACGGGCAATGGCTGATCACGACGATGGGCGAGGAGGTGCTCGTCACAGAGGTCTCGAGCGGGCGCGGTGTGGCACGCGTTAAGGGGGTGCGTAACCACTATAGCAGGCTGACAGCAGGACACGACGGACATCACGGCCCTCGCGCTGAGCCACCACACCTCCCCTCCGACGCTGATCACGGCCCACGCCTCCCTCAGCGTGCGGTACTACCCACTCCCTGCCTCCCTCCCCGAGGATACCGCAAAGCCACCCTTCCTCCAATACACCAAGGCATTTCCTCGCGCGGCCGGTGCGCCGATCCTCCTCGTCGCTGTGTCACCTGACAGCACGCTTCTGGCGACGGGGAGCAGCGACGGTATCGTCAAGGTGTGGGACATGGCGGGCGGGTACGTCACCCACCTGTTCCGCGGGCACGGTGGGCCCGTGAGTGCCCTTCATTTCTCCTTCCCCACCAACGAGGGGCGGCAGCGGATGGAGCTGTGGACAGGATCCACAGATGCCCGGGTACGGGTGTACGACTTGCGCGATGCGAGTGCGCGCGTGGTCGTCGGCGGGAAGGAGGGGAAGACCAAGGCCAAGGCTGTGCTTGAGAGTCATGTGTCGGTTGTGAGGGGGATCGCCGTTTCGGAGGATGGGAAGTATGCCGTGTCTGGTGGACGAGACAAGGTCGTCCTGGTCTGGGACAGCAAGGGGAAGGTTATCCAGACTCTGCTGGCGAACGAGCAGGTCGAGGCTTGTGGTCTTCTTCCCCTTGGAACATCGGTCGAGGGAGAGCATGCCGACAGGTTGCTGTGCTACACGGCGGGCGAATCGGGCCGCGTGCGCATCTGGGACGTGCTCAAGGGAACGGAAGTTGCGGAGATGGAGGGCGTGGCTGGCGTCGACGAGGTCGACGAGGATGACGAGCAGCAGGGTGTGCTCCAGGTCATGTAGGTCGCTCAGTGGGCCAGCTGACGGCAGGTACGACGCATCCTCTGCGGCATTGGTCAGCGTGCACGCCGACCAGAACATCCTCTTCCACTCGCTCCATTCGCTCGAGTGCGCACGTCAGATCGTAGGCTTCAACGATGACATTGTCGACGTGGCCTGGCTCTCCCCCTCTGGGGAGGAGGCGTCGCACGTGGCGCTAGCAACCAACTCGAACCTCGTGCGGGTGTACGATGTGGGCAGCCTCAATGCGCGCCTTCTCCCCGGCCACAAGGACATGGTTCTGGCACTGGCGCGGAGCGCGGACGGGAAACTCCTCGTCACGGGCTCCAAGGACCGGACGGCGCGTCTCTGGGTTCCGAGGGGTAATGAGTGGGCGTGTGTCGCGATTGCGGAAGGACACGCCGAGGCGGTGGGCGCGGTCGCGGTGGCCAACAAGGGCGGGTTCATGTTCACAGCCTCGCAGGACAGGACAATCAAGATGTGGGATCTGTCGTCTCTCTCTCTGGACGAGGACGTGCATGAGTCAGTCAAGTTGAGGTCGTTGGCGACACTCCACATCGCGGACAAGGATATCAACGCGCTCGACATTGCGCCGAACGACCGCTTCCTCGTCTCAGGCAGCCAGGACAAGCTCGTCAAGGTATTCGAGATCGAGCACTCCTCCTCTTCTGGATCGGTGAAGCACATCGGAACGTGCAAGGGGCACCGGCGTGGTGTGTGGAGCGTGCGTTTCTCGCGTACGGACCGGATTGTCGCTTCCGGTGCCGCAGACCGCACCATCAAGCTCTGGTCTCTCGACGACTTTAGCTGCCTCAAGACGTTTGAGGGGCACACCAACAGCGTGCTCCGCGTCGACTTTATGACGGCCGGCATGCAGCTTGTCTCGGCAGGCGGAGATGGCCTGGTCAAGCTCTGGAATATTCGTAACGAGTCGTGCGTGGCGACCCTGGATGGGCACGAGGACAAGGTTGGTTGAGGAGGTTGGGGGCTGGGAGGCGGCTGATGCTGGGTTATTGCTGACTCCAGGTGTGGGCCCTCGCCATCTCTCCCGACGAATCGACAATCCTCTCCGCGGGTGCGGACAGCGTCGCAACCTTCTGGGACGACTCGTCAGCCGCCGAGCAAGCCGAGGCGAACGAAGCCCTAATCGCCAAAGTGCAAGCCGAGCAGGACTTTACAAACTACGTCGCGGTAGGCGACTACCGTCGGGCAATCAAGCTCGCGTTGGCGATGGGCCATCCCGGCCGTCTCTTGAAACTCTTCCGCACGGTTTTGACGGCCGCGAAACCGTTCGCGTACTCTCCCGAAGAAGAGGAGGAGATTGACGAAATCGAGCGCGGACGAGTGGCCGAGATCGATGCGGTTATCGCTGGGCTCAGTGCGCTGGATTTGGTCCGGCTACTCAAGTGCGTGCGCGACTGGAACGCGAACGCCAAGACTAGCGGGGTTGCCCAGGCTGTCCTGAATGCCGTTGTGCGACTGAAGAGTCCCGACGAGATTATGGGGGCTTTTGACCGGGTCAATTCCAAGAAGGAGAAGGAGGAGGAGGAGGATGAGGAAGAAGATGAGGAGGAGGAGAAGGCAAAGGAGGCAAAGGAGAAGGCGCGGAAGGTTGTCGCTCCCACCATCTCAATGCGCGAGTTGCTCGATGGGTTACTCCCGTACTCCGAGAGGCATATGGCGCGCGTCGACCGTCTCGTGCAGGAGAGCTATATGCTCGACTATACGATTTCGGAGATGGATGGGGGGATGTTTGGTGCTGAGGTTATGGAGGTCGATGTGTAGATGTGTAGGATGCATAGATGAGGCTGGGCTGGGATGGCATGGGTCCTGTACATTGAGGCTACATATCTACACTGGCATGTACACTCTCGAGGCTATATTCAATTAATTGAATCGCCCTCAAACAGAAACATTACGAATGGGGTAGGTTGGCTGTGCGGCGAACGACGCGCTCAGACGGAAACGGTACGGTTGGTGTCGGTTGTGCGGCGAACCGTCTCAAAAATACGGAAGAGGGCGAGCACCATGTTCCCGCAGTAGAGGAGAAGAGCTACGACCGATACGGCAAAGCACCCCGCCTGGCGTCTACACACCGATCGCGCGAGGCCTCCGAACTTGAGCTTTTCCGGCACGGGGATGGTAGTTTCAAAAACCGCAAAGCCTGGGAACAGCGCGTTCGGCGTATTCGTGTACTCGATACCGTGGGACCACCACGGCGTGAGGGGCGTACAGTCGAGCGGAGTGTTGATGTAGTCGTTAATCGCCAATGTTGCACCCGAGCTCCATAACGCGATGAAGAGGAGGTCGAGACAGACCCAGAGCATTTTCGAGCGCAGGCCCCACAGACCTATTGGGCGACCATAGTACTCTCGATATATGGCCGTTAAGACGTGTACGATCGTCAGGCTCGAGTAGGCGATAATTAGCGTCGTTGACGGCCCGATGATACCGCTCAAACCGAGCTGATCTATTTTCTGCCGAATCGTGATGCTCAGAGCTAGAAGGGTTACTGCGATCGCGAGGTTGAAGAGTCGGATGTAGATTGTCACTCGGGCGTCGAGGAATAGCATGCGCCGCATGCGTTTACGCCAAACGAGCCGGTCGAGGGGGCGTACGCTGCGCCGGCGCCCGAACATCCCCACCTTCTCCGACCGCGTGTCGTCAGAGTACGGACACTCCTCGTCGATTCGGTCGAATGGGTTGACGCGATCAAACGGGTTCGTGTCGGGGTCTGGGGTTGGACGGGCATTCTCTCCCCAGCCTTCGAGGACGGTTTGGTCATGGTTGAACGTGGGAGCATGTGCGCTAGGTGTGGGAGGCATCAACGCGGGCCGATAGCGCCGTGTACGCCGGTTGCGCGTCTTGCGCTTGGCGCGGGGCGGCGCGTCAAGGTTGCTCAGGTCCAGGTGCAGTTTCGTCCTCGGCTTCCCGGTCGACGTGTCCGTGTCGTTCATGCTCGTTCTGCCAGGCGCACTGCTATGGCCATGTACACTTCCGTTGCCGTGGACGCTCCCGACGCGCCCGTGGGCACTCCCGCCGTTACCATGCACACTCCCGTTCCTGAGGGAGATGGTGTCTGGCTCCTCGACTAACTCGTCTCCGTGGTCCGAGTGCCGGCGCACATTGGGTGGCTCCATCGAATGGCGACGCGGCTTCTCGTCCTCGTCCATCAACCCGTAATGCAGCGCCTGCTGCCACGAACCGGCGTGCGGCCACCCGCTTGCGAAATGCTCCGAGACGTTCGCGGGGATACGTAGCCGCAGGTTTTGAGTGTTGAGGCGACGATGGCGAGGGCGCACGGCAGTTTCGGCCGCCGTGTCTGACTCGGCTGCCACCTCGTCCCCGCCCTCTTCCGGCAGCGGCCCGTGAAGCGCCGGCCACAGACGCTGCTTCGCACGCACGCGCGGTGATGTAGTGCCAATGGCCTCCGAGTCGGTGAGTGCGGTGTCATCCTGACTCCGGCGCTGAGGCATCGACAGGAAGCGCTTCGGCTTTGGTCTCCTCGTCGTCGATGCCCGCGGGGTGTCGGTCTCGTTACCCGCATTGGGGTTACCTCCGTCGTAGTTGAGCTGAAGCGAGTTGAGTGTCACATTCTCGTTCGGCTGGTCTTCGGGGATGGGAGCCGATGTCGACCGGGGTCCGAGATCCTCAGCTAGTGGTCCGAGGTCCTCCCCTTGTGGTGGTGCCTCAACGACGTCAGTCGAGCCATGAGTCCACGGTTGTCGCAGTGGGCGCGGGTGGAAAATGCGTGACGCGGCCTCGCGGGCACGTGTCGGGGTTGATGATCCACCCGAGTTCTGGCGCGATGGGGTCGAGGAAAACGGCAGGCGGCGGCGGATCTTCGTGGTAGCGCGCCCGGAGTCGCGCCCCGACTCAGCGCCGGAGGCGGCACTGTGGGCACTCTCGTCGTGTGTCTCCGAGATCGACCCCGTGGCCGGAGGCGGTGTTGGGCGCTCATTCCACCGCGATCTGAGCTTTGCCACCCCATTCTGTGTAAACGTCCACCATGCAGGTTCGTCGTCGTCACTCGACGACTCGTCGTCAGAGTCAGGATCGTCGCTCGAGCTCCAGTAGCTTCGGAAGCGACGTCTGCGACGCTTGGGGTGCTCAATGCGCGCAGTATCGAATGTCGGGTAGCTCTCGGCCGTCGGTGTTGGTGGATCAAGCAATGCCGATGCTAGCGGTCAGCGTGTGTTGGACAGCAGGGCGATCATGACAACGTACGGGGCACAGTGCGGACCTTGCGGGTCGTGGATGTGCTGCCACTCATTGTTGTGACAGCTGTCGGAGTTGGGCTTCCCACCTGGGTCGCCTGAGTCGAGGTCGTCGTCGCGCGCGGCCGCCCCGGTTTGAGGAGGGGCGGCGAGCCTGATGGCCCCGCGTGACTTGTCCCCGCTGCACCGATGTCCATGCGAAAGGTGATGGGGGATGGGTAGAGGGTGAGGATGGATGATGATGACGATGTTGTTGTGGAAGAAGAGGTCGTGTGAGATGCCCGATGATTGTGGCTGTGTGGTCCGGGGGCTGGTGCGAGGTATAGCCAAGGGATTCGATGATGCGATTCCAAAGGGACGCGACGTTTGTTTTAGAGTGGCGACATTGGGTGGTGCAAGAGCCGAAAAAGGAATGTAGAAGAATGAGACTCCTGTGGCAGGACGAAGAAGTGAGGGACGGAGGTGAATGGAAGTGTAAAGGAGTGTTAGGAGTCTGGATGAGATAGCTAAAAAAAAAAAAAAAGGACAAGAGAGAGAGAGAGAGCGAGAGAGAGATATGTATGATGGTGAAATGGAAGTGACGTGTTGTAGTGAACTTAGTAGACGACTAGTACTATAGTTTCTACAGTTAAGAACTGTTGTACGTATGTACGTATGTCAAGCGAGGTCGCGATTGCCTCGGCAGGCACGGTCCCCCTTTCTCTCCTACTGTGCCACCATACCTAATCAATAACAACAACAACAATAAAAAATTGTATTGGATCCAAGGTGAGAATTAGTATTTGTATTAATTTGTATTAGGAACAGTCCAATTACGGAACCAATCAGCGGCAAAAGCACCCATTTATATCATAGAGGAGGAGGGAGGGTGGGAGAACGGGGAGTGGGTCATGGTTGTTGCGACCCCTGATCTGTCAATCATTCTACTCATTCTTTACATCTACAACTCAAAACCCCATCCCCCTTCGTGACTTCCTCACCATCGTCATCAACGTCAACAACGCCTCCAACACATTCGCCATCACATTCACCACACCCACACCCACACCTACATCCACACCCATACTCACCCAACGCTCTGGGTTTGTATATCAGCACACCCACCCTCACCTTTGCTACGCCTTTGCGCCGCCCCTCCTTCTCCTCTTCTCCTTCCACCCACATCCAGTCCGCGCCTACCAACACTCACCTCGATCGCCTCCCCTCCTTCCCGACAAGTCGTACATCCCCTCAAGCATCCAGCAAACATTGACACGGCCCTTGGCGAGCTCTGTGTGTGCGATTGGCATCGTCATCGCTTGCTCACACGGCTGGTCAACTTGGGCAGTCCTAGCTCATTGTCTGTGTGGCCCTTGAGAGACTTAGCCATTACGATTGCGAACCCATCTTCACCCGCCTCTTCCAACCGTATGCTCCAGCACTTCCCTCATTAATCACTTCGTCGACCGCTTCTCCTGCCGTCGTCGTTGTCACACAACCCCATCCTCCCCCCCCTTGCCACCATGGCCTCGAGGGAAGACGCGGACGATCCGCTCGATCGCGGGCCCAGCCAAACTCCTGCGTCGCCGTCACCTTCTTTCCGACCTCGGCCCCTTCAGCTCGAAACACCACAACGTCGTCCGTCTCGGGGTCCTGCAACCCCCACATCCGATCAGTCGCGCGGCCACCATTGCCGAGGCTCGTCTCTGACCAGCCCGCCGGCACCTCCCGAAGACTTCAATCCACCCGCCGACTTTTCACCTACAGACTACGCGTTGCAGGGTATCCAGGCTCCTACTTCCACTCCGGCCGTACAGCCTGTGAGCTCGACGTCATCTCACTCGCCCCGATCGTCCCTTGGCTCCGGGGACGATGTTGCGACATCACCATTGGTCATCGGCAGGCCATCATCCACTCCTATCGAGGCTTTGCGCCAACGGCCGCAGATCTTGGCCATGCAACGACTGTCGCAAGAATCGGTGCACAAACTGTCGTACAACAGCTCGCGCTCCTCGAGCAACGACGGATCGGACAGCAGTGACGTTCTCGCGGCACGACGGGACGAGCTCATGTCCCAACTCCTCACGGCCGAATACGATCAGGACATCGGCAAGCGGTCGTCGGGCGAGATGCTCACACGACGACCGTCAACGCCACCTTCTTCCGATTGCCCTGTCGAGGTCAATATCATTGGCGCAACTCCTTCTCATTCCTCAACCCAACTAACCGAGGACGCGCTTCGCGAAGCTCAAGTGGAAGGGTCTTTACGCCGTTCCCCCTCTGGATCCACCAGCAGGGACAACGACAATGACGACGGTGGGGCCCATGCGTGGGACAGTGTTGTGAGTAACCACATCGTCGTGCCTGTGCGTCGCTCATTGTTCAGTGGCCCGCGCCAAACGCGCAACCGGTTGTCAGCTTTCCGCTGCAGCCGGCCACGGCCTCTCGCTTCCCGTCAGCGCCAGTGTCGCCATATGTTACGCCCTCGTTCTCACCCGCAGTGGTCCAGGCCACTCGTCGCTTGTCGTCGTCGCCTCCTCACTCACCATCACCGCGTACGTTCAGTGAATCGGTGGTGTCTGGCGGGGACCGTGCAAACTTGGGTTCGAATCAACGCGTGCCTCAGGCACCGCGCGCTGCAGCCGCCACGGCGTCATCGCACTCGCTTCGTTCCGAAAAGTTGGCGTCCCGGAGCCCAACACCAAGCGCAAGCCCTGCGCCGTCCTCATCGCCGTCGCTATCCCCAACGGGTCTCGAATTCGTCGTACCCACACCCGGCAGCCCAGGCGGAGGAGTCCGGAGTAGATCATCTTCATGGGTGGCTGCGGGGCCTCCCGGTGTGACTCGGTCACAGACGTCACCCACAACCAACAGTGGAAGGAGATCGCGTGGGGTTGAGAGGTCTTCCTCCTTCATCAACCAGTTCCCAGAGTTGGCTCCCCCTTTCATCTCTGGCAAAGAACTGGCATCTTTACCGCATCTGCCTCGTCGTCTGTCGGAGACTGCCATCACACGCCGGTCCGATGCTTCCCTTTCACTCAACAGCGACGTGGGTATGTCGGCCACCCTTTCCTCGCTCATGTTGCCCGACCACGACTCCCAAGGAACATTGAGTGTGCCAACTGTGACGTTGCGGTTGCCAGCCATCACTCGGCCCAGCGGGCCTCGCCGGGCCCATTCCGCACAGGACGCTCTCGACACTCGCGCCCGTATTGCGGCTGGCTTGGCCGGAAGTCCAGCTTCACCACAGGAGGAAGACGCCTCCGAGACATCAGAATCATGGTCTGAAGCGCATGAATCACAGCGTCCTTCTACCCCACCTCCTCCCGACCCTATCACGTTCGCGTCCCCGGCATTTGCCATGTACGAGAACGCGATCGAGGACGACGTCGATGATGAAGACATGGTGAAGCCGTCTTCACCCGTTCCGAGGGCGACAGGTTACGAATCCACTGTTATGGATGACACCCCAGCCCCTGGCCCGACAGAGAAAATCGATACACCGCATCCCGCTCTTGCAGGCGGCCTCGTCGACGAAGGAGATCTTCTACCCAGCAACGTGTTGCCACAGATCGAGTCGGATGTCACCTTCGACGACGAGGGCCTCACCACCCTGGAGCGCATCTTCCTTCTCTGTCGAAGCGAGTATTCTTTCCATCGAGCGTATGCGGCACGCGTGCTTGGGGACCTTCTCGGAGACGTCGACCCATGCGAGTCGGTTGAGTATGTTCTCCCTCTGGTCTCCAGCTTTTCGCTCGACGAAGACGAGTCAGTCAAAGAGGCCTTCGCCGCAGACCTCCACAGAGTTTTGTGGTACTTTTTCTCTGTGAGTAGAGACATATGTTTCATCACGCTGACGCTGAAGACGTGCCAGGTGGTCATCAGCGAGGACACCACACAGTATGAGACCACTGCTGCGTCCGACCGAGACGACGACTTGTCACGGAGCTCGACCAACATGCCTGAGAGCGTCTACCATCTCGACCACGTAATTCGGACTCCAGGAAGCGAAATGCCCCGCGACAAGTTCGAAGCCATGTTCGCAGCAGCGGCGGCGGCGCAGCCTGCAGACGACATTAGTCATCCTACTGCGGAGACGCACCAAGCGACCGACGGCGGATCTCCTCGCGATGAGTCGCCTGCGATCACTGAGGGCACTTCAAGCGGTACGCTGACCTCTGAAACAACGCGCTCGACTAGCCATGTGACCGATTCCGGGACGGCCCCCACCAGCGTCTCGTTCCCCCACCCAGACGAGGGTGAAGAAGCCAAACCACCAATGCTGTCTACCGATAGCGACAAACTTTGGCCTGGCGACTACGAAGTGGTTGAAGCTCCCGCCATCAGCGTCGACTTCTTCCGCCCAATGCTTGGAACACTTCTTCTGAGTCACAACCCTGCTGTCGCAGACCCGGTTCGGGCAGGTATTGTCGCGATCATCTCCCGCTTGCGCGGCCATGGTCTTGTGACTACCGAAACCTGGGGATCAATGTCTGAGCTGGAAGACGAAGACAGAGTCAAGACGTTCTTGTCGCAGACCGGTCCCCACGCTCACGTATTCAAGGCCTTCGACGGTACCGCAAAGTCTCTGGTCGAGCAGGAACTGCTGCATGGCATTGTGTTAGGCATGGGCACACTGTCCACCGACGTCCCTGAGTCGCTTTTTGACAACTCGGTCGAGGTTGTTGGCGACGACGACGAGGAGTACACAATCGACCGCGCACGTGACGAGGAGCTCTTCCGGCAGCAGATGGTCCACGAAGCGGCACTGGGCCGTGCACTCTCACTGTCGCTCATCGGCTCCGTCTCGGAGATGTACCCCGCTACCGAGGTTGAACAATACGGCTTCATCGACGAGGTCATCCGCGGGTTAGACGGCGACGTCAATATGCGGGCGGAGGCCGCCGTCGCCATGGCCGCCGTCGTCAAGGCTGCGCCGGAGGAGGCCATCGATCGCCTGCTCCCTGTATTTGAGCTCTACGCAAATGATGAAGACGACCAGGTGCGTCAGGCCGCATGTGTTTGTCTGGCCCCACTGTGCAAGCGCATTCCACAGGACGCCGCGCGCCGCCACTTTGCCGTCCAAGCCATGACGACGTTTATGGCTAGCGGCGATAGTGTGCGCTATGCTGCGCTTGAGGTTCTCGGCGAGGTGATCTACACCTTTGACTCCGACCCGGAGGGCCCACCAGCCGAGCTGGTCAGCATCTTCTGCGACGACCAGGAAAGCGATGGAAAGGACTGCGACTGGGATGTCGTTGCCAGCTACAATGTGAGTCTCGACTAAGAGCATGGCCTGACACCAGTTCCCGGGCGTCTGCCTGACACTGGGCGCCGACCGCTGGTCCGAGCTGCGTGAATTGTTCAAGCGTATCGTCGAGCGCGCTGGTGAGCGCGTGTTCCGCACTGTCTCGGCCTTTCTCCACGAGTTAGCGCGCATCCTCAACCCGGAATGTGTGGCTGAGGATATACTTCCCGTCTACCATCTGTGCCTCGAGCTTGGCGACGATGTGCGTGAGAGGATCTTCGAGCACATCGATGTCCTCATCTCTCGGCTGCCACCTGCTCTCGGGTGGCAGTCATTCCTGCGCCTGTCCAAGTCGTGGAAGGAAGACCAGCTCGGCGGCTGGCGTGCGCGCGAGCAGTTGGCACTTCATATCCCGTCCTTCCTGGAGACATTCCGCGAGCACGATGAGGTCGCTCTCGTCCTCCACATGATGCGTTCGGCGCTCCTCGACAAGTTCGCTGCCGTGCGCGACGCAGCAACTTACGCCATCCCCAGGACGTATGACATAGTCCAGCGCAGCCAATGCTCGGCCACAAAGTTTTACGATATGCTCCTCGAGTTCTCTCATTCTCCGAGATTCAGGCAGCGCTTAACGTAAGTGCCCCTGTATGATGGCATATGTCGATCGCTTACAGTACCAGGTTCGTCCGGTGTCTCCGTGAATTTATGCGTCCACCGCCGAACAAGCGCGCCTTTGAGCAATTCTTCATGCCTGCGCTCGTGCGTCTCGCGACCGACATCCTCGATGTGCGCCTTGGCCTCGCAGGAGCCGTCGCCGACCTGTTCATCCTCGGTGCCTTCTACGGCGACAAGTCGATTCCCATCCCGTCCATAATTCGGGGCATCGTCAAAATCCTGCTCGAGGACGAGTCGGTCGATGTGCGCAACGCACTTTGCGAGATCGGAGTGGACCGCTGGGTCAACACCGACTCGTCTGTCACAGCTGAGGACGTGCTCGCGTCCGAGGCGGCAACCACCGACAAACCCGAGAATCTCATACAACGTGTCGCGGTCGCGCTCTCGGATGGACCACCTGAAGACGAGCGGTTAGCTTCGCTACACAACCGCGCCGAGGTTCCGTCGCCTGCACTGCCTGCGATGCCCCAGGACCAGAGTGACCTTCTGGGTAGCGTGGGCGTCGACCCGTTCAGTGAGAGCTTTGCACGTGCGCAGGCTTCTGGCGTCACGAGCGTGCGCTCCGCGGCCGATGACATCCTCGCCGCAGCCCACCGTGCCGTCACCCTCCCCGAGGGGCTGGAGGGCAGCCCGCCATTGAGTCCCACCCTACCAGGTGTTTACTCCCCGCGTTAGTCATGAACGTCGGCGTCGAGACGTCGCCTCAGCAGTGGACAAACCACTACCCATCCAACCACCACATAATTCATCCACCGACACCAACACCACCTGCATTATCCGTGTCTGTCTTGCACCAGTTGCATCTGCAACTTATCCTACGTCCCCACGCCCATGCGGCCACTGTATCCCGTTACCTGTCAATCTATAGCCTATGCACTGCCTGCCAACACTTCCTTCCCATTCACAGAAGTTTGATCAATAAGTGTCGGTAACTCGGAGTGGCATAGCAGGACCAGAGGTAATCAGACCAGAGGTAGGAGAATTAGAGGTGGTAGGATTAGGAGAGGTAGCCAGACTAGAAGAGAGACCAATAGCACGTGTTTGATGGGCTCGAAGGACAGAGCCGACCCCAGGGTGTGAGTTAGGTACTGTGCTGTAGATGTGACCATAACTGGGACTGACTCCCGGCGGCAGCAGCGCAGTCTCCTGCATGGTAGGCGCGTTGCCTTGCCGAACCCGCGACCCCCCATCGCGTCCAACGCACCGATCCATCGAAGCCTGCAGCCTGCAACTCAGTAAAATGCGGTACCAAAGTTGGCGTTCCAATACAAGGAGTGCAGACGATTATACTGCTAGTTAAACTGTACATGTTTGGTGATGTTGGGGATCTCTCCCTCTCTCAAACCACTGTAATGCTCTACCTCTACCTTTACCTCTACACCTCGACCCAGAACCGCCCCTCAGACCAAGGCGTGCTCACCTGCTGGTCGTGCAGACCGCCTGTACGGCCGCCCCCGCCCACCGCCTTACCCACACGCTCCATAACAGCCAGCCCCAGCCCATCATCACTACACCCCTCGACGAGAATGGCGCCAACGCCCGCGCCCTCGAGCGCAAGCAGCCCGTCGAAGAGGGCGTGCGCGGCGCTCGTGGCGTCCTGCCCCAAACTCCGGCGCTCGAGAGGCAACCCTTCGAGCGCCTTCGCCAACGGACTGCCTTCGTAATGTAATAACCCGACGCGCTTGCCGTTGGTGAGTGCGCTCACGACCGCCGCAGCGTCGGTCGTGAGACCCACCACTGGTGGCCGGGGGAACACGTTGGAAGGCAGCAGCAATTGCACGGGCACGGTTGGCGAGTAGTGCCTGTACTTCATGCCTGGTGTGGAAGGTGGCAGGTCGTCCGTCTGCGGCTTGGGGAGACCGGCCCCAGCGCTGCCCTTGACCCAGGGCCGGCCCTGGAGGAGGATGTCGGTGGATCCGCCAAATTGGGCGTCGACCTCGGCGACGACGCGCGCAACGTCTTCAACCCCCAGGCCTCCGGGCCGGAGCACGTTGACGCTCCCGCCGCCGCCCTTTTTCCATCCCAGCGCGTCCAGGACCGTGCTCTCTACGCCCACGCCGCATGGCCCACCGTCGAGGATGCAGCCGAGGCCGTCGCGCCCATCGAGGTCGTGCACGACATGTGCGGCGCGTGTTGGAGATGGGCGGCCTGATGAGTTGGCACTCGGGGCCGAGATGGGGAGGTCAGCAGCCGCGATGAGAGCAAGCGCTAAGGGGTGGCTTGGCATGCGGATCGCGTTCGTCTGTGGTGCAGGCGGTGGTGGGGGGTTCGCGGAGGGGAAGAGGAGGGTGAGAGGTCCAGGCCAGTACGCCGAGATCAGGGCGTGGTAGAGCTCGCTGAGCTGGTACCCTGGTGGGAGGAGGCGTTGCAGCATGTCGAGCGAGGAGACGTGCATGATAAGCGGGTTGTCGGCGGGGCGGTTCTTGATCGCGTAGATCTTAGCCGTCGCGTTGGGATCCAACGAGTGCGCGCCCAGGCCGTACACCGTCTCAGTCGGGAATGCGACCGTACGTCCTTCTCGCAGGTGCTGCGCGGCGATGTCAAGCGAGGGCTTTAGTGCTGGTCCGGCAATGATGGAGGGCGATTGCAGCTTGTTCCCTTCGGAGGGGCTGATGCTGACGTCCGCGACGTTGCACTGGAAAACAGGTGTCTTACTGAACCCTGGTGTGGGCGTCCCAGCGAGGACTGGCGTGCTCCCGGCGCCGTTGGCTCGAGTGGAAGCGGCGGGCGTGGGCTTGTAGCCCAGCGCCTTGGCCAGAAGCTTCCCGTAATGCTCGCGTGTCGTGCGCTCGACATCCGCCGTCGCTTCGCGGACCATGACGTAGAGGTCCTCCTTCCACATGGTACAGTCGCAGCTCCGCGTCGCAGGGGCCCGCCCGATGACCTCCATGATCCCACTGCCCGCCGGGACGCGCCCTTTTCGCTCGTTCTCCGGAACACTGGGGTCGAAAAACCACGCAGAATTCTTCTCCAAGAGGTCAGGATACGCCCGGCCAGCGACGTCGAAGATGTCGACTGACACTTCGCACCCCTCGCGGTTCAGACGGCGGTAGTGTAGTCCCTTGGGTGGGGGCCAGTCGGGCGCACCTAGGGCAAACGAGTCCGACAATTCGTAAATGTCGCCGTAGATCATACAGCGCCACATGTCGTTGACGCTACCCTTAACGGTCTGATTCTCGAGCGCGATGAGTCTGCGTGAGCTGTTGGCAGATCACGAAGCTCACCTGATGCGGAGGAAGACGCCACGGTCCTTGGCGCCGGGGCTTGGTGGGAGGAGCGCGTCGGTAGGCAGGCTTGCGCGGGTCTTGCGCAGACGCACAACATCATCCATCCACAACCGCTCGCCCTGGTACCACATGCCTTGGTAAAGGCTCTTCTTGCGGTTCTCTATGTCGCTCAGCTCGGCAGGTGAGAGCACCGTGCCGCTCGGCAGCGTCTCGAATTTATCCGTCTGGGACCAACACGACGCGAGGTTCTGCTGTCAGTCAATTCTAGCCAAGACCCACCCTAGCCATTCGCAACGCGACTCCTAGGCGTAACACCGCCATGTCCCAGTTGGAGGGCATTTCGGAGAACTTGATGCGCTCACCCCACCGCCGCTTCCATCGCCCCTCGAGCTTGGTACCCTCGATGTCGGTCTCGTGCACGGGGATGTCGATCTGCGCCTCTCGCTCGATGCCCTCGTGCAACGCGCGCGAGCTCTCCTTGCCGATCTTGTTCCACCCCTCGGTGCCGCCAAGGAGCTGCACACTGGTGGAGTACGGCAGCAGCTCCGACGTGAACTTGGTGATCTCGTGCGAGTTGGAGAACATGCCAAGAGGACGAATGCTATGCTTGAACGAGCTGGTGGACTTTCCGCTCTCGTCGACCTTGGACACCTGCGTAATCGAGGCAACCAGCCCTGGCCAGTGAGTGACCTCGGGCAGGTCGCTGTCCTTGGGCGGCGTGATCGTCTCCATGCGGAAGAAGACGAGCTCGCCCTTTCCTGTTGTCAGTCGCGTAGGGCACCCCACTCACGGTATCGCCGCTTGGTGAGCTCGTCAATAGTCCGCTCAGGGACGACCACCGCGTCATGCACCTCTTCTTCTTCGAGACGCGTCTTCTTCGCTCCGGGCGCCATGCCACCCTCATTCGCGCGCTTCGTGCGCGCCGCCTCGCCCTTCTTCTCTTTGGCAATGGCCGACTTGGAGTTGTACTTGCACTCGCACTGACAGTCAGCGACATACCCGGCCCGACGCACAGTGCTGTGGTCCTTGAGGTCCTTGGAGAGGTCGAAGAGCCAGGTCGCGTGCTCCATGAACTCATTTGGCGAGCGGAACTTGGACACAGGCGAGCCGAAAAGATACACGTCCTCGCGGACGCTCTTGTCGGGCTGTGGCTTCTTGTGCACATACAGCTTGTACCCGTCAGGCAAGTCGATCTTGGGCTTCTCTGTCGTTAGCCCAGCGCCCGGAATGACGCACTAAGCCCATGGATGCCAAGGACCTTCTCAGCGACATGCTTCCCAATCTTCTCGCCGTACAGTGTGTACTTTGCGTCGTCGCTGTGATTAGTCTGACCCCAAGCCGGTGACTCACAGGGAGAGCGGTTCGAACCAGCCAGTGCTGGTAGGCTTGGTGTAGGGAGGCCAGCGGTCTGACCTCCCGTCCGAGCGCGGCCAGACGAGGCTGGTGTGTGAGGGCACCATGGCCTTTCTAATGGCTCTGAGAAGGCGGATGATGACGGAGAGGGAAGGTATAGATTGCTTGGTTGCCTACCTTGGAATGCGTCCAGATTGTTGCTTACTATACGGTAGTTGGGGGGGTCAAACAAAACCACGTGTATTTTGCTTCCTTCCTCCATCCTGGCTCATTGCAAGCAAAAGTCGGATTCGACAGTGCAAGCATACAACCCACTCCGACCGTCCAACGCCGCCCCCGCCTGCTCCGAGACCGAGAACAGCGCGCCCCACCATCCTCCCTCCCCATTCCGACGACTCGACAT
Source organism: Cutaneotrichosporon sp. HIS471 (assembly GCA_030864385.1). Taxonomy (NCBI): domain Eukaryota; kingdom Fungi; phylum Basidiomycota; class Tremellomycetes; order Trichosporonales; family Trichosporonaceae; genus Cutaneotrichosporon; species Cutaneotrichosporon sp. HIS471. The sequence goes on along the minus strand of AP028245.1, from coordinate 422,712 downwards.
GTTTCCTTCCGCAGCGCTGCGCATGATCGGCCTCAAAGGCCGCATGGTGGTCATCGACAACTCGGGCGCGACCCTCGCCGAGTGCGTCAACGTCCTCAAGGTCAAGACGAGGAAGAAGAGCACCGGGTTCGGGACCGTTGGTGCGTGTTGCACCTACAGCCGTGCGGAAGCGCGACCACGGACGCGTTGTGGAGGATGAGGGCGGATTGATTGGAGGGGAAGAGAAGACTCAGATCGGAGACAGAAGGCAGCTCCGAATCAGACCTCGCATGCGGTCTTGATGGGGTCTACCAATCTCTGCCTCCTCTCTCTCCGCTTGCTCCTGCCAGTCGCGCTCTGGTCCGTTCATCTTGAAAGCGCTAACTCCAGGCGACGAAATCGTCTGCGTCGTGAACAAGGCGCGTCCCGTCCCGCAGCTGACGCCTGGCGCTCCCGCGCTGCAGAAGGTGCGCAAGGGTGACGTGCGCCGGGCAGTGATTGTGCGCACGAAGAAGGAGGTGGTGCGGCCAGACGGACGAGTCATTCGGTGAGTCAAAGACTGTCGACCTACTGCGAGCTCAGCTGACACCAGTTTCGACGACAACGCGTGCGTGCTGCTTAACGCCAAGAGCGAGATGCTGGGTACACGTATCAACGGTGTTGTGTCGGCCGAGCTGAGCAACGACCCCAACAACCGGTGGGCAAAGATCCTGGGTCTGGCGACGAAGGTAAGCTTGGTGTGACGGGCTGAGCTGACAGCAGATTGTGTAACGCATTGCATGTATGGCATCCCCTCAGCGATGGAACAGGTGGAGAAGTGGAGAAGTGGAGTGGCGTAACTGAAGAGGTCGAGATGGCAGACTGAGGGCCAAAAGAAGGCGCCATGGGCAGCTGCTCCGTTGCAAGCCTCGTGGCGTGTCCTTGCGGCATGTGTTCCGCTGGTGATGTCGCCCGCTACCAAAGTGTGGTGCCCTTGGAAGCTTGGAAGGAGAGGAGTGGGTGACAGGTGGATGAGATGGTTGAAGGGTTGCAAGTTCGTCGGGCAGGATGCGACGACGTGGTCAGCTCCTATTGTGGGCTTACGAATTGTCAAGGAGTTTGACGCCAGAGGTCAGGTAATGAGATATAAGCAACCTTCGGAGCAAGTCCATTTTGATCAACTGCAATTCTCGTCGAAAACTGTGAGCTTGGGGTTGCGGTGGTGCCTTATGAGACGACAACTCACTGCTCACTAGGCGGGCACAATGCGTTTGCTAGTCGTGACGCCGATGAGGGCCCGAGCGGTGGCGCGCGTCCGTGCCACGGTGACCCTTGTTCGCCGCGAGCGGCGGTCACGGGCAAGGGAATAGCGTGGGCCGACGGGACGATTGAGGTGATGAGGTGATGAGGGAGAATAAGGGAGGGTGCCAGAGTGTTCATGTGTACATGTTTACGAAAAAAAGCAGTGAGGACTCAATACCCAAAAGTTGATGTGGATTCGAGTGGCGATCCGTGGGTGGCGCATCTGAGGATATCACTTCTATAGTGTCACAATCTTAGTCTTTCCACATCTCTCTCTCTCTTCTATCCTCCTTATCATCTTCTCTCTTCATCATCACTACTTCGTCCTCCTTGATCCTCTCTTCTTCCTCATCACCTCCTCTCGTCACAATTGCCGCCCTCTGTCCTCACCCTCCTTGCATCCTTCCCTGGTCTGGTCCACGCAAAGCCCATCACAACGCGACAATGTCCGTCCCTGCGCAGGGTACGTTCCATCCTCCCCCTCCCTCATCCCTTTCACCTTCCTTCCTCATCCTCATGTGTTTTTATGTGTTCCTCACCCCAGGTCGCCAGCCCGTTCGGCCCGCGCGCTCGACTTTCCGCGTGCCCGGCCGCGCCGCACCATCACCTCCCGTCGGCGTCGAACCTGCGTCAGCGCGCATACCACACCTTCCTCTCCAGCTTGGCCCGTTACCCAACCCCCCGCTGCAGAGACACCCGACCGTGCCGGCGCGGGCGTCTACCAAGGGGCACGTGGCACGCTCTTCGCTGTCCAACACCGCGCCGACCTACACTCCGCACTACACCTCATCATATCTCTCGTCGCAGCTCTCTGCGCAGCAACTCAATCACCTCGCGGCGCAGCAGCTCAGCACGCAACAGTCCAACGCGCACCTCAACGCGCAAACTTTCATCGTCCACCCTTCGCGCCATCGTTCGCTCAGCATACAGAGCTATCACGCGCTCATGCCCGAACACGCCGCCGTGGCCGACCTCGCCGTGCCCGAGGAGGACGAGACCGACCTCCCGTACAGTAGAGGCGGAGGCGAGCTTGCCGTCCGGGCCGACCACACTGGGCGCCGATGCAGTGTCATTGCCATCACTCCAAGCGTTGGGCGCAAGGCCAAGTGCCACTACGACCCGTTTGCGCGCCGCCGCACCCTCATGCAGCCGACAAGCCTGGCGGACATTGACCGCGACTCGATGCTCTCAAGTTATTCGTCTGGCGGGGCGAGCGGCGTCTTCGTGCGCTCCGAGGGCTCGCACTGGACCGTCGTCGACGAGGGGAGCGTGCGCTCGCTAAGCAGCGCTAGAATCGGACAGCTTGTTTAGGGCACATCAGAGGAGACGGGGCCACACGGCCGTGTATACACTTAGTCATTTAGTCAGCACATGTGAACAGTGCCTTGTATAACGTCAGCGCCCGTACTCCGTGAGCGGTCAGTACACAATTCATCCTGTACAACTCTACGATACAGCAAGATATTCGAGCTCGGTGTGTATTACGCGCTTCCCAGCTGCTGGCGCTTGACGCCGTGCAACTCCTCCAGGCGCGCACGCAACTTGGGCACTTCGACGAGGCGCTGCTCGAGCTCCTGCTTCTCCTCCTGCAGTGCGAGGCGCTTCTCGGCATCGAGCTCGGTGAAGATGTACCCGCCCATACCGTCGTACTGCAGCACCATCGAGTGGTACTTCCACAGTGACGCGCGGTGACTGACAGTCATCATGGTGACGCCGAGCTCGGTCGCGTGCTCGTACATGCGCTTCTCAATGTCGAGCGTCACGGCGGAAGTGCACTCGTCAAGAATAGCGTACTGGTGTGAGCTCATACACCAAAAATGCCTCACCTTGGGCTTGTGGTAGAACAGACGCGCCATTGCAATACGCTGCTTGTCGCCACCACTGAGAGCGTCACGCCATTCCCGCACAGCGTCCCAGCCACCCTCGCGCTCGACCATACCGCCGAGATCCACAACATCGAGAAGCTTCTTGAGGTCGTCGTCCGCGACACCCTTGGCTTCCATCTCCTCGGCCGAGTCGGGGTAGATGATCTGGTCGCGCAGCGTGCCTGCGCACAGGTAAGGCCGCTGAGGGATGTAAGTGAACTCCTTCTCGGGTGGCTTGTAGACCACTCCACCGTAGACGGGCCACAGGCCGCCGAGGATGCGGAAGAGAGACGACTTGCCGCACCCGTTCGGGCCGACGACGAGGAGGTGCTTGCCCGGCTCGACGTTGAAGCTCATGCTCTTGACGAGAACGTCGCCGTTGGGGCTGATAAGTGGGACGCTGTCGAAGCGAATCACATCCGACTCGATGATCTTGCCGCGGCCGCGGAGCACTGGTGTCAGCTGTGTCAGACTCAGACTCACTCTTCGCGTTCTCCTCGACGCTCGCGCTCGAGACGAGCTTCTTCTGGTACTTTCCCTCGCGGACGTCGTCCATGGCCTCAATGAAGTCAGAGACGCGCGACGTGTATCCCGCGAGTTCGGCCAGCTCCTTGTACGAGTACATGACGCGACCAAATGCGTCTGACGACGAGAGAAGCAGACGTCGGTTGGTGACGAAGCCTGGCGTGAGTGTTGTCCTTCGCTTCTAAGTTCGCCTCGCGCACACACCTTCCGTTCGGCTCCCCATGGTGCCGGTATCCATGCCAAGAGCGCCGCCAAGGAACACGGGAAGCGCGCAGATGACAAGGCCAAAACTGCCCCACGCCCACTTGATGACGCCGTCCTCGGCCATGCCATGCCACACGCGCGTGCGAAGGACGCGGTTGATGTGCTTGACCAGCGCAAAGTACCCTCGCTCGATGACGTTCTTCTCAAACTCCTCGCCGTGGTAGAACGCGATCTCCTCGGCGTTCTCGAGGAGGCGAGAGTGGGTGTAGCGCAGCTCGCCCTCGAGCTTTCCCTCGTGTGCAGCGTACTCGCCGAAGGGCGGGGTAATGGCGCGGACTGGTGTGAGCGAGAACGAGAAGAGTGAAAGCGCGTAAGGGCCGGCACTCACGCGCCTGGGCTGACAACTGCACAAGTGCTGTGAGGAGGACCAGGCCCTCGGCGCCGACGTTGCGGCTGAGCTGGTAGTTGTAGAGGATGACGTCGAGGACGGGCTTGGCGATGTTGCTGTACACCTCTGCGAGCTTGTTGCTGAATTGCTGCACATCGACAGTGATGTACTTCTGTCAGCTCTTCCCAAGCTCAAACCCCACCTGATCGGCGTTCTTGATTCTATCATCGAGATTGCCGAGCTTGTAGTACATCTTGAAGTCGTCGCCGTCGGCCTCCTCCGAGTCGAGATACTTGATGAGGAGGTGTCGGGTGAGGCTGCCATCAGTTTGGTGCGGGCATTGGTCGCCGCATATCAGAACTCACCGTGTGCGATACGCGAGACTGAGCTCACTCTGAAGATATTGGATCATGCTGTTGGTATAGGTTGCCGGGATGGCGATAGCGCAGAACCTTACGAGGTTCATGACGAGCAGGCGTGGCTGGGCCGTAACCAGGCTGGACACGATACGGCCGTCGAGGTCGGCCAAATACAGCGAAAGTCCTGTACGTGCGAGGAGGAAGCAGGTGTGAAGGGCGAGCATGCCGGCCTCGCGGGAGCGGATGCCGGGGATGACGATGCGGAGCAACTTCTTCAGGCGCTGATGGAAGGCTGGGTCGGAGACGCTCGCTCGACCCTTCTTGCGCCTCCGACTTTTGGAAGACGGGCGCTCACCCACGTCTTTTGCCCCCTTTCCGGTAAGGTTTACGCCTGCTGCGACGATGCAGTAGATCACAAAGCCAGCGGTGAGGACGCGCTGGACGCCGGTGCGGTGCTTCATGTAGCCGTCGAGGCCGGCTTTGAGGCGCGCCTGCAGCTCGGTGCGGGTCTTGGGCGCTAGGACCTGCATCGCGCCGAGAGATTAAGGAGTGTGCTGATGATGGATGAGATGGAGAAGTGAGATGGAAAGTAAGTTGAACAAGTGACACAATTGAATGTAGGCTGATGAAGAAGGGGGAGGGCGGGAGTTGTGACCGTGTGCTCAAACCGGGGGGTTTGGTGCGTCATAGCCGACTTTCCGGAATCAACAGGTTTAGCAGACTTTCCACGCAACGACCACGACAATCGACACTAAGACTGCATGCAAACACTCAAATGGACTACTGATCTTCTGACTCTGATGCAATGACAAAAGGCGACTGACCTAGGAGCACGGCCAGCGTGCCCCATTTAGATTCGCCTCCTACTCAAAGTAGATGTCGGTGACCTCGCCGAGCTTCTGGTGAACAAGGTGGTTCTTGTTGTCGCGGTTCTTCTTCTCCTTGGACCCCAGGTCCTTGGTCTCGCCCTTGACCTTAAGCTCGGTAGCCTCGGCCTCGATCTCCTCAAGCTTGGGCTGGTTCTCTGAGCTCACGAGGAACTTGACTGCGTCATATTGGATGGTCATCTCGGCAATGCGGGACTCGAGGGCAGCAATCTGGGCCTTGTACTCGTCCTCGTTCTTCTTGGTGCGGTCGCGGACGTGAGTGAGCTCATCACGCGTAACCTTGTGAGCACTGAGCTCGAGAACGAGGTCGAGGCGCTCCATCTCGAGGCAGCGCGTGGCCTCAGTGGTCTTCTCCTCCTCCTCCTGGAGCTGAGACTTGAGGGTGACGACATGGGCCTCGGCCTTCTCCTTGGCCAGGGTGTTGCTGAACCGGCCCGCGTTAATGTCCTCGCGCATAGCGTCGAGTATGTCACGGCTCTGCTCGTGCGCCGACCGCTCGATAGTCAGCTGCTGGAAGAAGTCGAACGCGCGGCCACTGTACGTGCGAGCCTCTGCCTCGGCCTTCTCGGTCTTGACCTTGGCTGCGGCGAGCGCCTCACGCTCGGCCTTCAGGTCGTTGACGAGGCCGACGTTGATGTTGCGCACAACCGCGAGCTCATCCTGCAGCGAGTGGGGGGAGAACGGCGGCTGGGGGTGGGAAGGGGGAGAGTGGACGGGAGAGAACACGTTGTTGGGGTTCATGCTGTTGGTGGGTGGGAAGAACATGCCGTTGTTGGGGTGCATGTTGTTCATGGGCAAGAAAGGTGGGCCGTTGTTGACGTACATGCCGTTCATGGGCGGGAAGGACGCGCTGTTGCCGTTGAGAGGGGTCGCGCTACCGGCGGGAGACTTGGTACTCTGCTCCCCAGGAGTACTGGAGCGGGTGCACACCGACTGGGGAGGCGAATAGCGGACGGGCGAGCTGTCCCTGCTCTCGCTGCCGTAGTGCTTGTCCATGGCCGCGTTGAATACGGCATTACCGTTGAGGCGGAACTTGCGGGTGACGGAGCCGTTGCCAAAAGAGCGGCGGTTGTGAGACTTGCGTTCGTCCTTGGTGAGGTGGCTCACGTCGATGACGCGGTCGGTGCGGATATGAGAGAGGGCGGGAAAGTCCTCCGTGACGGGCTTGGAGAGGTTGGCGTTGGTCATCGAGTACGTCGAGTTGATGTTGGGGACGGGGTACAAGGGGCCGCTGCCTGAGATGAAGGGGGGAGGCGAGTTGATGTTGACGTAGTCGACCATGGTAAACTTGATTACTTGGGTGTGAAGTTGGTGATTAGGAGGGCGGGTTGACTGGAGAGCTGAGCGCTGAGGAGTATGCGGAGACTACTCACGTTAGGATGAGTAGTGAGCAGTGGATGGGGAATGGGAGGACAAGTGCTGGGTATTTAAGCCAGATTAAGATGAGTAGGAGAGCATCTCGACGCAGGCGGCGACGTGAATAATGGACATGAGCTCGAGATGTTCACCTCGCCATGTCCCGGCAGGTTACCAGAGACTGCTCGGTGTTGGCCCGGCCTGCGGTGCATGCAGCAATGGACCGTCGAAACACTTGAATGCGTTGCGTCAGCATGTCGTCTCTTTGTGTTTAGTGATCAGCACAACTTGTGACTGACGAGCGGTAGAGGGATTCGGTGAGAGGGTGCCACAATGAACATCAAAAATCAGGTGACTGTCTTGCACTGTGTATCTGTACTGTATGATGGGGCGTAATCGTCTGGGTGTTTTGTCTCCAATGGCCTCTGATGGTACAATCAACAAGAAATCAGCAACTAACTTGTGCAGTCTCGTCAAGATCGACACGAACGCCTCGCTCTCAGCCCCAGCAGCACTCCTCCCCGTTCGGTACTGTCCTGATTGTAGCTTGTTTACAGTCCAGAACGTTTCCCAGACGAGGTACGCAACTCGACGAGGTATGCAACTCCAAACTACAGTTCTGAAAAAAGCTTGCGCGCACGCTGAGTCGAACAGCGGTTGGCTCAGATGCAAATATACTCCACAACGAACAGTGATAACCACCTACACTATACACGCGTTACTGGATATTTATCAACAGTGATAGTCTGAATATAATGTGTTTTCCGAGCTCTCCGTACCAACTGTGTTGCATGCTAATATAACCGATCAATGCCCTTGTCTTTAAACTTCTTGATGGGAGTGGGCTCTCCAGTATCACACAACCTTGTGCCCTTGTTCTCTTGCTTAGAACGAAGTAGAGTTGTCCATGCCGCGGACAACGCCGTCCATGCTGTCCTCGGTGGTCGAGGTGTAGTCGAAAATCGAGTCGGTCGCCTCAAGGGGCGGCAGGTCCAGCGAGTCAATAACGGTAGTGGGCGTGTTGGGCATTTTGGGCTTGGGGTTGCGGGCAGCGGGGCTAGGGGAACCGGACACCTTGTGGCTGTGGTAAAGAGGCTTGATCAGGTTGTTGTACTGGTTCTCCTTGTCGTGTGTGGGGGGTGTCGACTGGAGGCGGACCTTGGTGGGCGTGGTCTGGCGGGGAACAAGCTTGCGGATCGGACTGGGAGTACCCTCCAGAGGACCGAGAATGCTGCGGGCAGGCTTCATGAGAGGCAGGGACTCCATGACGATATTAGGACGGGAGTTCTTGGTGTCGTCAGGCTGGTTGGGCGACCGCTGCTTGGTGATAATGATGCTGTCGCGAGGGACCTTGGGCTTGCTGTTGATGATGCGACCGTTATTGGGCTTGTTGTTGGCGTCTGTGGTGCCCTCATTTTCAACGGCGTTGAGGTCGATTTCGTCAAACCTGTCGTCCAGACCCGGCCGCATGCGCGTCATCTCGCCCACGCGGGTGTAGTACAGTCCCGCCTGCTGGCGACAAACCTTGATCTCACCCTGGAGGCTGGCCACCTCACGCTCCTTGTCCATCAGCTCAAAGTCCATCCGCTGAGCACGCTGGTTGGCCTCAGCCAGTGCACTGCGAAGAACCTCAACCTGCTGGATGGTGTGGGTACCGCCGAGGCTCTCGATCTTGTCGTTGAGAGTCTGGATCTTCATCTGGAGAGACAAGTTGGTTTTAATCAGCTCGTCGTTGGCCTCGCGGTAGCCGCGGATCTCGCCGCGTTCGTGGTCGGTGCAGATATCTTCGTTGGTACGGAGGCGAGCGTTCTCCTCCTCCAGCTGGGCGTTGCGGGTGCGGAGGGCGGCGTACTCGCGCATCTCAGGGCGAGAGATAATGCGGAGGTAGTGTGCCATGGTGAGCTGGGAGTTGGTGAGTGTTAGTTGCGCTGGGTTGGGGTTTATATGTTCCACGGCGCGGGTTGTGAGATGTTTACGTTGGCGCGAGGTCTTGCTGTTTGGCGTTGAGAAGCATGCCTGTGTTTAATGCGAGTGCGAGTAGTTTTGGTTGACCTGTCATGGATGCTTGACGCTGGACCGATCCACATTACTGAATTTAGCACGTGGGCTAAGCAACACTGTTGAGATAGAGGGAAGTTTCGGGAGTTATTGCAGACTGCACGGTATTGTAGGATGCATGGTGCATGGGAGTGGGAATGTAATGCCTTGTATGGATCGTAATGCCATGTAGTGTACGAATGTGGAGCTTATATTGTGTCTGTTAATAGTTGCCTATTCGATATGTGCGTATGGTCAAGCTGGGTGGCTGACCACTGAAGGTAGCTTGACAGCGTTGGCATCTGAAGCCACGTCTTTTGCAGATTTCTTCCTTCTTCCTCATTCACCTCACCTTCTTCCAATTTCCTACGTCCACCATACAGGTCGTCTACCTAGCTGTCTAGATTTCTGAGCACCGTCAACACCCCATTCCCATCCTCTACTCCTACCTTTTCGTGAACACATCCCTACGTAGCCCGTACCATGTCCAACACTCCCCCCACTCCCGCAACTGCGAATCGCACGGCGCTCCCTACGCCCACAGAAAACATCCCAGTCCTTACCCCCACTACGACCTTCGTCCCTCCACAGGCCTCCTTTGCCCGGATCTCTCCCGTCAACCCAACTGTACCTTCTCCCCAACAAGAGCTCGCCAACTACGCAAAGTGGAGACAGACGGATGAACCGGCCTCGCAAATGTCTGGATACAAGAAAGAGGCCGACACGATGCGTGACGCCTTCCAGCGCGAACTCCACGAACATAACAACACGAAGCGAGAACTCGAAGACGTGCGTAACGCCACCAACGCCAACAAGACGATTCTCGCCCATATGCGTGTGAACAATGTCCACCAGCTGGCCGAGCGGTGCGCGGCTGCCACGTCGCGCGCTCTGGACGCCGACACTCGCCTTGAGAGGGCAGTTGCCGATAACAATGGATTGCGGGACGAGTTTAACCGGATTGCGAACGACGGCTTAGACCGCGAGCGGCGCTTTTTCGAGAAATCCCAGGCCAGGGAGTTGCTCCTGGAGACGCGTGTGGGTGATGCTTTAGAGCGGGCTGAGCGCGCGGAGCGCGAGGTCGCGGCTCTGAAGGCTGCCGACTTGCAGCACCGGCAGGCCACAAAGAACCAGCCAACGCGGGTCGAGTTGATGGAGAAGCTCACCAAGCTCAACCTCGAAAACGACCATCTGGCTCGGCGCCTTCGTCTCCTCGAGACTGAGCTCAAGAAGCGCAAGAACGTTTCCTCCAGCTCGAAGTAACCTCGCATTCGAGCAGCCACCACGCATTGGAGCAACAACTACGTCAATGAGCAACCAACTCATAGAACTAAGGAAACAGGCGGGATAACTCGCATTGATGTTGAAGTTAGTCTTGTGCCGGAGGTGTATGCATTAGCCTTGTAATGTCTCCATTCATCCCTCCCAAAACGTTATTTTGTTGACGTGCAACTCATCTCATCTCATCTCATTTCAAGCAGAGTTCGTACAAAAGTCGGGTAAAGGAAGTCGCAAACAAGCCCTACTTTATCAAGTCGTGAGGTATAACGCAAGACAATGGGGGCCTAATTGGGAAGCGAAGTGTCGCGAAGGCGCTCAGAATTGCGAGCAACGTCAGCGGCTAACTGGGCCCGGTCAATGCCCTGCCGAACCTCGTCGACCTCGACATCCGCGAGCCATTGCAAAACTTTCTGGCGGACTTTGGAGATGTCGATGATGTTGCGATCCTCGACCCCATCTTCCTCTCCCAGCGTCTGATGAAGTTCGCGACGAATCAACTCGAGTTGTAATTGCAACTCGGACATATCGAGAGTGCGCACCAAGTCGACGTGTCTCTCCCCCTGTCCCTCTCCCTCGATTTTCTGGCGACCAAAAACCTCAAGTCCTGTATGAATCTTAAACATACGCGCGACGTCCATGCCCCTCTCACCTGACGGCCAAAATAGGGTATCGGCCGGCACGCTACCACTCAGCCACGCAGCCCGGGTAGAGTGATACTGCCGCATCTCGCCAGCCTGGCGTTCCATCTCGCCTAGTCTGCGAAGCCGTCCGTCCGCGCCTGGGCTGAAGTCGCATAGAGCGTCTTCGAGGTGGTTGATATAATGTGCTTGTTGGATGTTCCAATGTTTGGCTGCAGCGACGTGGGTTTGCGTGAGGGTGTTGAGGGTGCACTGGAGGGGATCAGGCCGGCGGGTTGGGGGGGGTGGGGCTGATCTCGACATTTTGGTGTGTGAGAGGTTGGGAGGTGAGAAGAGAGAGCGTTTGAAGGATGTTGGAGAGAGAGAGAGAGTTGGAGAGTTGGAGAGTTGTAGCTGAGAAGAGGTTTTTATTAAGCAAGAGGTGGTTGGACTTGAGATGGAATGTGGAATGTGGTGGTGGGGAGAAAAACAAGTCGCGTCAGCTTTGTGTTTCTCTCAGTCATTCTTCACCCTGGCAATCGTGATGCCATCAAGAAACAACGTTCAGGGTTCCCACGGTACGCATCACATACCGCATCAATGTTGGCCACTCACACTGCCTTGCTGGAGGACTTGTTGAACGTGCAGCTGGAAGCTGTGTTGCCGTGTTCTCTCCGTCGGGGTAGTCACGAAACGCTATGCATCATGTATGAAACACTATGGGGCCGTATCCGAAATAGCCATGGCCAGTGAGAGAAAGGTCAGCGTGTATCGGGGCCGTAGAACTAGAGGGAACCGTATGAGAATTTCTACGGGGGGAGCGGGGGTTGCCAGAGGATGATGGTGTGCACGTTAGACTTGTTGGGAGGAGAAAGGGGCCACGCGTTCCAGAGCAGGGGTGGTGGGCATGGACGAGCCGGGGTCCTGGGAAACCTGGGTATTGAAAGGCGGGTGCCGAGTGGCCTGTTCGAACTGGCGCATCTCCTCGCTCAGTCTGTAGGCCTCCGCCTCAGTTATCGGGACCGGGATGGTGGGGACTTGAGCGAGCTGAGTACGGTTGCGCTCCTCCTCGGAAAGGACGTAGTCGCGTAAGGCGTCCGACGCGTCCCTGGGGCTCGGGTCGACGTTCGCGATGTCAACGTTCCCGATGTAGATGTCCGGGCGGCGGTCGTGTGGACGCGAGGCGAAATAACGCTGGAAGTGAGGCATGATGTCCTTGGGGAGCTTGCGTACCGGTTCCTCGTCGTCGTCGTGGGTATTGTATTTGGACGGAGGTGTCATGTTGTGGACCTGGTAGTTGCGGACGGTGTAGTAGTCGACCATAAACTGGGCGTGGAAAATCCGGGGCTCGGCGCCTTCTGGATCGGTTTCCATACGGCCGTACTGCTCGTCCATCTCGCTGTGCCAGCGGTACTTGGTGTCGGTGTACCATTCGTCGATTGTGATAAAAGGCAGCTCGTCGGTCAGGGGAACGACCGGACAGTCAGGGTTGGTAATAATAATGGGGTCGTTGACATGGCTGGACTTGTGACGCTTAGCAGGCGAAGCTTGGTCCGACGGCATGTTAAACAGGTACAGTACAATGAAGGTGATGGAGTGACAGGTACAGTAAGATGATGAAAATAGTTGAGGTTCGAGGTCGAGGATGTTTGTTAAGTATTGGATAGTGCGTATGAATGGAGTCCAGCCTCCGCTATGTTTTGGAAATGGGACATTGAGGTGCGTGGTAATCCGTCGTCGAATTGTGTCTCTACTACGCCACTGAATTCACACCCGACTCACACTGCTTGGAAAAGTACTTCACATTCAATACCCATTGTTTCATCTCTCGTTACGGGCTACCCCGCCACCAATTTTTCAAACATGGCATATCGACAATTAACAGATCGACAATTGGCAGATCGACAATTCAACAAGATCATAGCCGAGCTCGCAGTCTCAGACATTTTGCCCCCTTTGATCTCGACTTGGCGGGTCGCGGAGCAGACATAGTATACGCCGTGCCCAGACGCGAGGCGATAGTCCCAGAACGTCATTGACTGCCCTCGATCCCCTCGGTGTGACTGACGGAACAAGGGCCGCATCAGTTCTCATGTACCCATACATGTCATGATCCTTGTGACTGCCACACGTCTCCTGTCATATGGGCTCAGTGTCGCGTTCTCACGGTCCCAGCACCCACTTTCATAGTACAGTACATACCAATCATTCCTTTGATAGCCACTCTCGGCCCATGCCCCCTGCCTGTCCTATATGAGGCTGTTTATCCATTGTAGACTCATTCAACGATGGATCAAAAGTCTACCCAGACCACGAGCAACTGCTTAGACCCGGTGTCACACTTACCAAGCCTACATCTTGTCTCTCGTCATCCCTTGTGCCCTCCGCCACAGTCCTATCGTCCATAACTGCCACTTTTGCCTTGCGCACTCCCAGCGTGTGGCACCGGTGCGGTTCACGATAATAGAGGTACATTGTCCAATTATCCGCATCATTGGCGATGACCCGCTGCAAAGGGGGTAGCGACCTTCGCATCACTCTGCTGGTATTGCGCGGCGAAGCAGGTGCAACATCTATGTTAAACGGATCACAGCTGTTAAGCAGGGCGGCACAGTGATGCGAGCAGTGAAGTGATGTTGCGAAACCGGGAGTGATGGAGGCAGTGGAATGATCACGCTGCCCATTGTTCACTCCATCTCGCGCTTCTCGCCCCATCAGTCGCGGTTGGACAAAGGATAACATCCTAACCCTCTCCCGTCTTGCCAAACTCCTCGCCTTCATCATCACCCACCCTCCCACTATCCCCCGCGGATAAAAGCCTACGCATCAACTCATCGATCTCTCGACTTCATTCTCCATTCATCTTAGCTTCGCCCCAGCTTGACTTCTTCCGTCTTCCTTCCCTAGCCCTACACATATCTTGACGATGGCTCCAATGCGCACATCTCGCCAACATCCCAAGCCCAGCAGCGTCCCGGGCTCACGCACGAACGATATGGGTCAGCAAGCCAGCCCTGCCGGCCACAAGTCTTCCTCGAGCCCCTCCAGCTCAAGCAGCCCGAGCTCGATCCGCTCCTCGCCCCATCCACTGCAGATGACAGTCTCGCCCTCATCCACGCCGTCGCCTTCACCCCGAAAGCAGATCCGACTCCCTTCCTCGCCCCACCTGATGGTGGACATTACCCAGGACCTTGAGAACGAGGACCTCCCCCCTCCCCTATCGACCGAAATGGAAGACGGGCTTTTACGTCCCCCAAGCACTGTGTGGCGCGGGCGTTCCAGTTCGCCTTCCGTCTTGGGATCTACTCGAGCCTTACCCTCCGTCTCCTCTCAGACTTCTGTCACACCCGCGGGTGGGCCCAGTCGCCACGCCGCAGACGAGTTCTCCGATGTTGAGGACGTTGTCTCCTGGGCGACACACCACATCCCGTTCTCAGGCATAAGTGGTTCGGCTTTTAACCTTATCCTTGAAAGTTTCCCCACTGCGATGGCCGCTGTCCAGCGGCAGGAGGAGACTGGGGCGCCGAGCAGTCCCAGCCTCTTTGAGCTCGCCACAGTGATGCCAACACTCCCCGGCAAGCAGACCGACAGCTGGGAAGCGGCGGAAGCCAACGGCAAGGTCGGTGCCAAGACAGTCAACAACAAAAGCCAGCAGACCGACGACCTGGGTGTAACGGCCCCCATCGCATCCGCTGAGCTCCCCGAGGAGGCCAAGATTGAGGTTGGTTGGATTCCCCACCGCCTGGGGAAGCCCACAATGGCCACGATGGCTACTCTTTTCGACCCTGTCATTGGTGACGATACCCCACTGGGAAACGACAAAGACGTCCCGGCCAAGAACAATGGAGGTGTCCAATCTGGCGATGCCGCTAACCCCGCCTCCAAGGCCCCTGACACGCCCTCCAAAGTGCTGCCTCCGTTTGCTCGAACTCCCAGCCGGCCCAGCCGGTTTGGACGTGCGACAATGCTGGCTGGCGATGCAACCATCATCGCCTCCAAGGCCCCTGTCAGGCTCCCAAAAGTGCGGCCTACGGTTGTTCCGGCTGCCAGCCGGCCCAGCCGGTTTGAACTTGCGGCTATGCGTACTCCTTTCGGCCGCATCAAGGACGCCGACGTCGCGGAGGCCACCGGCAGTGATGTCGTACAAGACGGCAACAGAGAAGGCGCACTCGCAGACGACAAAAACGTTGCCAAAGTCAGCGACGACGTGCGGGCTCACAATGAGGGCAGAGTCATTTCGCGCACTTCCCCTTCGCCCACGCCTGCCAAGCAGGCGCCCAGCGAAGTTAAAGCGACTTTCCGCTCTGCCGAATCGCCCACGCCACCCGAGCGGGCCAACGACCAGGGAGACATCGCTCCCCACACTGATGGCTCCCCCACTCCGTCCCCCCCGCCCAAATCAAAGCTCACCTACGACTCGGAGCGCGTCGCACGCCTCGTTCGCCCCCGGCCCCGCCTCTCCCTCCCGGGCGCCGGTGCGGCCGCCTCCGCTGAGGGTCTCAAGCCCACTCCTCTGAGCGCCAAGGCCAGCATCGACACGGCTCTCGCCGCACTTTACTTTCCTATGGTGATCGGGCTGGCGTGGCTGGTCGTCTTCGGATACATCGACGCGATCGGGCCCAACGTTGTTCACCTCCACACCGGCCTCCGGGCCCTCGCCCTCAGCCCCGGTTGGTGTCTTCTTGCGCTTGCCGCAGCGGGGACTGTCACTTACGCTGCCGAGCTCGCGCGCAAGCATCCTCTCCTTCTCGCAATCGGCCCGGCTGTCGTTTGGGCAATCATCCGGGGCGCCCCGCCGCGCCGCAGCCCCTTTCCCCGGTTCGATGCTCGCCCAACTCTCGGCCCCTCACCCAACGCTTGGGGCTGGGCGACTGTGGGCGACTGGGGAAGTTGGACCGGCGACTGGTCCCACTTCTAAGACTCTTTCGTTAGCTTTGTACTTGGTCAGTGGTTGGCACAATCTTGCCTATGGTTACGATGTCATTCACGTGAACACCCGTCAGTCCAACTGCCCTGCCCCCGCCTTGGATTGGTCTTCTATCCATGCATGAGCCCAGTCTACTACACTACAGTAACGCTAATGCGCTGCCGCCCACCAGCCATGCTCACGTGGTCACAGCGCGGCGCGCGGCACATCGCCCTAGAGGCGCTCGATGACCATGGCGGTGGCCGCACCACCACCGTTGCAGATGGCAGCGACACCCTTCTGTCCGGGCTTGAGGGCGTGGATGAGGGTGACGATGATACGGGTGCCGGAGCAGCCGATGGGGTGGCCCATAGCGACAGCGCCGCCACGGGTGTTGACAATGGAGTGGTCGAGGCCGAGGACCTTCTCAGCAGCGACGCCGACGACCGAGAAAGCCTCGTTGAACTCCCAAAGCGCAATGTCGTCCTTGGTGACACCAGCGGCCTCGAGGGCCTTGGGAACGGCAAGGGTAGGGGCGGTAGGGAAGTCAATAGGGGCAGCGGCGGCATCGGCGTAACCAAGAATCTTGGCAATGGGCTTGTATCCCTCCTTCTGAACGACCTCCTCGGACGCAAGGACAACAGCGGCAGCGCCGTCGTTAAGAGTCGACGAGTTGGCGGCGGTAACGGTGCCGTCCTTCATGAAGACGGAGCGGATGCCGCGGAACTTGTCCTTGAGAAGCTTCTTGTAGTCCTCGTCCTCCTTGACGATGACCTCGCCCTTACGGGTCTTGACGGTCACGGGGCAAATCTCCTCGTTGAACAGGTTCTGGGCCCAAGCCTCCTGAGCGCGGTTGTACGACGACTCGCAGAAGTCGTCCTGCTGCTCACGGGTAATGTTGAGCTGGGCGGCAGTGTGCTCGGCGCAGTTACCCATGGGGAACTTGTTGTAAACGTCAAACAGGCCGTCAACGACAAGCGAGTCCTTGACCTCGTAGTGGCCGAAGCCGGGGAGGTGACGCTGGGTGAGGAAGCTGGGGTTAGCAAGAGAGCTCCATCTTGCGAATATCGCTGTCATTGCCGCATCGCTGCCATGTTGAAACTCACGGAGCCTGCGACATGCTCTCCATACCACCGGCGACGGTGAGGCCACGCTGGCCGAGCTGGATGCCCTGAGCCGAGAGCGAGATCGCCTTCATGCCCGACGCGCACACCTTGTTGATGGTGGTGGCGTCAGCCGAGAGGGGGAGGCTGAGGTCAGCGTTACGCGAGATGTGGGGATTGGGGGGTGAAATGGAATTTCCGAGGGGTTAGGTAGGGTTGGTTGGCGAAGTTGACGCGAGGCGTATCGGCTAAACCGATTTCCGCTCAAAGTTGAACTAGGGTCCGCTTTCTCAGCCATTCTCGGCCTGTCTACTTGTCCCTTATCCGCCTCGGCCGTCCTCGGCCTACTCCCTCCCTCCCCTCCGTCCTCCGTCCACCCGGGCCGCAAGCGATACGACTTACCCAGCCTTAATGCCGACCTGGCGGGCAGGCGACTGCCCCGTACCGGCCTGAACGACGTGGCCCATGTAAATCTCCTCGACGCGCTCGGGCTTGACGCCAGCCTTGGCGAGGGCAGCCTGGACGGCAGTAGCGCCGAGCTCGGCGGCCGAGACGGTCGCGAGCGAACCGTCCTTTGCGCCGATGGGGGTGCGCTGGGCGCCGAGGATGTAGACGGACTGGGTGGACTGGGGTTAGCCGAATGACGCGGCGGTGATGGGTGGGCCAAATAGCGGCGATGGGAATAGAAGTGTGGGTGACTCAGCCCCGTGGACCAGCCTGATCCAGTGTGGGTGGGAGGGTGCGCTCGTGCGGACGCGAACACGAACAAGCCTCTGAGTGGTCACCGACGCTACACCAGTGACGCGTTGATGACCAATCCAGCAATGCAATCATGCAGCATAGGGTGGGGATGATGTTGGGATGGCGTCGAGTGCTCTCGCCACTCTGCGGGGTTGTGTGACTGAGGCCAAAGTACTCACCATGCTCCTGCGAGAGATGTTGGAGATGGTGCGGGTAGTGCGAGCGACGAACATGGATAGTTGTTTCGTGGAGGGTTAAGCTAGTCGGAAATCGTACGAGATGAGGCTAGTTGGGGAAGTCGGTCAGGGCAATTGGCTGAACCGATTTTGGGGATTAAGACGTGAAGGGATGAGTAAGACTTGAACTGAATACTGGAAAGAAAGAGAGATGAGAACTGAGAAGAGAGATCTAGATATCTATAACCATCTAAGCATCTCGGCATGTCGGCACGGGACATCCCCTCGGCTTGAGGCTAGTTTATTGCATTGGGCATTGGTATTGCATCAAAGAAACGGAGTGGAACCAGTAACTTTGTCTGTCTTTACCGGCTAACCTTAGGCCCCGCCCCCCGTAAAGCTCGCCTAAAGCTATCGGACCACGGGTTCAAACTACTTGGCAGGCATGGCCGGATCAAAGCCGATCTCCCCCGATATTAACCAAACCTCATTGGATTAATCGTCTAGTCGTGCCTATTCTTCATTACCAACACCAACACCAACAATGCGAATACACAAATGCATACAGGTATACGCGTATAGGCTTCGCGGATAACCACGATGTATGATGAGCAGTGTCTAGAGTACAGACCGGGTATGCAACAGGACCAACACCAACACGAGTAACAAGCCCAGAATAGGGTGCAATAGGGCTTCTTAAACGTACTTGCCAAAGAAGGGAATGAGCGACTGGGCAAGCGTGTACGAGAACACGAGCTTGGGGCCAACGACGAGGATCTGGATGTGAGCGATGTAATTGAAACTTGAGACAAGTGAAAGGGTGGCGCAAATGGACACATGACACTTTGTCGATCTCGGCGAAACGCGCTTGACGCGTCCACCTCCACCTCCACCTTGTGATCAACTTACCTTGGGAGTGAGACCCTTGAAGAACGACGAAGCACCCTCCGTCTTGAGCATCTCCTTGATGACGGCGACGCCCGAGACGTTGGTGTTGAAGTTGGCGTTCTGGATACGGGTCTTGACGACGTCGAGGGGCGCGGCAACGGTGATCGAGGCGACGGCACCGGTGACGGACGCGACGAAGTCTGCTGTCAGCGGAATTTTACGGGTGTCAAAGACATGGGACGCACTCTGGCTCCAGGTGGCCTTGGAGTAGTCCTCGAGCTTGAAGACGTACTCCTTGGTGAGGGCAGAGCCACCGAAGAGCTGCGGTCAGCGATCTTTCCAGCGATAACGTCGCAACACCCGCCGCGTCGTCTGCGCAACTCACAGCGAACGAGCCGGGAGCGTTACGGGCCATGGTCCAGCCCCAGCCACGGTAGAGCGAGCCGAGTCCCTCCTCAGTGATGAGCTTGACGATGCCACGGCCCTTGAGGGCGTCGGGGTTGGTCTGCATCTTGATCTTGAGGACATCGAGGGGGAGGAGGACAACCTCACCGATACCAGTAAGCCTGCGGTTAGTCTCAGCTCAGCATGTAGGCGTGGGATCGCAGCGATTCGGGACAAGAGGACCGAGCGCGGAGGATTGTTGTTGCGGAAAATTCCATGCTCGCCAAAGACCAAAGGAAGGTTGGGTCGGACGCGATCACACTGATCACACTGATCACACTCGGCAACCGCTGCTGCCATCGCATCATCACAACCAGTGTGGATGCGCGGTGTTTGCGGTGTTTGTAGCGTGTCCAGTGTAAACTTGTGCCTGACGAAGGCAATGATAACACCGCGCCCGACTCGGCGCAGAATCGTGCGTAGCAGCAGAAAACGCGCCCTCGAACCTCGCAGGCAATAGTCACAGCCGGTCCAAGCCCTAGCGGGCGACGGCCTAGAAACACTCACGAGCCAGCAGCAGCGTGCATGAGCATGCCGCCGTTCTTCTTGCCAAACGTGCTGCGGAACCAGTCGCCAGCGTTGCTGTCGATAATGTCACGGAAGTACGGCTGTCCGCCAAACTTGTACACACGCTGGGCGACCTTGTAACCAGCAGCGTAGCCGAGACCGGGGAAGAGGGAGACAAACTTGCCGCCAATGCTGGCGTTGACAGCGTTACGGAAGATGACCTGGTTGAGGTTGGCGAGCGAGAGGTGCGAGCGGTTCGACATGAGACGCTTGGCGACCGTGTCGACCGGGTGGAAGACGATCAGCTCGGCAATGCCTGGGGTTAGTGATGACTGGTTCTGCTGCAGAAGGAATGGTTAACCCACCCGAAGTGCCAGAGCCGAGGACGCGGGCAGTGCCGCTCTCGCGCTTGAAAGAGTCAGTAGGAGCCATGTTGGTGTTGGTGTAGACGTTGCGTTGCCGTTGCGTTGCGTTGCCGTTGCGCCGGGTATCTAGATTGCTCTGGCTGTGCTAGCAGTGAGCTGGCGATGCCTTTTTAGTTGAAGGAAGGAAGCGAGATGTACAAGGTCAAAGGTGTGAATCCGGTTTCCTCCCACCCACCCCACATTGGTGCCTCCTCACTATAGCTTTGGCCCAGTTACAACTTGGTTACTATAGCTACATACGTTTGTAGAAAAAGTCATCCGCCCAGGTATGCCGCCCAAAAACCATCAGGCACGACTATTGTTTTAATCTAGCTCGCTAACAAAAGACTACTAATAAACTCAGAGTGGGGCATTTACACCACGTGATATTACTCCCGTACTCTCATGCGCCACAGCGGAAACACCCGGCGAAAGTCCGGCCGCCGTCCTATTCCCCACTGGCCCACGCCCTCACCCGTCTGCCTCCGTGCCCCCCCTTGGCCCCCCTCCTAGCCCCCTCCTCCTAGCCTTCCCCTGCTTGGCTGCTTGCTCGCCGACACAACCTCGCTGCTCATCATCCTTCTCCCTTCACCACTCTAAAACGATGTTCGCCACCACTGCGCGCCGCGCCCTCACCGGCCTCGTCCCCCCCAAGATCGCCACCCCTGGCGCCATCGTGCGTTTCTACTTGCACCCGATCGATCTTGCTCCGGATCCCTACTAACAGACAGTCGTCGGGCACCACTTCGGCTCGCACCCAGGCCGTCATCGACTTCTACTCCAAGCTCCCCAAGGGCCCTCTCCCTGCTTCGGAGCGCGCCACCGGCCTCCGCGGCAAGTACTTTGAGGGCGCCAACGCCTCGGGGTGAGTCGCATTTGGGGGAGAATGGCCGGGGTTGCTCGGCTGCTCGGGTGTGATGTGGCGGGCGCAGGAGGGACTGTTCGGGTGTGAGGGCGAGCGACGACGCCCTAATATGCGCGCAGTCGCTGCGCACTCGAGAAGAGGAGTGCAGAGACGTGGGACATGTCCAAGGTCCGAGGGCGCTTGACACGGTTTAAGCCTTCACCCTTCTGGCACACCGACACCTCCCGGCGCACTTGGATCATCTGCATACTCTGAGACCATTGCTAACGCTCAGCAAGCCTCTCCTCGCCGGCATCTTCATGTAAGTACCTCTGCTTGGGCTCCTCCACCCCGCACCTCGCCTCACACTCGACTACCAAAGTCTACCCTCCTCCACTCACTCAACCCTCCACCACCCCTCCACCACCCCTCCACCACCATCCACCATCCATCCACCATCCACCAACCAACAACCACCAACCAACCACCAACCAGCACCATCGACAACTCCTTTCTTGTCGTGTAATGCATGCTGACGCGGCCGGCAGCCTCCTGGGAATTGGCTACACAATCGACTACCAGAGTAAGTACGCATGTTGCGTTGCGTTGCGTTGTGGACGATGGGAAGGGCAGCTGCGACTGTGTCTGCGCGCGCAGTCCACTCTCCACCCTCGGATATGGCTGACCCCAGTGCACCTCAAGCACCACAAGAACGCCCACCACTAAGCGGCCGCGGTTGCGGTGTAGATGCAATAAGATTGAAAGGGCGCGGTGCAGCGGGTGCGATGTGGCGGTTGGGGGAGTGGAGGAGTGGAGGACTCGGGAGGTGGCAGTGCCGCAGTGGGTGATGGTGATGGGTACAGGTCAGCGTGACTGGTCGTGGCTGCTCGTCGTACTGTATCAGTGCGCCAGTCTGCCCGCGTGGCCAGGATCACAAAAGAGGCTAGGGAGCGGAACGTCCCACGTCAGAGCGGTATTGCTGCTCGCTACTTTTCATCACATGAGTTCGGCATGATGCGCGTGACTTGACACGGGCACACCGCGAGCATGATCGCCAGGCGACTCCGTCATCACGCAATTCCATCACATTTCTTGTCACTGACACTGACGGCCCTTCGCAATGGCTTGTCCTGGGCACATTCACATCAGACAACGTAACTTGTATATAACACAACCCAACAAGCTAGGATCTCAGCTAGTCAACCTGCAGACTCCTCGCCCAATTCCGGACTAACACGTCATGTTCGCTGCGCATGCGCTCTTCCACCTCTCGGAGACGGCGGTCGGCCTGCGTCTCGGCGTCTTGCACACGGCGGTCCGCCTGCTGTACACGTTTATTCGCGGTCGCCTCG
Organism: Cutaneotrichosporon sp. HIS471; assembly: GCA_030864385.1. NCBI lineage: Eukaryota > Fungi > Basidiomycota > Tremellomycetes > Trichosporonales > Trichosporonaceae > Cutaneotrichosporon > Cutaneotrichosporon sp. HIS471. The sequence goes on along the minus strand of AP028245.1, from coordinate 400,568 downwards.
GCACGCTCGGCGCGTTCCACCGCGTCCTCAAGACATATAGCGAGGGCGCGGTTCTTGAAGTGGCTGTCGGCTAGGGCTGAGTTGAGGGTACGTATGCGCAGGTCGGGGTTGGTAGGGGAGGGCAAGGTCGAGGTCGAGGGCGAAGGCGAGGGCAAGGGCGAGGGCGAAGGCGAAGTACAGAAGGGGTTGGAGGAGGGCGAGGAAGAAGCAGACGACGAGGCCGTGATACATGTACCTGAAAGCTGGGACGACGGTGTCGCAAGAATATCCCAACACCCATCAATGTCGGCCTGTAGCCCCGCGGCCTTTACGGCGAACGCGCGGGCGCCGGGTCTATGGCCATCCTCATCGTCCACTTTGCACTCGACTTGCTTGTCGACCAGATGGGCAGAATGACGCAGACGCGCGACTTCCGCCTCGAGAGCGGACAGACGCGCCTGCGCCTGGGCGTCTAGGTTATAGGTCCCAGAGTGGGTGGGAGATGGCTTATTCGGAGATGGTTTTGAAGGAGATGGCTTATACAGAGATGGGGGAATAGGCTTGGAGGATTGGGGCATAGGCTTGGACGGAACTGGTGTTGTGGGAGGCGTGAATGTTTGCGTGGACGAGACGCGCATCCAGTGATTTTTACTGGTAGTCAAGGTGTTATCGCGCCCCAGATTACGCAAGGTGGGGGAGGGGCTGGTGTGTGTGGCGCGAAGTGATGATGACTTTGTCGGGAGATGTAGTGTCGAAGCTCGGGACTTGGTTGAGTGCAGTGTGGTGCGTGTGCGAGTGGTGGGAGGGGTTGGAACGGTGCGTGTGCGAGTGGTGGGAGGGGTGCATGTTGACTGTATCGGGAGCGTTGTCTTTGTGGGGAGGGTTGTGAGAGAAGGAATTGCGCGACGCGTCAAGTTGGACGGGGAGCGAGGTAAGGGACTGGGGGAGGGTAAGGATGGCGAGGGCGAGGGCCAGTTGAGCGGCGATGGCGAGCAAGGTCGAGAGAACGGCGACGGCGACAGGCGCGAGGTCGCTGGGCCGGTGGGCTTGGGCTTGGGCTTGGGCTTGGGCTTGGGCTTGGGCTTGGGCTTGGGCTTGGGCTTGGGCTTGGGCTTGGGCTTGGGCTTGGGTTTGGGCTTGGGCTTGGGCTTGCGGTTCTGGCTCGAGATCGAGCTCGTCATGCTGGGCTTGGACTTGTTGGTGGGCTGGGCGGCCTCCCAATGCAAGAGGGTGGAGGTAGAGGTCATATTGTGGAGATGTGGAGAGAGTTGGCGAGATAGAGATGTAGATGCAGCTTATCAAGGCCAACATGTATTGGCGTAGCGCGTGTTTGCGCGTGGATGTTTGCCAGCGCGTATGTTTGCGCGTGGATGTTTCCAGCGCGGTGTTGATGTTTGGTGGTGATAAGCAACATGAATCAACAACATTGGCTCGCACCCCGCCACTCTGCCACTCTGCCACTCGGCCCGCTCCGACTTACGCAGCACACACAGTATGCACCAACTTGTTCGCTACACACCCTATTACACCTCTATGTCTGTGGCGGGTGGGACCGAACCTCACCTGCCCAGCCTGGATACGTCCATCGGCCCACAGTCATCTGGACGAGCAAGCGGTCGAGACAGATACAGTACAGCTGCAATTCAATGAATTGAATGGAGCAGACCGCCTATGCTACATGCCCATGCATCTATCTACGACGCGTACTCGGATTGTGCACGCAGGCGGGGTCCAATGCGGGCGAGAACAAAGCTGGCATCAGCGGGACTTGGACTGGGACCCACGGGATAGGGGCTAGCATGGCGCACAGACCAGCAAGCAGGCCAGTGGCACCCTCAGGCCCGAGCGCCTGATACATCTTCCGTCAGCCAGTTCAGATCAAACTCACAGGCAGGGCAAAGAGGGGGAATCCCGCAGCCCAGACGCAGCGGAGGAGCGTGTTGCCTGCCATGGCGCTCGCCGCGTACTTTGGATACGTGGCTACGAGGAATCCAAACACGCAAGTGAAGATGTAGACCGACTGGGTCAGCGTATTCAGTGAAAAACTCACGCCAACACCGAAAATTAACGTGCCGATCATGGGCATGATCCACGGCATCTTGCGGAAACTGGTTAATGCGAACCATAACAGTCCTACTGGCGCAAGAATTGCACCGGCCATACCGACTGGTAGGCGCGTTTCCGGGGCGGGCTTAGTCCCGGCTCTAAGGCCTTTGTCCTTAATACGAGAGATGAAGAAGGGCTGCGTTGCCGTGCCGATCACCATGCCCAACCCTAGAGCGAAGAACGCCAGTCCCGTCTCGCCAAGGTTACTGAGTCAGCGCAAAAGCGGGTTGGCTTACAATCCATAGAGCGTCCTGAAGGTATACGGAATCGCGTTGAAGAAGAGGTAGATGATGCCGAGGATGAGGGATGTCCATAAGTCCATCGCCAGCGCCATCTTCTCGACTGCCATGAGCTTGATCGGCACCCACAGCGCCCCAGGAAAGACGTCGCTGACGGTCCGTCCACTCAGTTCCGCCGGGCTCGTCCATGCTCCCTCGCCAGTGACGGCGCGCATTCGGCGCGCCTCACGCTTTTGTACGATGGGCAGGAAGGTTTCAGGGACAAGGAAGAGGAGGAGCGCAAACTCGACGGCACCCCACCCGATGATGAGGTAGAATGTCGCGCGCCAGGTCACGTTCTGGTTCATGTACCCGCCCAGGATTGGGCCTAAACATGGGCCGGATAGCGGCGCGAGCGTGTAGATGGCCGTCGGAAGATCGGTCGTGCCTGGGCGGAACATGTCGGACACGGTGCCGCCCGCGACGGAGAGGAAGCCGGCGCCGCACAGACCTGTCACCAAGCGGAAGAAGAGTAGGACGCCCATGTTCTGAGCCGTCGCGATGGGGATGTTGAAGATGGTGAAAAGGGCGACTGCATTAGTTTAACAGAGAGGGGACGTACAGGAGACGAGATAAATGATCGAGCGGCCGTAGAACTCGCTCAGCGGGCCAAGGAAGACTAGGTTAGCGAGATCAAGGTGAGACGTACGTGCACCAATACCAAATCCGAGGACGTAGAGGCTCACACCCGCAACGGCCTCGATGCGGGGCACGTCGAACGCGTCCTCCAGTTTCTGGTATGTGCTGGCCTGGATCGAGGAAGCGACGGTGACGCATACCGCGGCAGAACACACCACGATCAGAACGGTCCACTTCTTGGTGGTCGACCAGTTGAAGGGATGCCGTGGGTCGTCAGGGCCAATCGAGACGAGGAAGGCATCCTCAGGCGGAGGGGCAAAGTGTATCGAAACAGGACGGGAGAGTAAGGTCGCGGTGGAGCTCTCCGCAAACCGGTCGGGGTCGAAGCCCCTCATCAAGTCCATCGATGCGCGCGGTGACTCTGCCATTAACCCCCGCGCCTCAGCACGGTAGATGTTGCTGATGTCGATTTCTGGTACCTGGGGAAGGCGGTATCCCAATGGCACGAGGTTGTAGGCATCGTCCTTGGGGCCTGGGTGATATGTCACTTCCTGGGGTACAGGGTGGTATACGTCTCCATATCCTTCGGCTACAGTGTAGTCCGGACTGTAATGCTCTGGGACTGGGTTCATGACGTCGACAGGTATCGGACCGTCGGGATTGGGCGTGACGGGTGAGTACGCCGAGTATGCTGAGGCGGGGCTGAATTGTGGCTGCTCGGTCGTTGGTGACCATGGTGTGTCGTATAGCTGGGACATGGTGGTTTGAGAAAAAGTAATGGTTAGGAAGGTGAGAGATAGTGGTTTACATGACAGGTTGGGCCAGTGACGATGTCAACTCATGAATGACGAGTGACTGTACTGACTGGTGTATACTTGGCAGTACACAGCCCTCGGCAACTTTGCCACCCACGTGAGACCGACTCGCACCGCTGGAATAAACCGCGGAATACACCGCAGCGTCTGGGCCTGGTTACCTTGGGCCTTGGGGGATAGTAGCGCCCGAGAGATCGCAGCGGAGGTGTATGAGGTATGTGCTGTGCGACACGTGATGCCGGCGGGTTAAAATCTGTCGGAGTCGGAGCGGGAGGTAGATGTCGGAAGCGAAGAATGTGTATTTCTATTGCTGTACTCCGAACAGGAGCAGAAGCGATGCAGGATCTTCAGAGCTTGTTGTAGATCTACCACTACAGTGGCCCCCTTACGGCTAGAGGTGTCCAGAGAGTGTTATGCATGTGTTTACTTATTTGGTCAGCTGGTCTCAACGTGAGGAGGTTGAAGAGCGTGAGGAGAGGGTGGGTTATAGTAATAATAGGAGTGAGGGGAATGAGGCTTTGCGGAATGTCATCTCGATCTCTCAATTCTCAATCTAGCCTCGGCAACCACGTGTCAGTGGCGGTAAACCAACAGTACTATACTCACCAGTACCGTAACTACTGTTGCCCACTCCTCCGTTTGCTTGCTTACGGCTTGCCAAAAACCAGTGCAGGTTCTGAGAAGGTAACAAAAGCAGTGGTATGTATGATCTCCTCATACCGTTCAGTGTATCAGAATTCAATTGCGGTGTTGTCAAGCATGATCTGCGGAGGAAGTTGTTGGTTTAGAATTGAAAAGCGGTGAAAGCTGGGGTGTAGAGTACCAGAAGTTGGGCTGAGGAATGTCAACGATCACCGTGAGGGACCGCATCCACTGACCCGCACACAACATGATACCTAACCTTGGCGTTGGTATTCTAGACAAAGTACAGAGTCTAGTGGAGCAGTGAGGATGTGTAAAGTAGATGACAAGGCTCAGTACTCTTACTAGTAACGCAACAAAGTCACCAAGTCATTCAGACCCACATTGACTCACTCACGATGCTATGCCCATAATCATACCTTCCTCACCTCGAAGATTGTGGCATGTATATCTATTCTCTCTTCTATATATACCCTGTCTTCATCATCGTTCCTCTCCATCATCACCTCTCATCCCTATCAATCCTATACTCGAAACCCTTCCTCACTCACACTCAAGTTCACCACCCTCAAGCTTAACATAATGTCCTCCGTCAAGGAGCTCTCACCCCCAGTCATAGTGGCTAAGCCCAAGACTCCCCTCCCGTCCCTAGACGTGATCATGCAGTCGCTCAACGACCTCGACCGCGCCGGTCCCCTTACCTCCACCAAGGGAAGCGCCTTCCTCGTATCGCCCGTCGTGGGCGCCACCCTCCTCACCTCCGCGGCCAAGCTGGCCAAGAATGCTGAGCCACCCCTCATGAGCCCCACCTCGCCAATCGTTTGGCACCCCATCGCTTTAGCTGGCATACCCCTCAACCCGGCCGCCACGGGGTACGACAAGATCTTCTTCGAGGGCCAGGTGCGTCCAGTCTCGGTCGCGGCCTTTGAGGACCTTCTCTTCCTCACCCGTATCGCCAAATGGAAGGTCGCATACCACGAAGGCCAGCCGTTCAGCCGCTCCGAGCAGCTCCCGTACTGTGAGTTTTGATTCCGGGGAATGCTGACGTCAGTCGGGCGCGTTGACGAAGCACTCGTCCGTGAGGGCCTCGAGAAGACGATCGCCGAGATCTGGTCGTCTGACAACGCCCGTGAGGTGACCGAGGCCGACAAGGCCCGCACGCTTGCCGACATCATTGTGTCGCCCACCACACCCCTCGGCGAAGTCATCGGCGCGCTGCAGAAGGCTTTCGAGCTCTGCACAGCCACGATGGAGCGCTTTGGCGGCGCGACCTTCAATGCCATCCACCCAGACCAGCGCTCGGTTTTCGAGCTTACCATCAAGCACCGCCCCGACCGCCTTGTCATTGAGTGGCCCGCCTCCCTTGGGCCCGACTTCCTCACGGCCCTCACCACCAACGCTGAGACGCTCCGTGAGGCCGACATGGACCCGTGCTTCGTCGACTTTGTCGCATTCCACATCGGTTACGAACTCCTGCGCGGCGGCGCCAAGCTCGATACTAAGGATGCCCGCTGGCTCGGCACTCCCGGCTTCCGCAAGGACACGCAGACGTTCGTCAGCCTTACGGACCCTGGAGAGGGCCACATCTTCGGTACCACCCGCCGCTCGCGCTGGCTCAAGGGCGCAATCTGTCACGTCGAGCACCTCGAGCGCCCCGGCAATCTCCCGCGCGAGGAGATCGAGTCGTACCGGTGCGTTACATCCTCCTGGACTAGCTGACACCAGGATCCCCTCCATCTTCGAGTTCGCCCGCGTGCGCCTGCACACCGGCAAGTCGGCACCCAACACGGTGAGTGCCTTCCTTCGTCGTTGCTAACCGTAGTATTTCGTCGGCCGCCGTGTCAAGGACTCGACGTCCGGCACCTTTGCGCACGACTTCATCAAGGTTGTCAACCTGACCTCGGCCGCGTGCTCTGCCGCTTTCCAGCTCGGTGCGGCTGAGACCAAGGTGGCGATGGACGGTCTCAAGGCCAGTGAGCAGGTCGCGTACATGCGCGCGATGAGCGGCCATGTCCTCCGCAACTACAAGCAGGTCCTGAGTGCCGCCTACAACCTGAACGCGCCTCTCATTGACGACCTCGCTCGCCCCATCCTCAACAGCGACAACGAGGAGGTCTACCCGTTAATCACGGACAACTATGAGATTGCCAAGCGGGGAATCGAGCTCGCCTCTCTCGGTGGCTTCGACAAGGTGACGTTTGACGGCGCCAGCGACACGTACCCGTCGCAGTGCGTGATCCTGCAGATCTCTGTTGAAAAGGCCCTTGAGCTTGTCCACTTAGCCCACCAGGCCGGCCTCATCACCTACATGTCGGCTGGGTTCAAGTTCAATCACATTGCTGACGCGGTTTACACTGGCGTCGATGGTATCGGTATCGGCGGTGCCCAGATCCTGCGCTACATGGACTCTGAGACGGGCCACCACGGTCCTTACACTGAGGAGTTTATCGACCGCATCGACTTTGAGCGTGACCAGGCGGCCAACTCTGTCCGTGGGCGCGGTGTCAACCTCCTTTGCCGCCTTGACGTGAGTGATCCCCACGAATTCTGCCGCCAAGTCGGCGTCTCCATGTGGACACGTTACAAGGAGACAGCGAAATACGCACAGACAATTTGCATTCTCCACTATTCCCTGATCTTCACTGGCCCCGTTGGCGTGCCTTCTTCCAACCCCTGGTCATTCCACTAACCCCAGCGCATGTTCTACGAGGGCTCGCTCAAGATGGAGGAGGAGGCGCTCCGCCCGCCTCTGTTCGAGGCTCTTCGCGACATCGATGAGCCCGCGATTGAGGGCTTCCTCGCGAACCCCGTTCTCGCCGACATTATCGCGATGAAGGACGACGGCGAGAACCCCGTCATTGGTAACGCGCGTCGCCTCATGCGTGGTGACGTCCTTCTCAAGACACGTCACCCCGACATGGACGCCAAGTGGGCTAAGCTGGAGCGCGACCTCGCGGCGCTGCTCAAGAACCCCGACGAGGAGGTGCTGGCTGGCTATTACCGCTCGCAGCCGTGGACGGCTTTCCGCGAGGCGTACGCCAAGATGATGATGACGACCCGCGGCGACCGTCTGTACACGATCAAGTCTGCCCCTCGTGTTTAGCTCCACGTACTTGAATTGCTGCTTTTGTGAAAAAACCTTGATCGCCCCCATCCATCCGCCTCGATCTTTGTGAAAAGACACTGCCAGGGATTTGTAAATATTGATATAGTGGTTTAACAATACATAACATGATGCAAACGTAGCTGTTTATTAGTATCACGTGGTCGTGGCTTACGGATTAGGGTTGGGCTGTGACATTTCATCGTCCTTGCACGTTTCCCAAATTCCCATTCCCATCCCCAAGCCACCAATCAAGTAAAGTTACAAACTGGATCACATGTACACCCTCATCTGAGTTCCGGTCCGTTGCCATCACCTGATGCCAACAAAATCTAGGTTTGACAGTATGCATGATTACTCGCTTCCAGCTTGCGAGTAGTGTATCCATATTTATATTAATCTATTTTGAGCTTCAACTGAAGCACGTGTTAACACTTACCAAAGGAATGAATCTCACAAACTCATAAAGTGAATACCGTAAAAACAGAGCTTTTGTACAGCAATCCAGCAATCGACTAGCCTTCTCACCTGTCCACCTTTCCACCACAAGGTTCAGAACCGAAAGTGCTATGCATACAACAGATCTTCCCACCAGATCCAGCAGCGCTTTGCCATTCTACCGTCCTCACAATTGACGAGGCGCTGTAATCAGAGCCCACCATACCTGGTTAGTCAGTTGTGCCACATATCACCAATTGGGGCGCAACACCGCTCGGTACCACTTCGGGAGAAGGAATGGGCGCATCTTGGGTTCGTTGGCTTGGGCTCGTGGGAGGTGTACACTGGCCTTTTTGGATGCTTACCATGACTGTACATTGGGGACGGCACACTCTTTCACTGCTTCACAACGTCCCATTAATAGGGCGCCACCGCAGTCATCGGATTAGCAGGGGTTGGTCAGCTAAGCCGAGTATGTCCCGGCTGTCGAACCATATGGACCTGAATGCTCGAGCTCAGAGAGGGTATATATTCCACCTCGTCGCTCGCTTTAACCTCACCAAGAATCCTCCTTTTACTCTCCCTGTCCCTCCTCCTGTATTCAACTCTAGCCATGCTCTCATCTCTCCTTCTCCTACCCCTCCTTCTCCCGGCTCTCGCCATGCCGGTCGAGCATGAGGAGCGCGACAACTCTGGTTCGTCGGGAAGCTCAGGCCAGACCCTCAAGGACTTCATCGCCGAACTATATCGCCAAGTCAACCCCAATGACCGTAACACCCTCCTTGGCAATGGGTTTATTTTCGATTTCCTCGCTGCCCAGAGTTTCGGTGGCGGTGGTCGTGATGGAGGTGTAATTCTTGCCGACAACACCCTGTTCCCTGGCGTTGTGGGCAACGGACTGAGTTGGCTAGTTGGGTTCTTAGGAGTGAGTAATTCCTCTATTTTCGTTAATAGAAGCCTTGCGGAATGGTCGCACCTCACAACCACCCTCGCGCATCCGAATATCTCTTCAATATCGCCGGACCTCCACTTGCCGCCACTTCATTCCAGGAGAACGGCAGTCCAATCTTCAGTGGCCAAGTCGCTGCTGGTGATGTCATCGTCCTTCCTATGGGTAGTGTTCACTTTGTCTCTAACACGGGGTGTGACCCGGTTTTCATTACTGCTGGATTCAAGTGAGTCACCATCCAGGATAAAATTGACAATAGCTCCGAAACTCCAGGCGTAGGATTCCTTACGTCCATGTATACGAGCATGGACCCTCAGACGATCAATGCGGCTTTTGGACAGGAAGGAACGGTGTTTGATGCCAACAAGATCCCTGGTGCGGTTAACTTAGGCCACGCAGAGTGTCTTGCAAAGTGCGGAATCAACCCCGACACATTCAACATTAATGGCAAGATTAGTAATAAGGACTTGATGAAGCAGGCGTTTGCCGGGTTCCTCAAGGCCGAGGGATTCGACTTTAATTCCTACAGCTCGGACATGTTCAAGCAGTTCAACTAGTCGGAGCAAAGATGACAAGGACTCTGTTTATGCTTGTGTATAATCGAATCAGAAGATAAAATCATAGTCGAACAATGTACTTTCCATGCTTTGTGTTTTTTGTGTGCATTGTGATATACGAGTGCGACTTTACATCTCTGCATGATCTCCATTGTCCAATCTCCAACCGTTACATCTTCGCTGGGTCTTGCACTCCACGCGCACAGTTGATGGCTCACAGCTCTTAATGGACGGTTAGGTCGGCTATGTTTCGTGTGGATAACCTTGATATGCTGGACTGCGCTGATACAGTACGTAGACTTGTACGGCAACCTACTGTGCTTGGTGAAAGTCTGTTGTGTCCGAGACCTCATTTCTCTTGAGGTATGTATGTAATGATTCTCAGCAAAAGTCCAGCATTGAAATGCCCACCTGCCAAAGTATATATGAACATGGGGTGTAGAATGCGAGAATCCAGCAAAGTGATAGCCAACATCTTCGATATAGGCCAAAGCCTCCTCTCTTTTGGTAGGTTACTGTACCCCATGCCAGCTGGCGTTTATGTTGACATGGTTTCCAAAATGAAACGCTCGCCACGATAGAGTATCAAGATGACGGAATGTAGAGTTACAAAACCCCGAAATAGACGGAGCTGTACCATCACAATCACGTTCCGTATAATCGCCGACCGCAGCTTCACTGCTTCACAGCATAGGACTGTGCGATGCTTACACATACTTGATCAGCAGCACAGCAGTCGTCGTGTCAGGCTGCAACATCCAGTCTTTAAAACCCCACTGTAGACTACTCACACTTCATCACATCCCAATCCTTCATCACATCATGAACTATTTCCGCAACCCCAACCCCAACCTCACCCCCACCCCCACCCCCCCAAACACCTCCAAGCCCAAACTCCGCATCCTCTGTCTCCACGGTGCGCTAGGCAGTTCCTCCGTCCTGCGCTCCCAAGCCGCCCCTCTTGCGAACCTCTCCAACATCGCCGACTTGATCTTCATCGACGCTCCCGCCTTATCTCGTGGCAGTCGCGGATGGTTCAATTTATCCACCTACGCCGGTCTTGACGAGACCTACACCTACCTCTCCGACATTCTCCACACCCACGGCCCATTCGATGGCGTCCTTGGTCTTTCTCAAGGCGCCGTCCTTGCGTCAATCCTAGTCGGATGGTTTGACTTTAGCATCATGTTTGGCGGGTTTGTGGCGCAACATCCTGAAGTTAGGAAGGTTTATGGAGGGAAAGAATATGGGAGGCCGAATTTACACGTGTATGGGACAGCGGATCGGATCGTTTCGCCAGAATCAAGTAGGCGCCTCGTGGGGATGTTTGAGAATCCAACGGTGGTCGTTCATGGGTGAGTACAAGGATGATGGGGCTGACGATAGTGGCGGACATGTTATTCCAGGCGATAAGGCGTCGGTGAGCAGGGTAGAGGAATTCGTGGCCGCCCGCCATGCCGCCCGCTTCGGTTAGACTTGATTGGAGATAGAGGTACTTGTAGATACAGTAAACCCATGCGACAATAGAGCTCGGCCAGCCTTGAATACTGTAACTGACTCATACATATCCATCTAAACCACCGCACCCCAGTCTACGTAGATTGAATCCGGCTGCCACACCATTGCCACACCATTTTGCCACAACTACATCTCCATATCTACAAACATGCACGATCCTCGAGTCCATTTCTACCTAGTCTACAAAGCATGCGGCGTGATGCTGTCCAGAGTGTCGTGGAACTCGTCCTCGCTCTCCACCTTGCGGCCCACATTAAAACGCTTCACCTCCTCCCGAAGCTTGTCGTTCTCACGCTGCAATCCCGCCGCGGCGCGGCGGTAGTCGGCGTGTTTCTTCTTCTCGATCTCGAGCTCGGGTGCCATGGCTTCAAGCCGGGCCTCGTATCCCGCAATGACCTCTTCGGAAACCTCGAGGCGGTCGCGTAGACGTTTCTCGGTTTCCCTGGCCGTGTCGACGTATGCGCGGGAGCGGCTGTCGTCACTGGCAAGACGAGAACGCAGGCGCTCCTCGGTCTCCTTGGCGGAGGAGAGGTCGGCGTGCAGCCGCTTCTGCTCGGCCTCGCTCGTTTGCAGATATCCCGTAAGGTTGTCGATCTGGACTTGCATAGCGGCGTCCTTCTGGATCTGGGCGTACATCTGGTCGGCAATCTGTATGCGGTTCTTGGCGTCATTGGAGATCAATGTCTCCTTCTGCGTCTCCCACTTTGCCTGTTCGGCCACAAAGGCCGCCCGCTCATCGACCATCTCGCGTTCCCAGGCGGCTCGATAAGTCTCGAGTGCGTCCTTGAGCGCGGCTTGGACATGGTCCTCCTGCTCCTCCTGGAAACGGAGCCACGCATCAAACTCCTCCCATCCCTTTCCCTCCCCAATAACGGTCTCCTTAGCCCAGAACGCCTCCCAAGCGCGATAGTCGTGCAGCGCCTGCCCCATGAAACCAGAATACACCTCGCGGAATTCGCAGTGTTCCTTGAGCCAGCGCCATTTCTCGCGCACGTCCCCCAAGTCGCCCTCTAACAGCATAATGCGCCTGGCGTTGTTGTTGGACTCGCTCTCGCGTGCCGCATCGGCATGCCGAGCGTTTTCGTTGGCCTTGGCAGAGTCATTCTGTGCGTGGACGACAATCTTGCGCAGGCGAGGAATCTGGAGCCGGAGGACCTTGACTTCCTCCTCGGCAGAGATGAGGTTGTCAACTTTTGCCTTGAGAACGTCGCGCTCTGCTTCAACCCGCGAGAGGCGCTCTTCGGTAAGAACGAGGTTACCCAGGTGCTCGTTACCGGAGGTCTCGAGCTCACCGATGCGGGTTACCGCCTCCTCCCATGTCTCTGGGGGAGAGCGGAGTGATGGCGGGCGGTGAGAGGCGTTTGAGCCGCGGCGGACGCGGCTTCGGGCACGTTCCTTGAGCTCGGTGCCGTAGTTGACTACCTTTTCGAGCATGCCTGGCTCGCCTTTGACACCCGACCCGCGGCGCTTCAGCACGGCAGAGAGCTTATTCTTGGTCTTGCGGTCGGTTGGGCGGCCGCGGTCCGACTCTGGGTCGTGGTCGGCTGAGGTGATGTTTTCGAAACCAGGCTCGGTCGATTCGAGGTGGTCGACTGGAGTGCGGTGCCCAACCGGGGTGTTGGCCCGACGGCGCTCTCCGCTCTGTCGGGTAGGTTGGTCTGGCAAAGGGTGGTTGTTGGAGGCATGTCCGCTAGGTGTGCCTGGGCGACGGAGGATGCCATTGGGGACGGAAAATGTGCGCTCGCGGGGAGGAGCCTGCTCAGTGTAGTGAGCGGCAGGAGTAGTTGGGCGGTGAGATGCGGCAGGAGTAGTCGGGCGGTGAGTCTCGGTACTCTGTCGAGAAGAGGCAGGTACATCATCTGGCGAGGCAGGGCGTGAAGCATGGTGCGCACCTGGAGTACCCGCACCTGGAGTACTTGGGCGGCGACGTTCGCCGTTCTGTCGTCCAGAGTGGAGAGGGTCGGGTGAGGTAGGACGGTTAGAACGATAAGTGGCGGGGATAGCTGGACGGCTACGTACATGCCTGTCTGGGTTCCCGTCAGAGAAGGGTGCGCGGCGGCTGTCTGCAGTGGATAAGGCGGAGCGACGGCCTTGCGAGGCTGGGGCAGGCGCATGGTGTGCACTGTCGGCCCCAGGAGTGTTTGGACGACGGCGCTCTTCACCAATAGTGTCTTGGCTCTGGCGAACAAATGTACCAGATGTAGGAGGACGAGTTGCAAGGGGAAGGTCGGGGGAGCGTTCGCGTTCGCGCGATGATCCACGCCAACGAGTGGGTGTCTTGGGTCGACGAAAGAATGAAGGCATGTTGATTTTGTTTGAAGAGAAGGTTCAAGTTGTGAGTTGAACGGTATTTATCCCATCTTTCAAGGTGATGGCTGAGATCAGCGGTGCGAATCGTTGTTGTTGTTCGGCAAATGATGGTACCTACGGCCTCGTTTCATCAGATTACCGGGTTATGCATTTCATCATATCTCTTGTCATGAGACTCTATATGCAATGAGAAGTGCCTCGTTTCATTACTCTGGGCTGAAGGAGGCGATGACAGAGATGAGATCGGTGGAATCAAGGAGAGCGAATGGCGCGAGGAAACTAGCATAAGCAGTAAGACCGACGAGGCCACCGGAACCGAAGAGACAGCTAAGCCCGCTTGAGACGCTGGGACCGACGAGTCGTGACCACCTTGGCGGGCTCCTTGCAAGATCGTTCACCCAAGCTGGGGGACCGGCGACGCAGACTCGGGCCGCCATTATCTCCATTGTTGCCGACAGTTTTGCTTCTTCGCTTGCGATTGTTGTGTCCCGTCAAGACCTTCCGACGCCGTAGGGGCGGCGGCGTGGACAATGACGCCGAGTTGGCAGAACGGTCTGTCGTGTTGCAACACGTCATGCGGGTTTTACTTCTGGTACGGCTTGCTGGGCCATCGTGGAACGAACCCAAAGTGGGAATGGCCAAGCCTCTGTGCTTGGTATCGTTTCCTAACTCCGCATTGGGGTTGTTGACGCCGTCATCATTCTCGCTCTCGTTCGGACCTGGCAGCCATGGTTCGGCTTGCAAAGTGTCCTTCTGTCGTGGACTCAAGCACATGGTCCCCTTGATTGATAGGTCCTTGAGGCCATTGACCATTCTGGTAATGCCGAAGTCACTCTCATGCTGGTGTTTGCGATCGTTCAATCCCGGATTCAATCGACACTGCTTTCTGGCGTAGAAGTCGTTCTTGACCCCAAAGTGGTCATACTTGTTGAACATCTCCTCTGTCAGGCGCTGCACCCGTGCCTCTGAACCCTCCGACGAGCCGGAACTGTAGGGAACCCGCGGAGACTCCTTTCCAGAGTGGGTTAGAGGAAAGGGGTACGGCGGCGTTGAGTACCTGAACTTGGTTGATGACTGAAGGATACCATCGGAGGGAAGGTGGTGGGGCAGTGGACTAGACGGGGGATTTGAGTTCCATGAGGGAAGAGTAGCAAGGGAATGTCGAGTGCGAAGGGGGCGAGGGGCTTCTGGACACGTCTTCTTCGCGTCACCTTTCTTCCCACTCCCCCCGTTCGCTCTCAACCAGGGCAAATTCATACGTGTCAAGGCGTAGGTCACGGCATCAGCCTGATCCAGGGCAGTGGTAACGCGTGTGAGGTTTGAGCCTGTCGGAGGACCAACGGTCGGTAGTGTGCACTTGGGGGTTTTTTCTGAGGGTAGTGTGGACTTGGGGGGTTTCTGGGGTTGCGTGGACGTGGCGGATCTCTGGGGTTGCGTGGACGTGGAGGAATTCTGTGGGATGCAGTTCGGCGCCCAAAGGTGGTGCGGTGGGGTGGGCGAGCGATACTCGCCGTGTTCGAGGGAAGACGATCTTCGCGGCGGACAATCCACGGACTCGGCAAGGGAGCAACTTATGCGGAAAGGGTCACTCATGTTACTGTAATGGGTGTTGGGAGGACAAGGTAAAAATTGGAGGAAGACAGGAGATGGGAGGAAGACAGGAGATAAATGTGAGGAAGGTAGTGATAAGTATAGTGAGGCGCGTGTGCCACAAATTCAAAACCGAGTTCCCACAAGGTAAGCCGACCCGGTCTCGTTAAATAACACGTCAACTATATGAGTGCATGATCTGCGTCTGATGAAGCGTTTTGTACTTTGGGTGTATCTCTACCATTTCCAGCCTTCACAGAATGTGCAAAAACCCCCGAAAACACCAAATGTCAGACGCGGTGGCATCTTTCTCCACTGAGCCGCAGTCTGGATACTGATCTGATCTCCATCGTTCCTAGTACTGTTGGTGTAGCCGCGTACATATTATGTCAAGTTCTCTAGTTATACAGAAGGGTCTTATGGATACACACGGATCTCGAGCTCAGAGCAAGCCACTTGCCGCAACCCACACGACAGTGACCTTGTTCTCGACCGAGCGGGGAGCTATGACCAGCAATGCTTCCCGTTCCTCCGTTTGTACTGCGACACCGCCGGTTCCCATACGGCAGGGAAGGCCCTCGGACTGGCGCGACTGGCAGGGCGATCGATCGTGGTGTCGTACGCCTGCGTGACGTCGTACAGCGGCGTCTCGTCGTAAAACACACTCTCGCGCCACTCGTCGGCGAGAGGGGCGTCGTCGATGAGGGTGAAGCCTAGGCCTAGGCCGTGGCAGTCACCAATCGCCGCAGTTGAAGTGTGCCCGCTCCACCGCGGGTTGGCCTCGCTCCCGTTGTCCATTTGACGACGGAGGTTGTCAATCTCCTCCTTCAGATCCTCCCTCTGGCCAGTGAGGAGAGTGATCTGGC
This sequence comes from Cutaneotrichosporon sp. HIS471, assembly GCA_030864385.1. Classification (NCBI taxonomy): domain Eukaryota; kingdom Fungi; phylum Basidiomycota; class Tremellomycetes; order Trichosporonales; family Trichosporonaceae; genus Cutaneotrichosporon; species Cutaneotrichosporon sp. HIS471. Next base: position 384,838 of record AP028245.1, on the reverse strand, counting down.
CCTCGTATGAAGAGCACATGAAGGTCTTGAACGACAACTGGTCGTTGCAGTCGTCGAGTTCGGCGTTGGCGGCCTCGAGTTCGCCCTTGGTAGCCTCGAGAGTGTCGGCCGTTGCCGCGAGCTGCTCGTACCGGTTCTCCACGGGGGCTTTGTTCTCGGCGAGGGCAGCAATGGTCTCCTTGAGCTCCTCTTCAGTGGCCGAGAGCTGCGCGGTGCGCGCCTCTAGTAGCTCGTTCCGCTGGCACAGAGCGGCCTTGGTCTCGTGGAGGGCGCCGAGAGTATCCCGCAGCTCGTCCTCCTTGTCCTTGAACTGGGCCGAGGCCGAGCACCTGCAGGGCTCCTCGCTCCCGGCTCCCAAAGCCGGGTTAGCCTGAGAGGCAAGGGCGGCGATTGTGTCCTCTGCCCGGGCCAGCTTGCCGCGCAGGTCGCCAATCTCTTGCTCCTGCCCAATCGACGCCACGTGCAGGCCGATCATCTCACACCCCAGGCTCTTGATCTCGGCCTCGCGCTCGATCAACCGTTCTGTGAGAAGGGTCACGGTGGTGGCGGTTTCCTCGGCTTCTCCCTTCGCTTTGGCGAGGGCGTTGTCCTTCTCTTGAACTTTGTCGGCGAGGAGGCGAGCGCGTCCCGCAGCTTCGGCAAGGAGAAGCTCCATCTTGCTCAGCTTGGCCTCCGCTTCCCGGGCGATGCGCTGAGCGCTATCCCTCTCCCGAGCCAAGTCCCGGATCAACTGGCCGATTGTCGGATACTCTGGCATGGCCGCCATGTCTCCGCCGTCACACGAGGCCCTTGAAAGAGGTGAGATCTCCAGCATCCCCGGCGAGCGCTTGAGGGCCATGGCTGGTTCGCCGGATCCAGCAGCGGGGAGGAGTGGGATCATCGAGACCCGAGGTGCCTTACTGGCGTCGTCGTGGTTCTTGGCCAACGATGGCCGGCATACGTTGGTTGGAACGCGATGACGAGTTGTCAGAGGCGGACGAGAGTTGGTGGTCGCCCTCGAACGACGAGGAGTGACGGCGGTTGGGGTTGCCTTATTGTCGTTGGGGGCAACGACGCTGGGGATCGGGAGGGGTGGGAGGGGCGGGAAGACCTTGGCCGCGGTTGTACCAGGGGCGGTGGCAGGGGCCACAGCTTCGGTGTTGTCACTCGAGCTGGGCAGAGGGTGGATGGAGATGGCGGAGGAGCTGGGCGCATGGCCGTGGGCGGGGCGGGTGACTTCTGGAAGAAGTGGCGCGGGGCCAGAGATCTTGCGAACGCGCTTGCCAATCTTGGTGAGAGTGTCAAGAAGGCGAGAGGGCGAAATGGCGCCAGCAAGGACATCCTGCGCTGGAGCATCCTGCGCGGTGTCGGGGCTGGGCATGATGTCGCCAATGGAGTTGGGGGCAGTGTCGGGGTTGGACAGGGTGCCGATGATGGGGTTGGGAGCGAAGGGGTCGTTGTGGATCATATTGGAGAAAAGTTTATAGAGCTAGATGTGGGAGGAGGTTTTTGAACTAGCTAGAGTACGGTACCGTACGTTGTAGACAGGATGAAGTGAAGAGAGGAGTGAAAAGAGTTAGAGAGGGGGGGGAAGGTTTTTGTTCTATCTAGGGAGGTTGGCCTAGAGGTGTTGAGTCAGTCGACGGCGTGCTCGCTGTTTGGTTTTGTGGCCAGGGATGGCCTGGGAACGTCAGCTGTCATGTGAGTTGAGGTATCAGAGTGTCTAACGGAGTTAACACTGACAACGCCGTGCTCGCAGTTTTTCTAGGTCTTAGGCAACGTCAGCCATCTTGTGAGTTGATGTATTCAGGTAGTTTGGCTTATTCAAGCCGTAATGCTTATGAATCTATAGATCTGAGACATGTGGCATTCCGAAACGGGCGGAGGATGGAGCCTACAATACAATGAGTGGAGTGTTACAGTTGCGGTGTTAGCGTGTGATTCAATATTGAGATGTATTCTATAGTTTAGATCTTGGCACCACAGATAATCTCAGATCCGATCCTTTAGATTACCGACTCCGATTCGGAGGCGACGCGGGGTCCGCAGATAGGAAAGTATATTTCATTGGCACATATAGGACTTAATTCAAAGGACAAATACATAAAGTCGTCCAACCATTTCTCCCCTTAATCCCCTTCAAAAGCTGACACGACAACTGACACACCCCTCAAAGCGGTGTTCGGCTTCGTCCGACTTCTAGACACACTCGGCCTCTCCCGAATCAAGTCGTCTTGAAGACGGATGTATTCGGCCGGCTCTTTCACGGCGACTGCTCTCCCGTGCCAAGCGTGCTAGAGTCGCAAACACTCTTGGATGGGTTACAATCCTGCACGGATTCAGACAGGAGGCGTAGGAGTCTGAAGTGTCCCTGTGTAATTGTCTAAGGTGAGGAGAGTTATCGGCGGAGATGTATTGGGAGTGAGTTGGAGTTGTTTGAGTCAGCGTGAAGCTAAGGGTGAAGAGTCCAGTCGAGTCGTGTCGTGTTGATCAGGTTGTCACTTTATAATCACGTGATTGATCTACCATCTACCAGCATTGGTGGCAAATTGAGATAGAGAGAGTGTTTGGACAGTTGAGTAGCTTGGCTAGTCTCAAAGGCTCGTACATACTCTTACATACACAGGGTACATTGTAAATAAATTAATAAATTAATAAAAATTTGTGCTTTGCTCGTAATTACTGTATTCTGCATTCTCTTCATACCTCATTCCGACAGTTGTGGTAGTGACTTCTAAACTTGGAAGCGGGAGACAAGTGGATGATTCAATGGAGAGAGGATTGGGTTCAGTGCAGATGAAGAGAGTAGCAGTTGGGCGGCGTAGAGGAGGAAGAAGGATGAGGAAGGTTGACTTGGGAAGGAGATGCTTCCTGCGGGCCAGTAAGTGATCGAGTCAACATCCAGTTAACTGATCCAACTGATGAAGAGAGACTAGGCCCTCGTGGCTTGACATTGTCACAGGTGGGTTCTGTACACCACCAGTTTATGAAAATAAAACAGGCACCTAAAGAATATTCATAATGGGTCTCGTCAATCGTTCAGAGGACTAATCTATATGACTAAATGTCTAGTTGAAGCAAGAGTGGGGTCGCCTGTTGCAGCGCAATGTCATGTTATTGACCAATCTAGTTTTTCTCTTCCAGTCCGGCTACCTCGGACGACGGCGATCCTGGCGAGGAAGAGCCTGGTGAGCCATGGTGAGGAAGAGGGCTACCCTGGCGACTGGGGCTGAGAGGCAACAGTTCCCCTGGGTTCTCGTAAGCATTGATCCGCCGCTGCAGCTCCTCGCAACTCCTTTTCCACTCATCGTGCTGCCTGCGCCAGTCCTCCACCTCACGATTGTACTTCTCGCAGCTGTCACCCAACATCTTGAGCTCCTCCGTGAGGGCATTATTATTGTTCATCACGTGCCGCAGGTTACCTTGGACTTGAAGGGTGCGAATCTCGGCGACGGAGGCAGTTTGGGGAGGGTTCATCTCTGCTGGCAGTCGTTGCATGATTCGTCTCAGTTCCTCGCTGAGTCTGGTGTCCTTCACGTTGAGGGGCTGTATCATTTCGTCTTGGGTGTTGGGCGACGAGTGGGAGTGGGCGTAGTCTGGGCAGCGGTTGTGTCGTGATGGGATGTTGTGTCCGTACTGGGCGGGTGGGCTGTTGTGGCTCTGGTTGTTGTTGTGCGGGGGAGTAGCTTGGACAGATGGAGCTTCAAGTGGAGTGGGATGCGTGACACTGGGGGAAGGGGTTATCTCAAATCTGCGGCTGGCCGTGTTATTCCTAGTTTGGGATCGGCCAGTAGCGTCGGCGTCAGGATTGAGTTGGCCGGTCATTTTGAGAACAGTGTGGCTGTAGAGAGTGGGAGAAGGGTTGAGAGGGTGGGGAGAGGAAGGTATGGATTACAAGCACTGGATGTAGATGAAGAAGGATATGGAGAGGTGTTAGAGACGGTATTTGTAGTGTGAGTCAAGGTGAGGTATGATGACAAGAAGAGAATCTCGATTTCAAGACGAGGATGAGTGAAGGATAAGTACAAAGGTCTGTATTTATAAACACCAGTGTGTACAGTCCTAACAAGCCATTTAGTGGAGGACACGTGGGATGGAGTTGGAATGATCGCCCTCAACATTTGCCATCTAGTCTACCTCGCACCATAATTCTGGTAGGATGATAACTCAAGATGCAGTGAATCAATTCACAGCGCAGCGGTGGCGTTTGACCCACATTCAAGGAATATGTCATCAATTTGGATGGGTTCTCACTGCTCGAACACCTGTGGCCCATATATCGTATATATACATACCAAATGACTTTGATCACCTTTACACGTTTGACATGTTTTCAATCGAGCAAGGACTAAAGACTGGGACTTCGGGAGCATGTACCCGGGCGACGTGGAGAGAATACAATAATCCTAACCGTATCGGATTACCCGACCTGTGTTTCCTCCTAACCGCCCTCCTGACTCTCCTGGCTCTCCTGTCTCGCCCCAGGGGACAAAAGAAAAGGAGAAGGAGAATGACGCCACAGCCACCAGGGTCAATCCTTAAAAGGGGCTCCGTTATGAACATTTACTAGATTGCGGCTTAAGCGAGTTTGGATTGTTTGGATTGTACAGTAGATGAAGAAGAATGTTAGTACAAAGTACAAAGGGGGGGAGGATAGTGTGCCTGTTCCGTTCCTTTGGAATATTCAACTATTCAAAAGGGAAATGGGCTTAGAACCGACGCGACGCTTTCCGACATCCAACATCCGACATCCGACTACTAGGGTAATATTAAAGACTGTGCAACTTTCAAAACGTCCAATGTCCCTAATACATCGTCCTCCCCTTTATCTCTCGATCTCTCTCACTCTCTCTCTTAATCCCTTGTCTCACTTTCCCTGTATCAGGTATCAGGTAAAGTTGAAGATGCAGGAATCTATCTAACTTTGGTTGTTACAGTGTTAAAAAGCACAAGAGTTTGAAAAGAGAGTGACGCAAGTGGAGGTCAACCACACATTGATTTGTTGAATGTAAAAGTTGGAACCCACAGACCCACAGACCACTATAGTCTCATCCAACGGATCATGATCATTTTGATCCCCTTCCCTTGTCTCTCTCTAAGAGCCATCTTGTCATTCTCTTCTCAACTCTACTTTACAATTACTCTTTACTCACAAATCTCACAATCTCACAATCTCACACCTTTTGTTGAATCTTGTACATTATCACTCACACCCAATCTCCCTCTCTCTCTCCATCTGTCTTCATCTATCTTCCTTGTCTCCCCCTCAACTTAACCTCGCTACCCGGTCCGAGGCCCACCCTGCTACCCTCCATCACACCTCCCCTTCCACTCGGCACCTACATCATGCCCCAGCCAAAGCGCCCTTCCAAGCCCCTCGTCGCTCTCATCCTCGGTTCGTCGCTCTCTGGCATTGGCATGGTGGGCAGACAAGTGGAGGTTTGCGCGTGGACTGGCCCGACCGCGGACAGCTCGACCGTCCAAACGTCCGACTTTTGGGCCATGACGCGTGCCTGCCTTCCTTGTCTTTGTTGTCGCCGCTCGTACCCTCCTTGACAAACAACTGACCGCAGGCGGAACAGCCACCGTGTCCCTTCCCCTCGCAGCGAGTCTACTCAAGCTCGGCGCCGTGTACGTTCGCATCGGTGCGTATTCGTACCCCGACCCAACTGATGACAGCCGATCGCTTCTCCGTCGACCCCCCGACATGGTGAGTACGTGTTCTTGAGCCAGATGGGCCTAGGGGAGAGGTACCAGGGGTTGGCGTCCTTGGGTTAGAACGAGGATCGAGGCATGTGTGCCAGCCGGATGCGATAGCAGCGAAGTGTGCTGCGGGTCAAGACCCTCTCCTATCCAAGGGAGGTGAAGCCGTACCTGTGCCTTGATCTCAAGTGGTCGAGAGAGATTCCTGCGTCTCAACACGCGGTTCGGCGACGACAAGCTGGGACGACGCCGAGAGCCTTCCGGGCAGCTGTCGCACTACGATGGTACGCAACGGCCACCGTGCGGGCCCTCCGGTATGCCTCACGGTATACCCGAGATCAAGTTCATTGCGCCGTCTGCCGCGGCGGCCCAGGCCATTCCGTTGTTTGGCTTACATGGCTGGGACCTACCTGCCAAGGCACAGGCGTCAGAAGCATGTCTCATGGCAAGCCCTCAACCGTCCTCGCACGGCGCTTCTACTTGACCTTCCCCCAGCTCACCCGACCAAACCCTCTCCCACCCTTACACGCCTCGCGATGGTTAGCGCCACCGGCTGACCCAAGTTACATCGACCCCATCTTCAAGGTCCTTCTGCGCGATCCCCGCGTCGAGTACCGGCAGTCAAACCTCGCGAATGTGGACAAGTACCCAAGCCTCTTCGAGCCGCCAGCCGAGGGTACGAATTGGCACCGCTTCGATGTCGTGTTCGATCTCACCGGTGAGATGAACTACGACAAACCCGAGGTCATCCACATCACAAACACGTACCGCGTCGCGGTTGGCCTGGCCTCGTACGCCAATGACCTCGACACAGTCCACCGGCCACTCGCCTATGTCCGCCTCCAGATGCCGTTCTACGAGATGAAGTCGGGCAGCTCCAAGGGGCACGGGGAGGGCGACAAGCTCAAGCCCGATGGCGTGCGTGGTCGGTGGTGGCACGAGGCACTACGCGGTATCGCCAAGCTGCCAAACCTCAACTTTGGAGTGGTACGCTGCGCGGCGTGGTACGGACCAGGTCGGTGGGACGCTGAGGTGATTCCCCGCCTCGTCGTCGGACATGTCTACTCATACCTGTGAGTTGGGGTCTTGGCCCGCGGCTAACAGCAGCGACGAGGAAATGAAGTTTCTATACAAGTGAGTCATCTTTGAGAACGCTGGTTCTCACTTTTACACACTCGATCTCCTCCATCTCTCCCCATCTCCCCTGCGACAGCCACCCCTGTCGCACCATGGCAGCTGTGCAAGCCGCCGATCTCACCCAAGTTATGACTCGTCCATCTGTCGCCTGGGGTTTGGACATGCGCGCGCGATGGGATGTGGATCCTGAGGTCGTGTACTGGCGATCTGGCGAAGATGTCGCTCAGAGCCGGGTCACGAGCGTGGAACCTCGCCGTAACATCGCGTGTCCCGCTTGTCGCCGACGCCCCATCAGTTCCTCACTTACGCCAGCTCCGACCTCCGCATCAACACGGTCCACTCCACCGACGTCGGCCGCGGCATGTACCTCACGGCACTATGGCTGATGCAGACGCCGCGTGACCAGGTGCTCAAGGAGGCTGGGACCGAGCTCCACTTCCCTTTCGAAAAGGAGAAGTCGTCTATGTCCATGTCGACCATGTTCCGGGGGAAGAAGACGACGGCTGATGCAGAGTGGCGCAGTATCAAGACGGTCGTGCCAGAAGAAGAGTTGCCTGTTGTGCCCATGTTCAACGTTGTGGATGATGGCGACTCGACACAGGAGAGCATCGCCAAGGCTGTCGCCGACGTGTGGAACGTCAAGTACGGTTTCATGAGCACAACAATCATGACGCTCGTCGCGCAGTTTGCCAAGGTGGGCTCCGCCGCAACCGGCTCTGACCCTAGAATGACTTTGAAGAGATGGTCGAGGACGTCAACGAGAAGGTTTGTGTGGTGCGGAAACTCGTGCCTAGGGACGCCCGGATTCTTCGGTAGCGTCCTCGGGCAGGTTAAGGTTTAGATTCCTGACGGGTAGCATGTCGACGCGTGGGCCAACATGCTCTCTGCTTCCTCACCGCCCATTGCCTCGACGCCGATTTCGCCGTTCCTTGACGCACACTCGTTCAGAAGTAAGTTGAAAGTTGGGTTTTGGAAGCAGGGGTAGTTGAAGAGTGAAGATCGATCTGCACATGAGGGTTGACCTTAATCTGCGGTGGCTTGCACCCTTTATCTTGTCTGGCAGCTTTGCTCTGAACGTGACATCTGATACCAGAAACGCCAATTCACCTTGATGGCTCACGGGCGAAGCGTGTACTTGGTTTCAAACCTACCAAACCGCGCATCGATGTCAACGAGTTGCGTAAAATCAGCCAAGGGTTCCAAAAGGATAAGATCTGGTAAGTCTAAGACGCGTTACCTTTGACCGGATTGCGGTGCCTGAAACGGTCTGTCATGCCGGAAAGAGCGGCGGGAGGTTGTGGGTCGAATCATTGTGTAGTGTTGGAGCGTGACGGTGGTAGAGTGGGAGGCGGAACGGGAGGAGCGCGCGAGGCTGACATACAGGCCAGCATTGTCTTAGATGGTTCATGTTTGCATGTGTGTGGGTGAGTGTAGAGTGTCATGGTTGCGTAGTAGTGTCATTGGGTCGATTATTCATATTCATATTTAGTTATTCATGTTTGGGGCTTAGAGTGTGCGCAGCAGAGGAGAGAAGAATTGAGTCATGGCTTGCGCAACTGCGCAGTGAAAGAGTATTGATGACACTCGGAAGGGTCATTCCGAAAGTTTCGGGAGTCAGGATAGGTTTTTGTACCTTGTATTACGACGTGTTATTAAATTTATATACAATAGAAGAGTTTGTCGTAATCCAGAAGGTCAAAAGTTGCCGTAAAAAGTATGAATAATGTGAATCATTAAAACTAACTGGAGAGATTAGGGCACTTACTTACGTGACCCTATTTCCTAGGGTGATGGCTCATCCCTAGTTTAAACCCCTGGAACGTGTTTTGTCCTTCCCCGCTCCCCCGTAGAGCCTGTCAAACCAACTCTTGATTCTCATTCTAACACTACATCCCTCATTCATTACTTCCTCATACTCATCATCCTCCTCACGCCAACTATCATCCTCTTCACCATCATCATCATCGCTTTCAGAGTCTAGCCCCGCCGAACCGACACACTCGCGTATGATATCATGTCTTCCTTTGTAGCCTCCGGCTCCCGAGCCTCAACCATGGCCGGGATGCCCGCCGTGAACGCGACCAGAGTCCCCATCAATGTCGATGCCGAACCCTCACCCTCAGCAGTGGGCGCAGTTGGACCACCAGTCGCGACGACAATCAGCTCTCACGTGGAATCTTCATTGTCCACATCCGGACCCACCCCTTCCACCTCTGAAGAAACCCTCATCACCTCTTCATCCCCCCTACCCACCTTCCAACCCCCAGTACCAGTAACCTCCGCGCCGTCCCCCGCAACCACCTCCCCCGACTTGCAGGCCGTCACCTCTCCAGTCAATTCCTCCTCCCCTTCCTCTTCTCCATTCTTCAGCATCCCCGTGATTATTGGGATTGCTGTAGGCGGCGCGGCGATCCTCCTAATCGTAGCCGGCGGATGCTGGTTCTTAGGTCGATCAAGGCGGTCAAGGCGACGTTCGAGACGAGACGACGACGGGGTGGGAAGGTTCAAGCCGCCGAAGAATAGGCGGGAAAGACCAATTCGGGCAGGATACGCGCGCCAGGAAGGCTCGAGCCAACCACACCTCCCCCCGCCGCTTCAACCACCAAGAGCAGGCCTCAGCCGCGCTGAAGCCCGCGCGTCGGTCCAATTCTACGGCCACTCGGCGCCCGTAAGGCCGTTCGATACCCAAACGTTTAAGACTACCAGCGCGTGGACCGATAATTCGGAGATGGACGTGTTCGCCGTCGATGGATCGTCGTACGCACGTACACTCAGTACCATGTCCCGCCCCAACTCGGAGTATGACCTTGAAGACGATCCATCGACTTATCAAGACGGTGGGACGTATCCGACCCACTTTGCGCCGTACCCAATCTACTCGCAACGGGAGCTCCAGACGCCCCCGCCGGTCGGTTATCCTCCATTCCATTCCTCTCCATCGGGGACGTTTGGCCCATCCACTCCCCAGCGGCGCAACGCTCCCGACCCATCTACATACGGTCCGGTCAGCGTCTCTCCGCATGGCGTGCCCGTCGGTGGGGTTGTCGGTGGGGTGGCTGGGATGGTAGCCCCCGCACCGAGCCAGATGGCGCTCCCCGGCCCACCTAGGCGCCCAGATGGCCGCATTCCCGCTCCAAAGCTCTTGGTAGACACCAAGGCGCCATTTGAAAACGTCCCCCTCTCGGCAGTCGGACCGAGCAGCCATCCATTATCGACAATACAAACCCCACTATCAACGCTAGGTGGTTGGAGCTCGGGGTTGCCGACGCCACTGGACCGCGCGCCGAGCACACGCGCCCTCTCTCCTGAGAGCACGTTTATCCCCCCTTCGCGCTCGACGAGCCGGGGCGCAGCGTTTACTCCGGTGCCAACGCCCACTACATACACACCGCAGCGGCCAGCCACTGCATATGCGGGGCCCTCGTACTCGCGTCCGTTAGTTACTCGACAAGCGTCACGGAGTGACGACCGGCCCTCGGCCCTCCCATACGCTGGAAATGCCAAGGAGGAGCCTGGTCTCCAGCGCGGCCGGACGATCATTCGGCATGCGGACGCGGGCGCGTTTGAGGACGCAGTACCCGATGACCAAGGGGAAGTACACCTCCCTCCGGCATATGACGAGATCTACGCGCCGAATCCATGATGTGTCGATTCCATCTCGTGACTGATCCCACCACAACTCGCACATTGAACCATGATACACGAACTATTGCGGCTGGACCGCTCACCAATATCTACATGACACATGTCAGCGCAGCGCGCATGCTCAAGTTATAATCCACCCAATCCACCTAGCTACCCAGCTACCCAGCTACCAAGCATAATCACACATGGTTGTGTCAACCCACGCTCGTTTCCGCTGTTGTACTAGAATTGGTACATGACTATGTACAGGTACAATGCAGTAATCTACAGAGTGGTTGTGGTTGGTCTAGCATCTAACGCGACTGTGCCACTAACCACGCAATGGGTCGTATCAAGTCGCGCAGAGCAGGACAGGGCATGGTCTACCTCTTGCGCTCCTGCGCCCATCGGTAAACAGCCGCGACAGCGACCGTTGCGGCCTCGCCGCAAACCGTGTACGCCTGGGCGCCCCTCACGCGCACGGTGGGACAGAGGGAAGCCAACACGATCGCCAGCACCATTGCCAGCGCAGCAGCAAGCGCAGGCCACGGCGAGAGGGCAAGTGCACATCCAAAAACGGCGCCGAGGGCAATATGCACTGACGAAGTTGAGCGTGCTCTCTTCTTCTGCGCCTCTTGCGCGGCTATCACTTCCCGCGCTGAGATGCCATTCTTGGGTTTGGGGAGCGGAATAGGTAATGTGGTTTGAGAGGTTGATGGGGAAGATGTGGCGGTTGATATCAACGTCGTCATTGTCGATACTGACGAGAGGCGTGGGACTGGGCCGGGCGATATTGGCCGGAGAGAGTTGGGCGAAGTAGTGCGTGATGGTGTGGTGGGACGCGACCTGCGCCATTTCAACCTGGATGGCGATCGGCCCAAACTGCGCTCGGACTGGGACGCTGCGCGTGCCGTCGGACTCGTCGGTCTAGTTGGGCTTCTGGTGGGACTCGCTGGGCTTCTGGTGGGACTCGCTGGGCGCAAAGGACGCGGCGACGCAGCTCTACGTCGCCGAAGAGTGTTGCCGAATAGCTTCTTCGTGTCCTTCTCAGGCTCGGTATCCCAGTCGACAGTGTCGTGGCCCGTGCTTGTTCCCTCTCGTTTGGGTTTCCCCTTCACTGCTTTGGGTGGATGGGGTAAAGCTCGGAGGTTCTTGAGGAACCGCCATGTTGGCCGAGTGGGTTTAAACCTCGTCTGGCCGGTTGGATGTAGTGGTCGCGTCATGGATGGAGCGCGACGGCGCCTAATTGACGGGGCGGAGGGGGAGGGGGAGGGGAGGGGGGAGGGGAGGGAGGAGAGGGTGAGCCAGGTTTCGGTGGTTGATGTGAGGAGGGAGGCGGGTGCGGAAGATGACGATGGGAGGGTTGAGGGAGTGTGGTTGGGAGAGGGAGAGAGGGAGAGGGATGGGAGGGTTGTGCGTCGGGACGGTTCTGATGGCCAGGCGGGGGTTGAAGGAGAGGGGGAGGGGGAGGGAGAGGGGTGCCGCCAACTCCAGCGCCGGTGTCGCGGTATTGGGGTTAGGCCAAGTTCTGGTGTAGGTTCGGACTGTTCATGGTGGTGGTGGTGGTTGGGGTGGACAAACCACCCCTTGACGCCTGTCATTCTGTGATGTATGGATGATGGAGAATGCAGAGATGAGATGGTGACTTTGGCTAGTCATTGTATAAGTATAAAGGGCGTAATTGTCATCGGACGACTGAAGTTGTTTTTGTTGATTCCCTGGTCAAAAGTCGGTCATCGGCCCATCCCCCTTTTCCTTCATCCATACCAATCCCAATCCCATCCGTATTCAATCATACGAGTGTCCGAGCGTGACAAACCAACTCGACGCGCACTCGACTCTCAACTCAAGTCGAAGCGCCAAATCATATATCCAAAATATATCGAGAGCAGACGCCGCGCCCATACGCCGGCCCGGCATCAGTCAGCATCGGCATAGGCATCGTGAAATTTGCCAAATATGGACGCCATAACGACGGCGGCCGGGGCGATCCGAATCGTAACAGCCATATATGCCGGACACATGAGGACGCGGTCATGGGATCTCGCCCCAGCTAGTCTATTCATGGCTGTTGGACAGATGCAGGAGAGTCTCACCGGTTTCTGTCTTGGCATTCTACTGCCTATCATCCTTGCAACAATGGTGGCAATGCGGTTCAAGAGGAGTTTAGGGGAGGCGGGAGTTGAAAGTGTTATTGGACCACTGTGTTTATTTGCTACGGCGGTGCCGCTGCAGATTGTCGCGGTGCATGTTGCGGCGCTGGATGTTGTTGCTAGTAGAGGATGGGAGGGGTTGACGGGATAGATCGGAGGCACCGACACGTGGTCTGCCCGTTACCACTGTCATTTTGGTAGCCATTCAACCCACTGTTAAACTCAAGAGGTGATTGACTAGTAGGGGTTTGTAATGTCACTTCGGTTATGTGAATGCGTGGAGATTAAACACCCCCACTCCCACCATCGGAGGCTCATCCATAAACTCGGGGGCTGGGCTTTGCGGCCAATGAGAGGTTGTAGTCGTAGTCGAGTCAATGTATTGAGGGATGGTGACAAGTCTGACATAGTGTCATGAATGGATGGACAGAACGCGTCAATGACTGCCATGCCGATGCCGATGCCGACGTTGGACGATGGACCAGAATATCGACGCAAAAGGATGGCATATGCATTGACATAAACCAAACCCATCTCCATCTCAACTTGCAGTGATCCGTCATCCCATCCGTCCATCCTCAGAACACAGGCCAGACCACGGTAGAGTCTAGACCGAGCTTCATTCCTACTTGGATCGCAGCTCCATATCCGGCCCCAGCCAGCGATTGCCACAGAATCACCCTGCCTGGTTCGGACCAGTTTCACCCACGCCACCTTGACCCACCGCAGAGTTGATCGTCTGCCTCAAGACATACCATGGCATGGACATTGATCGTTGTCGAAAGTGCCATGATGCTTACGACGAACAGGCAATGACAACGTTGGCATTTGGATATGGCCTGGTGGCAAATTAAGCTGGCCACACTTTACATTCCCATGACATCCAAATCCCCCCATTGCTATTATCTACAATCCCATCTACAAACATGTCTATGAACATCTACAGACCCAGAAGCACCCCTTCCGTACGGTTACGACACTTGTCGAGTTCACTTCTCATCGAATCATTCTCACTCCCGAGGGCAATTACCAGCCAGACATTGACAAGAGCCAATACCACCCCCGCAGCCTTGAGCGCCATAAAGACATAATACCCAATCGTCTTTCGTGAAGTATACCACCACGCACAAGCGAGTGGCACCATGCTAACCGCGATACTCGTTGTGACCATATTGGTTGGTGCGTTCCGAAGAGAATTGGCGACCGTAAATGCCGAATCGACAGCGCAAGCCAGAGTTACCTCATGACAAGGCAAAGTGGAATGGACGAGTGTTGCTAGGACGACAATGATTCTAATCGCTGCCAAACCGAGTCCAATTCCAATTGAAATGAAGCACTTGCGAGTGTGGGTATCCCAATTAGGTTTGGATGGGATGAAATGAAGTAGGAGTAGGCCCCAAAATGGAGCCATCATCATGGATAAGGCGCAGGCTACAAAGATGGGGAGGGTCCATATCCAACTTTCTTCAAGAAGGGGAGCGAGCGAAGTAAAGACTGTTGAGGCGAGGTAGAGGCCGCCAGTGAAAGTGAAGAGATGGAATGCGATACGGGCGATGAATCCCACAACGTCGCCAACGGTATTAAGAGTGTTGGTCTCGAGGGATGGCACGGGGGATGGCGGGGGGGTCCAGTGTGAAGAGTGTAGCTGTAATGGTGAACCTAACACCGAGGGGGCCGAGGTAGATGGTGTAGAGTCAATGACGGACTCGTAATGGGCCTCGATATCCTTGACGCGCCGTGGGTCATACGACATGATGAATGGGATGAGGAGACGTGGCTTCGGTTGAGTCCTGTTTATAGACTGTTGAACGGGATACATTCCTATTGTCTAACATAAGCTAAGGTGGTAGTAGTGGTAGTAGTGTTTGGTTCTACATAGTGTCTTTTAAGCTATGACTTGAGAGATTTTAGGGAATGGGCAATGACAAGTGAGCGATTTAGAGTTGCGCTATTTACTTGGGGTGAGTAAGTGTCTCTCTGTAGCTCTGTAGCTCTGTAGCTCTGTAGCTCTCTGGCCCAGCTGGCCGACTCACGCCTAGTCATAAAAGCAGGCACGCATTTAAACGCCAACTCGTATGCATCCAGACTCTCTCTCCGGCCAAATCCGACCATGTTGGCGCCACCTTCCACGTTCTATACACGACTTTGCTCTGGACATCGGACATGGTCACACGGAGTAACGATGTGATGCACAGCTCGCATCCATAGTCAAGGCACACGCTCACACGCCGCCTCACCCTCACGCGCCGCCTGCTCACACGCCGCCTGTTCACACGCCGCCTCACCCGCCAGAATGAGGATATAAGTGCGCTCGGACGCTCGACTCAAGCCACCCACCTCAACCTCAATGTTCCCCAAGCGCTCACGTACAGCGCCCACCACGCCCACCCTCTCTCCAACGTTTCCCTCCCCTCTCTCCCCTCTCACTCCTCTCACTCCGCCCAAAGCCTTCGTCCCACCCACGCCTCACACATACCCCCCCGTCTCGGCTCCCAAGCATGAGCATGGGCGTCACTCGGCGCCTCTCGGCGAACGTACCTTTCTTACCGCCATAGCCAACGAGTTCAACCCTCCTGTCGAACCACACCCCATCCTCGCTGAACCCATGCCACCTCCTCACGCAATGGCAGAATATATTCGCGAGTTACGTTTACGTCTCGTTGATACAGAGGAGGAAATCGAATATCTTCAAACACGTGTGCGTAGGGTCGAAGTGGATAATCATTACCTTTGTAGGCAGGTCACTGCTCTTACGGAGCAGAGGGAGGAGCTTCGGGATCGCCTCGAGGGCCGGAAGGATAAGCGTAAAGAGAAAGAGAGGGAGAATGGACAGGAGAGAGGGAGGAAGGATGGAAAGGTTTATAAGGAGGCTCATTACGCTTAACATGAACATGTAGAGTAGATTGGAAGAAGAGTGGATGGATGGTGGAGATATAAGCTTTGGTCGCCGATCGGAGATGGTGCCTGTCAGTGCATGGAATTAGCATGGACCAAAAACCACGATTCAATATATTTTGACAACGCCACGGCCTGAGCGTAACTCAACATCACCAAGTCACTCATACACACTCTTTACCCTCCTCACCCTCACTCTCTTTACTCTTCCATCAACATGCCCATCACCCTCGATCCCGACGTTGACCCCGACGTACCTGCGCCTCATGTCGCCCCTCTCTCCGACCCACCCCCTTACACTCTCGCCCCGATCCCGACATTATCACCCGACGCTCGCGTCCTCGCACGCGACATCCTCGCCCTTCCTCCTGGCGTAAGATCTATTGTTCTTGGTCTTTGCAAAATCCCACCTTCTCCCGACGACGGTGAAACTCTCGCTCTCGCCATCCACTACATTGTCCGAACGGCAGCTCAAGCTTCCCACGCACGAACCGTCTGGCTCCGAGTCCTCAACTACGTCATTCTGGCATTCTGGATGTCTCTCCTCTCCTACCTCCCCATCCTAGCCACCTACTACTTCTCCTCCCATCTACTCCTTGGGTTAATTGGCGTTATCCACATATTCCTCCTTCCTGTCGCCATGGTCGGTACGCGATTCGACCGTTTGTCGGGAGGAATTAGTGGAGTGGTTTGGCTCCTGGCTGGAACGGGACCATTTGTGGGGGCTTGTATTCCGATTTGGGCCGCTTTTGGATTTGGCGTTGAGGTGAAGGGAATTAAAATGGTTTTGCAGGAGGGAGTCAAGGTTGCGGCGGCGGTTGCGGCGGTGTTTGGATTGTGTACGGCTTTGGTGTTACGCCATATCGACGCAGACGTGAAGGGATATTGGGCGATAGGGGTGCATGAACTCCCAACGATGTACGAGTTCATGACGAGTATTGTTGGGGTTGGTGCGCGGGCATATGGGGGGTAGTGCGGGGGTATGGGGGTGGAGGGATGTATTGAATGCAAGTGTAGATACAGTGCGAGCATTAGCCTTGGTGCTCAAGGAAGGGTAGATCCAGCACACGCTCCTTTATAGGGACGAACTGGGACGACCGGGCGTAATCAAATCCCCCCGACAACTAGACTGTTGCTCGCGTTTGACCTCCGCGCTGGCTGGGCTCAGTTGGAACGCAGGACGCGACTCGGCTGTACTGTACAATCTCGGCCACCTCCGTGTGAGCAGTCTTATCTTACGGCATGTATATTGGCAGCTTGGCTTGGCACAAGGCTCTCCACCGAATGGACCAATCCGGCGCCTAAAAGGGTTGCTGTTTGGCCAATAAAATCGACCCAATTCATTGAATGACCGATCTACCTGGTCAAGCTGGTCAGCTGCTAATGCTCCAATCTCCCACCAGCAGCACCCAGCACTCACCTCCCTCCCTGCACCACAACTCCCACTCCCACTCCACTCCCACACCCACTCCCACTCCTCCCCACCCCACTCCCCCCCACCCAACCTCGCAGCGTACAAGCCCAATGCATCCAACTAGTCAAACTAAACTAATGCCAAACATGCAACCATGCGAGGCGTTTTGGTGGCCTATGCCTTAAAAATTCTGCCTGTCAGCTCATTCTTTCTGACAAACTCACTATTTGTTGAGTTTATGCCTCAACCTCAACGTCGACCACCTCGACTACTTCGACAACAACATCGATCTTGTCAATGGCCTTCGCCTCAGGACTAGCCGGCAGCGAAATGGTCTTGCTCGACGGGGTGCTCCGAGGGCTCAAAAGACCAGGGTGGGCGAGCATAAACGAAGCAAAGTACTGATACGCCGGGCGCTCCACGTGTGCCGCCAGCGCAATGTATTCCTTCTCAATATCTTTCGCTAGGGTAGAAATCCGCGAGTCCGTAGTGGCAATTTCAGCCTCGACATCTGCGACTTCACGCCGCGCCTCGTCGAGTTTACGCTGGGCTGCTGCGATATGATGGGATGCTTCGACTTGACGACGTTTAGCGTCGATGAGACGTTTCTGAGCATCGCCACGCTCAGTTACGTGGCGAGCCTTCTCGTGGGCAATGGCTGTCCAGGACGCATTGATCTCGGCACGTTCCTCGAGATGAAGGTCCTTGAGCTGTTGAGCAAATTCGTCAAGAGGAAGAATGTCCTCTTGGGCTTTGAGGGCGTTGAGGCGGTTGAGGATGGATGCCATTGTGAAAGAGTAGGTGAGGGTTAAGAGTAGATTATTGCATTCTTCTTATAGATGATGAGAGGGAGATAAGGAATGGCACGGGGTTGCTTGGAGGTTGGAATGTGGAGGGACCGCCGGTAAGATGTAGCCAATAGCGGAGTTCCGTTAATAAGAAGAAGGACTTTGATCTGACCCCGTGCATAATGCGAGACAATAGCGAAAATAGGGCACCAATTGAGTAAAGACTGCGATAACAGTGACCTTCCGGACTTGTCCGAAATCACAAAAGGAAAGAGGCTAAAGCTCAAAGTGGAGGGTGGAGGCTTCAAATTGCGAATGCTTCCGTTATTTGTCACTAATCAAACACTTTGCTTCCGACTCGTACATAGATGACGTCATAACAGTCAGGCGGTGTTCCGGACTTGTCGGATATGAAACATTTAAAGTGGAGGTTGCCTCTGACCACGGCTACTCCGATCTCACCACCCCATTGTCCATTAGAATCAAGACGGTGACAATTGACAAGGTTCCTCAAGTCGAACTGATAAGATCACTCAAGTCGGTCATTGCTCATTCTACATTCTGACCGAGAGCTCACATCCTGACAAAGTACAGCTCTTCCGCGTCTTTGCTTACCAACGTAAAGTCCAATTACTGCCCATCTCAGCTATCTTGGACCCGCGCTGTGTATGCGTTTCATGTACAATACGACATTCCTCAGTAAAGCTCCGACAGTGGCCATCACCTCGAGTATCAGTGACATTCATCATCACACGGCGATGCGCTGTTCAAAAAGCATAAAGGGGGCTGTTCATCCTCCTCCCCCCCACCCCCCACGACCTGTCCAACCCCCCCACCACCAACATGCCTCCCAAACGCCCCCGCGTCTCCTTCTCCGAACCCGACCAGCCTAGCCGTACCCCCAGCCCAGTCATCATCAACCTTGGCGAGATACACATGCGCACCAGTATCAACAGACCAGAGCGCAGAATGAGAGGAACAAAGGTCTCGCGTATTGCGAGATCTTCCCAGGACCCACTCACGGAGATGACGGCTACATTGGCCATACAGGAACGCGCCCTCGAACTCACAGAGGAACGGTACGCCGCGGCAGTCCGGAAGAAGCAGGAACTCGAGAAGGAAATCATGCAACTCAAAGCAACCCAGCGGCGACCTGCGGGGGGTTTGCGGCCTACTGTGGAGGCACAGCTCGAGAGACCTCCCCGCCCCATGGTCTCTTCCTCTCCCATCTCTCCCTCTCCCATCTCGCCCCCCGCTTATTCCCCGATAACGCACATCCCAGCCTCATTCAACCTCGTCACCTGGCCCGCAACTTGGCCAACTAGTTCCTCACAATATGGAACCATCTATGTCGATGTGGATTTCATGGTCGATGCCACTGGTCGCGTCACGCCCCTCCATGTCCGGCCTCGGTTGTAGATAATCATGTGATTCAATCTTCATAAGGATGGGAATTGTGGAAGAGGACATTAGGAGGGTCATTGATGTCGTTTAACCTGTTTAATCACAGGTAAAGCAGGAAGGCAAGGGGAATCTCATCTTCATCTTTTCATACATGGAAAGAGGAAAAGCCATACTCGGCTATACAATCACGTACAGTATCACGTGTTGATCAAGACAATCCCCTCATCAATTCAATGTCCATCATCACAATCTCGCCACGTATAAATCCACTTATCACCCACAATCCTCGCCCTCGCCACCCTCAACTCACCACCCCACCCCATCTCTTCCCCCAAGACCTTAATGAACACTCTCCAAGAATCCCTTGACCTTAACTGGGACGACCTCCTTCCCCAGCCACGCACCATCGAGACGTACACCCCATCCTGGCGTGACACTGAGGCAGATCACGCCAAGATCCTCATTATAGAGGAAATGCGACGTAAGAAACTGTTAAAGTATCGCAGGAGGATGCGGAAACGCAGACGCAAATACGTCCAGAAGCATCAGTTTGTTAGGGAACTCGAGCCGTTGATCGAGGTGAAGTAGAATTGTACATGTACCTTAATCGAGTGAGGTTTGCATATGGCTTACTTAGCATTACCAAGTATTTGAGGCTGGACTGAGAGCCAAGTGCATTGGCGGAGCAGAGGTTGACACAACTTGGGATTGAAATCTCACGCCACACCTTCTGTACAAGTACAACTGGCCTCGATCACCCCACAGCGTGTTGGATCGCCTCCAAGGCTCGTAGCTCGTAGTCTGCTCATCAAAATCGTAGAATGACAATAAACAAGGGGGGGATATTTTTTTTCCTACTTGATACCCGATAAAGGTTGTTGACTAGAGCCCGTGCCTGTCAAATAGAAATCACACGCCTCAGTATTCCCGGAGCGTGCAAGTATATCCAAAATCTCCATCGCCTACTGAATTCCCTCATTACCTTCCTTCTTCTTGGTCTTAGCACAAACCGTTCCGCGCCTGGAAGCGTCGACGCACTCGTGGTCCGGCACTCGTCCGGCCGGAAACCTCTCCAACAAAATAGACACCGACAAATCCTGATGTACCTGGACCAGTCTGGCTAGTTCATGGTCCTTAATCCCCTCCCATACGTGCGAGTTCCGCAATGCATGCAGCAGTTTGAAGCGAGGAACGTCCCTGATTGCTTGGTGCATGTCAAGGTTGACGTTATGCAATGCATGTCGGAGGGACGGGGTGAATGAGGCTGAGTCAGCGGGTTTTGTGTGGGGTGCTTACTGGCTGGGACGGGGACGGGAAGTGGCTTGGATCGGGGAGGAGGATAACTTTGACTCGGTAGTGGGGTTTGGATCCTTTCGGGACTAGGTAGATCGATACTGGGCGGGCGGGTGGTTGGTCCAGATGGAGTGCCGCAGAGTGGTGGACTACGACCACGCTCACGAACGTATTCTGCCAATTCCTCAAAATCGACTAATTCCAGTAGTGGGCGTATAGTGTGAATTGGCAGAGGATGGGATAGTTGGCGATCGTGAGTTGGCATCGTTTGTGTTGTGTTGTGGAGAGATGAGAGATGGAGAAATGAGAGATGGTTCATATCGCCACTCAAACGTGGTGGTTGCGATGCACCTCCACTAAACGTGGGTCTGTGCTCAAAGAACCATAGCGTAACCGTAAGCCGAGCTAATCGGGTACGGAAGTGACGGGCTGAAACGCTACACAAGTAAATGACAAGAAGCAAACTGGGGTTCTTCAAGGGACGAAACAAGGGTTATAAAATCTCTTCTGTATGAGCTAGCTACAGATATATTCACCTCCACACTTATAAAACCCTCATCTCCTCTCCGGACATTTTACACCTCTCACGAACGGTTTTGCCTACGAACCTTGACGCGCCCGCACACTCTCGATTCACCTCTTTGAGCTGTGCGCGTATCACCGCCAATTCGCGTCGGATCTCAACAATGAAACGCGCATTACGAGCCATCTCGTCGCGATCCAACCTCTCCACACGATTCAACCGGATGACGAAATAGACAACGATAAATGTCCCAATCAACGCCAACGATCCGAAACGTATCATCCGCGCGGTTCCTAGTGCTCGCTTGGCCACGTTTGCGGCTGCGCACACCATGGCGAAGGTCAGGAGTTGGGGAAGAACAATAAGTGAGAAAAGCGTGCCGGGGATATACCTTTTGTTAGGATGTCGATTTCTGACTCTGACTCACCCTAGAGAACGCGTGGTTTCGCATGCGCGGAGAACGATATCCCATGGCGTGGGAGGAGTGGGAAGATCTGAACTGGTGGAGGGTAGCGCCTGCTCTTTCGATTCCGTGTCGCTCAAGGCCGCCTCGACAGATGGCATACGCCAAGCTTGGACCTGGGCATCGATGGATAGAAGTGCGCCGGAAGCCAAAATGCCCGAAGATACTGGAAGCGATGACAAGACGCCCGAGGATACGGGAAGCGCCGACGAGTCCATGTCATCGAGGGCGAGCGACGGCAGCGGTGATAACGTGCCGGGACTGTCGGCCTCTGAGAGCGGGCTCCACGACGTGTCCGAGTCGGATGGTGGCCAGAGCATGTCTGTCATGGCAAGTGGGCGTTGTCAAGAAGCTGTTGATGACGTTTTCAGGAATGAGACGGTCAGGTGATGAGGAACGGTCGGGTGCATGCTCCCGGGGTAAAAGCTAGCACTCAACCAAGCTCTAGGAGCCTGAATTGGATATCCACAACGTTAATTACAACGATTCCACACTCTTACTGGATTCGGGCTGCATAAGAAAGGCTTATTTACATCTAGCCGATACTACGATGGATTCGACATGGATACCCGCCTCACTCCTTAGCAGCCTTGAGGGCAGCGAGTTCGGCGCGGAGAGCCGCCACCTGCTCAGCCAACTGATTCTGTAACCCAGAAGTTGTCATCTCGTAGACACCGCCGTTGATATGGCCGAGGAGGGCATAAATTCCCACGGCAATAACAATGACCGTAGTGCTGAGGATGTAAATTTCCAGATGCTCGCCCACATGATTATTGAATTTAGCGCGCCCTTTCGACGTCATAACAATCACTGCGGCGAGGGGGCGCATTGGAAGAAGCGCAATTACCATAATCCCCAATAACGCTGATGCGCAATACTCGATCCACCAATAACCCCGATTAAAATAAAGCACGGCAATGAGGAGTGGGACCATGATGAGATGAGCGGCGATTTGAAGTGTGCCTGCCTTCTTATATGCTGGATGGTTGGGATCATCTATGAGTAAATGCCATGTCGAATTAGCTGCTGTTGAAATTCCAATTGCGAAACGGTGGGATAAGGCGAAAAATAAGACGGGTGGAAGAATTAGGATTAAATAAATGTTGGTCCAGTAAGATCTGGGTTAGATTTTATAATTGAAGATACGTACGAATGGTTAGAAGCCGCATCACGAGCTAGGGCGATGACACCCGAAGGAGTTGGGGGGTAGAGGGCAGCAAGGGATTCGCGGCGCTGGCGGTCTTGGATTGGTTCAGGAGTTGGAGCGGGGGGTGGAGGAAGTTCAGACTTGGCGAGCGAGAGACGACGGAGAGGGTTGTCGGTAGTTTTGGCAGAGGGAGGCATGAGAGGAGGAGCGACAGATGCCCAGTTGATGTTACTGAGTGAACCCTCGGTGACGGAAGTGCGGCGGTCCATGGTTCGTAGTGAAGAGAAGTGAGAAAGAGAGAGAGTGGGTTGCGTGAAATGGCGTGAAGGCATACTGGTAGGTTAAGACGAGAGCTGTGATGACGTGCAGGGGGGCGATAACCCAAGGGCGCCCTTGGCCAACTTGCGAGGAGACGTTTGGTTCAACCTTTCATAGGCGAGCACAGGTTATTAAGCACGCGAGTGATGACTGGAGCATGACGATGGTATCTTGCCAGGATCGGACATGGGCGCTGCACACCCCTGTGACGTGGTGAGATCTGAAGTGAGAGTGAGTCAGCATGACGCCGGATGCGTTGGTCCGTGCGTACGTCACTTCACGTTGCGTTGATGAGGGGTCGATATCTGCCCATGACGAAGTGGATGATCAAATGGCCACACAAGTTCAGCTCTGCACCTTTCTGTACTTGTTAGAAAGCGTGAGTCGTCTGTACTTGTTAGGAAGCAGTGAGTCGGCTCATGGAAGCTCCTGTCCGTGCTCGCGCGACTGAATCACATTATAATGTCAAACTATTAAAGAGGTTTACCACATCTCGAATGTACGCTGGTCGATGATGCCCTGTAGTCAGTATTAGACGGTAGAATAGACGTACTGAATTGGAGCTTGGTGTCAAGCATTGGGCAACACCTCCGCGGGCTCGTTGGAAAGTCAGGATGGAGGAGGAGCTCGGCGGTGCTTCTCCAAAGCCTCGTCGTAGAGTTGATTCACGCGCTTCAGAACTTCATCAATCATCTGAACCCGTCCTGCAGATCCGAAGCTTTCGGCATACTCGATCATCTCCAGACACTCGAGGCGTGCGTCATTTTCGAGGTCGTTGATCATCCTCATTGCCACCCACTTGCAAAACCGATACACAAAGTAATCAATAACCCAAGTGATTTGCCAACGAACCGGTTCGAGAACCGTCACAATCGGCCTGATGAAAAACATGACAATTGGCAACATGACCACCAAATAGCAGATTTTGGCGAACATGACAAGACCGTATTCCAGGGTGGATGTGGTGATACCTTCGCCAACCTTGTGCAACACGTCCTGGTTCAGGACTGAGACATAGATCGCAGTAAACAATCCCCAGGCGATACACACCTTGCCGATAGTGGTTTGGGGGAGGAATAGGAAGAAGTTGATTACGCTTGCACGGATAGCACGACCCATCCAAATGGCGCGCCTGGCTGCGCGGTTGACTTCGCGTGGGCGGTGGACCGGATGGAGTGCAGGTGGACCATGAGGAAGGGGGCCGAACTCGACGACGGGGGGGTTCTCCCACCCCATCAGACAGTTGAACACATGCTCCATGATGTAAAAGAAAAGTGTAGAAGAAGTTGTAGACAACGCTTCCTGGTGGTGTAAGCTTGGTAAGGGCTGTTGATGGATTGGTAAGTTTGCGTTTCTGCAAAGAGGGGATGTTGGACGAGTGTCCTTGACTAAAAATCAAGAGATTGGTGAGTTGGAAGCTTGGAAGATGATAAGTTGTGGATGGAGAGAGTAGAGAAATGATGATACCGGAGTTGCATGAGTTTTGTTGAGACTCGAGAATTGCCCACTGACCGCTGACACGACACCCTACCTTTTCTCTACACCTGTACACATTTGAGGTTTGGATCATTCAACATGTTGTTTGCTGTAACAAGATCAATGTCTTGAACACCGAAGTCGCCCTGAAAAGTGTCTTACACCATTCAATACATAAATTATTATGACTGCCAAAAGCGGAATACGGCAATCTATCCAACCGTTTATCTCACGTAGACAACCATATCTCACAACTATCCTAGATATTTCCCCAAAGTCGCGGCTAAGTACAAGCTAGTACTCCTCTTTCTAGATCCCTCTCTTTGTCTCTTTACCCTCCTGTCTTAACCCCCCTGATCCGGAATACCAACCTACATGGAATTTATGCTGAATGGATTTAGTAATGTAGCAAAGTGTCGCGTGCCCATGCTCATGCCCTGTGCGAGGTTGCTGCATATAGTATATTTGCTGAATGTTTGCGTTTAGCGCCTCTAGTTTGCGGGTTGGTAGTGAATTGGTGGCAATGTATTGTACCTTTGTCGCCCGAGTCCAAGTATCGATATGGTCATCTTAGCCTCGTCCTTGATCACTATCCTGCCCAATTGCCACCGTACCACTCGCCATTACTAAACCTCCACCCAACCATGTTCCACACTCTTCACCACCCTTCGTTTCCTCTCCCCGCCTGTCTCCGGACATCGTTGTACCAGTCCTCATCCAGAGCATTATGGATGGGTAGACACCACTCATGCAGATAACTGAGCAGCTGGAACCATCCCCCTGGCATCTTGGTGTAAACCCGCCGCTCTTTCTGCGAGCCCGCTTCCATCATCCCTTACTAAATACCTCTGCCTCTCATCTCCCATTCTTCTCCGCGATCATCTTTGCCTCGCTTGTCGCAGGCCACATTGGCCGACACAAACACCCTCCGTCCTATAGTCAGAGGACTAGTCTTCGCGCATCTCGCTAGGCCATCATCCGGGCCGCGGGTATCGCCGCAGAGCTACACGCCGTGGCTACGGGTCGCCGCCGGCACCTTGAACCACGGGCTGGTAACACTCAACCAGCCTGGCCCGCACGGGGGCGGATCTTCGACCCCGGCGTCGGCGCGGCGCGGCGCAATCGAGCCGGCATAGAGGAAATGGTTAGAAGTGAGATGCAGCATTAGGCACCGCACCACCATTGCATCATCCAACTCACTAACCCACTAACCGTCATCTAAACGTTCTAGAAACCGCGCATGGCCAACCACTCCTTAATCTCCTCGGCCCAGTGACCCTTGATCTCGACATGGCCCGATGTGGGACGGACATAGACCTTGGGCGGCGCCTTGAGTGGGTCAATGTGTCCGTCCGCGAGGTACTGCGCAATGTCGTTACGGAGGGCCTGAGTGTCAGTGGCTGGCAGTGTAGTCTAGCAGTGTGGTCTGGCAGTGTGGTGGGCTGGCAGTCTGGCAGTATGGTACTCTGCAGTGTGGTCTGACAGTGACTTCCACACCAACGCAAGGTCTAGACGCCTCCTCCCTCCTTCAAACTCAAACTCACCCCAACATCCCCAGTAATCTTGCGCACAATCGTGAGCCGGTTGCTCCGTCCATTCCGGTACTCGGTATACACGGGAAGGTTGCCCTGCTCGCTCCTCGCAACGAGGTATCCCAGTGTCCGTGGGCGGGGGGTAGTAGGGGCGGCAGCGACAGGTGAGGCTGCCTGAACAGAGTACGCGCGAGCAAAGATGCGCGTAGAAGTTGATGCGCGGAGAGCGAGCATGGTTGTCGAGTCGAGTTGTAGCAATTAGTTGGTTGAGTGAAACGCGACAGAGATGCAAAGAGTGGATGGCAAACATAACATTTTGGTTCCGTCGCCGAGTGCCGCCGACTTTTCCTCCACCCAAAGTAAAACGGCTTTGGACTGGGGCAGATTCACTCATATTTCGATACACCCCACATCGACTTACTCGCTGCGCTCCCTTGCACACATCCATAACAATACTAGTACTACCGTATATCTTGCTCACTCCACGTCTCCACATCGCTACAGGTCCTCCAGATTAAGCTTTCGTTAGCGGGAGGATATCATCATGTCTATTTTGCGCCGAGCTGAGCCGCGCCCGCCGCCGCCGCCGTCCGCCTACTTCTTGGCCGACGCCTGGCCAGTGCCCATGAGGCGCGAGAACATGCCGGGCTGCGAGTCCTCAGCGAGTTCAGCAGAGTCGGCGGCTGCGGGTTCCGCGCCACCGTGCTCCGTCTCCTCACGCGACCTCGGCGCTTCGGCCTGCGCGCGCTCGCGCTCTTCGGTCGTTCCCTCACCAGTGCTAGACGCTGCGGCCTTGTCGTTGCGGCGGCTGGACCCCGAGCCAGAGGGCTCGTCGTGCCCGTTCTTCTTTTCCAGCTGCGGTTAGAGTGATGATTTCAAGCTTAACTCACCGCGTAGCCGTTCGGACCCACTTCGACTTGCGCGTGGACGCGCTCGTAGGCCGGGATCTCCTCGTGCTCGTCATGCTCGTGCTCGTGTTCATGGAACTCGTGCTCGTGCTCATCCTCCTCCTCAGCCTCCATCGACGAACCCTCGTCGTATTCGTCCTCGTCATCTTCCTCCGACTGGTAGCCGACCGCACGGACGGCCTGCGCAATCGGGCCGTCGCGCTCCATCTGCTCCGAGGCGACGAGGTATCTCGCAACCAGCATGCGCAGGTCGTTCCATACCTCCATCATTTCCTCGTGCGAGCGCGCGCGGAACGTATACGCTTCCGAGCTGCCAAAGAAGCGTCCGCCAGGCGTCTTGCCAAACGCAGAGGTGCCATCCTTGCGCGCCTCAATGTGGAACTTGTGCGACTTGGCAGTCGTCGCGGATGAGGGAGGGCCAAGCGTGCACGCTGGCAGGAAGAGCGACCAGACGGGGTGGGTGGCGAGATTCGGGTCCGAGCTCGTGTACTCGTGGAGGAAGCCGGCAGGCGTGAGGACATAGAAGCCCTCCCTGTACGACTTGGTGAAGCGCTTCTTGCGCTCGAGGACGCCGCAGTGGACAGGGACGACGGCAGGGTCGTTGCGACCGGGGTAGTCGATGGCCTCGGGATTGCGGAGGGGCGTCTCGGGGTCGAGGAGGTGGTCGGAGCGGGCGGCGAAGGCGATCCACTCGCGGTCCGGCATGAGCTGGCCCATGTTGACGCCGAGCTGGCGCCACGTCTCCTGGACAGACGCCGACATGCGGCTCTGCCACTCATCAAACGTTGCCCACGCGCTCTGGATCGAGCGCACAATGCCCTCCTCAAAGTGGGCCGAGTTCTGCTGCATGATGACAATCGACTTTTGCAGCGCATTCTCCTCGTGGACCTGCTTCTGGAGCTGCTTCATGACGGTAATGTTGACAGCATACGGGTCTTCCTTGGCGCTGAGCTGCATCGGTGTGTTGTTGCACGCCGAGATGGCGCGCGACAGGTCGGCAATGGACTTTGTCGACATCTCGCGCTCCCTTGCGACGCTCGCGGCCAGCTTGCCAGTGTCGTTCTGGACATTCTTGATGTGAGCCTTAATCTCGGTGCGCAGCTTCTGCAAGTGCTGCACAATTGACGAATCAATGGTGCGCGCAAGCGAGGCATGCGAGTCAGCAATGACGCGCGTCTTGTCGCGGATGGTGTAGAAGACGTCCTGGACACCGCCCTCGCCCAGGAACTGGTTGCCGGGGCGGAAGGGCACCTGGATAACGGCTGCCAGCTTGGTCAGCTCTTTGGACGTGTTGCCCTCGATGTCTGCGACGCCCTCAAAGTACGCTTCGGTTAGTGCTACCATGACGCGGGGGCATACAGATGAGCATCTTAACAATCTGCTTCCACGCCGTGAAGCGTTCGATGAGGATGTCGCTGGGTTTGAGCTCATGCGGGGCAGTGTTCTTCTTGATCTGAGTGTGAGCGAGATCCGGGGTGGGAGCGACCTCGACAACTTACCAGAGACTGGGACCGGGAGACGGACGAGCGCCCGCCCGATGTGGTGCGGGAGAGGGTGTCAAAGTGGGACATTGTGGACGTGCCACTAGGCGAATGTAGAGCGATGGAGAAGAGTCAAGTTACAACAGGGAGAGAGAGTGGTGTCAAGGAAAGAAGAGGGTGTTGTGGAGTGTTGTGGAGTGTTGTGGAGCGTTGAGATTGAGATGGAGATGGTGTTGAGTAATGATGAAGAGCAACAACTCTGTATGAGCCCGAGCTATGGAGTGATGGAGTGGGGGGGAGGGAAGGAGGGATGTAGCCGTTAGACCAGAGGATGAATCTTATTTAATCCCTCCTCTACCCAATGAGGTAGGAAGATGACGTCACTGTGATGATGGCTGCTCATGGTTCAGACTTTATTCCACTACTAACTTTCCTCTCTTTGCGTACCGCTCTCCTTAGCCAGTAAACCCCACTTGACCAAGCGGCTCAGCTTCCACCTACCAACCTCGGAGTTGTCACTAGATCATTCAAACCGGTCATGGAGTTGGCAAGTACGTCGGCGATCGTCATTCTGACGGGGCATGTTCTGATGACGTTAGCCCCCGTTTCCACATGCAGCACTTGTTCGTCTCCATCGTCTCCATCAGCCATCAGCCTGCTTGACAGTCTGTCGACTAGGTTCCCAGATCCCACCAACCAGTGACTGACACATCCAACTCCCACTTGGTTTCGAGATTGCGACACCATGTCAGTAGTGGCTTGTTTGTGTTCAGTTCCTGCAATCCTGCGCCACCACTCAGTCATCTCCTCGCGCGAATCACGCTTGATATAATCACCAAACTAGATATAGGGCGCGTCGGCGCAGTCGGAAGCTATGCTTGGGTAGTCGGAGCTACAATGCCAGATACGCATTGACCGCCCGACGCAGATCTGATCGTGAGGCCTCGGCGCACAGGACGTCGCGGTCACTCCTGGCCGAAGTCTACTGTATCATCTCACTGCTCACCTCGTCCCTCGTCAAGTTCTCCAGTTCTATTCCTGCCCCGCTGCCTCGGCCCAGCCTTCGGTCCACCTCTCCACAACTCTCCGTCACTCTCTGCCCCCTTTTCCCGACGCGATCCACGCCCTCCCCATCGCATGAACCCCCTCTTCGCCAAAGACATTTCTAACGCCCTCGCGCCTGCTGGAGACGTAGCTGCCTTCCTCTGCGCGGCCACACGCGTGCCCGTCGCCCGCCTCCTGGCGCCCCTCCTACACAGCATCTTCGCAGTCGCCGTGTTCGTCATTGGCTTCGGGTTTCTGCGGACGGGAGGGATAGCTCCTCGGCATGGGCTGCAGCACGAGTCATAGCCCCCCCTTAACTGGATTGAGCAGAGCTCTCCAACCCCAACCAACCCCTTCAACTTTGATATGTCCGAACTCTGCCGACACCTCATGTACACTCCCTCTCCCCACTCTCGTTGTCACAAAGTCACAATGCATAGATGCTAGATACCAGATACCCTCAGAACGCTGCCCCCCTCTCAACCCTCGTCCCCTTCACAACGCGGACTCGCGTATTCTCCACTTCATCCTGCACAACTGCCCTAGTCGCAGGAACGAGCGCCTCCCACTCGTCGTCGACCGCACGCGCAAAGCGGGACGCGCAGACGCTCCCCTCGGTAGAGAGGATGTTGGTGATCGCCTCCCGCAACTTGGTGGCCGTCGCTGTAGGGACGGAAGAGAGCGGAATGGCGGGATGAGAGGCCATGATGGACCGACGCTCCTTCTGCCGTGCGCGGCGGCGGGATGCAGCTGTGTTGCGGGCTCCGTTGGTGGTTACGGTAGCCTGGGTCTTCTTCTGTGATGGGGTCTTGGCCGGAGTCGCAGTCTTGGCTGGAGTCTTGGCCGGAGTCTTGGCTGGAGTCTTGGCCGGAGTCTTGGCCGGCGTCGCCAGTGCTGCCAGCGACACTCTGGCCTTCTTCACCGATGCCTCAGGCGCTAGGCTCTTACGTTTCTTCGGCGTCTCCGCGGGCTCCGGAGTACCCTCGTCATCCTCTGACTCGGCGTCGGGCTCGGACTGGTGAGCCTCAGCGACGGGAGTAGCGTCCTCGGCGTCGCTGGCTTCCGACTCGGCCACGCTCTCTTCAGCGTCCGACTCGGCCTCGGTCTCGATCTTGTTGTCGTCGTCTACGTCGGCCTCGGACTGGGCGTCGTCTTGGATCTTGACATCCTCCGGACGCGCAGTGTCATCGCTAGCCACACTCTCGGCCACGCTGGCCACGCTGGCCACGCTAGCCACACTCTCGGCCACGCTGGCCACGCTCTCCGTATCCGCAGCGCCCTCCGTCGACTCCTCCTCCTCCTCCTTCACCTCTTCCAACCCTTCCTGCTCTTCTTCCACAACAGCATTCCGCAACCGGCTACTGCGCTTGGTCGTAGCCCGAGCCGGCGCCTTACGCGGACTAGCGCGCGGACTCGCACTCGTCGCCGCCTTATGTCTCGGACTGGCTCGCGGACTGTCGGTTGTTGCAGCGACACTACGCCTACGCGTGGTCGGGGCGCTCTGGACTTCGTCGGCGGCATGCAGTGCGCGTGTGGGAGTGAGTGCCTCGGAGGCGGTACGGGACCGTGTTGAGACCATGTTCGATGTTATGGGTGTGGTGTTGATGTTTGGGCTTGAATTTTGGACATTTGGACAAGTTGTATAGAGCGAGGACACGAGGGCTGACGTAAGATGACAGTTTAGAGGTTCAGGGGTGCCTAGGGTGTGCCTGTGTGGTTCCTTGGCAACGCGTTTGTGTATCATCTTGATCCTCTTCCATCTCATCTCTCTTCATCTCTTCTCTTCAATTCCTGTTCAACCCCAAACCACACTCATTATGCGCTTCTCCCTACTTCCCCTCCTATTCATTACGGGTGCCCTAGCCCAACGATTCACAACTACTATCGGCGGGGAAATTGTCGTCGCTACGGCGTTTACTACCCGTGGCGAGAAGACTACGCGTATTCTGTGCGTCATAGCCTCGGGTTAGCTGACATCAGCGACACGATCGATACGGTTGAGAAGACGACGCAGTCGTTTACACCTAGTGGTTCGATGTGGGTTACTACCCGGTGGATAGTGGCTTGGTGGAGGTGGCACACGTCGCATTCCTCCCTCCCTCTCCTCTTCCTCACTCTCTCCAACCCCTCACTCCTCTCTACTTCTTCGCTCTCTCCCATACAATCCTCCTCTCCCTCTGGTGCTGCTCCTCTCTCCCATCTCCTTGTTCCCTACCTCTCTCCCACCCGCTCGCACCTCCTCCTCCTCTCCTCCTTCTCTCTCCGCCCTCCCTGTTCCCTCCCTCCCCAACAACCTCCCTCCCTCCCTCCCCCCCCCCCCTCCCCACCCTGGCCCCACTAACCCCAGCTCCTTCAACCCAACCGACACCTACACTGTACCCAAACCAACCCGCATCGCGACTTTAGCCAGCCCCTCGCCCCTCGCCAACTCTGGCCTCGCAAATGTGACCATCACAGCTACCACTTCAGCCGTACCCAGTGGCACGAGGCTAGACCTAGGAGGATACCAGACCTCCCTAGAAGCTGCTCACGCGACGCAGTCTGGGCCAGCCTCCCGCATCCTCCCAGCCGCACCGCTAGCCTTGGCAGGCGTGGTGTACGCGCTCATGTAACTTGGACAATTGTATCCCTCTAGACTCTATGTATTACTCCACCAACTCCGCCACCCCTATCACTCCGGCTCCCACCACCCTCCACCACCGCCCTCGTCGTCCGTCAGCTCATCTCCGCCGCCCATGACGTAGCGGCCACCAGGCCCGTCGCCCTGGCCACTTTCTCGGTCGTTGCGGTCGATCAGACCCGTGGCAAACTCGGGCGCATGGAGTGAGCCGACACGTGGTGCTGGCGAGGGGAAGGTACGGTGAGGCCAGACCCAGCCGTTTGTTGAGGGGGGAACGAGGAGCGGGAAGAGGAGGGTGATCGGGGGGCTTGGGTCAGCTGTAGCACATGGTCGGGAGCTGCTAGGAGGCGAAGATGAGGTAGAGTGAGACAATGAGAGTGGTTAGGGAGCACTCACTACCCCTCCGGCCCGATGTTGAAGAAGAACTCGAGGTTACGCCGTTTCCCCTGGTCATAAGGGTTGAGGTATATCTGTTGTCAGCTGAAGGGATCGGGCAGCTGCGCCAAGAAACCTCATATCAACGAGTCACGGGTTGGAAGAACCCAATCCTGGTCCTCTTCGTAAATCGCGGCCTCCTCCAGCAGCTCGACTCTGGCTCGGCGTAACTCACCAACCCCTCTTCCTTAGCCTTGCGTGCCAAATACTCGTTATCGTGACTCTCAATGCTCGTCTCCCCCTTCGCGACCATGTAGAGATGCCACCCTCCGAGGACGGGCACGGCGAACCCAATAGCAATGGAGAGTACCCAGATGAGCGTGAAAGCTATGCGGGGGGTATAGGCTGGCCACTGGGGTTAGCGCGGAGCGGAGCGAGGAGAGCGCCCCCGAACGCTATAAGGTCGGCGGAGCGAGGCGGGAACAACCATGAAGAAGAC
This sequence comes from Cutaneotrichosporon sp. HIS471, assembly GCA_030864385.1. Taxonomy (NCBI): domain Eukaryota; kingdom Fungi; phylum Basidiomycota; class Tremellomycetes; order Trichosporonales; family Trichosporonaceae; genus Cutaneotrichosporon; species Cutaneotrichosporon sp. HIS471. The sequence goes on along the minus strand of AP028245.1, from coordinate 352,062 downwards.
GCCATACGCCAACTCACAGCATGTCTCATATCTACGCTCGTCCAGAAGTGCGGGTATCCCAGCACCGCGACAATCCAGCACGCAAAGCTGAGCCACACCATGAAGAGCACGAAGTGGCGCTGGTTGTGTAGTCCGACACAGGCGTTGATCCCTACAAATCAGCATGAATGCAGAGTTGGAGACGAACATGGACAGTGGTGGTCCATCTGGAGTACGCAGCGGTTGCACACGCTGCAGTGATGCGTGCGCTGGAGTCAGCGCGGCTCGGGGGTGTACTGTGTCTCCAGTTGCTACCTCGTCTTCGGGCTCTCCTCTCAGCTCGCCTTCAGCTCACTGGCTGGCTCACTCACCTCAGGCTTAGGCCCCTCGCACTTCCTACACCTCCGCACCCGCATCCCCAAGTGCGGACCAGCCGGGATCGGCATCGGCCCCTTTCTCTCCCATCCCCACCTCTCTGGAGTGAAGAAACTCCCCCTTGCGGGGTAGAACAACCGCGTATCCTTCTGACTCCGTGGGACGGGGAATCCCGGCGAAATGTGGGTCACAAGGTAGTATTGGCCGTACATGTTCAACGGGACGAGGATGTAGATAGGGAGCAAGAGGAGCGTTGTGGGCCATGAGAGGGCGCTGGCCACTACGTCGACTGAGGTTAGCAAGACAGAGGTCTCCCCCCTTCTCCTTCCCTCCCTCCCTCCCATCCACACTCACAGAACACAAAACCCCCAACACTGGTCAACACCCACGCGAGACCGATGAATACGGGCCCCGCCGCGCCCGTAATATAATCCGCTACGCCCTCAAAGCATCGAAAGCATCGAATAACGACGCCGCTAGCGGTGCGAATAAGGGACATGTGCCGGGAGGGGAGGAAGGGGGAGAGAGATTGGCGAGTTGGGTGTTATGTCAAGATACTGGTGCGAGCACAGCAACCTCCACCTCTCATCCAATCTACCCAATCTCGGATCAAAGCCACGTTGCCGCGTTGCTTGTTGCCTCCACCCATCAATCCATCCATCACTTTCACTATGAGTAACGGCAGCGGCAACGGCGACGTGGGGCCGTCGTCGGCACTGTCGCCGACGTCGCCGCGTGTGTCGGTCGAGATGCCCCCTTTCTCGGGGGACGAGCTGGAGCGCGTACGGGCCGAGAAGGATCATTTGAGTCACCAGTATCGGTCGTTGCTGGGAAAGTTGACGGCGATGCGGAATACCCTGGGGGAGAAGTTGAAGGAGGATGCGGTGAGTTGCGCGCGAGCGGCGATAGCCATGAGCCTTGGGTGGGTGGTGGGGTTGAGCGGGAGGGACGGCGAGGCGTGGCGTGGCGAGGTGAGGAGAGGGGGAGGAGGCGGCAAGGAGGTTGGGGTGGTTGGGCCTGAACCCCCGCTGACACACAGGAAGAGCTAGACCGCCGCGAAGCACAGATCAACATGCTCACCGACGAGAGCTCGGCCCTAAGCGACACGATCACTACCCTGCGCTCCGAACTCGAATCCACGTCAACTGAGTCTGCGTCTCTGAGCTCCCAGCTGGCCCAACTCCGCAGCCAGAGCGACAGCAGTAGTTCCGACGTGCTCTCTCTCACGCGGGAGATGCGCGAGCTTCGCGGGGATATGGAACGCCTACGCGCCGAGCGCGAGGAGTGGGAGGCGGAGGCTGCGCGCGAGCGCGAGCGCCGCGAAAGTCTCGAGGATGAGATGCGGGCCGCCGAGAGGCGGGAGCGGGTCGCCCACGATGAGGCAGAACACGCGAGGCGGCAGGCAGAGGGGGAGAAGGAGCGGGCGGATAACCTCCAAGAAGTGTTGGGCGAGTTCCAGAATGGTGAGTTCCAGGGTGGGATTGAGGGGGCAAAGACAATGAGTGGGCCCCGTTGACCCCAGCAAAGGACTCGGAGCTGCGACAAGCGACGGCCGAGCTCGAATCTCAGCTCAAGCGCGCGACCGTCCAACTCTCTGAATTCAAACTACGTTGCGCCAACGCCGAGTCGTCCCTCTCCGCCCTGTCTAATGACGCTGGGCGCGTGGCGCAACTCGAGAAGGAAGGGAAGGAGAAGCAAGCCATAATTGCCAAGCTGCGACACGATGCGGTCGTCACAAACGAACACTTGACCGAGGCGCTGCGGCGACTGCGCAAGAACCAGAGCGACAATAATGTCGACCGGCGACTGGTTACCAATATCCTGCTCAGCTTTCTGACTACCGCGCGCGCGGATAGCAAGCGGTTCGAGATGCTCAGTTTACTGAGTACGATTCTTAGCTGGGACGATGAGGAGCGCGAGAAGGCTGGGTTGCAGCGCGCTCCTAAGGGAAAGGCACGGAGGGCGAGCGTCAAGGAGCCCGAGGACGATGCCATGAGCGAGGTAAGCTACATGCAAGACGGGCTGACACTAGTCATTCTCCAATCTGTTCGTCGAGTTCCTGCTCAAGGAGGCGAGTCAGGGGCGCGATGGCGATGCGTCGCCCTCACCAAAGCCTACGCCGCGCTCGCCGGGAGCATTCTCCCCCTCACCTGGAACGCTCACCCTCTCTCCGCCTGCTAGTGGGGCGGCGACGCCCCTGTCGAGAGGGTACAGCTACACGCAGCGGACGCGGGCACTGAGCACGACGAGCAACACGAGCCGGGACGGGAGCAGTGCGAGTCTCGACCGCATGGTGGCGGCTGGGAGAAAACAGAGCTTTGGACTGAGCGAGGCGATGCGCCAAGGGTAGTAGTGTATGTATGGTATTGTAAAGCACACTACGGGACGAGTACACGCTCCAGACAAGCACAACCCACAATCACCCTCCAGCTCCCACCTAATACTCGCCACCCATACCCCATCGCGTCTAAGGACCACATGCATCTCGGCGGCCTGCCGGCCATGACAATACAGGAGTAGATGGTTACTCGGCCTTGCCGCCGGCCTTCTCGGCCGCGCGAATGCTTGCCTGGTCCGTCTGAGGGCCGGCAGCGGCGCCAGTGAACTGCTCCATGAGGCCCGGGGCGGCCTTGAATGGGCGGGCGAGCGGGCCCTCGGCGGGCTTGCCCCAGATGTGGAGCTTGGCCTCGTTGCTCTCAAGCACGCCCTTGACCGTGGTGATGGACTGGACAAAGAGCTGGGGTCAGCCAACATTAAGGAAACGCACGGACTGGCCGCCAAAATGACTGCCTTAATCTGATTGCGTGCGCAAACTCACAGGAGGAATGTAGCCCATGTAGAGGTGGAGGAAAAGCATGAAGGCCACGCCGGTGAAGAGACCCTTCATAGCCTTGCCAGTCTCGGCGAGGTCGTAGTCGCGCACAGTCGTGGTAACCAGCTCGTCCTTGGAGTCGGGGTTCTGAAATCAGCTGGAGCCAGGGAGGATGCCCGGCGGCCATATTCATGTAAACGCGCGTCGTCACGCGAGCACGCGTCCACGCTTCCTGCGGAGAAACTTACCATTGGCGACTTTGGCTGCACGTACTTGACGACGGTGAGGTCGTTCTTGGAGCGGATCTGGCGTCAACTCTGGCAGGCAGACTTGGTAGACTTGGTGGGGGTCAGGAGGCACTCAACACGCCCGCCAACCCGCCACTTCGCCCCCTTTTAGACCAACCTTCATGGTGATGAAGTAGTAGATCGCAAACGACAGCAGCTGGCCCGCAACATACATGCAGCGGAGGTAGAACACGACCTTGGGGTCATCGGTCGGGAGGCGGCGCGCGACTGAAGTTAGCACCGTCGAGGAGAGACGCACTCTGCATGGCGCCCAGCGAGACGGCGAGGTTGGTGATGGCGGGGTTCATGGCGAGAACGAGTGTGGACGTGGACCGGTTAAACGCGAACGTGAAGCTGAACGAGGGTGTCTTTTGAACGACGAGGATATGAGAGGTTGATGAAGATGGAAAGTCGAAGAAGGGCGGTTCACGCGGGTTACCACTCTCAATTCAGGCACGTACCCCCTAAACCGGGCCGACCTCCACGTCTCTTGGGTTGCAAGGTGCCACATCCACGTGGTAGCTTTAATGCCGGGCGATCTCCTCCGACCCGCTCTCCGCCCGGGGGAGCATGTCTTCTCACTGGCCCGAAGTCGTTGCTCGCTGTCCTTGTCCCGCCCCGCACCCACCCAGCATGCGCCCCCAGATCGCCCGTTCCGTGCGTACGCTTGGCCGCCGCGCCAACTCGTCCAACGCTGCCGACAAGGCCAAGGCCGCTGCCCAGGACATTGCCGAGAACCCCCAGGTCAAGAAGGCCGTTGAGTCAGCCAATGCCGCTCTTACCCAGGCGTCGGCGGCCGTGTCCCGCGTGACTGGCCCCGTTGGCGACAAGGTCGGGAACATGCTTGGCGGTGAGTCGAGCCTGACAGGCAGACAACAGAGAGGGAAAGCACAGGCAAGGCAGAGGAAGGGGAGGAAGAGCAAGTGGGAACGCCGGGGTTAAAGAAGCGCAGGGGTGGGCGCCCAGTGATGAGGGGATACTGGGTGCTCGGCTGTCGGGAGGATGCTCAATCTGCTGGAGGGGTTGCGCCGAGGTCGCTGGTCCTGTGCGAGCTCCGTGAGGACCTGCGAGCTCCGTGCATAACCTTGGTGTGTTTGTGTGAGCGACGATCCGGGCGATTCTCCGGTGTCCGATAACGCTCGTCGAGTGTGACTCGCCGAGTGTGATCTGGCCATGACAAGCCGACGTGATACCCAGAATCGCCGCACACGCCCCGCCGTTCCAGTGCGCTCTCGGGTGCGGTGGCTCAACTCGCTCGTGCGATGGGGCACCCCACTCGCTCGGGTGACCGCAAAACAACCGACCACTCACCGAATCCCCGTTCCTCACCCTCATCCAACCCGTCTCCACCCCCCACTCCCAACGATACCAACACTGCCCCCTACCAGCTCCTGCCCCAATCTGAACACGCCTGACGCCAGCGTACAAGCAGCCCGTCACCTACAACTGGAACGTCTTCACCTCGCTCTGCCGCCAGGTGTACCAGGCTGAGAAGCTCGCCCCTCCCACCAGCCTCAACCAGTGGGCGTCGGCGTACTCGCAGATCTTCTCCGCCGCCACCTCGCCCGCGTTCTGGCAGAAGGCCATGTGCAACGGCCAGGCTGCCAAGATTGCCGTTGCTGTGAGTTTGCTTCTGCTTTTTGCTTTTGCTTTTGATTTCTTGGGGTGGTGCGGGTCTAAGGTGGCCGAGAGTGGGATGTCTGAGTTTCGCGTCTCGAGACGATCGACATTCCGTGCTCGCGTCCTTGTTCAGTCCCGCCTGGCGGTGGCGTCGAGGCGGAACATAGTTGTCTGGCGTAGGGTAGCTGCTGCTGTGTGAGCGGAGCTATCAGACCGAGGGACCTCGACGTGGTGCCCCTCCTGCCCCTCCTGCCTCGCCGAAGATTACTCCACGACGCAGTATCGCACTCGCCACTCGCCACCCACTAGCCGCCCCCATCTCCATCCCCCATCTCCGTACTCTCACTGACCCCAGGGCGTCGAGGCGTACGGCATCTACAAGGTCGGCGAGATCATCGGCCGCCGCAACCTCATCGGCTACAAGTCGTCCGCCCCCGCGCACCACTAAGCGTAAAAAGGCCTATGGCCGTGTAGCAAAGGGCCGTGTAGCATGCATATCTGCACCGGGTGTGGTGTGTGGTGTGTTTTCGTGTGATGATATGATGTTTCTTGGATTGTAGCGGCGGTGGACGACGGAGGCCATGGCCCCATGTTGGATCCAGAGTGAGCTTCAGCATCGGGCCCGATGGAAGATGAACGACCCTGGACGTCTCGGCCCATGGCGTCAATCCACGCCGACGTTATTGTCCTCGTCTCAATCGTCTCACATCATCGTCCCATTGTTCCAGTTCAAACTCACGTCGACGCGTTAGTCCAGGACTCGTTAAAAGATCTCAGAGAGCCTTGACCTCTTTGACAAAGTCGATCAAAGCGAGCCAGCCAGAGCCCACCAAGCGAGCGACCAAGGACCCCGGCCATTTCGAACCTCCACCGCACGCAACGACCCGTCGTCTCAGCCGTTCAGCCCTCGTCCGGTCCGTCCTCGCGCCCTCGTCCACTTGGCCTCGCATCCGCTCGCGTGTCCTCTCGACCCTCCTCTCTCCTCTCCCTCGCTCCAACGCGTCAAACCACGATGCCGCGCTCCAAGAAATCTCCCCGCCGCGACCCCTCCCCCTCCCCTTCCCATTCTAACTCTTCGGACTCTTCGCACACCGCGTCGGCCAACGACATGGCCCTCTCCGGTATCGAAACATCAGCGTGGTTCCCATTCTTCATCCTCGCCTTCGCGTCCCTCGGCTCATTCTTCACGGTCGTCGCCTGGTCATTTCCCTTTGTCCGGGCAGGCGATTATCGGTTCGTGCCTCTCCTCCTGGCAGGTATTGGGGGGATGATCATGTCTCCCGTGATTGGGCTTTTGCTCTCGGCCATGGTGTTGAAGGCCACGGATTGTGTCGGGCGTTGGCTCCTCCACCCCCTCCCATCCACCAAGGAGAAGGAGGACGCGGGAGTGGCACGCGGACTCGTGCTCGTGTTGGTCGTCCTATTTGGGGTCGTTGGGTACTTGGTCGTTGTCGTGCGCAACCTCGGCGCCGAGACTGCGACGCTTCGCCGCGAGATCGCATATGTTGCGCTCCGGGACGCACAGGCGCATGAGAAGGGTTGGTTTTAGTATGGTCATGCATCTCTTAGACGCGGTAAGGGGCCATGGAACAGCGTAGCCAAAGTTGTGTAACGGAAGCCACCCTTTTTCAATCGACGCGGGGCGGCCCCAAGAGACGCCGCAACTGTTGAGGAGCCAGAGTCTGAGGACCGACCTCGTAAGCGTGGCCGCCAACCGAGTGCTTATTCCCCGAATGCGGGGGAACACAACAAGGATACATAGGTAGGAGTTACGGGAGGATCCGAATCGCGAATCGACTGCCGACAAGCTCATCGATCCTCTCAACCATGGAGCCCAAGTACAGCCACATACATAGTACAGCCCTCTACTTGACAGCACTCACCAATCCTACTTAAGCGCATCCCGCCTCAAGACATCTCCCACGACCTCCTGCGCCTCCCCCAACTCGTGTGCTAGAGTCCCCCGCACCTCACCCAACCGGGTATATATCTCACCCAATCCCGCCTTGAGGGCAGCACACTCGCCCTCCCGTCCCAACCATCCAAGGAGCCAGAGTAACACGAGCGTCCCTATGACACCGGATACGAGGCCGGCCGCAAAGTCCGACTGCGGCTCGTGCTTTGAAGCTAGTTCGGAGCGCGCGTAAGGAGGCGGCGGGTCAACGTACGCCTGAGGAGGGGCTGGTGTGGGGCGGTGCCCGCGGGCGTACGCCGCAGTGGATGAGGTTGCAGAGGGGGAGGGGTTGGAGGTGCGGCGTGGCCGGAACAAGTCACGAAACGGCATGAGGATGGGCAGACGGATGGAGGTGAAGAGAGAATGCGATGATGCGATGGTGCGGAGTCAAGTGACGCCAAATTGGGCGTCATGTCGAATTGCCACCCAGCACTGCTTTCTGTTTCTGCTTCGGTTTCTGTTTCTGTTTCTGTGTCTCTCTTGCCTCTTCCTGGTGCCATTCTCCACAATAAGATATGGGCCGGACGAGAACGAGGGTGTTCCGTTTGGCACTCCGTCACCTACATCTGCCAACCGCCGACGGCCATGGCTGAGGGCATTCATTCGATCTCTCAGTTCTAGACTCGTCGCATTCTGGGAGATAGTGCCCCACTTTTCAGCCTCTGCCCCACTCCAAGAACCCCCCTCCGTGTTTCCGCTGTTTCCTCACTCTCTGTGAATGTACATCAACACCAGCCGACAGATCCGAGGCGAAAGGAACACTCGAGGTTGGAGAGCCGCAACCGCGCCCAAGCCGTTCGGAGTGGCTGAAACGTGTGGTGGCGGCGGCACGGCTGAATAATCGCCACCCAGCAGTCTACCGATGACGTCGGTCACCGGATACAGCAAACCCGCAAAAAGCTCTCAAACTAACCTCTCTGAACTACTTCATCACTCCCATCACTCCCATTACTCCCATTACTCTACCACTCTCGACGCCTGCGCAGCGTCTCCACACCTCCATTCACAAGTGGGCGTTTCTTGCGCCAGCGACTCCTCGACATCCCTGCACGCCATCTTCCCTCCCCCATCTCACCCACCCTATCCACCATTTCTCTTGTCTCAATCCCAACGACGATCAATGAACCGCCATGCCCTCGGTCACCACGACACGGACATCGCAGAGCGAGAAGCCCCACGAGGAACTGAACGAGCACCATAATGGACACGCAACCGAAGATCCATCAGACTACTTTGACGCAGCAGCCGACGCCTTCCTCCAACAGCACCTGGTATCCGCAACAAAGCTCGTCTTCCGCATAGCCTACCACACAGCGACAACAACCCTAGGCCTCCGCATTGCGAAATGGTACTTTGACCATACGCGTCCACTCGCAGACCAACGCTTCTCCTATCTCCTCCTCTCGGCGGTTGGGGCTATCCCTTTCGTCCTCGCAGTCCCGCTATACGGACTACTGGCATCCTACCTCGTCCGGCGAGGGATCAACTTTGTCTCCCGCTCCCTGCCATCGCAGCAGAGAGATATCACAATCCCCCTTCTAGCAGCAATCGCTGTTCTGACCTTCGCCCTCCTCTGGCAGTCGGCCACACCACCACCCCAAAACACATCACCCAACCCATTCGTCTCACCCTTTCCCCCAGCCCGCCAGTTCGACCCCACCGTCCTCCGATACGAGTTGCACGCCGACGTACAGGCTACAGTGCAGATGCACCTCGCCGATCTGAGGCGCGAACTCGTTGCTCAGAGCCAGAGTCATGCCAAGGCAATGAGCGAGGTCCATGCCCAGGTACGGCAGTTGCAGGACGACCTCGAGACGCTGCAGAATCGCTCTGTAGCGACGTCGTTGCAGAATGCCGTGGACGCGTGCTCGGTCGCCAAGGTCGCGGAACTGGCCGCGGCTGCGGTAAAGTGGGCCAACCTGTTCTCATGAGAGGTTGTATGTATCAACTGTGCCATCGATAAACCGCCTCGCCATTCGGACACATCCGGAGTTCGAGCTTCTTGCGCCCGCCGCACGCTGGCCATGGGAGCAGCAGGTGCTCACTGACGCGTTGGACTGGGTCGTCCTGCCACAGGTTTGTGAGCACACGCGCAAACTTGGCTCTGTCGACGTGTTCAACCGTGGTGAGGTACCCCGCCACTCGCGGGCGTACGCTGTCCGCACAGTCGCTCGAACTGCAGTCGTACTCGGGCTCTGGCTATACGTCATCGGGTATTGGAATGGGGCGGGATCTGGCTGGTCGGCGCAGCCGTCATCGCCCTCCTCCCGATCAACGTCCTTGCCGCCATCCTCGGCGCCCCGGTTCGCGCCTGCTCCCGTATCGCCAACCACTTGGGCACGAACGCGGCGTATTACCGCTTCACGATGTGCATCATTGGCACCGAAGTGGGCGTATACTACCTCATCACTTACCTTGACGGTGTTGAGGAGGACGATAGGCAGATGTACGATCCACTCCGCCTCCACAAACAGATCCTTGCGGAACTGGCGGAACTGCGGGCTCAAGTCCAGGCTCTGAGGCAGACGGAATAAAGCCGATCTGTGCAGTACAGTAGATTATCTTTGCACGGCACCCCTCTCATGCCTCCCACAGCCTCGGACTCATGTAGAATATCTGCGTCACTGCACACAGGGCGCAAAATCTCATGCCACAGACGACGGTTGAAGGTGGTCGGTCGACCTCGTCGTCCACTAACGATTCACTTTTATTTCCTCTCTTATCTTCTCACACTCACACTCACACTCAACCTCACCCTCCCACTCACACCCGTCTAGAATGGTAAGCGATTCCAAGTCCTCACCCGAGTCCATCGACAGCTCCAATACCTGGTCGAGCATGTCGCGACGCCATGGCAGCGTCTCAACCCAACTCCAAGACTGGCTGGCTGCCCGCTCGCTAGCCACCACGCTCAAGACTCCGCTCCACACTCACCTTGAGGAGCCTATCGACCCTAAAAACCCCAACGGCCGCCCCCAAGCCGAAGACCTCCAGCTCGTACGTCGTGAGCCCAAACCGACGAACGGGGCTCATAACCCCTCGACAGCCACGGGTGTGATCAATTTCGTCATTGATGCGGCAGAGAAGCTCCCGTGTGTTCTAGCCATACCTTGCTGACGGCTGGTGGACGGGTCTCCTCATCGTTCTCATCCTCCTCCCGACCGTGCTTGTCTACGCCTTCATCCGTCGGGTCCTATACACGGCCCTTGAGCTCGGTACCAGCGTCGCTGATTTCTGGCTCACCCTCCTCGCCTACCCGTCCGACCGCGTGCTTCGGCGCGCCTACCTCATCCGCAGTGCCGCTCGCACCACCGTCACCCTCCGTGTCTGGATCTACGTCGCCAGTCTGTATGGCCTTAGAGTCCCAGGCGCGTTTTCCCGTTGGCGCGGAGTATCGCTGGCAATGACAATCGTCATTGCCCTTCTCCCGATTAGTGCCCTCGCCGCCCTCCTCCGCCCGATCTCGAGCGGCCTCTCCTTCCTAGTCAAGAACCTCTGGACATACGCCGCTCTCTACTTCTTCCTCACGGCTGCGTTCGTTACGGGGTACGCCACCTACCGCTTCTTCTCGTATCTCGACAGCATCGTCAAGGCAGAGGAGGTGCAGCGAGCACCTTCAGCGGCTAATAAGGTCGCGGAGGAATTACGTGTGTTCCGCGCCGAGCTCGAGATGCTTAGGCAGGCGAACGGCTTGTAGCTACCACTAACCGCTTTAAAACATCTAATAGGCTTGTACGGCTAAGAACATAAGAATTCGTGGCGTCAAGGTGTGAGTCGAGTCGAAGTCTTTTTCTCCATCCCATGTTTCTCATCAAAATCGCTGTATTCCTTCATAAAACCCACCAGGCTCATCGAACACAAAACTCACATTCACCATCGCCGAGTACAAACATTGATCTTACACATCTCATCTCATCTCAACACCTCCCACTTTTAACCCAACCTCCCCAACCGCATCCACACCTCACTCATAGCCATGGCAGTGTCAGTGCTTTACCCCTCGCTCCCGTCCATCACCATCACTCCGCCGGATACATTCACCCCACCGTCTCCGCCCAAGGTGCTGCGGATCACGCCGCCATCAGAAACCCACGAAGGAGAGACGAACTACGACTTGGCACAAGACAACCTGCCGGAATGGAAGCAGTCTCGATACGTCGAAGAACGACATAGCAGGATCACCCGCCGCATAGAAGAGCGCATCAAGGCCATGTTTCACCGCGGCCCGAAACCGGCTCTCCAAGCCGCTCTCCTCCGGCCCAACTTCCTCACGGCGAAACGGTGGGAACCCCAGCCCCGGCCCAACTTGGCCGCCCCAATCTTCGCCGCCCCGAACCACCTCGCCGCCCCGAAGACGCCGCCCGGGATGACGTTCCAATCCGTTGTTCGATGGATCCAGTGCCTTTTCGCGGCCTGGTTTTGGTTCGGCGTTTTTGAGTACCTTGGCAACTGCGGCCCGACCATTCGAATCAGTGGTTACGGTTTCCTCGTCGCGCAGCTCGTCCTCATCATCCCACCCATGGTGGTGTACGCCTCACCGGTCCCCTTCCACTTCCACTTCCACTTGCACTTGCACTTCCTCTCGCCCCTTGCTCGTCCCGCCTACCTTGCCAACCAATCCGTCATCCGATTCATGCAGCGCGCCCGGCACAAGTTGATCAAATACCGGATCTACGCCGTGGCTGTCGGTTTCTTCGGTCTGGGCTTTTGCGTGGGTACAGGTGTGTTCGGCTTAGGGTTGATTATTGTAGTGCCGAGTCGAGAGACGGTTCCACTTGTCTGAATGCTCCAGGAAAATGTTTGGTATATATTTTGAAACCGCCCTCTGTATCGTTATTGTATTTCATGAATTCAGTCAAATCTACCATTTCGTCCATGTAACGCCCGATTCATGAATTGACAGTAGATGAATGGAGACGTGAGACATCTACTGTAGAATACATGCAGCCGATTCACCGCCGCAAACAGTAATTCTGAATAGCCCATTTGGACTCGGTTTCGGTCTCGGTCTCAAAGCCAGTGGCGCACTCCAACCGCTCACATCCAAAAAATCAACAAAGCCCCATCACCCATCTCTCATCTCCCATCTCTCATCAGTATAGACAAATACACAGACAATCTACACAATCATGTCGATCACCATGAAGACATTCACCAAGGCGCATATCGCGTACAATATCTCCTGCCTCATCCACGCCGCCGTCACCACTATCAAGATGGCCCTGGAAGCAGAGATACTGTACATTATTGCCAAGTCGGTTTTTGAGATGTACCTTTGTCTCAAGCCGCCTCTTCCATTCAAGTCGGCACTAGTCAACAAGACTAGGGTGAAAAACCTCCCCCAGTTCCAATTCATCCTCTCGCCCATGACATACATAACCCATCCCAACCCCGACCACTCGGACACGCTTTCCAACGGCCTCGAACTGCTGCTCGCCGTACTCACGGCACTTGTATACAAGCCAGGCCCTCAGTAAGCTTTTATTTTTTCTCAAATCTGACTGTAGCCGCGGATGGTGTGCAGTTTTCCTGTTCCTCATTGGCGCGGCCATGCCTTTGTTTGTTATTGGCACATTGGTCGTCATTGTCCCGTTCTTGGTCATTTATTGTATGGTCCAAATGATGATTTGGATGGTAATGGAGGCACGGCACCATCCCCAGTTTTGTAGCACTTTGATTGGCGTCGTAGAGGTTGGCGTAATGCTCAAGGTGTGTGGCTTAATTGGGTTCATTATGGAACAGTGTTCAAGTACCATAACCCAAGTGGTTTACCCAAGTGGTTTTGAATTGCACTGTGACCTATTCTTGATCCCCTTCTGCGCCATGACCTGTTCTCGTTGTCATCAACTATTGTCACGACCACGCCCACGTTATAGTTTTGTCTTCCGCTTGTAGTTTGTAGCTTGTCGCTTGTAGTTTGTAGCTTGTAGTTTGTGGCTTGTCACCAGGAGACGCTTCGCTTCTAGTTTGTAGTTGTACCAGGAAACGCACGAAATGTGACGGTTTACAATCTTTGGGGCATGTGTTAGCGCTTTGCTCAGCTCTTAACTGTCACAAAAACTCGTCAACATCGACTTGCAGCGCCTCGTTATATCAGTCGGTAGATTAAATGACTCTTAAAGCGGTTTGTCCGGTTGATCATTCGGTCGTGGGTTCGAGCCCCACACGAGGCTCATCGTTTTTCCTGGCCAGCAACCAACCAGGAAGGAGCGCGGGAACGAGAATCCAGAAGCCTAGTGCGTTGTAGAGAGAGAGACGCTGACGCTGAATCAACTGCTGAGACTCGCGGCGGGACGTCCTGTCCATGTCGAGCCGATCCCCGTGAGGCCTGCTGCCCGTCAAGTTGACCCCGTTCAGCGACCATGGACGAGTCTGAAGATGCTGAGTGTGTCTGAACAGCTAATAATCAGACAGCCAACTCGCATGCAGCATGCAAATGCCCACGTACTCCACCCTGTCAAAAGTCGCCCAATGCCTATACACACTGCAGACGACCCAGTACAACTACCCCGAGCTCCTCGCGAATGACTGGTCCAAGAACCCGTAGTCTGCCATCAGTAACTCCCATGCCTGCAACTTACAGTCAAACCCTGGTACACCGCCACCAACTGCCTCTGACGGCACAGCAGGCATGGCCTCGGCGAGGTAGCGGACCGACTCAGGTGAGAGGTTGGCGAACCTGAGATCCGACTCGGTCACGTAGCCCTTGTCCCCTGCAACGTCGCGGAATGCCTCACGCAGTTGGTCCGCAGACGACGCGTCGTCCTTGGTAATCTCAACCTAATGTCAGCGCTGCGCCTGGCGTAGTTGCAGGACACGTACCAAGAGAGTGAGCCATGCCTCGTATGTCAAAGTGCCGAATTGTCTCTCGAGTTGCGCGTAGATGGCCTCGACCTCCTCATCAGGATATACGATGCCCAGACTTGCGAGGGCCGAGTGCATCTCGTACACGGTGAGAGTCTGGAGTCAGCTGGCGACCACTTATGTGAGCTCACGTTTGTGCCGTCCTTGTCAAAGTGTTTGAACGTCGCCTCAAACTCCTCCAGCTTAGCCGGTGTGATGTTGGTGTGCGAGGCCGAGATCATCTCTATGTCAGCTGGTGGGTTCCTCGGTTGGCAGCCGACGTACCTGGTTCTCCACGAACGCAATCTTCTTGCGCAGACCTTCCTCTGCGATCTCCAGCTCGAACTCTAGGTCCTCGTAGGTGAACGCCGTGTAGTCGTTCTCGTCGACCTTGGCCTCGGCACATCGCTGGTTGACCTCGTCAATGTCATTGACGAGGAAGGTGCGCATGGCTGGGAGATGATCGGACAATAACAAGAGCTGCTTCTTCTGGTCCTGGAAGTCAGCAATGGACTTTGTCCACCTCACCTGAAGCGCGCCGCTCAACGATCCGATCGACTGCTCGACTTTCTGCACGCGTTCAATGAAGCTCTCAGCTACGCGAGCGAATTCTTTCCTGAGAGCCTCCTTGATGCTCCATGTCAGCGACACGTTCCAACCGTCAACGTACTCTCGAATCCTGGCGTTGATGTTGCGGCTGTGCGCAACCTCGGCCGCCATCAGTTCAGCCCAGCTTGCTTCCAAGTCCTCGAGCCTAAGACCCTCGCGTGGTTCCCATGATCGGAGCGAGTACGTGCGCAGTTTGGTCTGGATGTTGCTGTATAGCTGTGCCAACTCCTGGCGTTCGCGCACCCATGACCTCTTGCTTGTCTTTTTGTACTCCATGAACTCGGTCTTCTGGGCCATTGCGTGGGGATACGATGCAGGCGCTTCGGCAGCCGACCAGGCTGTGCGTGTCTTGACAAGAGCCTGAAGCAGGGCCGCCATGCGACGCTCGAAGTCGTTGCGGGCAGTGGTCATGCTGCTCATGACCTCGGCGAATTTGTCCACACGGCGAGCGCCAGTGGACGCCTTGTCTGCACGTCAGTTGAGAACGTCGCGTAACACTCACCCTCAGACGAGAACTTGTGGAAGAACTCGGCTACGTATGTCATTACCGAGCGCTCGTCGGGGACGACCACATCGCATATGTCAGACACCTCGAGCAGCCGCTGTATGTCAGATAGGGGCTGGCTATGCACTCACGGGGATGCCTAGGCTCTCCTCGGCGATCTTGAAGGCCAGTTCAGTGTTGCCTCGTCCATCATGCTTGTCCAAGTGATCCCAGTCGAGTAGTTCCGGTCTATGCCGGTGGATAAGAGCACAGCTGTGAAAGTTAGCGGAGTCCACCTGCCAACTCACAAGGCAAGGCCATCGGTCCAGCTTTGCCGGAAGTTCTGTACATCCACCTCGGCATAGGGCGTTGTCTTTCGCTGACACCAGAGCAACAGACCGTCCTTGGCCGAGAGGCCCTCCTCGGTGATGCCCGAGATGGTGAACCGCAGGATAAGAGTCCAGATCTGGTGTCAGCGAAGAGCGGGCCAGTACGAAGCAAAACGCACCATTCCCAGGATGAGCTTCACGTTGCCGTCGACAATGTCCTCCGGGCCTGTTGTCAGCTCGACGCTCGTAGGACCCTCAGCTTACCAATGTTGGTGAGCTTGACGCCTCGGTCACGGATGAACTGCAGGGCCTTGGACGCGTTCTGCTGTTAGCTGGCATAGCAGGTACAGACCTCACCTCGGCCTTCTGCACACGCATAACTGGCTTGCGTGTGTACCGTCCGAGGCTCGTCTCGGACATGATTTCCTGTTGTCAGTGGCCACCGAAGGAAGGATGCCGGGAAACTTACCAGGAGCTAATGTCAGCCAAGCCTCAAGGAAAGACATACCTGGATGAGCTTGACGCCATCGCTAAAGTCCTTCTCGACGGAGGTCATGGGCTCGAAACCCCGCGCCTCGAGCTTGGTATTGAGCCTGATATGAGTCTCGGTCCATCCACGCTGCTCCAGGACACCTTCCCTGGGATACGCACCATTTGCAGAACGTCCTGCTGTCAGGCTAAGTCTTCCTTGGACTTACCGGCTCTGGACCTCAGTCCATGCCAACTCCCCACCAATGCCGGGAGTAGGTACAGCCACCGAGAAGCTCTCGCCTCTCGAGTGTCCGCCACGGCCGAGCTTGTCGACGATCGTCACCGTGCTTTGACTGCGCGAGTGTGACGGCGTCGTTGGGCCCATTGACCGTGTGCGCTCGAGCGTGTTCGATGTGAACGAGAAGCCGTTATGCGTCGGTGTTGTCGGGGTTGGCGACTGGGGAGACGTCACGGCATTGAGGCCACTGAGGCCGCTGCGACCGTAGATCGAGTGGGGGCGCGGCGAGGGTTGCGGCGACGATGGGGGATATTGGGGCGGCGAGAAGGCTGTTGTACGCATTGTGATGAGGAGGCGAACCAGCGCCTGTTTAGATGATGTGAGACAAGAAATGAGATGTGAAGGTGGTTGGGTGTGTTGGATTGTGTGTTGTGTTGTTGCGTTGCAGGGTACTAGCGGGACCAAATATCGAGTCCAGCCTTTTGTGCTATCTGTTGCTCCTCCTTCCATCCGTTCCGTTCATCTTCCCACTCAGCTTGGGGCATGCTCATGTATGCTGTTGACGAAGCGGACCTCGGTCCCCCCGCCTCTCATCTCGAGGTTGTGTGGCTTCCCAAACGTTTCTAGATCGCCTCTCTGCCTTAAGTCCCCAAGCGGCGTCATGTTCGGTTGCGCTTCGTTACTATTGACGAACGGATCTACGTACCTTTCCCCTCAGCCTCCCAGTCCCTCCGACACGTCGTGCGACGGGACAACGTGCTTGCGCGGGGCGGTCCACCCCCATCTTTGAAGCCACGCCGCGATTCAAGAGCCAGTGCAAATGGAGCGGAGGGTCAGGTCCACTTGGCCCACCTACTAGCATGAGCCATGCTTCCTTTGCACCCGTCCTTTGTGTTCCTTGAGGGTGTCAGTGCTCTTTCACTCTTTCATTGCTTACCCTCTGCTGTCTCCCAGTCCGACTGACACTAGGGTTGGACAAAGATGAGAGAAAGGTGAGAGACAGAGACACACGCATCATCACCTGTACGCGGTCGTGTTGTTAGGGGATTGGCAATTTGTTGCTATTCCGCGCCAAGACCCCAGCCTTACCATCATCCTACTCTTTCATCTGCTACACTGCGATCGTACTTCTGCCACCCTCATATTATATACACAACTCTTCCCATAATACACAACACCTTACAAAACGTTACTGGTCCGCAGTGAGGTGGCGCACAGCACCAAACGGCACCTGGTTGAGACCGCCCTTGCCGTGAAGGTCTTCGGCCTCGACGTCCGAAGTGCGGTCGATGACGGGGTTCTTCTGGAAGCCGTAGCGGTGGGGTCCGTCGAAGAGCGCGGCAATCTCCTCGAGCGAGAGAGGGCCATCGGGGCCACGCGTCTCGATGACAAAGAGGTAGCAGTAGACGACCGTGAATGCGAGGAACACGCAGAACACGATGTAGTACTTCCAGTCGAGGGCGTCCATCGCAATGGGGTTGACGTACTGGTTGAAGACGAGGGAGGCGTTGACGCACATCTGCATTGCCATGAGACCCTTGGCGCGGACGCGGAAGGGCAGGATCTCGACAGTGTACGAGACGAGGAGTGGGGACATGGCGATGTCGTAGAACGCGTAAAAGATGAAGATGAAGGCGATTACACCGTTGCCTGCACTCTTGTCGGCGTTGAGGGCGACGCATTCGCGTGAATCGCCGTTGTTGGCAGCCAGGCAGGCGGGGTCAAACTCGGTCGCACTCTGTCGGTAGACGGCTGAGCAGATGGTCCATGCCACGAAGGAGAACATCATACCGATAGTCGAGGTCATGAAAAGGAAGCGGCGACCGACGCGGTCGACGGTGAGAGCTCCGACGATGGCCCAGAAAAAGTTGTATACCTGCAGGACGCCGTTGATGAGCGTTTGGTGGCCAGGTGACGTGATTCCGATACCCTTGAGAACGATGGTGAGGTAGTACGAGACGAGGCCGTTGCCGGACCACTGGCTGAAGAAGGCAATGGCCATGATGATGCGCATGCGGCGGAGGTTTCCAGGCGTGGTGAATAGCTCCTTCCATGACGAGGACTGGGCGGCTTCTTGCTCGATCCGGAGCATCTCTCTAATCTCCGCGACTTCGTAGTCAACCAGAGGGTCATCGACGTCGCCACCACAATGAGCTTTGGTGAGGATGTCACGGGCGGACTCGATCTTGCCCTTGGAGATGAGCCAGCGGGGCGACTCGGGGATGAAGAAAATGAAGAGGAGCTGGAGGACTGATGGCAGGCCCTGGAGAATGGACGGGATGCGCCACGACCAGGTGTTCGCAATGCGGAAAGTGCCACTGGGCGTTAGCGAGGAGTTAGCGAGGAGGGATGAGGCATACGCAATGTCAAGACAGCAGGCGGAGGGGCATCGGTCTGGGACACTCACAAGGTCGTCCAGGCCGCAACGATAGAGCCGAGGTACCACATCGAGTTGTAGAGCGAGGTGATGGGGGCACGGTGAGTCGGAAACGCTAGCTCAGTGATGAGGAGGGGTGAGGCTAAACCGGCCCACGAGAGGCCGAACCCGATAAGGCCGCGCGAGAAGATGAACATGCCGACGTTCTGCGACGCGGTCTGGATCACAGTGGCAACAACCATCAAGGCTGCGCCGAGGAAGATTGTCCAGCGGCGGCCAAAGTAGTCTGCGAGGTAGGGCGCAAAGGGGAGGCCAACGATGCCGCCGATCGACTGGATCGCGTTGAACACGCCGAAGAGGGTTGGGCTGCGCTCTGGGTGGTTAAAGTACTCCTTCCAAGTATCGAGAGCTTGAGTTAGTTTTGCGTTCGGCTTCAGACCCACCCTGGAGACCATTCATCATAGACCCATCATAGCCGTTGGTCATGGACGTGATGAGCACGAGTAACTTGCATCAGCGTCTTCGAGAAGGGGTTGACGTACAAGCATAATGTTGAGCTTGAGGTGGTAGCCCTTGTACCATCTTGTGTCGCGGCCTGCCAGCAGACCTGCGAGCTCGTTGGACACGACTCCTCCGCCAGCAGCAGCGACGACGCCCATATTGATTTTAGTTTGATGAGTGGTGATGAGTTAATGAGAGAGTGAAGAGAGCGGACAGGAGTGAGGGCGTTGTCTAGGCTATTCCTTGTTTAAATACTTGCTATCCCTCCTTGTAATGGATCGCTCGATTGCACTCTGGCCCGGCAAGCCATCTCTCCAACCCCGTCAGTCGTTCGGGGCAACATCTGCTAACGAGAGGGCACTTTGGCCCTCACAGAGCGTGCCGTGTGCCGTGTGCCGTGTGCCACGCCCTCGTGTCCATTCCCCGGGCTCTGCTAGCATGAGATGAGTGCCCCGCAGCATTTCAACCCTCAATATCAATATTGAGTATGAGAGCTTGAGTTTGATGGTCTTCGGTTGTTTAACGGAGGATTGAAAAGGAACGGATGGGCAGATGATCAAGTGGATCGGCGCCGGATGGCCGGGCCGGGACAGGACCGGAGCTACGTTCCTTACCCCTTACGCCCTCTACCTCATCCTTCCACATTTACAACGTCATGCTTGACCAAGTCGTGGTCATGGACGCCGTGTTGCTCTAACTCCTCCACTCTTACTTTGTACACTGCTTACCCAATTCATCCCCGCTGGATATTCAGGCGAGGGCGTCAGTGTGAGGACAGGACACGAGAAAAGTTCGGACGCTTTTCCGATCGTCCCAAACGAGGCATGGTTTCAGCATGGAACTCCAAGACGCCGACATGCTCTGCGGCTATAGACTACATGCAGTCTCATTCACTAGCTCAGCATCATCTCGGAATAAAGCCGCCCCAGAGTAGCGACGAGCAAACAATCCTCACAGGCATGATCGGGTAAACAAGCCAGCCAGTAGCTGCAACTTTCAGGTGGGCTGAATCGCAGCTGCGCCGCAGAGTATCACCGCAAAGCCGCATGGGAGCTCGTCGAGATATGGCGAGAATGCCCCGCGGGTCTCGTCCGAGGTAGTTTACGGCGACGTTTAGTAGCCGCGAGGCGTCGGGTCAGACCGTGCGATTGGAATGAGGACACCGGGCGCCGTTCAATTGGTTCGATAAAGAGCACGCCCTTACAGTACACTATCTCGTGCCTTCGACAACTCTTGGCCACGGTATATTGTCCGAGACCAAGACAGGTCCAGTGGAGTGAGTTGTGGAGCGGTGGGCGGTGACGTTCGGTTCGTTTCTCGAAACGGGCCGTTTCTCCTTGCCAGCCGCCAGGTCGACCACCCCGCATAACTGTGGAAACAAGAGCGTCGTAAAGAGAGCGGGGTGTGGGTGGTAGACTTTGTGACGTAGTTGAGCAGCAGCGCAGCAGAAAGTAGGAGTAGATTGGACGGTAGAAACAGGTCGGCAGCACGCACCCGAGTTCTAATCTGCTCAATTAAATTAATTGAATTGCATCTTTTTATAGACTAATAAGCCTGGTGAACGTGAATGCGATTGGCTTATAAAAGAGGAGGATCGAATACAAACTGTATATCACCGTTGACGACTGTTGTTCATCTGGTGATTTAGTGAGTAGCCCCAAGTGTAGGAACAGCCCTGCATGCACGCAGGACTGCTCCCTACTCGGCACTGCTTCCATGGTGCACTTGTTGCGAGCTCATGTCACTCACATACTTGACATATCATTGATGATGAGATGGAATCAGCGGATGACGTTGGCGTGGAGTTTGGGGAGTTTCGAGTTTGGAGTTTGGTGTCGATCGCAATTCAGGAACGTAAACGTAACCCGTACCACGAGGTGTCAACAAACCCGCGATCCAGCTGCGGAGCGCGTTTTCTTCACCGAATTATCTAATCCAAACTCATCTCTAGCTCGTCGTCAAAGCTTACTGATCCACCTCGCGCTCGCGCCCGTACTCGTCACGGCATCAACCTTGCCTCCGCTTCCGATTCCAGATCGGCCATTTCTCTGGCTGCGGTGACTACCCTGCTCAGAAGCGACTGCAACCTTGGCTCTCCTCAGCCACTCTCCACATCTCTCAACTCTCAATTGAACAATGGGCGCAATCCTCAACCTCTTCCTCCAGCTCCTGCAAGTGTTTTGCGGGGGCAAGACCCAGCAGGGACACCAACAGCAGGGCAATCAACAGCAGGGCCATCAGCAGCAGGGCTATCCTGGCGGTCAACACCAAGGCCAACAGCAGGGCGGGTGGGGTCAGCAGCAGTATCCGCCTCAACAGCCCCAGCAAGGGACGTGGACGTCAAGCAACGACGGACCAGGTAACGACCAGCAGTACCAGCAGTGGCGGAACGAGGCTCGTCGGGAGGGTGATATGGCTCACAAGTATGTCCTCCTTAGTGTAAAAGTTGACATCAGATGCTTCGCCGACTCGCAAAACGCATACAAGTCTGGTGATGGGGGTCGCGCACACGATCTCAGCCAGGAGGGAAAGCGGCATCAGGCCAAGCAGGATCAGTTGGATGATAAGGCTGCCGAGTGGATTTTCCGCGGTGAGTGACGGGTGGGCGTTGTTGGGGTTGTGGTGGAAAGGATAACCGGTGTGCGAGTGGGGAAGGGATGCTGGGCGTTGGGGCGCCGAAGCTCGGACGAGGCTTCTCGTCGTGTCTGTACCACGCCCTATGGGGATTGGTTACGAGCTAGTCCGGCCTTTGATTACTTGTTATGTTGGGCCGCAGTTCGTATTCCCCAGCAGCATTCGTATACCCCAGCAGCAGCAGAATCACGTCCCACAGCCGCCGTCCGAATGGCTTAATGCACTCACGGTGGTGCGATGGCCAAACCCGACCGTTCCACATGCCACCTGATGGGGACGCGCTGACCGCAGAGAACAACAAGACCCAGCCGCACGGCACGATCGACCTGCACGGCCTGTATGTCAAGGAGGCGCTTGACGAAGTCGAGAAGGCTATCGCAAATGGGCAGCGCTCGGGCCTCGACGACCTGCGTATCATCACAGGCAAGGGCAACCATTCTGCGAATAGACAGGCCAAGATCAAGCCGGCTGTTGCGGAGATGATGCGGAAGTGAGTCGCGAACGTGATTTGGAGGAGGTAGGAGGTGCTGCCTCAGTCGTCTCAGACACTACCCTCAGTGTCCTCCCCTCTCCCTTTCTAACCACCTCCGCCCTCCCCTACGACTTCCCTCCACTACCTCTAACCCCAACCCCCCCCCCCCCCCCCCCCCCCCCCCCCCCCCACCCACTCCACTTGAACTCGCTGACTCAGATACAACCTCTCAGCCGAAATCGACCCCCACAACACGGGCGTGCTCGTCGTCGATCTTCAAGGCCGGCAGATGGGCGGGCGGACGCGCGACGCCGGTGGACTGGTAGACAGCATGGGCGGCGACAAGGACGGCTGTGTGATAATGTAGCGTCGCTTTCTATGTCGATGTATCGCTATGTACTTTTGGACCGCACCATACTTGACCGAGACCTCCACACGGCCAGCTGCCACTTGGGCAGTTACTACAGTATTGAGGTTGAATATAGCTGCTTCAAGTTTCCATAAGGGGTGGGCCAGTCGGTAGAATCCAACAGCCACCAATGGCCTGGTTCACTTTTCCCATTGGTTAATTGACCTTTGACCTAGATTGCCGCCGGCAACCGCTCCTCACTCTGTTACCCTAACCTCTACTTGCTCAAGCCATCGTCACGCGGCCGAACCGTGTCCGAGGCTTGGTCGATCCGTGCGTCCGTGTGATGATTAGATGACGTTATGCATCTTGCCGAGTAACCGGGATTCATATGCCTGTTTACTCACAAAACAAGCGAGAGTTCAACTGAACGTAACGTAGCAACGTGCGTGGGGAATCTGGTAGTTAGAGCCGTGCTCGGAAAATGTCGCGTTGCCCCTCGCGTCCTGTATCTTCCGATCCTAACGCCCTACGACCCAACCCAACTCAAGCCAATCAGTCAGGGTTTCAGGGAATACTTGACAATGCCGACAGCCTCACAGTCTCGCACCCAAATTGTATGAAATCGGTACATTGGTACTGGACCGAAATGTCGGCCGCAACTCGCAACAAGTTACCCTGAATATCAACTTGAACGTCAGTGGCTTTTGTTTCTTTTTACAATTGTAAACAGTAAGCCTAATCAACTTTCTAATCAAAAATCAAATAGCCAAATATTAACTAAGCGCGGTGGCAATTGATGTCGGTGAGTTGATCTTGATCTGCGCCACATCCACATCGGACTTGACACTTTCCCTCACTCATGGTCAATAGCCCAGCTGATCTACAGCTCTACAGATCATCCGGTTGGATCATGGCCAAAACATGTCAAACACAAGCTACCATGTACACATACATATACCCTCAGCTAAAGTCGAGCTGAGCACGTACACCCAGAGCAGAGAATCCTAGAGGGGATGGTTAGACTGGCAATTACCGGCTTTTAATAGAGCCATAAAGGAAAAAGTGGAGGGCCGTATCAAAAGAGCCACGAGCTAAAGCTAAAGATGAGAATGGTCGGACGTCCGAGGCCGCTCTGTCCGCCCCTGTTAACTATACTCGGGTGCTCGGGTCAAGTGCCCGGATACGCCGGTAAGTATATTTGATCCCCCGGTTTAATTGGGTCTAATAGTGCGGGACCCTGGAAGTCGACTTGACCCGGCGTTGCTGCCGTCACCTATCCAAAGTGTCAAAATCAAGCCAAAGCTCTATTTTCAAGTTAATTGACCATTTGGGGGTAGGTCTGTCAGCTGTCTTGGTTGCACTTCAAGCCTCCCCTTCCCTTCCCTTTGAGACTTACCTCTCAACTAGTCAGCATCATATTATTCATTCAATATCCCATTCATCCATTCCACCTTGGACCTTTAGTATCTCCAACTCAAAGGCCCCCCATTCAATAACAACTACATCTCATCCTCTAGCTTCAACTCATCTTCCCTCATCTAATCATCATCCGCCCCACCTCCCCCTCCTCCTTCCTCTAGGGGATCACCATCGATCCATCCCCCTAATCCTCTTCACCACTCGTCATCAACATCTACCACCCAACCACCCAACCCCTGTACCAGGCCCGCCCCACCCACCCACTCCACACACCCCTGCCCCGCACAACCACCACAGAATCCGTTTCCGCCAACCCACCCACTTCGTGCCGAGGTCACTCACCACCCCTCTTACTCCTCCCATCGAGTAACATCAACCACTTGAAGTCACTCTTCTCTCCCCCTCTCTCTCTCTTTAGACGCATAGGAGCATAACCCCATCATGGCCCAGATAATTCCCTCCATTGTGAGTCCTGAATAACCTAACTACACGGTGCCATGCGTCACCCGATTTGGCCACCATCCAAGCACCCAGCACCCGTCCACACCAAGTCTCATGGCCACTTGACATATGCTGACACATCCTCCAGACATCGCTTCCAAGTGATTCCGGTGCTGCTCCGTCCGTCGAGGACATCCAGGACCACCTTCCCTCCATCTGTGTCGACTACCTCTCCCACAACTGGACCGAAGAAGATGTTTGGGCCTCGTGGCGCAACATGACCCGGCACAAGCACGAGATTGCCAACGGTGTTCGCCTCGAGAATGCTAGCTGGAGGACATGGAACAAGCAGCGCAACAAGCTTCGCACCATTAGTCCAGAGACACTCAACTGGTGAGTCCAAGTGTCTTGGTCATGAGTGAATAGGCGGATGGCGTCACGCTCGGCTCGGAAAACGTGCGCACCGCCGCGCCGGAGGAATAGCCGTTGCCACCTCCGTCCTCCGGCCGTCCATCCCCGATCACCTCCATTGTCACCACCACGCAAAGCACAACGATGTCTAACTTGTTACAGGCTCAAGGATTCGGACGTTACTTGGCTCTATGGCCCATTGCATACGGCCAAGGTCCAGCCCGTTCGTCCCCTCAAGATCTCGTCCACTGCAGACCGTGTGGGGATCGACCTTCCCAACAAGAACGGCAAGCCTGGTATTCTCAAGCACAGGACATTGAGCGAGCTCCTCTCTCTTCCCGGGCCCACCTCTCCCGATCTCGATGACACGGATGCCATTGACGAGGACGACTTTGTTCCAGGCCCAGTCCGTGCTGGCCTTCCTCATACCAAGTCTGAGACCAACCTGCTGCGCAGCAACTCGATGCCGGCTCGCAGACGCGGTATGGGACTGGGCCGTGCTGGCTCTGTCCGCGCCGCGTCAGGCAACAACAGCCGCTCCAAGGAAGTGTCGCCAGAGAACAACAACCGCCGGAAAATCACGTTCAACACGTTTGTCGAGCAGTGTGTCGCACTCGACGAGCCCAACCTCTCTCAGGTCGTTGTCGACGACTCTGACGATGACGAGATTATTGAGATGCGCTCCAGTCTGTCGCGGTTCTCGAGCGGCCGCCGCTCGTCGTCTGTCTCGTCGACATTGAGCCAGGCCTCGATGACTATCAAGATGATAGCCCCTACTGTCCTCAAGACGGCCGGTTCATATGCCAACAATCCGTCTGTGCCCCAGACAGTGCACCGCCCACCACCTGTATATATGCCGCAGGAGGAGAACACTGCGCCTACGATCATTACCTCTTCCTTTGGCTCCCAGTCACCACTTGGCCAGGTCGGTAGCCGCCCCTGGCACATCGATGACGACCAATATGGCAGTCCCAAGCTTGATTATTTTGTTGGACCCGACCTCACCGGCTCAAGCCCCCGTACCGGCACATATGGTCGCGCCCCGGCTGTCCAGACTCCGCCTGCGCAGCCCAAGTGGCGCCAGGCGCAGACCATCGACGTTCCCCAAGGCAACATCTCATCATCGTCGTCGTCTTCGTCTCTCAACGCCGCAATCCCGCTCGGCGCGTCCTCGCCTCAGCCTCCGAGCCGGGGTATCCTCAAAGTTCGTGCCGCTCCATCGGCGTCGCAGCAGGTTTCCGAGCCCATTTCGCCCCCTGCCATCTTCAACTACAACCCGTCGGTGGCCACAGGTATCGGCGGAATGTACGGCAGCTACGAGAACGCCCAGCTGGCAATCGGAACGGCTGCTCCTGCGTCTGAGGAGCGCTCTCATCGTGGCCGCTCTGCCCAGCGTGGGTATGGCTCGTCAAAGTACGACCGCAGTGTGCCTCCTCGCGGCTCGTCGACATCCTCGGCTTCGTCGGTGGGATCCGTCTCGCGCTCTCCCGTCGACGGCAGCAACTCGGAGACGGCTCCACGACCGCAGCAGGTCGACAACGCGGAGCACGAGCCCATGGACGTGGACGCGTCTCCGGAACGCTCTTCCACCCCTACCCCTCACTCATCGCCGCAGGTAAGCAGGACACGGACGGGCGATCGGACTGACTGACAGTAGTAGATCGTGTTACGGCCGCTACAGGACACCTCGCCTGCATCTCTTCCTCACACCTCGACTCGACTGACTGGCCCAGGACCTGAACCCGTGGGTGAGCGTCCAAACTTGATCGACTCGCCCGCCTCCGTCTCTCCCAAGGCTACCTTGGGTGACGTGCGTGGCGAGCTGTCGCAGCCTTCGGATGGCGACGACGATGACGGTTCAACGCTCATCGGCCGAGCGACCAACATTGCCAACACGGCCAAGGACCTCCTTGGCGCTCTGTGGTATGGGTCGCAGGACGAGGCGCGCCCTGCTACACGGCAGCACCGCCGTGGCGCCTCGTTAGGCTAAACCCCACGATCATCTTGTTCTCATTCCCCCAGTCACGAGTCAACCATCTTATCACCAATCACGCGAGTCTGTCCTGCCGCCCAATCAAGTCCAAGCAACTGCCAACATGTACCACAAAAATCTACCAAGTGTAATTACTCTGTTCTGCATCATCATCGCATGGTCGTCCATGTCATGTCGTGTGTACGAGTGGACCCCTCCGTCGTGCTCTCATTGTCTCCGTCTAGTATCGTTGGGATGCATGTATGCTGTGAGAGTGTGTGCCGCGTTCTGACTGATGCAGATCTGCCAAGTCGGAAGGTCTCGCGCTGGCACACCGCCACGTCACGCCGTGACTCTGCACGTGCGTCACTGCCTCCTGGCGGCGTCGGCGTGGCGCCAGTGACAAGCAGGCACCCTCTGTACGTGATGAGACGCGTGGTGACTGACCGCGATAGGGAGATAGGACAGCTGGTTCCGTACAGATAAGCCGTGAGAATGGCGGAGGAGAATGCCGCCCCCCAAATGATAAGGCACGAGGCCGGAGCACCTCCGACATCGGACCTCTCGGACCTCGGACCTCTAAACCGACTCTTGACTGGAGTGAAGTATGCATATCACCAACTCTTTTTTCCCACTAAGCATCGGCCTCGCGTCCTCCCTTCTGGATCCAGCTCTTTGTCCTAGCACATTTCGGCGACGTACACTGAGGACAACGCAACATAAGCTGTTTACTCGCGCTTCCCACATTCCCCGCCTCAAAATCGCGCAAATGAGTACTGACAATATCGGCCAGCGCGCGAATAAAAATAGGAGAGTCGTTCAAACTCCCCGCCCTAGTGAGATTAACGCCGAGCTTGTCTGCGTCCTCCTTCAATTCAATGTCGAGTTCAAACAACGTCTCAATGTGGTCCGAGGTAAATGCGACGGGAACGAGACAAATGTCCTTGTGGCCAAGTTTGGCTAGACCTTCTACCATGGCGGCGGTTTGAGGACCTTGCCATGCTTTCGGCCCGACTTTGGATTGCCAAGTTAGACGATAACTTCATTTAGCTTTGACGAGAGAGAAAGCTCACGGATTGGAGAAGTTTAGTTCTTGCATTACCGCGTATACTGTCGCTGCTACCTCTGGAGTGTAGGTGTCTCCGCGGCTGGGATTAGTGATATGTCGTGGGGATGAGACGCTGCTTCGAGAAGGCTGATCACACACAGCGACATGTGGGATGATCTCGTAAAGCGCGCCATCTAGCATAAAGGGCGTATGAGACGCGTACGATTCGCGTGTCGTCAAAGAACGGCACGCGGAAGAGCCCGAACGGGAATGGGAGTTAGGGCGGCAGCGCTACGACGCTAGCACGCCCACCGGCGTTCTCCTGAAACGCACCCAAACGCACACTACGCGACATGCCACAGACACACACGCACACAAACACACGACTCACTTGACAATCTCGACCGGCAGCGAGTGTGCCGAGAAGAGAATGACGACCTCGTCCCTGGTCTCTGGGGCATAACTCTCGAGGGTCTTGCGGATATTAGCTGCAAAAGCCTTAACCAGGCCAGGGTGCGCGGGCCAGCGATCAATAGCACTCCACTTGACCTCTCCATTCGCCCCCCACCCCTCCTTCTTAGCGACGCGGTACAGCTCGTTCAAGCTCGAACCGGTAGTCGAGCACGAGTACTGCGGGTACTGGGTGAATGCGACAGCGCGCTGGACACCGTCGGCACGCATTTCTTCAAGACAGGTTTCGGTGAGTGGGTCGGCGTAGCGGAAGGCCACGTAGGCTTTGTGCGGCGCGCTTTCGGGGTTTAACTCGTCTAGGAGGGCTGCCATGCCCTCGCCTTGGGTGCGAGTCCAGCGGAGGATTGGGGAACCGCCCCCGATTTCCTTGTACTGTTCCTCGATTTTGGGGGTGCGGCGCTTTGCGATGAGGGGGGCTAGGATTTTTTGCATGGGGAGCGGGATTAGGTCGCTGTCGTGGAAGAGGTTTGAGAGGAAAGAGTGGACTTGGTCGAGGGTTGAGGGGCCGCCCATGTTGAGCATGACGACGGCTGGTGTTAGCGGGGTATATGAGGGAGGGATAGGAGAAGTGGACAAAGTATGATGAGGCAGAGAGGTGGCCGCCGCCGAGACAATCCGAACTAGTTGGCACTGGCACTGCACCATCATGCTAACCGCCAGGAGCCTGCCCAGCTTGATACGGCGATGACGCAGGTGATTCGAGTGCTGGCGGCATCATCTCTGACATTCGGCAGGTGCTCTCTGGGATGATTTAGAGGACGAGATGACGCGCGAGCACCGGCTCAAGACCCAATGCCAAGAGCGATAGGCAGAGGACGCCAAGGTCGCCATACTCACCAGTCGGCCTGTCGTCAGCTCTATCTAGGGGTCGGAGTTGACTCACGGCTTCTTCTCAGTCGGCGGACCATCGCGGACCGTCGCAAGGCCTCGCGCCAGGATCTTGTGCGCGTAGCGAGGTCGGAGAGCTGGTCGCAGCATTATGCAGGCACTGTAGAATGAAAGATAAAGATAATGTCGACCGGGTAGTCAATGACATCGCCGACGTAGGTCAGGCCCGAGTGGTGGGCGTGGGAGAGTGGAGGGTGTCGAGAATCACACACAGAAATAAATACACGTCATTTTCTCAGCCTACTTAAGGGCGATATACTAGTATCGTTCTATGCATCTACTCTAACTACTACAGTAGCCCGGTTCTAGCTCCACCAATCCCAGGGGCTAAACCCAACAGAGGGAGTAGGTTGACACGTGGTCTTTTGTTGATGGAATTGATGGATGTGGCACTCAACTTGGACTCAGGGATTATGGCGTGGCAGTTTCAGAATGCAGCAAATGGAGCTTGTAGACGCGTACGCGTACGGTTAAGCATGGTGGCTCGCGACTCGTCGTACGTGATCTCAATTAAACCTCAGGCTTAAGATAGACATAGAGGGCGGTGTTGGCCAGAACTTGAAGACCCCTCTAAACCTCCTTTTCCTCCTCCTCCTCCTCGCCCTCCTGTTTGCGTCCAGGGCGCGTACTGTACGCTACTCGCATACCCCAACAGCCATTCCAGCCAACCACCCATACCTCGGCCGCTGTTGATCGGATTCGCACTCGAGTTGAGCTAACCACGCGTAGCGGGGTACTCAGAAAAGGGAGATACGAAGCTAGATGGACAGTACAGATGGACAAAATTTGTATCGACGTGTAAATGTGTCGAGCCGGGAGTTGTCTTGGATTGCTTACAGTTGGATCAAACTGGATCAACTCAATACCTCGAATGGGATTGAAACTCCTTTAAAGACATTGAAACTTCTTTAAAGACAGTGAGCGATAACATACCACCCGATCATTGGACTGGACTGACGCTCCACACGCTTCGGGATCCGCCACGCCACGTGCGGACTTGACTGACATTCCTACATACCTGGCAAGAGCGGTCGTGCGGATCGCCAGGCCGGATCACTGATCGCTGTCACGTCGGGCGAAGAGTCGGGAGAGTCAATGAGATTCAATGAGGCAACAGAAAGGAGATCACGTCTCCAGCGGAGAACGAAAGAGAGGGGCGTAGTTTAACTTGAAGTATTACCGGGAGCGTTTTAGAGCTTGACGACCGATTGGCGGCTCGAGCACACCTCGGTCACCGACTAATTGACTAACTGACTAACATGACCAGTACGAGACAACTTTATACCTTCCAAATCTGTCCCGTTATCGTTGATTTCCTTACATTGGGGTTTACTGAAATGCAGTTGAGGACACTGTAACCTTCCTTACTTTATCAGAAGACAAGAGGTTGCACTAGAGAATAGATGAATAGAGACCTCGCGTCCTTTGTAGACTCGTCAACACTGATCCGCGCATGGTTGTTTGCTGTCACGTCGTCGTCATCGTTGCGCCCCTCTCCTCTCATACCCTCCTCCAACTGGTACCCCTTTAAACTCAATACTTCAACTAGTCTAGCCCAGGCCATGGGCAAATTAAATAAAGGAGAGAAAAAAGTATCAAAGGACGCCAACCCCTTGCACCTTGCACCTTTTGCATCCCTTCTGGCCCTAGTCCTAGTCACCCAGTGTCTTCCTTACTTAGAGGCCTGGAGGGACACAAGGAGAGGAGGAGAAAGGAGAGAGGAGGGAGGAGAGATGGAACCCTACCTGCTTCGCGCTTCTGTTTGTTGTTGGAGTGATTGTATTTGAATGAGGGAGTATACGTGGGAAGGCGCACAGTGATACTACGCCCCTCTGCTCTTAGCCTTTGACTCTCAACACTCCCCCTCTCTCTCACTCCCTCCCCCCTTCTCCCCCCTTTCTCCAGTAGACACATTCAACCTTTGTTTTCTTGCTGTGCTCTCCCAAAACATCTTCTCAACAACAACGCCCAACCTTCCCTCCTCACTCCCCTTCTGAAGCGCCTTAAAGCGCAACCGAAATCTCGACTCCTCCCATCTTGCATATCTTGCAACTCTCTTCCGCGACACTTGCAACATCTGCGACATCTCCGAGAGTCGTGCAAATCACCCATCCGCCGCTCACCCATCAACCTTTGACACATCTCCCAGACCAAACTAGTTTGTCTCAAAAAGATGACCACCGTCCCCGTCGACCCCTGTTTCCCCCATCCCCCTTCCCCCCCCCAGAACGAGTCGCACGACCGCTCCCCTCCAAACCCTCGTCGCTCACCTACCTCTCCCGTGCCACCCCGACTCCGAGTCCAGCAGGCTGGCCCGAGATCCCCCTCCCCAACAGCGCCCCGGCGTATACGTCAACGTTCCCAATCAATAGCGAGAACAGTGTCCCATACATCAAGGTCGAACACAACAGTCCGTCTGCCTGGTCCGAGCCTCGCCAGTCCCGAGACGTCCTCTACGCTGTGCCTTATCGTCACCCTGAGGAGTGGCACGCCGCACACGCTGGTCACACCACACACGCAGCACACGCAGCTCATCAGCAACACCAACAGCACCAGCAGCACCAGCAACGACAGCAGCACCAGCAACACTCCTCGAACAATCCCCACTCGTACCAGCAGTACCAGGCTCACCCCACCCACAATATCCACCAGACACCCCAGTACCAGTACTGGAGCGCCCCACCTTATCCCACCATGCCACAGCCGCACCAGCAGAACGAGGAGAAGCGGCGCCAGACCGAGATCCAGAAGCAGCGTCGCCACGTCTGGTGAGTCACTGTTGGCCCGTTCGCGAGCCGCTCGGATCCCCGCCACAAACGACCGCGCTGACACACAGCCCCGTGTGTGACAAGCGCTTCAACCGTCCCAGCTCGCTCAACACGCATATGTCTGTACACACCGGTGCGAAACGTAAGTTTTACCAGTTGCACGCTGACGCAAGCCTACCAGTGCCTGCGTGAAGGCTGCGGCCGTCGTTTCTCGGTCAGCTCCAACCTTCGTCGCCATGAGCGCGTAAGTCTCACCTCACTCCTCCCCCACTTCCCCACCTCGGCCTCTTCCGCGTCTCTTATCTAACGCTCCACAGACTCACGACGCCCGTGCCCGGCCCCAGTGGGCGACGCCCGCTCGCCCCGCCCAGGCGCCAAGCTTCTCTGCCGGCTACTACTCCAGCGGGAACAACTACTACATGCAGCCTCAGTTCGACTACGCCGTCCCCTCGTCGGGTCTGCGCGACTACGCCGTCGTCGGCGCCGGTGTGGCCAGTACGAGCGCCAACGGAAGCTCGTCGGCCATGAGCGTCGGCGTTGCGCCGCCCCAGCGTCGCGAGACGGCCCCCTCCTACTACCAGAATACCCCTGCGCCGTCGTCCACCCCGCCCCAGATGTTCCAGGCCCACAAGTCGATGTCCACCTGAACGCCAAGACGTTGCTCAACCCGACCTATCCCCATGTTTATCACCATACCTGATTCCGAAGCATCTACCCAACAATCGATATCTTTCCATCTCTTCCGTCTTCTCGTTGAACACTTTCATCTCGGCTTGATCCGGGCTTGATTTTTACGAGTGACAATGCAAATATCATTAGAATTGTAATGTGCCTGCAGTTGCGCTAGGGAGAACACGATCTGCCACACTGCCACTACCAAGTCTGGAAAGGTGTGAGTGTAGTGGCAACCCACCAAACGCCCATGGGGCTTGTTGTCTGTGGTCCACTCACCACTCACTCCTTCCCAGATCCTAGAGTTACTACACTCCATTATTTACTAACATCTGTGCAACCTTACCACCTGTCCATGTCCACTTTGGCGTCGGGACCCTCCTGCCTCCTTCCTCCTGGCCGTCCACCTCAGGTTCAACCTCTCCTCTCACGAAGATCGGTGGTTCGAATCTTGGTCACTGAACGCTGCCTGGGTTGAACTGAATGACCTATATTCTTTAACCAATATGGATCCCACGGACCAATAAGGAGCACAAACTCTATGCAGTGCTGTGAGGAGGCTAGCAAGTGTGTCCACAGTGTCCAAATACTTGCTGGAGACACTTGGATCAGTTGGCTCACCCACTGCACAGACCTTCCTCCACACCTCCACCCTCAACACACAATGTTTGTGCCCAACGTCACCATTCACTTTGTCTTTGTCTTTACACTCTTCTCCAACCACATGATGCGCCGCTCCCCCAGAACGGCGCGACCACGAGCTACAAAGGGACCTCACTGATACTGAGCGATATCTGGCCCGCCTTCGCCGCGGAGGGTTCCACGTGACGAATATGGGTCTCGTGGTATGGACCGACGCCTCCCGCCTAATCAACCGTCCGACCAAAGATATGGGGATCGGTATCTATTGGGGCGAGGGGAGATGGGCGAGTTCCCTTTTAAGTGGCGAACGGCCGCCGCCAGGATTGGTGACGAATCACCAGGCTGAGTTCTATGTGAGTTGAAGGAACTGAAAGCTGACGGAGCAGGGAAACACTAACGACAGGCGGTGATTCGCGCCATCGAGTTGCATCCTGATCCGAGGGTTAGACTTGAAGTTCGGACTGATTCAATGCATGCCATCCGCCGTGAGTCATAGTTGGAGGAAGGTGCCACAACTCGTCATCTCTAGCATGAAACACTAACGACAGACTTCCAGAACCACGAAGTGTGGGGTGCGCGTAATTGGCGTAAACGTCCGCATGGTAGCAAATTGGCTGTCAAGAGTCAACAAGACATCGTGCTGCTCAAACGTCTCCGTCGGGCTTTGAGTGCCCTCACATTTAAAGTCTCAGTCACTTACGTGCGGGGACACTCTACCGATCGGGGGAATAACAAGGCCGATGTACGTGGTCTGGTGAAGAGGTTAACACCAGGCTCTTGCTAAAGCCGCTGCCCGGGGTAACCTCATTATCAAGGTGTCGGACAACGAGATTGAAGTCATTGAGATTTCGGACGACGAGGGCGAGGATGAGGAAGAAGAGATGGGTGAGGACCACGAGGTCATCGTGATCTCGGATTCGGATGAGGGATACGAGACCTGCGACGATGAGGACGACGACGGGGGCGACGACTCAGATGACGAGAGTGACGACTCAGATGACGAGAGGGAAGAAGAACTCCATGGGTATGCGTATCCCTCCAAGCGCCGCCGTTTGGCTTAGGGGTGGATTGAGGCCACTGTTTCGATGACTGGAGAATGACGACCGTTGTAATGTGTTGGCGGGTAATACCGTGTCGGGATAGTTGTGAAAATAGCTGTTTGCATGTTGGAACTGTAGATAAAATAGTACACGAATAGCAATGGTGCAAGGATTTGCGCTGTGTGAGGGCGTTGGAGTGTCGTCGAAAGACCAAGCTGGGTATCGGTGTTTGTTTGGTTCCGCGGGTTAGTGTCGATCCTCTTCTTCATTACCCATGCCCTTTTCAACTCATCACCCTCATTCCTCACTCCTCACTCGTCACTCGTCACTCCTCACTCGCTTCCCTCAACCCCACCACCCACTCCACATCAATCTATATTCCCCTCAGTGTCACTCGGCGTCACAGATTCTCTCATCTGGCATGCAGGTGTCTTGGAGTGGGGCAGGTTTCGCCGAGGACAAATGTCGAAACCTACCTGCCGAGGACAAATGTTGAGGATTAAACCGGCTAATCCGGCCCGAGTGAGGGGAGTTGTCTGAGACTAGCTCGTGTGATCAAAGATTTGACAGGAATGCAATCTACTCTGAAGATTGAGTCGTAAGTGTAGCTTGTCTGCAGCTGCAGTCGCGTACTACGCCAAACCCAGGTCGCCGCGAGAATCATCGATCGGCCGAAAATGTTCCCGCAGAACAGTGAACACCGTATCGCCACCTTTCCGCCGACCCGAATTTGCCGCTCATCACCCAACTCTCACCTGAAATGACCGCAAATCAAATATGAAATCGCCGCACTTCATAGAACACCGAAATCGCCGCACGCCAGCTTACACTAGCAAAAGGCCGGACGCCGCACGGTCCTCATAGATAGCGAGTCGGAATGTGAGTAATCAACAGAGCTGATTACGCAGATTTGTAGGATGGGACGCGTGGGAGAGTAGATAAGAAGGGAGTAACCGCGGTCATCCCAGACAACATTGACAGAACACTTTAATCGACACCTAGACTCATAGACGACTAGACGCACACATACACACCATCAACCACGGCCCATCACCCACCGCCCATCACCCATCACCCACCCCCCAACTCCCCCCCCCCCCACACACCCCGCGACACTATGTCGTCACCACATACCAAGGAGTATGACGTTGAGGCGGCCCCAACCTCAACCCCATCACCCACACCAACACTCTACCGCTCCCCGTCCACAATCTATCGCGAACGCGGCACAGTACCCGTCGAGCTCGTCAACGCTGTCTTAGAGAAGGGCGATGTGTTCGAAGTCGTCTTTGACGGACCGGATGACCCCCGAAACGCACAGAACTGGAGGTGAGCCTCCATCCCGAACGTGACTAACCTCAGCCTGGCCAAAAAGGTTTTCCAAACCGCCCTCATCACCCTCGCCACGCTGTGGGCCGGTATCGGCTCGGCAGTCCTCTCCGGCGCCGCACCTTCCATCAGGGCACATTTCGGCGTCTCGGCAGTCGTGGCGGACCTCGCGAACGGGCTGTTCGTGCTCGGTTTCGCTCTCGGACCACAGGTGTTCGGTCCCCTCTCAGAGGTACAAGGCCGCAAGTGGCCCCTAACCCTTGGGTTGTTCCTCGGTACCATGTTCAGCATCCAGTCAGCCGGCGCTGGAAATCTGGCCACATTGCTCGTCGGACGCTTCCTGGGCGGCGTGTTCGGCGCTGCACCATACGCAATTGGAGGGGGATGGTTCCACGACGTCTACGACAGCATACACGTCCAAGCGGGCGTTTCGTTCTTCGCCGTCGCTACAGCTGGAGGTCCCGCTTTGGGTCCCATCATCGGCGCGGGGCTTTCAAGCACGAGCGAGACATACGGATGGCGTTGGGCCGAGTGGTTCATGGCCGCGTTTGGGCTTGTCGTAACCCTCCTCCTCGCCTTGTTTATGGACGAGGCGTACGCACCAGCCATCCTCAAAAAGGAGGCAATGAGACTCCGCCGCGAAACCAAGGTATGGGCATACCATTCCGAACTCGATACCATCTCCATCACGCCGCGCGACATCCTCCTCCGTTACGTCCTCCGCCCGATGCGCATGCTGGTCACCGAGCCCCTCCTCCTCGTCGTCAGCGCCTACATGAGTTTCGTGTACGCGCTCCTGTACATGCTTATGGCGGCGTTGCCCGTCATGTTCGGCGAGTATCGCGGAATGGGCCCGTTCGTGCTCA
Organism: Cutaneotrichosporon sp. HIS471; assembly: GCA_030864385.1. NCBI lineage: Eukaryota > Fungi > Basidiomycota > Tremellomycetes > Trichosporonales > Trichosporonaceae > Cutaneotrichosporon > Cutaneotrichosporon sp. HIS471. The sequence continues at coordinate 315,758 of AP028245.1, read as the reverse complement.
CCACACCCCTCTTTGCCGTGTTTGTGGGTATCCTGTTCGGCGGCGCAATTATCATCCTCGACATGGTTCGGTATAAGCGTCGCCTGGCTGCAACGGGAGCGGAGAGCCTTCCCGAAGAACGTTTCCTCCCCATGGGTCTTGGGGCAGTTATGCTTCCCATCGGCCTATTCTGGTTCGCATTCACTGGCCCGGCGCAAGTCACGTCGCCTTGGGCATCCATTATCGCCCTCGGTTTCAGCATGTGCGGCATGGTCCTCATCTTCGAGTGTGGGATTATTGTTCTTATTGACAATTACCGGTCGTTTGCCAACTCGGCCATCGCGGCCAACACGCTCACAAGGAGTATCTTTGGCGGTACTTTCCCTCTCTTCACTGCTGGTATGGTGCACAACCTCGGATACCAGGGGACGTGGAGTATGGCTCTGCTCGCCTTCATCGCATTGGCACTCGCACCGATCCCGTTCGTGTTCTACCACATCGGCCCAAGGCTGCGAGCGATGAGCAAGTTCAACCCTGATCTGTAGAGCATCTTGAATAGCCTTCTTCATGTACAAGTGTATTACACTGTCAGATTCTTGCGGAGGTTTACGCAAAGACCTCTAGACAGGAACAACTCCGCGAAGGAGTCGAACCGCTGAAGAATTGGGCAATGCCGAGTACGTAATGTTGCACAATGACGTATGCGGATGGAGCCAAACTTGCCACCCACTGCACAGCCCGTGCCAAGTCTCACCTTGACGCAAACTCATCGTCTTCCTCACCACCATGTCCGACAACAAGAACAACAAGGGCACCTACGCCGCCGTAGCCCGTGGAACAGCAGACAACCAACCCGAGGGCACGCTCGTCAACCCCGAAACCCAGCCGCCACCATGTAGGTCGTTTTCCCTCTTGAGCTGACCCCAGACACTCCTCAAGCTGGTCCCTCCGCGCCTGGCCCCTCCGGTCCTTCAACTCAACCCCCCAACGCCAATCCGATGCAACACACCGTGACGCACCACCACATCCAGCGCACCCACCGCACCCCGCGCCAGGCCGAGGAAGGCGTGCTCATCGTCGTCGCACACTCGCCCGAATACTATCTCGCCCTGTCGCGCGCGCGTAGCCGTTTCTGGGGCACGGTGTTTTGGGCGCTGTTCATCTACTTCATTGCAGTGTGGGTGTTGCTCTTCCCGTTTTACATCTAGTGGGTGAAAGCGGCTCACCCTAGGATGCTCGTCGGTGGCGGTATCGAGGACGCGTACCGCAACAAACACGGGAAGCACAAGCGCAAGCATGACCCTGTCGGATGGGCGAGCGAGTAGGCGTAGGCGTATAGACGTAGGCGCAGTAAGAGCAGAATGATTTACAGTGGAGAGAACTGTGTAGAACAATAGTGTAATATGCGATCTGTAGCTTCTCGCGCCTATTACCATGAGGGGGAGGGAGGTCTGCCTGGGTCAACGGAACTCTTGAGTGCCAGAATCATGCCCATGATCACAACACTTAACATCCCTTGTTCTCAATCTCCGAACCCCTACAACCACCATTACACCCATGCAATACAACTAGAGCTTGGCCAAGCGCGGCCTCAACGAAGGCCTCGGCGAAGCCACAACACACTGGTCCTTGCGGTTCCAAATATCCGCATACTTGTCGAGACAGTGTTTCTCCCTTTCCCCCTCGCTCATCCCATCAAAGCGGTGCGGGTCAAGCGCGGCACGGAGCCAAGCATCGTCGGCCTTAAGCGTCTTCTTCCCCAACGCGGCGAGGATCTGGGGAGCGAGAACTCCCGCACTCCCAGCCGCATGGGTAACCCAAGTCCCAACAAGCGCCCACAACGCGCCCCCCGAACCTTCCTTCATCCGACCACAAAGCGGCATCCCGTCCGGCGTCATTGTCATCAACCCCGCAAACGCGTGCGGGACATCATGTACGTCCATGACCTTCCACCCGTCGCCCTTGGTGCTGCGCGGAATGACCACGCGCGGACCATTGAACGTACGCGCCGTTTCGTCTGGCAGAACCGAAGCACTGGCGTCCATCCACGCGTCGAATTTCGGTTCCCATGCCGCCACGCCTGAGGCTTGGTTCTTGAGAGACGAGGGCTTGACGTGTACGGGCGGATGCGCGTAGGATCCCAATCCGTCGCGTTCACCGTGGTCCCGAGCATAGACGGTTTGGCCGGGGAATCGGACGAAGGGCGCAAACCGCCCCGGCTTGCGGAGGAGGTCTTCCTGCGGCGGCGGAGGACGGCGTTCCCGTCGCTCACTAAACACGTAAGGATGAGCGACGGCTACCGCGGCCGCCTCGAGGGTGGGAAGGAGCTGGCCGCCCCAGGCGCCAGTACATACCGCCACATGGGCCGCACTTAATACCCGCGTACCGTTGGTAGTGGAGAGAGTAACCTGCCATCCCGCGTCGTTGGTGATGCGAGTGACGTTGCCATCGATCAAGGATGCGCCGTTATTGTTAGCCTTGAGGATGTTGGCTCTTGTTACGGCCTTGGCATCACATACCCCGTCGTTGGGAAAGTGGACTGCGCCCGCCGCGTCTTCTCTCACGAACGCCGGGGCGAGAGCGGATGCCTCCTCCAGCGTCAAGACCTCGGCTGCGAGTCCCAGAGAGTGGGCGAGAGTCGCGCGGGCTTCCATCGTGTGGATCGTCTCTCCGGGTCCAAGGGCGACTTCGAGCCCTCCTACTATGTCGAATCCATTTGGAATGCGCGTGTAATAGGCCACAGAGCGGCGGGCTAGCTCGGCCAGAGCGGGGATTGAGTTGATCTGCGCTACAACGCCCGGAGCATGGCCTGTCGAGCCGGGGATCGCGGCGATGTCTCGATCGATGACGGCGAGCGAGACGTGAGGGGACAGCATGGCGGCCAGCGTGGAGCCGGCGATGCCAGCGCCTACGATGACGACGTCGAATTCGGGCATGGTGGGTGTGGGCCCAGAGTGTTGGGTTGCGCGCTCTTATATTGAATCGCAGCGTTCCGACGCTCGCCGACACTTGCCGCGAGGCGAACGGGTATGGATGATGGAGGGAGTCGCTACTTACATCGCATGCAGCCGGGTCTGGCTGGTGGGCAGGGCCTCGGCCTGCCGCGATGGAATGAGGAGTGGGCAACAACATCAGGTGACCAGGTGACTGCCAATCCAGGCACCGCCGGCCTGGGTGAGTTGCGTTGCCGAACTTGTCTGATCTTCATTGAGAGCATTCCGACTCGGGAATGGCTTATCGGCGGAGATCGAGCGGGTTACCTTTCTCGCCAGGAAGGAATGCTAAGACGCGGTTGCGCCGGGGCCAAGCACAGAAGAAGGGGATGACCTTGTGATGAAAGCTGGCAGACGAACACAGACAGGTCCTTGACAGACTCCTCAAACTGGCCAAACGGGATGCGATAACTGTGACATCGTAGGCTCTATTATTTACAATTATGACAGGGGGAATCTAACGTGCGAGTCGAAAAAGCAGTCTGTGGGCGGGCTCTAGAGCGTGGTCGGGACCTTGTCCGCGCCCTTGAAGCGCGCGTAGAACGACTTGCCAGCAAAGAAGTCGCCGCTCTTCATCCCAACCACCATGCCGGGTGCGCCGACCTCACCAAACAATGGCAGGACGAGTACACCCGCACCACCGGGGGGACCGAGGGTCACGACAGACGAGTAGTCAAACTTGGCGGGGTGGTACTCGGACGGAACCTTGTCCTTGATCTCGGCGGCGAGGATCTTGGCGAGTGCCGTAGCCTCTGCAGCAGCGGAAACGAGCGTCTTCCAAGCTGGGACGGAGGCGACGTCGCCGAGCGCGTATGCCTCCTTAAGGGTGGTGGACAGGACGCGGAAGTGAGCGTCGACGGCGATGTGTCCCGAAGGCGTGAGGGCGCTGGGGTCGGCCGCCTTGACCAGGCCAGAGTTGGGGATGTTGCCGGTCGACATGAAAACGTAGTCGGCTTGAACGGATCCACCAGAAACGAGGGGAAGGCTCTCGACCTTGGGAAGGGCGCCAGGAACAAGAGGCGCGCCATTGGGACCGGAAGCGACACGGTCACCAAAGACGAGCTTAACGCCACGCTTGCGCAGCTGGTTCTCGAGCGAGGTCGACACGCGGGGAGCGGTAGGCTGGGGAACATAGTTCCTTGGGTCGGGGGTAGCCTTGCTCTTCTCTCCTGGCTGAAGGAGACCAGACTGGCCATGGACGATAGTGAGCTTTTTCTCGGGATACATAGCGTTGATCTCTCCGGCGACCTCAACGCCAACAGTCCCTCCACCAACAACCACAATCGACGAAGCAGCCTTAATCTCGACCTGCATCTTGCGCAGGAGGCTCTTGTATTCGTCCATGCTCGATCCCGTAACCGGCCGCATTGGAGGCGGCTGCGACGCGCCTGTAGCGAGAACGACCTTGTCAAACGCCAACTCGGTCGATCCCTCAAAGGCGCGCTCGAGGGTCAGAGAGGTAGGGCCGAGCGCGACGACGTTGTTGGTGAGCACGACGTGACGCGAACCGGACGGGAAAACTGTGTCTTGAGTGATACGGGCGAGGAGGTTCTTGTCCTCCCATCCTGGGGTCAGGTGGATTGACGCCGAAACTTACCGGGCACGACGAGGGCACGGACAATGGTCGGCATGTGCACGACGAACTCTGAGCGCTCGATCAGGACGATACGGTGAGTCGAAGGGAGGCTTGGCGCGAGCGAGTTGGCGACAGTGTGCCCTGCGGCAGAGGCTAGGGTTAGAAGAGTTTAAAAGGGGGGACGTACCGCCGACAATGACAATGTTCTTGAGTTCGGGCTGGGCGACTGTCATGGTGGTGGTGGGGAGGGTTGTAGGGAGGGAGGTTGAACTGTGGAGCTGACGACTTGGTGTGAGTGAGAAAGGTCGTAATGTACAGAGTAGTTGTTATATACACAAAAGTCTTGACGCTGGAATGTTGTTTCGACGCGACGAGATGATGAGAACCTTTGACCGACGGGCTTGCTTGGTCAGTTCAACTTACTAAGTTATCCGAACCTATCAGGGCAGCAAAGTTGATCATCCCGCCGGAGAGATAAAAAGATAGTAAGCCGACTTCCGACGGAAATTCCACGTGTTGCTTTACCATGGCTTGGTAATGCCAGTAGTGTATGTCATCATGTTCACCATGATATGACCACTAGCCAAAATATGGTGGTCATGAATAATACTGGAGCCCCCGTATGCCCTTTTCTAGATCTGGTGAGAAGCATGCATCCTAACGAGATTGAGGGACGAGGCTGAATATGGCTGAGAGATGAGCCGCTCCAGCGGAGGGGTACTGGTAGCAGCGGACCCAAATCCACGTGATGGTGGAGGTGGAGGTATGGTAATGACATCACCTGCCCACTCTCTCACTCCACCTCCATCCTCATCCTCATCCTCATCCTCACTCATAATGGAACCCCTCCAGTTCTACACGGTCAACGCGTTCGCCAATTCGCCTCACTCGGGCTCCCAAGCCGCTGTCGTCCTCTTTCCCGCCAACGACCCGCGGTGGAACGACGAGACTTACCTCCAAGCAGTGGCGGGGGACTTTGCTTGGCCCGCCACAGTCTACCTTTCACCCCTAGGCGATGCCTATGCCATAAGGTGGTTCACCAAAGCTGGAGTATGTCCATTTGTGGGTTAGCTGATGGAAGGAACTGCCACTCTGCGGACACGGGACTTGCGCGGCTGCTGCTGTGGTCTTTGCACTCCAGGGTGGGGATAAGGTCAACTTTGAGCATCCGAACAAGGGCCCACTTTCCGCCAGTTTAGAGGGCGAGGTTGAGGGAGGTTTACGGATCGGAATTTCCCTCCCTATTACACCAACCACCGTTTCACCGGACGAGAGGCAGGATTTACGCAAGGACCTCAGCTCGACGACGGGGCTCGAGGCGTCGGATGTCATCCGCGTGGCCAGGTATGATTGGGGAGGGAAGAGTGCGGTCGTGCAGCTCGATCCGGAAACTGAGCTTGCGGGCCTACATGTCGATCCAAAGGCTTTGGTAAGTCGGGGGAGAAATGGGGAGGATGTAAGGGGAGGGCTACGATTCAAGCAACCTGAATATTACACTCTTGTCCCAACTCTATCTCCTTGATAGGTTTGATCTTACCAAGCTTACACCAGGGCGCACACTATACCGTCACGATCTTAACCCAAGCTATCGGTGTTAAGGATGGCATGGTCCAGATCCGCAGCCGAGTCTTCATCCCCTCCATCGGCCTAGACGAGGACACTGTTGTGAGCTCCCCCTTCCTAGACTATTCTGACCTAACCTAACCTCAGACCGGCTCGGCCCATTCCGTCCTAACGGGATACTACCTCTCCACTGAGGGAGGTGGCCGGAACGCCATTGAAGCACTGATGCGTGACCCCAACGAAGATGGAGATGTGGACTGCAGCAAACCGAGCACTGTCATCCTCGACGGTAAGCAGCTCAGCCCGCGCGGTGGGAGTATTCGCTGCTCATTGGTCAATGGGCGAGCATGGCTTGTGGGAAAGGCATACGTTATGGGTTCGGGGACGCTCACGGTTTTCTAGTGAGGTCGACTAGGTCGAGTTCGAGTGGGTCAGGTTTGTGTTTGAGAAAGATCTGGGCGTAAATATCCTCAAGGGCCAGGGTAGGGTTAGTAAAGTATAATGTTATGAAGCAGATCCAGCAGTTGGATGTTGGTGGCCGCTCGGTTCCTCTTAAACCCACGATGCAGCGCCGTCTCACAAGTATCTAGCATGACCCCGCTGATCCTCCGAACACCCTGCCCGAGAAGACATGGCAGCTCGACTGGCGCCCTAGTTTGTCCATCTGCTTCAACTCTTCCCACCTCTCTCGCTCCAAAAAGCCACTGAATCAAGGTCTCCCCCACCCTCACCCTCAACGGCATACACGGCATGTCACGCGTCACTCGATCGCTTGAGCTGTTATCATCTCTTGACAAACACGTGCACAGGCCACAGATAGGGGGATAAGATTTAACTCTTTACCTCCCGTACCCCATATAAACTGTTACAGTGCACGTACATACGCGCGTGACGGATGACGCAGAAACATTCGAACAAAAGGAACGTGCGCAAAACGTATAACTTATAAATAGGCAGTGTAACGCGATCTACAATGAGGGGTTACGCAGGCATACGAGGGTTATTCGGAACAATTCAACAACCAGGTACAACTCTAGCTAAGCTCTGAAATTCCAATCTCCAATCTACTCAAACCCTTCAAACCCTCAACCATCAACCAGTCAACATCCTCTGCCGCCTACAATATTTCCCACTTAATGGATTCAGCTCAGCTCCAACTAGATACACGACGCGTTTTTCTGTACATGCCATGCGGGAACGGGGCCCGATCCCTGAGGGCTGAAATGCCAGTTCAAACTTGAAGAAAGCGCCACCGCCATCTTGGGAATGGTGCCTGCGTCGTAATGTCATGGATGGCGGAGTGGAGCTGAATATCAAGGAGATACGTACTATAGCTCCTAGCTCCTGCAGGGCTCCGTCATCGCCGCTTGTCAGCCCCTAAATACTTCCTTTGCCAGAAAACAAGGCATCGGCTACGCCGCCACTTGAGCCGTGCGGAACGTTCCAACCCGGACGCCACCATTTCGATGGACAGGCGTGCGGGAGCGTTTCCGTCTTAGCTCGGCAGCGCGGGGTTTAGTTCTTCCTATGACTTATTGTTTGTACTGTATTGTACATGAATGTTTGGACAACTCGTATTTGCTTGATGTAGATATTTGGGTCGCGGCAGCAGACACTAATATGACCCGCCCCGCCCGTGGGAACAACTTCCTGAACGACGGGGAGGGCAGGCACAAATCTCCAGAACTAACATACCTACCCCCACCCCGAGGAAACCAAAACTGTACTCTCACATATCCCAATTCCCTATTCAATTCAAGCAGTACAGTACAATGGGACGCAGAGGAGTACGTAGATTGACGCCGACGCTCAATTTATATAGCGTGATGTGGCTGCGGGTGCGGCTTAGCGGGAAGAACTGGGGTCGATGGGGCTGGGTGGCCGATTACTAGTTATTTTTGTAATGCATTCTAATTGCTTTTGTAGAGTTACCAAACCTTGTTTGATGTAGGAATTCAGGGCATTGGCTTGCATGTACTTTGTGGGACCTGGTTTTGATCGCTCAAACCACCCTACCACCCTGACTTGTAAGTCCGTCCACTACTGAAGAGGAGAGTACGCAGCCATCATTACAGGTGTTCTTACGAATAACCTAACATTTTATTACCCTATCTATGCTATGGATAGAACTTGATTATTGAAGAATTGTAGAGTATTAGGTGAGGTCCAGTTCTCCTTCTGTTGGGTAATAGTTACTGGGTGGCGTTTCCCCTTGACGACCACCATTCGTTGACCCTCTTGACCCTCTTGACCCTCTGAGATTTCACCCTGCAGGCAAAATACAGGCCCAGACTGTGTGGGACTTACTGGGCAAGTACTAATTGCCCTTTGGGGTCCTTCCCGTCCTTTCTAATGCACACTGCACACTATTACACTTTGTGGTTAGTACTCTGTCCTTTCACCCTTCCTCCTCCCTCCTTGCACCTTCCTCCCTCCTCCTCCTCTCCTCTCCTCTCTTCCTCCTCATTCTCTCTCAACCAAAGCAAGCTCCAGTTCCTCGGATCCTCACATCCAAATCGCCCTCTCTTGCTTACAGCTGCTCAATCCAACTAGTTGAATTGCTGTTGGGCTCAACTAGACTTTGTTCTGCGAGCCACACCCGCCAGACCCGCCCGACACACCTACACTTTGAGCCAGGCTCATGACTCACCTCATTCATTCAACCTAACCTCAATCCACACTCTCCACTCTCCCACTCCAACCAAACCGCCGGTAACACCCCGTTACACTCCCTCATCCCCCTTCCGTCGCCGTAACCCATCCATCGCCAACCACTCCCTCCACATCTGCGCGACCAAGTCCCCCGATCGGCAGGTCCCGCACGCTTGCGGCTGACCCTCACCTTACCCCTCCTACGCGCCTCCACCTTCCCGACCGTCACATCCCCCCTTCGCCGTCCACTCGACTCACGCGATCGCAAGTACCGAGGTACACTGGTGAGTAAGAAGAGGAAGAGGAGGATGGTGAAGGGCAGTCCGCCAGCTTAGCGAGCTGGAGGATTGAGTAGGGAGTGGGGGCTTCAATCCGCGAGCTTTAGCGAGCTACCGCTGCGAGCGCTGCGAGTTACAGGGGCGGGGGGTGGGCGAGCAGAAACACCTCGGGTGTGCATGTACGTCCATGCACACTGACTGCCGCTCATAGCAATCATGGTCGCTTGCAGATCTCCCCTCCGCTAGCGCATCCCAGGCACCTGGTGCTATCGCGGGCGCTGCCGCCATAACACCCGCTCGTGCTCTGGGCCGCCCCGGAAGCGACTGCCTTCACTGTCCAACATGTGGTTGCACCTCTGGTTCCCTTTGGACACGGACCATGGAGTTGGGGGGAGGGTCTCCTGCATCAAGTGCAGGTCCCTCCCCCGCAGTCGCGCCACCGTCTGTGCGCGGGAGAGGCCCGTCACTCTCGCACGCATGAGTTGTCTACACGAAGAGCTGCTTGCCTTGCTCTGTTGTTATGCTGGACCGTCCATTCCGTGGATTTCCCGATTGATGTTGACCCAACAGCAGCTGTTGAGCCCATCTGGCATCTCCCGCACCCCGCTGCAGCAAAGGTTAGTCGCACTCCTCTCGGCGTTGTGACGGGGGCTGATCCGGAGCAGACTCGGAGGAGCTAGGTCGGCGGTTGTCACCGATCGTTCAATTCGACACTCGATGCCATCCCGCTTCCCTCTCGCTGTCACATTGCCATCTTTCGATGCTCGCCGCTAGTCGCCAGCAACCACACGACGCACCTCATCTCCTTCCGTCGAGCCGCGTGGACTCGCCAACCTCACCGTTGGGATCCCGGTTCCCCATGTCACTTGCCGACCGGGCGGCAGTGGCGCAGCCGGCGGTGGCACCGGTGACACAAGCGCATGGGCTTGCCCCACCGCCTGTGCCTCCACGTCGTCGGAAACTGTTCCAACGACGAGACCGGACACCCGAACCCGAGCCCCTCAAGCTCGCCCCCCCTACTTCCCCCACATCCGCGCAATCATCACTCCAGTCCCAAAGCTCCCCATCTGAACCACAACTATCCGCCCGATCCAGACTTCGGAGTCTCTTCAACCCCGAGTCCAAGTCCCCGACAGATGCCGCGCGGCAGTCGGGACATAACCTGCCGTCCGCCATGCGGTCTGCTGGACCTGCATCGCCGGCGTCTCCCATCCCTCTCGCAAACCTCGAAAGACAATCGTCTCGCCCTGGATCGCGCCCCGGCTCCCGTCGCGGCTCGTTCAAAGCTCTCGCGTCGTCGTCCCGTGTCCGCCTCGACGTGCCCGAGTCACCGCCTCCGCTGCCGCGTACAAGCCGACACCTCCGACACATGGGCAATCTGCACCTCGGTTCGCGTAGTACACCGGATCTTGGCGCTGCGAGGCGCGCACAGCAGCAGCGCAGCAAGGTTGCTGCTGCTGAGAATGGGGTAGAGACGACGGGGAAGAAGCGTGGGAGAGTCTCGCTCGGCATGCTCTTTCAATCCAGACAACGGTCTGTCTCGACACTAGTTGCCAAGCCGGAGGACGAGCAGGAGGAGCTTCCACAACCCCCTCCACTTGCGGCATCCGCGCCAGCAGCAAAGTCGGCACCAACAACTCCCATTACGCCCACATTTAGGTGTCCAAGCTGTGAGGCATTGGACGTCACCACTCCTCGAGCAGTGTCGCGCCGGCCATCAAATAGTGCAGGACATGGTCGTCAACTGTCACGCGGGCCGTCACACTCGACGGTACGCACTGGTGACACTTTGCCGGCACGCGGCCCACCTAACGCACTCTACAACAGCGTGTACAGGTACGGGCATTCCGCGAGTATGACGTCGATGCACGGCTCACATCCGCCCCTCGGCATGAGCTTGTCACAAACAAGTCTCATTCACTCACGCAGCAGTCTGCACAATCTCTCGCACACCAGCTTGCATAACAGCTCGCGTACCAGCTTGCACAACAACAACTCGCGCACCAACCTTGGCTTGGGTTATGCAAGCACGCACCCCTATAACGCCTCGAAAGCCAGTCTTTCTCTCTCACAGACGTCTCTCATCCTCCCTGACAATGGTCGCAACCAGCTGCTCTCCAAAGACCACTACCACTTGCGTTTCGCCGCGACGTACATTATCAACCTCATCGCGCCGTCGTTGCGCGCTGCCAACTTCCAGAAGTCGGAGCGCAACATGGAGATCAAACGGATCACCGAAGATCGACTTGCGTTGCTCCAGCGGATGGAGAGGACGTGGGGCAGCTCATGGTCTGAGGCCGCAGCAGACCTCCTCAACGACACCCCTTCGGACCTGCCGCTCGAGGCGCAAGAGGCCAAGCTAAGAGCGTGCAACATCACTGCGACCGCAAAGGCACGCGAGCGAAAGGTGTTTGTGAACGCGCTCGCCGACGGAATCATCTTTTGCTTCCTTTTCAACCGCCTCTTCCACATGCAACCGTCCCGCATTCAGCGCGTCAAGGTGCCGAAGGACGAGACGCGTATCAAGGCCAACCTCGATCGCTTCCTGTCGTCGTGCCGCGAAGTCGGTGTGCCCGAGAGCGAGATGTTTGGAATCAGTGATCTCGACGAGCACTCGCCAGAAGGCCTGGCGCTTGTCGCGCGCACCGTCCTCGTCCTTGCGCAGATGTCCGGGCCCACAAACGTCCCACGCGTGCGCATTGGCCTCCGCATGTCCTCAAAGTCGGAGACGTCACAGTCGACACCGGTGGCTCAGTCTCCAAGTCACTCCGGAACCGCCTCCACGACTGCGTCGCAAAGATCGTCTGGCGTTACATGCGTCGCTCCGCGGACACTCAGCGACCGCTTGCAGCACAGCGGGTCGAGCGACCTCCTCGCCCGGCTCCACACTGAGAACGGCGCCTCCAGCGGCACGTTAGTCTCGGCCACGACTGCTACAGCAGGGAGGACGGTGACTAACAACGAGGGCTTTGTGCAGAACATCTCGACAAGCGCTAACCCCCCATTGTCTCCAGTCCGCGCGGCTGTGAGCGCTCCCCCAGTACCTGCTCTGCCCGACGTCCCGGCCCAGCCCTCCAATGCTCCCCCCATCCCTACCATTTCTACCCCGATGCCTGTTCCGGTGCCCGTGGCGTCTACAGCCAGACCACAGCTCATGCGCGCAGGCAACCGTGCGCAGGTCTCTTTCGCGTCCGACTCGAGTTCCCCGCGTGTTTCCAGCTACGAGTGGAACAGCAGCGTCTCGTCCGCGCACTCGGCCTCGTACCTCACGCCGCTTCAGGAACGCAGCCCGCCTCACGGTGTCAGCGAGCGCATGCCACATGAGCGCACGCCACCCGAACGCAGCCAGTTGCAGGAGCGTGAGAGGACGCCCAGCCTCGTCAGTGCAAGCTCTCATGTCCCCTCGTCATACTCTCGCTCCAGCATGAGCGCCAGTGGTTTCAACGGCTTGGGCCCCCACATGATTGGCGAGGATTTCCATCACGCTCTCGATGAGGCGACCATCGTTGACTCGTCGTTGCAACCAGAGTCGTCGACGTCGTGCAACTCGCCCGAGGCGCGCAATGTGTCTGAACACACGCTGCAGGAGGCAAGACGGAAGATCATCGGCACCTTGCTCTCGAGCACTGAGGACCTGTCCCTCGCCAACCACGTCCAGGACGACGCACGTGGCTTTGCACTGTCACAGTCCCTCGCAGCGCTCGAAGGCGCGGTTCGCCCTCCTCTCAACCCGAGACGATCAGATAGCCCGCGGTTACGCCCCGTCTCGCGGGCCGGGCGCACTCAGAGCAATGAGCTGGAGCAGCATATTGGTGATGAGGCTGCGCATATGCCATTGCGACCAATGAGCGAGCTCCCGCCTCGTCCTCGCATTAGGCGGCTAAGCGTGAACGGCAAGATCTATGTGCCAAAGCGTCCGCAATCGCCAGCGTCTCCGAGCCTCTCGATGCACGGCAGCATGGTGCAGTCGCCTGATGCGCTCGTAGACTCTGGTGCAGAGTTTGGCGTGTCTCGGATCATGACCAAGGAGGAGCGCCGGCGCTCAGCCGACTGCGCCCCACCCGGGATCACGTCTGGCCGCATCATGAACTTGAGCAACCGCTCCATGGTCAATCTTCCCAGCCGCCGCACGTCGACGCTCAGCCACAACAATAACAACAACCGTGACAGCATGGTCCACGGCTCGCTGCAGGTGCTCGAGTTTAACAACTCGGAAGGACACGAGAGCGTGCGGTACCAGTTGGGTAACTGCATCGGACGTGGCCAGTTCGGCTCCGTATACCGCTCGCTCAACCTCTCGACGGGCCAGATGGTCGCCATTAAGCGCATTCGACTTTCTGGCGTCAAGGAGAAGGAAGTGCGCGACGTCATGCGCGAGGTCGAAGTGCTGCAGCGCCTCTCGCATCCGGGGATCGTCAAGTACGAGGGCATGTCGCTAGACGACCAGTTCCTGAACATTGTGCTCGAGTTTGTCGAGAACGGCTCGCTCGGGCAGACGCTCAAGGCGTTCGGCAAGTTCAATGAGCGCCTCGTCGCGTCGTACGTTGCCAAGATCCTCGAGGGTTTGCACTACCTGCACTCGCAGGGTGTTGTGCACTGCGACCTCAAAGCGGCCAACATCCTCTCGACGAAGAATGGCAACATCAAGCTGTCCGACTTTGGCGTGTCGCTCAACATGCGCGCTGTCGAGAACTTTGCCGAGCGCGCGAGCATCGGGCGAACTGTTCTCAAGAACGAGATTGCGGGAACGCCGAACTGGATGGCGCCCGAGGTCATCAAGCTCTCGGGCGCGTCGCCCGCGTCGGACATCTGGTCGCTCGGATGCACGATCATCGAGCTCATCACTGGCAAACCACCTTACTGGGACGTGCCGAATAGCATGACTGTACTGTTCCGCATTGTCGAGGACCCAATGCCGCCAATGCCCGAGACGTCGCTCGAGCTGCAGGACTTCCTCAAGCTCTGCTTCGTGAAGGAGCCTGCTCTGCGCCCAACGGCTGCGATGCTGTTCGAGCACGAGTGGGTCCGCGCTGGGCGCGGCGACCTCTTGATTCGCCCGCAGGACTCGCTGCCGTTCCTGCGCAGACTAAGCCAGGAGCCAGCCCACCACAGGATAGACTCGCAGCGCGTCTTCTCGAGTAACGCGCAGGCAGGCGCGCCATCTGCTGCGGCATCGATGATCGACTTGGGCGACACGGCGCATTTGGCGCAGATGAGCATGGTCAGCTTGCACTCGCACGTCGTGCATCAGACTCCCGAGGAAGTTTCGAGCGGCAAGGCACACGCACTCGTCAAAACTTCGTTCGCCAAGCCCATCACCTGCCACGTCTGCCTCGAGGGCCTCAAGAAGCAGGCGCTTCTGTGCCAGACCTGCGGCCTCATCACGCACACCAAGTGTGCTGCGCGCGCGCACCCCAAGTGCGACGTCCGCGAGCAACTCGCCCTCCTTGCGCACCACCAGGACTGGAGCGTACCCACTGGCGAGTCATCGCCATACCAGCCAACGGGGTTGGGCATCTCGTCGTTGCCAGCCCGCCTCTTCTCGCGGAACAAGAGTAAGAGCTCGCTCGTCGTTCCGTCCAACAGCTCGTTCGACTCGCGCCGCCGCTATTCGAGCGGAGGGAGCACGCCTGGCCACAACTCGCCAGGCGTCGAGCCCGCCTCTCTCCGCTCCCGCCTCAGCGACCACTCGGACGAGACGGGCACGGGCCCGCGGCACCCCAACCCTTCCACGTCGCTGCTCCGCATCGACGAGGACGCGACGTACGACCGCCCGGTCATTCGCGTCAACGCGCCCGAGGACCGCAAGATGCCCGCGCCAGTCGAGAACCCCGGCAAACGCCGCTCCGTGCGCGGAGAAAGGAAGGGCGACTGTGTCGTGCAGTAGTCTGTTCTGTGCTTTTAGTTTTAGCACCCCTAGTCAGGGCGGGAAACACATGCATACCTGCCTCGTGAATTGTGGCGGAGTAGAGATGTGGCGGAGTGAAACTCAACTCGTACTATGGCGGAGGGGAGTATGAACTTGTGCTGGTTGGAGGCATATGCGCGTTGCAGATGGTGCGCACCAAAGAGGACGAGACAGGGTGTGTCTTGTCCACGAATCTGCTGTGCAGTTGGGTGGGAGTGGCTTGTGTGTGTAGAAGTGAATCTTTGAGGCTCAACTAGTGATCTTGAACTGTCTGCCCGTCATGCCAGTAGGAGTGGCACGAAAATGTTGTCCAATCCGACAAAAGTAGTGATAGTGTTCAAGTCCGGGCAGAGGAAAGCATCGAAGCCGTCCGTGAATGAAATCTGGAGGAGGATGAGGTGGTAGATAATCACGAGGTTGAAACCCGAGGTCGAGCGTGGGCACGTATTGATTGGAAGGTGGAATGAAGAAGGGGAGGAAGTATTGAGGGGAAGAAGTATTGAGGGGAAGGAGGAATGGAGAAGGATGAGTGGTCAGA
This sequence comes from Cutaneotrichosporon sp. HIS471, assembly GCA_030864385.1. Taxonomy (NCBI): domain Eukaryota; kingdom Fungi; phylum Basidiomycota; class Tremellomycetes; order Trichosporonales; family Trichosporonaceae; genus Cutaneotrichosporon; species Cutaneotrichosporon sp. HIS471. The sequence goes on along the minus strand of AP028245.1, from coordinate 300,271 downwards.
AAGTCCCGGTAAGAGGAGAAGAGAGCTGGAGTGCTTGTGTGGTCTCGGGACGGGAAAAGTGGTCCTGAAGAGCAGGAGGTTGGGATGATGGGAAGGAAGAAGAGGTCGAGAACAAGTTGAGAAATGGAGTATTGGATGAAAGAGAATTAGAGATGGGAGGACGATCTGTATATATCTCATACAATATGTGAGGGAAGGTGAGGGAAGGTTGACCTACAACTGCCCCACTAAGATTCTCCAACACTTTGTAACGATAACAACTAGCATGACACTGAATACGAACACTATATTGACACTGGGGTCCGTCTGCTGACACTTTCTTACGGAGCCCACCACCGAGCCGGCGCTTGGGGCCACGTCTCGATCTCGTACTGCTCGGCGCCAATCATGACGCGATAGTCGTGGTGTGAGACGAGTGTGAGTGACTGTTCCAGCTCGGCGGCCGGGATGTGTGGCGGGAGGCCCATTGCCGACGAGCGGTGCTGGCGTGCGCGCACAAGGTTGATAATACGCGCCTTGAGTGTGTTGGGCTCGAGGTAGTGATCGGTGCCAATGATGTGGTGGTCGATCTCGTGCAGTCCCACGAGTGTGTAAGTGTTATACACTCCTGACGCAACGACGGTGGCGAGAGAGTCGAAAAAGTCTTCCTCGGGACTGGTGAGGTTCATGATACGGGCCGGAACGGGCGCGTCGTCGTCGCCAGGGTAATATAAGTGGCGATGGAGGGCGCCTCCAATAGGGAGCATGGAGAAGATGAGGACGGCATCGTTCTTGTGTCGGTCACCGGCCGAGCCGACGGGGAAGTATGCTCCACGATAAGCGAGGTCGAGGAGGATGTTGATGACGTGTTTCTTGGGCTTGGCAACCAACGAAGCTGTGAGCATGTCCTGGCCGAGTTTACAGCTTAGGGAGAGTGGCGAGAGGACGAGTAGATCGATAGCGGTGAGGTTGGGCGATGCGCGCCACAGTCCGCCACTGATGAGGCGACGGAGGACGCGGGGACGGCCTTCATGTACAATTGTCTCCCACTGGAAACTGGGGAGACGGATCGTGCTGTCCATGATGTCGGTGTGGGCGAGGCGGCGCTTCCAGTTCTTGTTATCCGATGACATGGGCTTACCGGGGAGTTTGTCACCGGCGGGAGTGAGGAGGGCGAAGAGAGAGGTTCTGTCTTTGTCGTAACAAGTGGCCGAACCCCACTGGACCACAACGACGTGTCCGAACAATGTGTCGTCGGCCAGACCTTTAGCGGTACTCGACACTTCGCGGAAGGCGAGCTTGACGTCATGGGGCGCGAGTGCGATCAAGCGCTTCAGGATGTTGGGGTGGGCGGTCGTGTCCAGCACACCGGCGTCGGCATTGAGAGTGAGGGCGCCCTTCATCGGCGTCGGAGGATGGTCGACAGTCAATGTAACAGTCATGGTATGGTGGAATGATAGAGTGAGGATGATGGAAAGTTCTTGGGAGGCGGAGCACTGTTTATCTATACGCCTGCGTAGGGGTTGGCCGAGTGCGACTCGAGCCCCGCGAAGGGCGGTAAAGGGGGTGTTGTCTCGGATCTGGCGTGTCTGCCTGTTAGTGCCATGGCGTCGGTGGCGTTGAATGCTGGTACGAATGAGGGGTAACACAGTGGGCGGCGACGCGACTGCCAACTTTGGTACCAACACACCAGAAGCATTCCCCTCATTCAACCTGTAGAAATATCAAATTCTCTGATTGAGACACGTCTCATCTCCGAGGTAACACACTATCAGTGGAGATCTTTATGACTCGAGGTGGTGGTGTGTCCGCACTGCTTGGGACGAGACTCGCGCCCCTCATTCAAGCACTCTGAAGTCGTGGGAAAGACACACATGTCATTGGCGCTCGTACATCTTACAGCGGAACTTGACCGAGGACACCACTCGGGTGATGCGGGTGACCAGGTGTCACCTTGAGTGGCTGAGAATCTCAGCTGTCAAAGTTAGATTGAATCTTTTTGCCACTCACATGACTGATCGCATGACTCACTTGATCAAGTCTTGTTTGACAACTAAAAAGGAATCGATTCGGGATGAGAGAAATTCAAAACGCGTCCGAGATTGTGAGTGCGTCATGTAAGACAGTCAATTCAGTCATCGGCCTCATCCGAACCATCAGCAACCCTGGAATATCTGAAATTCATATGTGAATGGTATTTAGGTCTTGGCTTCGAGTCACAATACGCCACGCCATTCCGCTCGATACAATTCATGCTGCTCATAATACATTTGCTTACTCCTGCTCGTTGACCCACACTGCGGCCGCGCCCATGCCGAGACCGATGCACATCGACGTGACGAGGATCTTGCCGTGGGTACGCTTGATAGCGTTGAGGCCCGTGGCGACCTGGCGAGCGCCGGTGCAGCCGAGGGGATGTCCGAACGCAATGGAGCCGCCATTAACATTGACTTTCTTGGGGTCGAGGCCGAGCTTCTTGACGCAGTAAACCATCATGGACGAGAACGCTTCGTTGATCTCAAACATGTCGACGTCCTCGATGGTGAGCCCGGTACGCTTAAGAATAGTGGGAATGGCGATGGACGGTCCGATGCCCATGATGCGTGGAGCAAGACCGATCGACGTGGTTGCAACGTGCTTGGCGAGGATAGGGAGACCCAGTTCCTCTGCCCGCCGACGCGTCATGAGGAGCACATAGGCGCCGCCGTCTGTGATCTGCGAAGCGTTGCCGCCAGTGGTCTGCGAGGGCGGCCACTGGGCGAACGCGCCGCGGAGCTTGGCGAGTTTCTCAGGCGTCGTGCCGGGGCGAATACCATCGTCCTTGACGACGACGGTGCCGTTGATGGTAATGGGAGCGATCTCGTCTGCGAAGATGCCAGAGTTCTGCGCCGCCTCGGCGCGGTTATGCGATTGCGCAGCCCACTCGTCCATCTCCTCGCGGGAGATGTGGAACTCGCCCGCGACTTGCTCGGATGTCCAGCCCATAGGCTTTGCGCAGTCCTGGCCGACCTGCATCGCCATCGTCTCGTCCGCGAGCTTGGGCGCCCCGTCGTCCGGGTTCGCGGTCATGTGTTCGAACCCGACAGCGAGGCCAATGTCGATCTCGCCATTACGGATCTCGTTGGCAATAGCCTGCACGGCCATGAGACCGGACGAGCAGAAGCGGTTAACGATCTGGACAGGAGTCGTGTCGGCTGCATGTCAGCTCAATTGGGGATATAAAGACGTACGGAAGCCGGCGGTAAGCGATGCCGCACGTCCAGCGTATGGTGCGCCAGGGGTGAGGACTGTGCCGATGACAATGTCATCGACGAGGGCGGGGTCGATGCCAATGTCCTTCTTCGCGGCTTTGAGGGTGGCGATGAGGAGCTCGTCCGACGAGCACTTGGCAAAGGCGCCCTTGCGCGCCTTGCCGAGAGCAGTGCGCTTGGCGCAGGTGACGACGATGTCGTCGGCGTGCTTGGCCGTCAGGCGGTCGACACGCGGGTTGCCACTCGAGGGCCCGAGGTGACCTGCGATGGTGTTGATGCGGCTTGCCATTTTTGCTGAGAGGGGGGATGTGGTGAGGAGTCAAGAGTTGTGGATGTAATATGTAACCGAGGGGCCGCCTAGGCGAGAGGAACGGAGCATGTACGTGTGCTGAAGATGATGAAGCTTACGGAGGTGGTAGCGCCGATCGTCCGGGATAACCGACGTGTCCGGCCGAGAGGCCGTGTGATTCTCTATGGTGGTGCCTGAAAGGTAGGATCCGGTTCATCCCCGGAGTGTGGGACGTCGGCGCTGTCCGTCTCCGCACCTAACCAATTCGCCGAGAGTTGTTAGGTCGTGGTCTGGGACGAGTTCCGAGGCATGCTCGATGAGCGAGGCAAGCTGGGCTATGGCCCTGACGTGTGGCCGATGTCGTGGAGTTCGCCCGGTCTCCACTCGTGACGCTGTAACCGTGGGCTCCCAGCGACGTCTATTTGCTCATCTTCGAGTCTGGATAGTGCGGTACATCGGCGTGAATCCGGGATGTTGTCACCCTGCGTGCTGCATTGTGTGGCTACCGAGAACGATAAGTGAGTGGAAGCTCGAGTAGGGAGGCATCTAGAGGATCCGTCCGCTTGGTGAGCGCTGTCATAGTGTCATTCTTGCCGAGATGAGAACAAGTTCGCCCAAGACAAGCGGTGAGGGCATCGCGATGACTAGCCGCGCGAGGAGTTGATTTGGACGTCGTAGCAACGTCATTGTCATGCATGTGCCCGATCACGATGAGCACGCTCAGTTGTGCGGTATCAATCAGCTCCGAGGAGTGCGGGCAACGGTGTTGCCCGCAAGTTGCCCGATCACCGGGAATCGCCGTCTCCGTCCCACCAATGCTTGAGACCTTTCGTATCCTCTCATCTCTCAAACATGGCTGCTCCGCCATCGGCCGTGCAAGACCTCATCGCCTCATCCACCTCATCCACATCAAGCACTCCCCTCCCGTCCGGCGCGGCGACGCCTTGCGAACCCCCTGAAATGGTCCTCTCTCGAGACGCTGTCCGCCGCGTCTCGGCAGTCTTAACTGCTGCCGGCCACGCCGGCGCCATCCGCATCCTCCCCGTAACGGGCAACACCGCCGCCACTGCCGCTGCCGCCCTCAACTGCTCCACGGGCGCCATTGCCAATTCGCTAATTTTCACTGGGGGCGACAAGAAACCTCTTCTGGTCCTGACGAGTGGTGGACATCGTGTGGACACGCGCGCATTGGGCGAGCGATTGGGGTGGAGTAAGAGTGCGATTAAAAGGGCTAAACCTGATGTCGTGAAGAGTGCGACGGGGTTTAGTATTGGAGGGGTTGCACCAGTCGGATTCCCACAGCCGATCAGGACGATTGTGGATGAAGAGTTGGGGAAGTATGAAGAGAATTGGGCGGCGGCGGGTCATCATCAGGCAGTATTCGCAATTCCGTTTGAGAAACTTGTGGAAATCACAGGAGGCGAGGTCATGAAGGTCGATTAGATGATGGAGTACTGTCACCGGCTTGTACTAAAGGGCGGCTTGCCAGGAATCGGGGTTACTAACTGGCATTGTACTAAAGTGCCAATTGCATGAAGTGAGCGCCACGCTTCTCTACCCGCTCGCAACGGCAACCTCGCCGTCACCAGCTCGATGTGACTGTATCGTTTAGGGTTGAGCAAAGTACGCTAAGCACAGGCCTCAAGAATCTGCCCAATGCTAATATGGTAATTCATTCCTTGTCATTAGGTTGGTCACTCTATTGAGCGTTGGATCTAGCGCAGTGAGCGCACGCTCAAAGTATAACCCTTTGAGGTTTGCACGACCGAGAATGGTACGAGACGAGTTTACAAGTTGCGAACACCAAACGCAGATCAACCGATATACAATTCGCCTCGACCTGACATTTCTTTCACTCCCCACTCTACGTGTCTAGCTTTATATGAGTCGCCTGATCTCCTTGGCTGCACAGACCGGCGTGCCTTGGCCTATACTTAGGGATGAAGACGCGAACAACTCTTAACTTGGACGGAAGTAGTAAACTGTCATCGGGAGAATATTGACTAAAAAAGCAACGTCCGAGCGGTGGCTGTCGATCCTACTCCAACCCCCAAACCTCCCAACGTCGGAGACATGGGGATATGATCAACTCGTCGCCGTCATCCTTTTCATCTTCGTCAACTCTCGTCGTGACGAGATGCGTACCACCCGCTCTCTCATCCGCATCTGGCGCCGGTTCCTCGTCTTTCTCCTTGAGAGTGAGTCACTTATTCTCCTCTTCGTTCCTAATTCCAGGTCCACAAGAACCAGAACCAGAAAGAGAACGAGAAATGCCTCCCCAAATAAAGGAGGTACAGAACCAACCTCAACCCTCGCCGCTCAAGTTTATGGTGGAGAGGATAGCGTCGCCAGCTGAACTGGCTTCGTATGTCGAAGAAGCGCGGGCTTCAAGATCCACCTCAACCTCAAACGAGTATGAGGAGGGGAGTCAGCGTGGGCCACGGCCACCCCCGAGAAATCGGTCGTCGGGGGGTTTACGTGCCGCCCTCTAGGCTAGAAAAGCCAATAGGGTTGAAGGGGTTGTGTAATGGTCCGTGCGAGCCATAAGGCCTAGACCAGAGGGATTGATAGTTTAATGTATACTCCAAGGGTGATTGCGAGGTGTTGTCAGGTCGCATTCGTATGGACCGGCTTCTCTTTCACTCATTCCCAAGATACGATTGGCGTTTTCGGTACATCACTCTTCCTAGATTGTAGACAGGTGACTGGTTGGCCTTAGTTTGGCATCAGCGTCATGGTGACCTTTCCTTAGAATCAGGATATCAAGCTACTAAACCTGCCCAGGCCAGCCACACCGTCTCGGCGTTGTCGAGTCGGCTTTGAGTAAAGCGGGTGATAGAGAGGTCGCACCAGTTGGAGTGATGAATTTGCTGACAAGTTGGAGACTCAGCTCGGCCTCTGTACGCAACCAGACCAGAGGCATATCTGGAGTGGAGTCGTGGGTACAGCTTGCACGGATACACGCACCCGGTTGGCGGGTTTAAACGAGTTCGAGCTCGACGCCGGTCTAGTGCTGTACTCCTGACGTGGCGGACTTGAACTGATGTGGTTGGCGTCGATATCGAGTCCGCCATTTCTGCCATTTTGAAAAACAGCCGCGCTGATCCGAGCCAGCGCAGATGGTTTCACACACGCGCTTGACCAATGACAGAGACAGAGACAGCCCGTGGGAATACCCCTCGGCATCGGCATCGGCCTCCGACTTTGACCCATGAAACAACCTCAAACGCCCGCCAAGTCGGAATCCTTCGCTTTCAACCGGTCCCGCCAACGATCGACTCGAAACCCAAAACGCGTCATCATTCCGACCACCGATACTGTATCTACTTAACCTACCTCATACAACCAACTCTCTCCCCATCCATCGACAATGACCACACCGACAGATTACGACATCGCCATTATAGGCGCCGGGATCGTCGGGTCATCCCTTGCCGCCCGATTGGCACCGCATGCCCGTGTCCTCCTTGTCGATAGGGACGTGCGTGGCCTCCGGGGCTCGACTGGACATGCCCCCGGTTTCGTGGGACAGTTGAACTCGCTCGCGCCAATGACCGAACTTGCCAAACGCTCTGTTGAAGCATACCGTCAAATTCCAGGCGGTTTTAATCCCGTTGGAGGCCTAGAAGTCGCTCACACAATTGAACAACTAAAAGGGATGGAATCGCGTGCGGCATTGGCTCAGTCTCGTGGTCTGCGAGCTGAGATAATTGGCGCAGAGGAGGCGCACACTCTCGCCCCGGCTTTCGTGGAGAATTCCTCTGGGGCACTGTATTTCCCAGATGACGGGACGGCCAATCCACGAATCATCACTGCCGCGTATCAAAATACAGCCATATCTTGTGGGGCAAAGTTCCTCGACGCAAACGTATTGGCAGTGAAGGAAAACATGATCGTAATTTCGAATGGTACGATTAGGGCTACGAAAATCGTGGTTTGTACCGGTGTATGGGCTGGACAACTACTTTCTCTTCCGGCGGCCGTGAGTGTTGCGCATCCGTACGCGTACTCTGCCACACGGCCCACGAGGCCGAATAGCCCGTTCGTTCGGTTTCCATCTACGCACGTCTATGCGCGTGATCATGGATCCGTCGATGGAGTAGGAAGCTACGACCACGACCCGGTACATGTCAGTACCCTCGCCATGAAGCGGCATAATACCGCCACAGGAACATGGGATGCCGTCTTTGATGACGCCATCACTCGCGCTCTCGCCATTTTACCAGAGTCGACTTCGGCGCGATTCAAGGAGATGGATACCGCCGTTAAAGGAGATGCGGCGGAGGGAGGAGAGAAAGCCGACGCAGCATTTACGGCCATGGAGAAATCGCGCGAGGATGGGACGGCATACGCTTTTAATGGATTGTTCCAGGTCACGCCGGATGGGATGCCTCTCGTTGGTCGAATTCGAGATGGAGTGTATGTTGCGGTTGGAGTTTGGGTGACACATGCTGCGGGGGCGACGGGGTTGGTTGCCGATATGATCCTTCAAGACCTTGGCAAGGGGGAGACCAAAGATGTCGAGCTGCGGGCTGCGCTTGATCCACTCCGCTTTGGGGACAGGGATGTCGTCAAAACGGCGCTGGGTACATACAACGACATTTGGCGCAAGGAATGCCAAGTGTAAACACAAAATGATAGTTACGTAGTTGCCACATGAACCACCTAGATGGGTAGGGTGGATATTTTACCATAGTTTGGTGGAAAGGGAGTGGGGCAGGGGGAGTTAATTTAGATCTTTGATTTTGGTACAACTAATGGATCTTGGAGTCAATTCTAATGGTCAAAGCGGGGTCAAAGCGGGGTCAAAGCGCCACATTGAATATGCCGCTTGAGCGATGAAACGGTCGAAAGGGGGTCAATCTATTTTGAAGAGCGGGTGGGGACTGAATATTCACAATGGACAGACTAAAGATCTAACCCTTGTAAATACCCTTTTAAAATTGTAAACGCAAAGGAATAAGAGCTAGTATAAACAAGGTGCCTTGGCGGAATGGACATCCCTGTTGGTCCCTGTAGTACCTGGACCGGCGCGTCAATGAGTCCCTGAAGAAAAGAAATTATCTAATGAGAATACTAATCCGACTGGGAAGTTCCGGCCCAGGCACAGCCGGGAAGGAGGGCAGCTGTGTGAATGGACCCTAGTTTAACTGAATGGATGAGTACATACACACAGTACACACAGACCTCATAATCACGGTCCCTATTTACCCCTCTTGGACCTCGTAAACCATTCGTCTTGTTCTTCATTCAACTCAAACACTCTCTTTCTATCAACTCAATCACTCTCCTTTACGGTCACTGTCCTTGTCATCTTCCTCGACCTCATCCTCATCCTCCCTTCGACTCTCCGACAGTGCTTGTAGCACAATCTTCTTACTATGTAAGTAGTCTCCATCCATCAATACCTTTATTCCTAACCTCAGAACATAAATCATGCTCTTCGCCTCTCTTGTTGGCATCCTCGCGGCGTCGCAGGTCGTCGCCGTGCCTCATATCCAGAAACGCGACCACTCTCACCTTGCCAAGCGTAACTTTGGTCGAGTCACTTTCTTCCGTAGCACCGACTCTGACCCCAACCTCGCCTGCCAGGGCTACTATTACAAGTGAGTGTCTGAACCAGAAAGTAAACAAGTTGGCTAACTCCAGTGACGAGTCTTTCCCCCTGGTCGCTCTGTCAACCAGCGGTGACTTTTCTCAGGACAAGTGTGGCCAGTGGATCACTGTAAACTACAATGGTAAATCGGTCTCGGCTCAGGTCCAGGACGCTTGTGCGACTTGTTCCAATGGCCAAATCGACCTTTCTCCCGGTGCGATGCGTCAGCTCGATAGCAACTACGAGTCGACTGGCCAGTTTAACGCCGAATGGAGCTTTGGCGGCGGCGGTGGTAGCCCTCCCAAGAAGGAAGAGACGACGACAAAGGAAGAGCCCAAGCCAACCCCTACTCCTGAGCCTACTCCGACCCCGACTCCGGAGCCCACTTCTACCTCGACGTCGACCACGTCTACCGAGTCGTCGACTACCAGCTCTGCTTCCGTTTCCTCGAGTGCCCCTGTGTCGTCGAGCTCGACTCTCCTCCCTTCGTCGAGTCTGCTGAACGCCACAACTTCGCTTAATGCTACTGTTTCGGCCAATGCTACGGCCTTGCTCAACGCTACGGCCTCGCTCAACGCCACGGCCCCGCTCCCTTCTGCCTCGGGTAATGCCACCGTCTCGATCGTTCCGGGCACGGACCACGTTGTCGAGGGCACTGGCGCCGTCGAGGACGGCAACCTCTCGGGCGTTGGTAACCTTGTTGTTAGTTTCGGCCGCCTCATCGCCCTCGCTGTTGGCGCCAACTAGTTTTCTGTCTTATAGTGCGTATGTGTATGGGTATTCCTAGCGAGGCCCGAGCGAGGCCCGGCGAGGGCCGAGTGGGGGGGGTTGGGTAGGGGGTGGGGCGTTGCGATGGCGCGAGTACCTCAAGATGAGTGTTGTCCATCCGCAAAGGACATCAGGGCCAAGACTGGTTGTTCTAATCACGTCCCACCCTAAATTTATGCCCCTGGCGGGAACAGCCCGCGTATTGCCACTTTTGGTCAAGCTGTCCCTGAAGCTGGTTTGGAGGCAGCAAGATGATGCAGATCATGTAAGATAGTCTAGTCTAGTTTACAACGTTGTATACGTGTGCGTGGCTATCGAGACGACGTTGACCACCGTCGCCATCACCATCACCATCACCATCACCATCACCATGTTGATATTGACCATCACATCATGAAATACGACCGGCCGACGACCCAACTGATGTCCTCCGAACCTGCCGCACCTCACCGCACCTCACTCCTCACATCTCTTCCTCATCTCTTAACCCATCACTAACGTCCTCATTCTGGCCTGTACTTCTCTTGAGCCCGTACTACCGCATGTACAGTCTATGCGCCGACGCGAAATACCAAGACCATCTTCACTCCGGTCAGACGCCACAGGACCCGACCCTTGGTCCCTGTAGCCTGTAAGCCTGTACTGCACAAACATCATAGCCTCAACCGGCCCATTCTCACCATCTTTGCTTCCTCTGGCCTTGATAACCCGCCCACCCCCGCCCACCCCACCCCACCCCACCAACCGCTGTTCTACTACCCCCCCGATGCGCCCAACCCACATCTGGTCATTCTCAATCGTCCTAGCCCAACTCCTCCTCCTCGCCCTTCCGGCATTAGGCTACGCACCATCCCTAGAACTCTTTGGTGTTCTAGCCTTCTGTGTACTGGGATATGGCGTGAGTCTCGCAAGAGACTGGCGGGTCGAGAGGGTATGTCATGGTTGGTGGTTGGAATGGGCTAATGACAGGAACGCGAGGTCGACGCGGAGGCGGCATATCCAGCCCCGGAGAAGGCGTTGGGATTACGAGAGGGAGAAGGAGAGGGGGAGGTATAGTGAGATGTACGGTTTCTGGCCAGATGGTAAACCTGAATCGAAGCCGCCTCAGATCATCAGCATCAGAGAGGATGGGTAAAGAAACACGTGCTCGCTTGGCCGCCCTGCGCACGGACCTCGTCTTGCCATCTGCCATCTGCCATCTGCCATCTGCCATCTGCCATCTTGCCAGACAGTGGCTCCCAACCATACCTTGTCGCGTTTCTCTACCATCCTAGCCATATCTGACCTATCTGCGACATCTCTTGAGCTCGGGGACGGATCCAAGCTCCATGCCGATGCCCAATCTCCCCGACATGCCCAATCTCCCCGACATGCCAGACATGCCAACATGCCAATCTCGCACGGCCGCGCACTGACGAGGCCCAGGTCAACCCGGCCAACGCATCCATCTCTATTCCTCTCTTCACCAACTCACCATGCTCTTCGGGCTCATCAAAGACAAAGACAGAAAAGGCAAGGGCGTAGATCGTGGGGACGCGCCACGACGCATTGCCAGCGACGGTATCGTCCCCAGTGAGTGTGGTTGAAGCCGACTAACAACAGTGTTGGCCAAAGAGAGAGAGAGGCGGAACACATTCTCACATTCATACTCACACTCGACAGGTGAGTCTTTGGATTGAACCACTCACATTAAGGCCAAGAGACCCGCCGCCGCTCGTTCTTCGGCCGTCTATGGGACCACACTCCAAAGACAAACTACGATGAACCTCCCGATCGACTAGCTCCAGCTTCACCAGTTGAAGTTACAAAGCTCCTGGCACCGCCTAAGAAGAAGGAAATGACATCACTGAAAGAGGCAGCAAAGGCAATGCCGGCTTTGACAGAGGAGAGCGAACCTCCATCTCCAATTAGTCAGAGAGGGTTATTGGATTTGGCGGAGATCCTGGCTGAACCATCGCATAAGCCAAAGCGTAAGGGATGGACGCAGAGCCAGACGACTGAGCCAACCCACCGGATCGCGCCTGCGTCTACCGAGCCACACCACGCCACGGCCTCGCAGCCCGCCACGCCAGACGCCGACCCCGCCACGTCCTCGCAGTCCACGCCCGACCCGACGCCCCAGCCCCCCACGCCAGACCCCACTTCCTCGCAGCCCCCCACGCCAGACGCCACGCCCCAACCCCCCACCCCACCCGCCACACCGCTCATGCCCGAAACCCGCACGCGGGTCGTAGACCAGCTCGCCCCAGTGTTGGAGATGGACCACGCCCTCGCCCTCGCCCAGGCCATCTTCGAAGACACCTCCACCGACTCGCCCAACACGTCGGCAGCACCCACTCCGGAAACCACGTCCCGCGCCGAACCAGCCACCCCGCCAGCCACGCCCATGCCACCCATCGAGCGCGACTTTGCTTTCCAGTCCCCCTCTGATCCCCCCTCTCAAGCCCCCTCTCAACCCCCCTCTCAACCCCCCTCTCAACCCCCGTCCCAACCCCCGTCCCAACCCCCGTCCCAACCCGCAACCCCACCCACCACACCCATGTCCCCGACCATTTCTCGGGTTCGACACGCGTCACAGCTCGATACGGTGCTTGAAGTCGAGCACCGTCTGAGTGCGTTGGACATGGAGACGCTCAAGGATGAAGACGAGGAAGACAAGGAGAGGAAGGAACCTCCGACGCCGCCCACCACCCCCGCCACCCCGCCTCCACGCGGAGGAAGTCGACAGTGGCGACTGAGCGTGATTCCACCCGAATGGCATGGAATCGAGAGTGCCATCGCGGCTGCAATTGAGCCGCAGACATTACGCGAGACGGCGGCTGAAAATGGCGTTGGAGTTGGAGTTGGGAATGGAGGAGTCGTAGAAAAGAAAATCAGACGCAAGCCCGTGACCCTCGTTCCGGCCGACGAGGAGCATGTCGCCACCGCCATGGCCGAAAGCATCCAGAAAGAGAGTATCCAGCATGACCAGCCACGTACGCCCCCTCTCTCTGTCCTTGACAATGGTTCCAACACAGACAGCCCCACACCCCCATCTGGCTCATCCGACCTCAAGCAACGCGTGCCGAGCACGCACGCACTCAACCCACCGTCCAAGGCGCCTGTTGCGGCGGCCGTCATCTCGGAAGGGTGGAGGGTGCCGCGGGTACGTGCACCGCCTGGCAGTCGGCGCCGATCGCGCATGTTCGGCATTGGAGGGTAACGTGGCAAGAAATAGAATAGGTCATGAGATTATGTGATGAGATAAGCTGCGTAACGACGTCATTGATCGAGGATCGAGGCCTCCCCAAAGCTCTATCGATCGCCATTTGTGACGCGTGGAGAGATGTGGGGCCGCGGTATGTCACTTTTGGTAGAATTATGTAATGACACGTGATTCCGGTTAACTTGGTCAACATTCCTTTATCCCCAAAGAAATCGTCAAACGCTCCGTGCGACCTCTTCCCTCCACCCATCTCATCATTCAACCACCACTCAACCACCGCCCCCCCCATTCATTCTACTTTGATAGTGAGACAAGAGTCATTCATTCATCTCAATCTCAATCTCAATCCTAAACACTCCTTCGCCACTCCTCACTCCTCACTCCCAACTCCCAACTCTCATTCATTTTCTCCATTCTCCATTTAACTTGTTCCCCATCCAGTTACATAGGACATTATCGCCACCATGTCTGGTACGTCTCATCACATCACACCACATTCAATGCGCGCCTCATCCCCACCCATCGCGCGCGCCCTCCCGCGCCGCATCACTGCCCTCCTCCCTTCCATCCCTCCCCCCCTCCCTCCCGCCTCCTCCATCCCTCCCCCCTCTATCCTTCCTCCGCCCCCCCACCCCTAACCCCCCCCGCTCACACTCGCAGACATTGTGCCAGCACAGAACGTGCTCGCACTCATCCAGAGCCTTCGGCTCACGCCGCCACGCCTCATCCTCTCGCCGCCGACGCAGCCGCGCCGCGCGTCAGTCGCCCTCATTCTCCGTATGAAGCCTGGACCAGGCCTCGTGTTCGAAGGCGCAGTCCCGGATGGGTATGCTGGTCCCGTGGTACCTCAGGAAGAGTTTGGCGTGGGCATGCAGTTTGACGACTTTTTGCGGCTTGGTGAGTGCTTTCCCTAGAGTCGCTGACACCAGACTGGGTCAACCACCCCGACACCGTCCCCGAGCTCCTGTTCATCCGCCGTGCGCCTGCCGGTACCGGTGGTAGCCGGTGGAGCAGCCACATTGCGTTCCCCGGTGGGCGACAGGAGCCGACAGATGACAGCGCCGTTTACACAGCCCTCCGTGAGACGTGGGAGGAGATCGGAATCGATCTCGCAGAGTCCAACTTTATCCAGGTGGGCCGTCTTGACGAGCGAGAAATCACGACGTCGCTCGGCAAGCGCCTTCTCATGATTTTGTCTCCATTTGGTAAGTCGCGCTTGCGCCGCCAATTAACAACTCGCTCTTATCGTGCACCCGCTAACCCCAGTATTCCTCCAGACCTCGCCATTCTCGCCAACGCCCGAGCTCCAGTCGTCCGAGGTCTCGACGGTCCACTGGATCCCCATGTCGTCGCTCACCCCGCCATTCGATCCAGGCCAGTGGGCGTACATTGACATTGACATCAGCACGCGCCTGTCGCCCCGCAACCAGCTCGTGCGGTGGGCGTTGCGCGGTCTCGTTGGCCAGATGCAGTTCGGGTGCATCCTTCTGCCCGACGAGCCAAACTACGTCGCCGAGGGCTTTGACCTGAGCATGGAGTTTGAAGAACCGCCGGAGGGCGGGAGCGGGACGTGGTTCGATGTCAAGAGCGGACAGCGTCTCTTGCGTCTCTGGGGCCTCAGTCTTGGCATGAGCCTCGACCTCGTTGCCCACTGCCCGAACCAGGAGAGCAACTCGCGCCTCCTGACACCTGGCTCGCCGACAATCGGCCGTTTCCGCTCCGACTCGACTGGTAGCTCGCCGACTCGCTCAACCATCTTTGGACCCCGCACGCCTGTGACTGTCAACTCGACATTCGACCAGCAGTGGTTCCCAAGTGACGCAAGTACGCCAGGCGCGCGTACGACTACGGCGATGGCGGACTCGCACTCGAAGCTCAAGCGCAAGCCGAGCGTCCAGATCATTGAGAAGCGCCGCCGGGGTGTCGGCCCAGGAGTGACGTGAGTAACCGAGTCCAAGCAGGGGGTGGACGTCCAAGCAGCGGGGTGTTGTACCCGTGCTGCGTACAGCAAGGGGTGAATGGAAATGATCAGACAAGACGGATTCCGCCCACACGCGCCCCAACCCCACAATCCCGCCCCAACCCCACAACCCCGCTTACCCCAGTGCCGTCTTCCCGCGTTTCTCGTACCCGGACGTCAACTTCTGGATCTGGGTCTTTGGCCGCCGCTACCGCCAAGTCGTGCGCAGCTGGGAAGAGAGTGTGCATGGCCCAGACCGCGCCGCGGACCGGCGCACTAACTGGTCTGGCGCAGCACTGAGCACATTCTACCAGGCTGTGCGGCACGCACTCGTGGTCGCAATCATCATCCGCGGCCTGGCGACACTGGGCGGCATTGCCGGCCTGACGTGGTGGATCCTGCGTACGGTCAAGGTCGGCGGCGAGCTGTAATCTGGAGATGGCACAACATACAGTAATAGACGGACGCGAGAGTCAGAAGTTGTTCAGTATTACGACATTTGTATCTTTGTTCATGCATGCGGGGGGTGAGACAGTGTTCTGAGCGTTGAGAAGCAACCTACCGCTGTGACTGGCCATGTACGGTGAGTGTGCCGTTCCACATGCGGTTGAACATTGCTGTTCCCGTGGCTCTACAGCGCGGTCCTCATCGATGGTATTGTGCTGGGCGGGTCGGACATTAGGTTGTGTATTGTTCGCGAGGGCCCGCCATCCAAACGGGCTCAACGCTCAACGTTGCTCAGTGTTTAAACACAAGTTCTGGGGGATATCCCGCAAGGCCGCAAGCCCACCAAGGATCGCAGTACTCTAGTCAGTTTAGATTAGCCCCAACCAGACCAGTGACCTCATTAGGTGGCCAGTATAATTTACAACCGCAGAAATGCCTGTGCAAAACTGCGACTCGACCATGTATCTTGGCTTTGGATGGTCTCTGTAAAAGGGCAGGGGAGTAAGCCAAGCACACAAGCTGCCACCAAACAAACCCCGTTGAATAGAGTCACTGACTAGAATGTCCGACTACCATTACGCGGCCGCGAGCCGCGAGAAGCGTTCTGTCCATGTCGGTCAGTTGAATGCATTTTCAAGAATTTGATCTGATAGTTCACATTCCTCACACTTCTCACGTTCTTGACTTGTGATTCTTCAACCTTGACATTCCCAACATTGCCAGTTCAAGTAAATGTAGATCAAACAGGCATGACAAAATCCAAATTGATTGAGGCACATCCACACAAGTTTTTCCAACTTGATGAGTTGGGAGGTGATTGTTGGTTGTGTCAATTTCGGTTAGCCGATGGTTGTCAATGAATCAATGTGCGTGAAATGTTGAATGAATAACAAATCAATAGCCGCCCGCTACCCCATGAGATCGTCCAAGGATCCAAGGAAACCGGGCTGATCCATGATCCATGATCCAACGATCACACAGGTCACGCAACGACGATAAAATCGCTCAACGACGACCTGGGCACTGCCAAAGCTTTTGTTGATTTCGCTGACTCGTCGTATATATAAACCCATGCAATCACTCTTTTCGTTTCTCACATCCCTCATCTCCATCGTCCTTTCACCAAGTAAAAAACCCCACTCTTTCTCATCACCTTTAACACACGTCGCTACGATGAATTTCAACAGCGACTCCTGCTATCTCGGCCCGAAACGGAGGTCAACAATCCAATGCGTACCCTCTGCTACAAGGCTTCAAATAGTTGCGACGAACATCGATATATGGATACCATCGGGCGCGTCACATGCGCAATCCGTGAGTCTACCGTCCAGGGTGACTGCCCCAGCCTCTACCTACCCTACCCCACTCCAATCCACAGCCCGTCATCACCTTCCTTGCCATCTCTCCCTTGTCACCTCGCTCCTTCTTCTCCCGGACCTCTCTCCCCTGCCCCGTTTTACTCCCCTCACACTACCACCGACCACGATCATTCTAACCTTTTGATGCGACCCAAGACCGTGAACCCGAGGATGATGGGGCCCCGCTGGATGGCACGCCGATCGATTGGGACTTCCTTTACTCCAAGAACCGCCGGCACTCCGAGGCAAGCGACGAGGAGGCCGGTGTGCTTCGGGAAAACCTCCTACGCTCCGAGGTAGCCCATCACATCGTCCGCGAGGGCGTGAAGGGCCTTCTTAATAAGAAGCTCGTCGCGATGGCGTCGACTGTAAGTTCAATTCTTGTTCTGATCAAACTAACTGCAGCTGGGTACGACCCCAGACAAGACGGTGTGGTTCGCGAAAACCTCCAACGGGCAAAGGTAGCCCGTCGCATCGTCCGCGAGGGCGTGAAGGTGCTTCTTAATAAGAAGCTCGTCGCAATGGCGCCGACTGTAAGTTCAATTCTTCTTCTGATCAAACTAACTGCAGCTGGGTACGACCCCGGACAAGACGGTGTCCCTCGTGATCGAGGTGGGCAAGGTCTTCAAGAAGGCTGCGGTGACTAGTACCATGCGGGATTGATAACTTGTATAACCATGGCTGGCTCTATGCATGGGTAATCAGCTCTGCCAGACGACGCCAGCGGAACGGAGCAACCACCCGTATAATCTCGTCCTCAAACACCAAGGAGGTTTAATGTTTTCCATCTCTCTTTGCCATCATTCTACCTCCAACTTGCTCTTCATCTTCAACGTATTCACCTACGGTCTCTGCAGATTCTCTGGCTGTAAGGAGCTACCTTCCCTTGCCTATTGACTGCGACATCTGTGATATCTGCGTACCACTCTCTGCCCCAAGCACATGAATCACCCTTCCCTTACCAAGTAATCGGCCAAGGCAGCTCCCAAACCACGCTGAGACATGGCCGTCTCCGCGTTTAGCGACATCATGGGCGCTGGGAGGGTGGAGAAGTCTCTTGACGAGGCTTAGATGGGACCACCCATACATACCATGTGATTTCAATGACTCGATTTCGTCTTCTGAAAATCGCATGGAAATCAGAATTACTTAGTGCCTGTCGAAGGCGCATCGGCGCTCCACGCTTCTCTGTCACGTAGGGTTCGAACGTAGGGCGCAACAGACAACAGAACTCGCATGACATCGACTATTCTACGACAGAGAAATCGCCGTGGGACGCATCACAGCCCGAGAGCAACATCGCAAGCACGTCAATGACACGCCAGACCGCGCGCACCAGTGCTGGAAACGAACCCGCTGTTGTCAGCCTCCTCCATACAATTGAGAGTGCTGGATGGGGCCACCTAAGCACGGCTTGATGGACACCTCGCGCAGAGGCGCAACTCAACCTTCCACGGTTGCATCTCGAGCGTGCACCAGGTCGCACCGCTCCGACACTCACCTGATGTCCATCTCGTCCTCGTAGACGTAGTGCCCAACAAACGCGCCAATCACAATAGCAGTGCAGAGGTACACATTGTACGTCATGGCGACGAGCATGAGCTGGTGTCAGTGCCGTCTGCCAGGAACTCACGAAGTAGGCGATCGCGACGGAGGCCGCGTACATGCCCGCGCGGGAGGCGCGGACGGAGGAAGGGAGGCGGACGCTGGTGTCAGATCGTCTTCAAGCCCGATTCGCCTCACACGCCGACCTTGGCCCCGCTCTGCTCGTCCACTACCGCGTACCCAGTCATAGGTGCGGCAGCGAGGGTCGCAGCCACGTTCCGCTCGTAGCGGCGGCATCGGGAGATGATGGCAGCGTAGCCGACCGAGATGGCGACGATGACGAGGCTGGCATCAGCTACGAAGAGCGATATGCGTACCAAGATACGAGCATAGGTACCCAGCCGCTGATATGCCACGAGCGGAAGACGACACAGGTATCCGCGACCTGGGCGTTCCAGAGCATGTTCATCTGTCATTAGTTGGGCTGGGATTGAGCGTACAGAGCACTTGGGCATGTCGCCTCCGTGGTCGCTGTGGTCGCCGTGGTCCATAATGAGTGTGTAGTGAAAGAGTAGGAAGTGAGAGTAGAGAGAGTAGGGGAAGTTGAGAGTTGAGTTCAGAGTTGGGTGGCGGGTAACACCGGGATCATCCCTCTAGCCTTGTTCATTCCCCGAATCTCACGTGTTAGGCCGGGTCTAATGGATTTGAATGGATTCGTAATATGAAAGATGGAGGTGGAGGTGGGGCTCCCTTTGAACAATGCCTCTCATCACCAAGCCACGTGACCTAGGTTTCTATCCACAATCCTCCGCTGCATGTCACTATAATCGCTACAACCAAATGTATACCTTCCTCCTACTTGAGGTGAAGACGCTGAGCAATCTGCGAAACAACACCAACGAACCACTGTGGCGCTCCCGCCGCCCACAGCTTTGCGCCGCCAACAGTACCGCCCACAAGCAGCAGCAACGCGAAGAGGACCATACGAATCTTCTGGCGGCGAGCGAGCTTCTCACCACCCGTGTAGTCGGCCCACACGGGCCAAGCATTGTCCCACCACTGCTGGAAGATTGAGCCGGGGTAGTGGGTGAAGATGCGGCCGCTGCCACCCTTGCGCCAATAGTTGTTTACCAGGGGCCAGGTGGTGAGCTCGAGCTGGGCGGCGATGTGGTTGTCGTACGCCTTGGCGGCGGCCTTCTTCACCTCGAGCTTGGGGATGTTGTTGTCGCGCATGGCTACGAGTACCTGCGTGATGTAGGAGGCTTGGATCTCGAGGACCTCGGTGACGGACGAGTGGTTGACGAGGAAGTTGTTGCCCATCATGGTGTAGTAGTTCGGCATGCCAGGGAGTGCGATCTGATGTCAGCGCGTTCACGCGTGGGGTGGATCGCCAGGAAGATGGGCAGGTTCAGCGCAATGGACGAGCTGTGCAGTCGTTCTAGGAGTCCAGAGCTGACCAAGCCCTCGTCCAAGTAGTCCTAAAAGCCGTTCAACTAGCAGTCGTCATCCAAGTCGTGCTTGACCAAGAGAAGTACGCCCCGCTCAACAAGTACGTCTCGACCAACAAGTGGCTCTCGACCAAGTCGCCCAAGGGCGAGGGCTAGGAACCCTCGTCAAGGTGGGCCTTTTCCAACTCGGCCTCGCCCACGGTGCTCGCCCAACTCAACTCGACCAGGTCCAAAAGCACCTGTCCAAGTAGGTCTTGCCACAGCAGCCCCCATCGAAGGAGCTGCTGTCCCAGTGGCTCTTACCTGAGTTCAGGTAGATCTAGCCCGAGTTCCAGTAGCTCGGACTCGAGTCCAAGCTGCTCGAGCCCTTGCTGAGGTGGTTCTCGTTCTCGTTGGAGCACAAGCCGTTCTACCCTGAACCAAAGGCGCTCCGCTACGCGCACGACATGGGACCCCGACACGTCTCCACAACACACTCACTCCATGGTAGTACAGGAGGTCGCCCTTGCCCTCGTAGTTGCGCGTGCTGTCGTTCTCGCCGTCGACCTGCATGTCGATGTGGTCGGCCGCGTAACCAGTCGAGAGAACCACGACGTCGGCGGGGATCTCCTCGCCGTCGTCCGTGCGCACGCCAGTGGGCGTGAGACCGGCGATACGGCCATAGACTGCGCGGTTCTGGGGTTGGTTAATGGCAGCAAAGTACCCATCCTCAAAGATGTAGCGCTTAGCCTGGAACGGGAAGTTGGGCACAATCTTGTCCTTGAGGTTCGGGGGGGCGCGTGAGACCATCCAAGCGCCGATGTCGCGCTCGATCTTCTTACGCGCCTTCTCGCCAGACTTGGCCCACTGGTAGTAGAAGCGCTGGTCGGCGATGGCGAGGAATATCCAGCGGTGCAGGCGCTGGAGGATGGGCCAGCGGGCGCGGATGGCACGCAGCTGCTCACTGTTCGGTGCACTGTTACGCGAGGCCTTGATCCCACCGTTCGACGAGGGCATGAACCACTGCTGACCGCGAGCGAGGGCCGTCATCTTGATCCTGGGGTCCAGTCCGAGGGTGCCGATAATCTGGACGCCAGAGCACCCGTTACCGACGACCACGACGTTCTTGTCCCGGAGGCTCTCGACCGACAGGTCACGCGGCCAGCGGGCCGCGTGCACTACCTTGCCCTCGAAGGCATCCTCGCCTTCCAGCGGGATACGGTTGGGCTCGCTGAACGCGCCAGTCGCGCAGACGAGGACGTTGCAGTCGTACACGACCTCCTTGTCGTTGACAAGATCGCGCAGGGTCACGTGGTACACGTTCTGCGCGGCGTCCCACTCGGCCTTGATGTAGTTGTGCTGCAGGCGTAGGCGGTTCGTAAGGCCCTGCGTGCGCACAATGTCCGCCCAGTCTGACGTCAGCCAGTCCAGAAGAGTACTCACAGCGCTGGATCTCGCGATGGTCGGGGTGCGTCTCGGTCCACTGGCTGTTCTGGAACCGCGAGTGGGAGTACGCGACGGCTGCGACGTCGCATCGGCATCCGGGGTAACGGTTACTGAGACAGTGAGCGGAAGAGCGGATGATGGAGAAGGAAGTCTCGTGCTCACGCCCCTCACTGCTCTTCTTGCACTCACACATGCCAAGTCCCACCGACATCGTCCTCGCGGTCGACAATCTGAGGTCAGCCGACTCCATAGAGCCACGTACGATCCAGTTGGTCAGGCCGGCCTCATCGAGGTCGAGGGCGAGCGTGATACCGCCAACCCCCGCGCCAACAATGAGTACCGACGGAATGAACTTGGAGTTGAGGGTCTGCGCCGCCGTGAATGGCGGAAGGCGGGTTCGGGGGGTGGCTCCGTCTGGCATCGTGATTGTGAAGGAATGTGGGATGAGAGGACTGGTGACTTGCGACGAAGTAGATATCAGAGGCGCTCCGTGGTGGCGCACAGAAGGTGGCCGCGCGAAGTGTTAGTTGTTGTCTCACGTCATTCCGCGTATGGGCCGGGCAACACAGAGAGATTCCGGCCCAGGTTCCGTAAACAAGGCCGGAGACCGAGAGAAGTAGTGTGCAACAGAACAACCCTCTCCGTGCCTGTGTCCAAGTTGCGATCTTGTGGGCCGAAACCGGACGAACAATTGGACTAGAGTGGCACTAGGTCGTTGGGTAGACATCTGGGTTAGTGAGAGAACGGCAAGGGGCTCTATGTAGGTTCATGGATTCTTGTGGGGCAATTGATCTAAAGCTACCAGTCTAGGCTGGACTGATAGCCGGGGCCGCCAGTATTTGCGGCATGTGCGGCATCTGCGGCATCAGCGGGGAGTGATGACCACCAACCAATTACTGTACGCGTATCGTAACCGGGCCCCGCGCCCACCATGTTCTTTCGTTATCAATAACTTCATCATCAATCTGTTAAGCCGGCTGAATGCGAAGACGTGCCTCATATCCCCAACGCCAGTCGCCCACCATTGTCATTTCAACATGCGGGCCCCGCGGGGTGGGGAATGGGAAACTACAAGACAAGTGTTGGGTGACTCTCTACGCGTCATGTGAACACCATCCTCGGAGGTTAGCCTCGGTTGGAACTCGCCAATCTCGATGGCGCCCGTCGCGAGTTGGTTGCCGGTTCCGACATCCTAGAGTGCTACCCGTTGTGTCAGCCAAGTAGACCAGGTAGACCAAGTAGATCCATGTGCCATTTAGGCATTTAGGGGCACACTGGCCGATGGCGTCAATGGCGGGTGGAGGGACGGAGCAAGGCCGCCGGGAACAACAAGGGTGGTGGCGGAGGGAGCGAGGAATGAGATGTGGGCAAAAAAGTCACAACTCTAGCTTACGCCATCTACGCCAGCTACGCCAGGAAATATCCATGTAAAGTGCTTTTTAGTCGCAAAGCCCCCTGTCAATGGGTCTTGTTCCCCATGGTTAGCAGACCATGACCCTGGTCCTTTTCGACGCTACTCATCTCTCATCGCTCAATCACTGCATCGTCTCCAAACACAACGCCGCCTACAGTATCTGAACAACTCGGTCTTGAGGTAAGGCCGGTATAGGCCCTTCTCTACGTTCGATATCCCCACAACCCCCAACCCTTTCTGTTTCCACGCCATCATCGCAACATGCTCCACGCCATCTCACCAATCCAGCTCACTGAGGAGCGCAGTACGCGTCGAAGGGGACTGAATTCGCCTCCTCCAGACTCATTGTATCCATTCCCTCACCCATTCCCCTACTTCTATCAATCTAGTACATCTCATTCAGAGTGTACCGGGTGTCCATGGTATCATCCAGCTGTTGAAGAGAGGGACGGTTTACCTGAACCTAAACGTCGTCGTCTTCCCGCCGACACAAGACTCTACCCTGCGGAGCCAGAGCCGTCGACATCTGTAACTGTCACTCGACTCTCCCTCGACCCACGGTGGTATCCAGGCGTTTTCGGGGTGATCGCTTCACATGCGTCGCGCGATACTCTTCTTCGACTCCGCCTCGTGAGTCGTGACGCCCGCGATGCAGCCGATAAGATACTCTTCTCCCACGTCGTAGTTCGGCGTAAATGTCCCGGACGTGATCATCCCAAGATGGACCTAGCCGTCCTCCTCTCTCCAAGAGGTGAGCGCCTCCCTCTGCTAGCTATGGATTACTCGCCATTTGCGCCTCGGCCGAGAATGGCTCGCGGGTTCAAACATATCCGAACCGTCGATTATCCTTCCAATACCGTTACCCTACCGCCGACCATTACGCGTCACCTGGTGTCGAGTGTACAAATGACTCGTAGGTTGGGGTGGAACTATGGTGCCTTGGCCTCGGAAAGCCAGGTCGACGTATGTCGCGCCCCTTTGCGAAAGTCCCTTCCAGAGGCACTTGTGGGTATGCGCGACGTGACTAAGAGGCAAGTCATGGTCATACCTTGGAACGAGGACTCGACTGGTGAGGCGCCGTACTTTTCACCTCGCACGTTCGACTTTGAGGATGTGACCCTCAACAATGTCAGGCAAGGTGGCGAATGTGTCATCATCTTCCGCAACGAGACCAGCGCTAGCAATGTAAGCGCGACTCCCAGTTCCAGCGATGGTAGTCCCTCGCCGACAGATAGTGGTGCCATCCAACCATTCCTCCAGCCAATGTACCTCCTCATCGCCTCCCTCATTCGGTCAAGATACACGATTGTTGGACTGGAAGACCTGCCCCGCCGCTTAATGAGGACTGGTCGCGATCCCGCAAAGGAGCCTTGTCCCGAGAAACGCGTTGCCAGCGCATACCTCCTTGTCGCAGCGGGGGCTTGCGCATGCTGGAACGTCGCTGCGCCTGGCGGGGACGAGCGTACGGCCGAGCAACTCACCGGCCGCCTCCGGCTCATGACTAAGGCGCAGTACCGTGCCGAGGTCGGGGCAAAGCAGTATGCGCTCGAGTCATTTGACACGCCTGTCCAAGGGTCTGCGGAACTCGAGCTACCCATGCCGGGAGATTGCGAGTGTGGTAAACCCGACTGCACACATACCGACGACAGTGCGGGCGTGCAGCTCGAGGGGGACTGGGGGGAGATTGTGAGACAGGTCTTGATGGCATCGGCGGCGGCTAAGCAGTAGGTTTGGAATACATACATTGCGATAGCGTACTCTCCATCCATCTCCATGCTATATAGCTATCATCTCCAACTTCTAGTCGAGGGACTCGTTTACGATCCGAACCAGCCCCTTTTCAATCTTACTAAGGCGGTGGGCTACTCCATCCGGGGTGGTACCAGCCTGGTGTCAGAGAGACGAGGTTATTGGACTCACCTTGGCGGCCACCTCGGTGAGCTTCGTTTCGTGGACGGCGCGCGATCCCTCAATGATGACGGCCACAGCGATGGCGGCGACCACCTTCCTCTCGATCGCCGCCTTCTCGGCGTCCGACTTCATGCCGACGCTAGACCAGTTGAGTGTGTCGGTATGTGGGCCATCAAGGCCGCCTGCCAGCCTCAGGCCGATTAGGTCTGTGTTAGGAGACGGATATTGGGTGCATCTGGTGATGGAAACTTACGACTTGAACAGACGGCCACACCGCCGGTAAACTTGACCGCGGTGTTGCGGCAGTTGGGGTGATGGCACTGGGTTGGAGTGGTCGCGGCGGACGCCATGTCGAATTGAGGACTGGCGAAAGTGGAATTGTTAGTTTTAGAGGGATGAAGAAAGAGTAGAATACATCAGCTTATATATATCAGAGCCATGGATGAGAGCTGCTTCGCTCAGGCCTTGTTTGAGAGCTTTTATTGTCGTTGCGTGACCTGTGTGGTCGTTGGATCACCTGATCGCCTTGGATCATCCCAGTTTGTACCTGTCGAGATGTAATAAAGATAAAGGAGCAAGTTGTGGCGTTCCTTTAACTTGTGTGCTCATGTGCTTGGCGAGTTGGCCCTTTGCTCAAAGGCATGTACCTTTCACCTTCGCACCTTTCACATTTCTCTTTCCTTGGGGCGAGCAGGTTGCGATCGATCGGCTTGTTATTCATGAACAGTTGACGCAGATTGAAACCAATTGATTAGAGCAATCGTACCCGGGATCCAAAGTGTCTGGTGGTGGGATTGTGGGAATTGCACAGCCACCTCGCACCCCGTCACGTTAGAAAGAGATGAGTGGATGTGCCACAATCGCAATTTGGCGATCAGGCCTGTCTGGTCTACATTTACATGCCGGAACTGGCAATGATGGGGTTGGGGAATATCAAGGTTGAATGAGAACAAGTAAAAAGGACGCTAGAACGTGAGGAATGTGAGCTATTCAAGTGACGGTCGCACTCAAACGCTTGACAATCCAATCTAGCCAGCTAGCCAGTCTCTTCTCTGTCTCGACAAACTGACCGGCATGACCAGCATCGACAGAACACCTCTCATGTGGTGGTACTCGACAATCAGCAGAGGTAATTGGAAAATCTAGTTGTCAGTGACTTGGTCCAAAGGAAACTGTGGGGTAGTTTTCAACCTATTCAACGGGGTTTCAGGAAGTTTGATTGTATATTGGCAGTTTCTATTGCTGGACTCAGAAGCTCCCAAAAAGCCCCCAGTTGCGCTTCTAGGACCTACATAGAGTCTTAGGCTATTGAAATGGTCCGAGATTCGCCAAGATTGTCAACCTTCGCATTACAGCTGCCAAGAGCTACTTTTTGGGAAATGGGCATCTTTATGAGTTTTGAACACGATGGACAGGCATTTCCCACGCGTGATGTGATTCTTATAAATTATACTTTCGCACTATCCGATCCATTTCATTTGGTGATCTGGTGATTCAGTGGTCAGTGGAGATCGGAGGCTGACTGGAAACATTCGTGAGTTGCTATTAAATCGCGCAATCCGGTGCCGGGTGGCCGGGTGGTCAGCTGTTGGCGTACAATGTTATCCAAGCGGTCTTTGGCCCACTACGCTCACCAAACCTGCCACACCTGCCACACCTGCCACGCACCCCACCCCCCACGGCTTCCTAGCCTGCCACCCCAAGTGCCGTAGCAATGACCGATGGATGACAAGTGCCAAGTTGGCAAGTACATGTACACGCACCATCACGCCACACTGGACCTGTCCTAGGGTAATAATTGGCAGTCATCAGGAGGGTTTAGACTGCTTCCCCTGCGTATAGCTGCGTATTGGCCGGTGGAAGTGGACTATACGATTATAGGGACTAAAGACTTCTTGGACGACTCTTGTGTCCCTCACTCTCTCTTAGTCACTCGACTCGAACAAATTTCCACCCACTCATCAGTCTCAAGCACCACTACCCACTCAAAGATGTACCTGTGACCCCTCAGATAAGGTTAGACTGAATACTCTATTGGATAAGTGGATCTGGCGGATGCGGCGAAGACGGGTTACAACAACGACCAGGTCAACAGAGCAGCAAGTATCAACATTACTGAGCTAAAGTGACAGCTAAGATTACACACAACAGGAGAATATGCATCAAGTCACTGTCTACCGGTTGTCAGACGGCTTGGCAGCGTCTCCACCATTTTGGGGCGCTTGATGTCTCTGAGCAGACCAGCAGAGAGTTTGTGGCGCAGGGACTAGTCCTTCATCTTGACGGGGTTGGGGGAGAGCAACAGCGTTTCTTTTGCTGAAGACGATCCCATGAATTGCTAATGTCCTGGAGAGCTGGGTCGCTTGCGTACTTGACTGTCGCCTCCTTGACCCACTCCGCCTTCGAAGCGGGGACGTCGGCGGCTGGGTTGAATGCCCGACGCAAGCCAACTGCGCCTTCGTACCCCGGTGGATTGCCACCAAGCAAGTCGTCGAGACGATGCCACTTGCGCCCATGACGAACCGCGTTGGCCAAGTCTTGACGGTCGAGGGCGTGAAGCTCGTGGATGAGGTCTTCCTCCTGCGGGGTGGGCTTGTTGCTGCGATTCTCGCGGGTGCCACGGCGGTGGTAGTTGTCTGAGTCATGGATCCAAGTCGGAGCGTTGAAGGCCTCAGCGAACGGAACGGTGCTCGAACTGTGATGTCAGCACCTGTCATGAATCAGGCAATGCTCACCTTTCCCAGTCAACGACCCCGGCAATGCTACCGTCCTCCTTCCACAGGAACTGTCCTAGGTGGTCATCTCCATGGCGAAGGAAGGTTGGCTGCTCGGTATTCATCTCCACGCTGGCGTTGATGATGTCGCGAGCTTCGAGGAACATTACGTAGGCCCAGACTGGGTCTCGGGTGCGGCCGGTGCGACCGTCCCACTGAGAGTCCCAGTGGAGCTTTTTCTGGCGTACGAGCAGCATCAGGTGGTCGAGAAGCGCAAGCTTGCTATCGGCCGAAGTGCTGTATACCTTCAGATTGGCCGCGCGATAATGGAAGTAATGACGGGTATGGAGGGGTCCAACAACAATGTCCTTTTTCGAATCGAAGCACAGGCTCCCGATACCTTGGAAGGACTTTGTCGAGAGCTGAGCCATCAATGCTGCAACATCCCTGACAGCTCGTTTCCACATTGGCGGATCGAACGGGGAGTCGATGTCGTGGCTCTTGATTAACTCAACAAAGTAGAACAAGAGAGAGGAGGCTGCCAGCGTCAGACTGTTGTTTCACGGGACTTACGACTCTTGCGAGGCGGAAGAAACACTTGAGGTACGTAACGAGGGGCCAACTCGTGTGCAATGATGAAGGTGGCGAGGTCACTTGATGTGAGGTCAAACCTGGAATTACCGCAAGGTGAGTTGATCTCGCAGCGAATACGAGCCACCCATTGTACTCCGTCTTTGAATGTGATAGGAACGTTGAGATGGAACGAGCCAGCCCATTCGATCCATTCCGCAATGCTGTGTAGGTGGGGCACAAAATCAGGTTCGCACTCAACGTTGCGGAGGTCTTCAGCGGCATAGATGGCGTCCAATTCTGCCAAACTCGCGAGGTGGTTGAACTGTGCATGTCAGGTTATCCCATCGCGATAAGCTTACCATCATCACTTGGCGGTTCGCATTGAGTTCCTTAGCTTCTTGGCTCCACTTTTGCCCCTGTTGTCAGACGGTAGAAGGTGAGGACTCACGTAGTGAGTGGGGCATGGATGTCCAATCGACGGATGGTTGATGTGTTGGGGACAGAGTGACCCAAGACAGGCATCGCAGAGTTTATAGTCGACTGTGGGGAGCTCCTTGCAGTTCGGGAAGCTGCAGAGACCATCAGGGCTGGCGAGTGACATGTTGGCTGAGTTGTGGCGAATGTATTGATAGTGATGATAGTGGATGAATGGCAGAAAGATGGAAGATGGTGGGATGAGGAGAGATGGAGTCAAGGTGACAGTTATATGAAGAAATGAGTGGGGAATAGTGCAAGTAGAGTGGCAATCCTTTCAAGTGAATCAAAGATCTGAGACATGAGACACAAACACGTCAACGCTTTCCTAACCAAGCCTCCTTAGCTCCAAACTAATGGCCATTAGAAATCCACGTCGAGATAAAGTGGAGGTTGGGCGCCACTCTTGATCAACAATGGAAGATGCATTTATGTACTAGACCAATTCATTACAGGTGGGACGCCCCTAGTGGTCAGTAATAGGCACATCTACCGCGCGACTACGAGGCAAGGTCGGTGGCAGAATCCTTGAGCGCCATAGCCTCAATTGGCTTCATGGCTTGGCCCGCCATCTTCTCTTTCAGATACGCGCTTCGGCGCGTGTCGTCTCTTTGCCCTTTCACATCGATTCCTCCAGCGGACCTCCTCAAACGTCTTCATGGTTGCCTTTACCTCCAACTTCCTGGGGTTCTCGGCCTCGTTCTGCTTGAGCAGTGGCCACTCTTTGACGATGTCTTGCAGCCCCTCGTAGTCTGCGTACTTGATCATAGCCTCCTCGATCCACTGCTCCTTGGACGAAGGTACATAGGCGCTGGAGTTTGGGGTTGAATGTGAGGCGGAGGCTGACAACCCATTCGAATGCCCATCTCGAGTCGCCACAGAGTAAATAGGCGAGGCGTTCCCATTTACGCCCTTCCACGGATTGCGCCAGGCCGGGGCGTCCCAGGGGCAGTAGCTCCCGACACAGTTGTGTCTCATCTTCTGTGAGACTGATGTTCCGATGCCGACGGAACTCTGGATCGAGGTTACACATTTCATGCAGCCGTGTCGGTGCGGTGAATGCTTTCAAAAATTGAAGGGGTGGCAGAGCTCTGGTCAGTCAAGGAAGAAGGGACAACCTACCATTCCCAATCAAGAACAGCTGCCCCGCCGCCTTCGTTCTTCCATAGAAATTGGCCGCTGTGGCGCTGTGATAGCCGCCATGTCGAATTTAGGTGGGTTAACTCGGTATTCATGTACCCGTTTGCAACGATGATGTCGCGTGCCTCAAGAAGTTCAAGGTAGGACCACACCGGATCAAACTCAGTCTTTTCCGAGCGCCCCATCGGCTCCCAATGGAGCCTTTCCCAACCTGGCGCATGCGGTGTTCAGCCAGCGCGAGTTTGCACTCGGCCGACGTTCAATAAGTCCCTAGATTGGCTCCCCGAAAATGGTAGAATTCGATGTTCAGAGTTGGCCCCACGATCCCACGATGACCTTCTGATTGGAGTCGAAGTAGAGGCTACCCACCCCAGAGCAGGACAGAGAGGACAGTTGGACCATCATTGACGTGATATCCTTGATGGTGGGCTCTCGTCGTGATTGCCAGCAGTTGCGGTCGTACCGTTTACCATTATCCAACTCTACGAGGAAGAATGATAGACGAGGCGCTGCGAGTAGTCATGGGCCAGTGGCAAGGTTGAGGTTGGATGAAGTTGGAAGAGAGAGACAGGTACAGTAAGAACTGACTATGCAGCGGTTGTCGCCATATTCGGGTGACAAGTGGGGTGTTGTGAGCTGCCGGACAATACATAATGGCGCAGCCTTTCGCTCAAAGCTTTTATTCAAGTCGACTCAATCTTCAACGTCGTGGTAAACATCCAAGCCCAAACATGCAACGTACAACATGCATCCTCTATCAGTCTATCGAGCTCTAGCGCGACTCCCAAATATTCTCGAGGAACGTGACAAAGTTAGCCGCTACCTGCGGCTCAGTCCAGCTACCCGCCGCCCCCCCACCTGAACGCTGTGCGCCGGTCTGTGTCGCCTCAAACTGGCGCTTTAGGCGCTGCATCTCGCTCAGTGTCGGCTTGTGGTTCGGAAGATGGAGGACGAGGCCTGCAGGCGCCGGAGGTGACGGGATGGGGAATGTCGGCGTTGATCCGGCAGCGAGGTGCGCGAGGAGAGCGCTGACGATCGCGCTCGTCGTTCTCGTCAGCGTCTGCAGCGTGCCTGGTGGCGGTGCGCTGCGCTGGTTGACCGCCTGATTCGGCGGACGCTTCACGCCCGTCCGGATCGCGGCCCAGATCTCCTCACCCGGCAGATCCTCGTCCCACGGGATTGTGAAGAGGGGAGAGTCCCAGCGTACCATCGAGTTCGGCTCCTCGTACCGTTGGATCAGGTTGTCGAAGCTGGTGTTAGCGGTGTGTGATTCTTCCGCCCGAGACCGTCAACTCGGTCCCAGACCTCCGAGAACTGCTGGCTTACATGCGTCCAACCCATAGAGATGGGCACTGTGCACCAGCACCACTTGGTCCGGCCAGATGCAGCTGTTCTCGAGGACGCACTCAACGAGAGGTGGCAAGGAGCACCTGACGGATCTCCTTTACGTCCACCGCACAGCCAACTCGCCTGGAGGGATGGGATGTTGAACTCACGTCGCCTGCGCGTAGCGCTCCTCCTCTGGTCTCGTCTCATGCCACTCAGCGCACTTCCCTGGCGGAGCAGCAACCCGGATCGTGGCAACTCTCACTCCCGCCTCTCGCGCTGCGCAATAGAGTTGGTACCGGAAACCCTTGATGTAGTTGGCGCTGTCGAGGATCGTAATGGTGTCAGGCCGGAGGGAGCGGGTACCAGCCGTGAAGAGAGCTGCCCGCGCGGGCTTCTCGGTCTTGCTGTCTGCGATGGCGAGCAGGCGAGGTAGATTTCAGCCAGGAAGGGTGTAGAAGGTGGAGGCAAAAGTGGAGGTCGAAAATGTGGAGGTGGGTGCGAGGACCGAGAGGCGAGCAGCGAACAACCGCAGTGCATGCAACCAACAGTAAGATGGTACGGTGCGAGAATGTGTCGTGTAGATGAAGAGTAAGGCGTCAGCGTCGCGTCAATCGATGTAACGTGAGCCACTCACCATCATACGCGCTCCTGGACACGTGACACCCCGCGTCGTCAACCACCACGACGTCAAACTTGGGTCCGTCGTAGTCTGGCGCAGCTATACGCTCCTGGAGGTAGTCATGAAGCTGGTGTGCGCGTGTCGACTTGCCCGAGGATGGGAAGCCGGAGATGGTGACGAGTGCCATGGATGAAGGGAGGAGCGTTGGTTGGTTGAATTGATGACGCTCAGTTTAAGTTGATAGGGGGAAGGGGATCTCGTCAGTGTCTCTTTTCGGTTCCGCAACCACGGGCCGTCTACTTCTCCACCTTCCTCCACTTTAATCCATCCATCACACATCATCCACTCCGTCCCACTCTGGGACCACGCTCCACTCTATCTTCCCTCTCCCTTGCGCAGCGCGCGTGCGCCGACTTCTCTCCGCGCGCGCGCCGTAAAGCTCCCATCCCCCAGCTCCACCTCACCACCTTGGCGCAAGCCATCCCGCCTCCTCCACCATCCCCAAACTTCACTCCGACCATGTCACGGAAGCGCGACTCGACGTTAGGGAGCCTGTCGTCGGCGGCGACCGAGTCGTATACCATCGCCAAGGAGGTCGTCATGACCCCGTTCGCGTCCGAGCACCGCCGCACCGAGAGCACCCGCATACTTGCCGACCGTGAGCACTTCGGCACGCACGAGCTTCCTTCCCCACCAAATGCTCACCCCAGTCGCGCCATCGCTCATGCATCACAAGTTTACGAGTAGAGCGGGTACACCCGTCGGTCTCACCCGCCCCCATCGCCCGTCGCTGCTGAGACTACCGACCAACGTCCCAGGTGTCGGCAGATTCGGGCAGGAGCCGCCTTCGGCAACGTCCCTCGCGATCCTCGAGAACGCCGAGGTGCTCGCACAACTGTCGCTGGATAGAGGCGAGTCGGCGAGCGAGGTGTCGCTCATCCGCGGCTTCCGCGCGACAATCCCGTCCTCGGAGCTCAGCAAGCAGCGCCGTAGGACGCAGCGGGGAGAGCTCGTCGACACGGACCTTGGTGGCGACCGCCTCGGGCTTCGTAAGCTTGGAGAGCGTGCGCGCGGCCTCCTCACCGAGGGCGAGCACAGTGGTGGGGAGGGCGATGACCGGCCTGGGCGCAAGACCCGCCGCCGGCGGAAACAGAGCCGAGCCTCTCGCGAGGCGCTCCTCGCGTCCAACGTCCATCTCGAGGACCTGCTCAAGGCTGCCGACGAGATCGCACAGGACAAGGACAATCTGCGCGTGCGCCAGAGCCTCGTCAATGCCGAAATCGCCGAGGTCACTGCCAAGATCGGCACGCTCGAGGAGATCCGGCGGCGGTTGCAGAAGAGCCTGCTCATGTTGCAGGAGGAGAGCCTCGAGCTCGACGACGAGCTAGAGGGCGTGCAGGAGATGATGGCATCGCCGAGCGTAACGTCGGCTGCTGGCACCAAGGCACTGCCGCCCACGGCGGCTACGCCCGTCAAGAGCTCGCGCCGGCGAAAGGGCCCAGCATTCCTTCCTTCGGAGCACGACGAGTTGCCCTCTGGTGTGGCATTCATGGTGAATGGAGCTTCTCCCGAACGCCCTCCATCCTCCTCATCTCTTTATAACCCAACGCTGACTCCAGTCTCTCCAAGCTCACACTGGGCCGATCACCGCGCTCGACTTCAACGAACCATACGGTATGCTCGTTACTGCGGGGCAGGACGACATCGTCAAGGTGTGGGATCTCTGCGATGGCGAGACGATCGGCGAGTTGCGAGGACACAAGGGTACGGTGAAGACGGTTCAGGTCGAGGACACGCTTTGCCTGACCGGGGGAGCGGACGGGAACGTCAAGATGTGGGACCTGCGCCTCGTCGAGGACTACGAGGACAAGCTGCGCGAGCAGTCGGAGAAGGCGCGGCGGGATCCGCTCTCGAGCATCGCCGAGAAGAATGAGGGGGGTGGCGAAGACGACGAGGAGCCGCCCAAGGAGGACCCCGGGCCGTGCGTCCGCACTCTCGAGGGCCACAGTAAGGCGGTCACGGCCATGTACTACGAGGACGGGACGCTCGTCACGGGCTCGTCAGACAAGACGCTGCGGCAGTGGGACGTCTCGACGGGGCAGTGTGTCCTGACAATGGACATTCTCTGGGCGATCAGCAACCCACCCGTTCTGCCATCTCTGCCGCCTTCGCCTCGCAAGAAGACACGTTCGGGCCTGTCCCATCGGTCGTCCACGTCGTTCGGCTCTGTGCAGTACGACGACCTCCTCCCATCCCCTGGGGGCGCAACGAACCCGAACGCGGCGCAGCAGCAGCTCCTCGCTGCCGTGACTGGCCAGTTTGCCGTTCCCACTCCGCCGTTCGCTGACGGCACTTGGGACATGTATCAGGACTTCGTGGGCGGCGTGCAGTTCTGGGGCTACGCACTCGCGAGCGGGTCGGGCGACGGCGCTGTGCGCATGTGGGACATGCGGACGGGCCAGGCGCACAGGACACTCACAGGCCACACCGCGCCCGTTACGTGCATCCAATTCGACGAGCACAATATCGTCTCGGGCTCGCTTGACAAGACCGTTAGGGTGAGTATCATACTGTCCAGGCGCAGGTTAGGTGGCGCCGTCCGCGGGCTGGGTTAGCAGTCGACAATGTTCTACAGGCACCTGCACGACTTCCACAGGTCACCCTGTTCCCAACTTCTGTTCTGGCGTGACTTTGTCACACTAGCTTCTCCTAGGGCAGGGTTTGTTCCCATCCCCACTGGTACTTGCGGCTTTGTCCCGTTATCGCTTCTACGGGCGACTTTGTCCCCGTTATCGCCCCTTCGGGCGACTTGTCACCCTTGCCTCTCTTACGGGCTAGACCCCAGCTGGCGCGCACGGAATACCTTTGCTGACCGCAGATATGGGACATGAGGATGGGCGCAGTGTCCGAACTGCACAAGTACGAGTTCCCAGTTACGGCTGTGCAGTTCGACAGCCGCAAGGTGGTTGCGGCGGTCGGTGAGAACGGCGTCGAGGTTTACAATCGCACCACCGCTGAGCACTCGCGTCTCGTGGTCAACGGGCACACGAAGCCTGCCGAGCGCCTCCGCTTCATGGACAAATACCTGGTGTCGGGCGGGCGCGACGGCTGCGCCAAAGTGTGGGCGATGTAACCGCATCACATGCACATCATTCAAACACGCTGTTGGTGCGTTGGAGAGGAGCGGGCGATGACCGGGCGAGTGTGTGTGTCCGGACGAGGGTGTATCGGTGAAGGGCGATGGGCGAGCCAAGTCAGAATGCCTGGGGCAGCCGCGCCCCATGATGGGGGTGGCGTCGGCTTCGCCGACCAGCACGGAGGTTGGTGACAGACAGAAGGGGTGTCGGTGCGAAGAGTGAGGCGCCCCTGTTGGTGCCCTCTTGTGGTCACTGATCGCCTTCGCTCGGGGCATGCTGACAGTTGCGAACGCCTGTCGTACCACCCCTTCGTGCACGGCATAACCAAGAATATATCAGGTTGGAGGATGACTCGAACACAGTGTAGGTCTGTGCGGCCATGGTGACTGGTGCGAAGCGTCCATGGCGCCACCCACACCCTTCTCTCCTGCAACCATCCTTACCCCCTTGTTCTGCACACAGAACAACAGGTGCTGGGGCGAAGCGCGAAACTGGTTGAGGCGTACGCAAGTCGCCTCGCAGAAGATAAAAGCGACTGTTGGCTGTTCCTCTTCTTCGCCCCCAACTTGCCACCAACACTACCAATCTGCAACCAACGTAAGATACTGTACATGTACAACTACAACGTGGGTGCGCTGACAGTTGCATGTCGTATGTTTCCCCAGAATCTTCTGACCCCAGCGCGACCTGCGAACACTGCGTGCGCAAGTGCATGTACTGTGAGTTGCGTCTGGGTGTGCTGACGAAAGGCCATCCCGAGGATTACCCCGACCGCGAGGAGAGCCACTGGGGTGATAGCGATCAGGAGGGCGAGGGGGATGGTGATGATGATGAGGATGGCGACGGCGAGAAGAGTAGTGACGACGGCGAGGGCGACGGTGGAGGGGAGGGAGAGGCTGAGGGAAAGGGTCAAGGCGATGGAAAAGGCGAGTAGAGTCAGAAGGTATAATGACAGAAGCTGAGTCGACGCTCGCGTTCTCGTCGAGCAAGGTTGCAAACAGGAGATGATATATAGCCGACTGACTCTTACTTAGCCACTCATCTCTCTACCAAGCGCCATGACGTCGAACGGCTACTCGTACTCCTCCCCCTCAATCCCATCCCCATCCGTGGCCTACACCCTCCTCTCCAACGCCGACAGTGAGATCAACCGCCTCTCGTACGACCTCGAACGCTTCCAAACCCGCCATATCCCTCTCACTCCCCACAGTATGCCACTATACCAACACGAAAGGGACCGTTTCTCCGACCTCCTCCGCCGCCTTGGACATTCTATTGTGCGCCTTCGCGGGATCCTAATCCACCCCTCCCTGCGTGGTCTAATAGACGATGCGCGGAGCCAGCACTTTGATCTCTACGCGCTGGTTAACCTCCTTGGAATGACGGTACAGAATGACTTGGAGCTCCAGGACCAATATATCCCGGGACACATTGACGCGCTCCTCGTTTATGTTCGGGCTATTGGGGGTTGGATTGGGGCGACGCTTCTGCAACTCTTATCCCAGGAACCACAGATGAATGGGTGGCATTAGACGCAATTGTACATGATGTAATCTGGCTCGGTGATGGAATCACTAGCTTAATTGTTGGGAACGACATGCCGCTCTACTGCCTCTTCAATCCACCCCTCCAACTTCCTAACATACCGCCTCATGGCTCGGGCATGTGCATATTCCATCTCCCAAATAAGCGCATCGGCATCAAGAGTCGCAATAACCACCCCTACCAGACGAAGGATAGGGCTCGGTGTCCCAGCGGAAGTGTAAGACAAGCACTTGAGCGATGGGTGGGTGATCAGGCCGCGGAGAGATACAGCGGCTGCGCGGAGGCGTTTCAACATGCCAGTATAGATATCAGGGAAAGAGGGGTCACGGAGGAAAAAGTTGAGCAAGTCAGCCATCATGTGGGCTTGTTGGGACGCGGCGCGGAGCGTCGTTAGAGCGATTGTCAAGGGGTCCGCGAAGGGGTCGGTGAAGAAGTCAAACCGCTGGGTGGGGGTTGGAGTAGAGGAGGTTGGAAGGGGAACAGGCGGAAGAGTAGGGCGAGGAAGAGAGATTGGGGTAGGTGGAAGTTGGTTCATGGTCGGAGAGGGGTGGCGGAGGATCAAGAGCAGGCTTTGTCAATAAGTAGGTCATGGGTGAGTGTGAGGAGATGAAGAGATCAGATTTGACTGGTTGTTGGTGGAGTGAATGGTGGAAAAGCTATGTGTTCAACCCTTTGAACCACAAGAATATCTCGCAACGATCGCAACCCTCTCATCATCATTCATCACTACACCCCTCAACTCGCGACAACCCACCCAGATCGGGGCCTAGCCAAAATCAACACCTTGGCATTCATCATGGACCCCGAGCTGAGCCCTGTTTCTCTGTGCTCCATCACTCCTCTCTACACACTCTTGGCCACCTTCTCCAGTCTAGTACGGAGGTGGCGCCCCTTACCCAGATGATTCTGGATCTGCTTCGCCGTGAGGCCCGTCTATCGTCAGCTGAGTCATTCACAACATACTTCAGCCTGGGTGGCGGCAATGTTAGAACCCATAACCGCGGCAATACCGCGCTCAATCACCATCTCGATCAGACGTTTGCGACCGTCGTTGTTCGCCTCGGGTTTGGCCTTGGGAGGTTTTGTATTAGCTTTGGGCTTGGGCTTGGGCTTGGAAGTCTTCTCGGTCTTGATGCGGTCGTAAGGGGTTGGAGAGGGGGAGTGCTCGCGTTTGATGGGTGGCATTGTTGTGATGACAATTGTGTTTGGGTGAGAGGGTGAAGAGTGTCAAATGAGAAGAGGGAGAGTGAGATCAGAGCGACTCGAACGGCGTTGAGTATGCCTTAGCCCCCGTGTGCGCCCCAGGTGGATCAGTTCACACCTCACTCCCTTCCCTCGCTCCCTCATCCCTTCACACTCTGCTCTCCACACCCTCCTTCCATCATCTTCACCAGTACTTCACCCACCCCACCACCCACTCATCCTGGTTAGTCTTAACAGCATCCGGATCACCATGGTCAAGCGTGAGGAGAACCGCACTCCTCCCGCACGCCCAGCCCAACTCTAAGCAAGAAGCGCAAGATCGGCCCCAAGTCCACGCCGACCAAGGCTCCGTCGGCTCTGGCTAGAGGCCGCGCCATCCTCGCGGAGGAGATCGTTACCCTTGGTATTGCCGCGGCGCAGGCGAATGCGGCGTCGCTTGTTCAGAAGGTAGGTCGCGCGTGAGCGGAGAGGGAGCGTGGTGGTGGTACACGCTGAGTGAGCTGGTGATGGGTCTGACTGAGGGTGTGATCTAGATGAGCGAGTGGTACGCTCTGAATGAGAGGGTGGTACGCGCACAGTGAGCGCTGCAGTTCCGCTGACATGAGACGGGCCTTACTCCTGGCCAGATCAAGAATCAGCTCGCGCCTGCTCGCTCGAACGTTCGCAAGGCGCTCCTCGAGGCTGCTAAGACCGCGTGAAGTAGAGGTAAGGGTATCCCATGCAGTCTATGCTCTAGTTCTCGTCGTCGCTGTCGTCGCCCTTCTTCTTGAGGTGCGACTCAGTCGTCTTGCGGTCACGGCGGCGCTTGACGTCCCACTGTGTGTCAGCGTGTGCGAGGGAAGGGGTTGTGGTCGCTCCATCCGATGCCCTCCTTGACGGGCTCGCCCCTCTGGTGTACCCTCTCCAGACTTGCCCGCGCCATCACTCCTCGTTCTCCATTCCCTACTCTCGCCAACACTCACGTTGTGCACACGCGCAAAGTTGACCTCCATGACGGTCACCTGCTCGCGGATCCACTCGAGGTCCTCGACAACCTCGATCATGTTCTTCTTCGCACCGGCCAGCTTGCTGCTCAGCAGCTCGGCCGCCTCCGCGAGGGGGTACATGAGCATGGTGTTTGCCTGAGATCAGCCCTGTCAAACCAGCACTCACCCCAAGCCACAGCCCAACCTCGCCGGTCTCCCGAACCTGCGCCTCGGCATACAACGTGTCGTTAAGTTCAAACAGTGTCGTCAGGGGCTTATCCTTGTCCTCCTCATCCTCCTCGCCATCAAGCAGTGCGTCAACGTCGTCGTCGTCCATCTCGTCCTTCTCCTCCTCAACCTCGCCGAGAGCCTTTCGCCGCCGCCCATCGAGGAAGGTGACAACCGAATGCGTCTGCTCCATATCGGGAATCTTGACCAGTAGAGCCTTACGCCGCTGCTGCAGATTCAGCTCCATGTACCGGTACTTTCTTCTGTCAGCTTAGACTGGAGGAAACGCACGCAGAGGTCTCCTGGAACTTCTTGATCACACCGTCGATCTCGGCGTCCTTGCCGCCCACGTACTCCTCGACATTGTCCTGTTATCAGACCGGCAGAACGAAGGGGTACATACGACGAAGGGGGCGCGAGGGATACCGCGGGGGTTGAGCTCCATCTGAGCCTTTGACGTTGAGGCCATCGTTGGTCTAGTCTGGGTTGTGGAAAGTGAGAGTGTCGACGCGACTCTTGAGAGATGTCATTGCGACGCTCTGATCGAAACGGAACCAAATGATACCAACACCACGTGGACTTCTCCGAGGTTTAACCGGGTACTTGGAGATGAGGTCATGACGCGCGTTCGAGCCACTTGCGTTAGCTTCTCCCCCTTTACTCTTCTCCACAGCTTCTCGATGCGCTATCTTGCCGTGCAGATAGCCCGCCTTGACTTGGGTGACATCCCATCATTGCGCAACACCGCTTGATCGTCCGCCCGAGGACGACGCACATCCATCTCGGCAGCCTGTCCCACTCCCAGCCCGACTCCTCTCATCGCCTGTGTTACTCGCAATGCTCGACGCCGAACGCTTCCCCCACCTCATCGACCTCGTGTTCGCACACGCTGACCGTGCCGCCCTCCTCTCCCTCCGCACTGCTTCGAAGGACTTTAGCACACACGCCGACGCGTGCTTTCTGCACCACATCCGCGTGACGTCCGCCACGAACCCCTGGTCCGACCCCGAGTTCTGGGAGTACGCCGTTTCCACGCCCTTCGGCCGTGCACCCCTCCTCAGGACTTGGCACGACGACATGGGCCGTTATGTTGCCCATCTCGGCCTGTGGGTCGATCGCGCAGCACGTCGGGCTGCCGAGCGCATG
Source organism: Cutaneotrichosporon sp. HIS471 (assembly GCA_030864385.1). Classification (NCBI taxonomy): domain Eukaryota; kingdom Fungi; phylum Basidiomycota; class Tremellomycetes; order Trichosporonales; family Trichosporonaceae; genus Cutaneotrichosporon; species Cutaneotrichosporon sp. HIS471. Next base: position 260,602 of record AP028245.1, on the reverse strand, counting down.
GTAACCGGCGAGCGGTTGGGTGGTTGGGAGAAGGCGTTGAGTACCGTTCGCGTCCTCGAGATGGTGGGCACAGTCGTACCCGACGGAGTGGGTGAGTTCACCTCCCTCCTCCCCAACCTCGAGGTGATCATATTCACGGCGGCGGGGGAGGAGGACGCGGCGGACATCGCACCGTTCGTGTACGCCTTCGCGCCAACCGTCGTCGTCCGGACAGCAGTGGACTGCGGGAGCCATCCCAACCTCCCTCTCCCAGAGGTGGGGGACGACTCGTCCTTCCCCACTCGCCTCGTCATCGTGGTCGAGTGCACGCCACGCTCGTGCTGGCGCCTCGGGGTTAGCGCTATGCTCGGCATTCCGCTCGGCACGCTCGAGCTCATCGTCGTGTGTGCCCGTGCTGGCGTTGGCGAGCCAGTTGATGACGACGAAGTCGAACCTCTTGGCCTCCTGACCGACATGGGCGAGGTGATCGTCCACCACCTCCCCCACCTCGAGGTCACGTTTGTGGACGTGGAGCATGCGTACCCCGGCCGCCTGGAGGTTAAGGCAGGCGAGCGGCGGGCTCGTGCTGAACTCCACCGCCTCGTCGACAGCGCCGAGCGCAATGCCAAGATCGACGGAGCGTTCCCGGACTGGAGCCAGGCTGACGCGCATGTCGCGGTCGACGCCGTGCGTTTCCTATCCCTTGCAGCGTACCGGGCCTCTGTCGGTGATGCGCGCTGGGCGCAAGAGATGGGCTATCAGTGATCAGCCAGACGCAGTGTTTCGTTCGTCTGCCGTGACCAACTTCGTCATGAGCTCGGCGCTGTTCGGATCACTCCCGCCTGTCGCTTGGTGGATCCCGTGGCCCTTCCTCACCATGTAAGCACTTTCGATGTCATCCCTAATATCAAGACCGTGCACATCACCCCGGGTTTCGTCGCTCGGCTCATGCGTCACCCTGCATCCCGCGCGCTCCAGGCACTAGAAGCATGCCGTCGGTCCGCACGCGACGCGAGCCACATCCCTGGCAGCACCCCCTCATTCCACCATGATTCTTCCCTATCCTGTATCTCGATAGGATGAGTTGCTGTTCCACTCCGAGGTATCGCCGACGATCTGACGGAGTCGGCATCAGACACGGACAGAACTCGTCATTTCGTTGGGGAGAAGGATGGAGAAGAAGGAATGTTGATCCAAAGGTGCGTCAACGCTCCATACCCCCGCTCTCCCCGTCAACATGAATGGGGAGGGGCAGCTCGTACGATAACTGATCCTAGGGGTGATGTATAGCGAGGGAAACAGAAGGTGGTGGTGATGGTCGTCGATCGAGCAGGGCGCCGTATCTAGTCTGTGCACTCAAGCGCCCAACGCATTTTGATACAGCAAGTACTGAACACAACCGCCACCATCACAATCTCATCACGCCACTTAACAATACAATACGTTTTTGTATTTCACCATCATCCTGTTGTCCACTCGCCGTCCACAACTATCCCAGTAGGGCACATCTGGTGGTTTATGTCAACCTACCACGCATAGCGCTCATCGCCCATCGGTATCGTCACGCATCGGCGATCGGAGGAAGCTTCCACCCCAACCTTCCCTCACCGCTCCATCGACAACCTCCCCCCCACGGCTTGTCTATCCCAGTCCCTCTCACCGCAAACGACGGGCACCATCTCTTTCTAAGCCTTTATCACGATCGCATCCGTCTCTGGTGTTGCCTTCATCACTCCTGTCATCCTCATTGGTCCCAACACCAGCAACAGACCTTGATCGTCATTGTTCGGGTCGCGCTCCATCTCGACAATGCCGTCTGCGACAATAGTCTATACCAAAGCCCCACGCCCTACCACAGAGAAGCTGTACCGGCCCGCGTTTGCGTACTACGACTTCCAGTCGGAGGGGCCGGCCACGAACAGCTCGGGGAACACGACGCCTAGTTCTACTCGTCGTAGCAGAGCAAGCTTAGAAGCCGATGACGACTTCATCATCGCGGGCGCTGCCCTAACTCACGGCGTAGCGTTTGAGGCGGCGGTTGCGCCTTCGCGCTTCGTGTTCGAGTACGGACAGTACGCCCTACCACCCACGGACAAGCGCTACGGCCAGCATGCAGGCACGGTGGCCGTGAATCGCATACTCAACATGACCGACCTCGAGACCCGCAGAACCTGCAGAATCCTCCGCAAGTCCATCAAGGCTTCTATTGACGCGGGCCTCTTCATCAAGCCGTCGCCGATACACTACGCCAAGAACGGGGACATCGTCCACCGAATTCTCGACTTCGCTGGGCACGAAACGCGCATCACGTGCCGCCGCCTTTGTCGGCTCATCAAGCAGCGGCTGGACCCCGAGATGGCGGCGTCAGTCGTTCTCACGAGCCTAGCCGTTGAGGAGGAGCTCGGCCTCCACATCGCGGCGGTGGGGAAGCGACGCATTCCAGGCCTTCCGCCGCAGAGCTACGACGCGTGGAACGCGTGGAAGCCTCGACGGGCGTACACGAACCCCGAGATTCTGCGGCACACGCGCACGCTCACGTTCGCAAGCAACCTTAGCGACATCGTCATAGGCAGCAAGCCAGCCGGCAGTATCAACATCGGCCTCTTAGTCCCATATCTGAACGTGCACACTGTGCGCGACGCACACCCGGGCAGCAACTGGAATAATCCCGTCCCGTGTACCAAGTACGTTACGCTCACGCTTCTCAACGGGCGTCACTACGTGGGTGTTCCTCACATCCCGGACGGCGTAATTGAGCGCGTGATTAACATTTCCTGTCCGCGCGACACGCATCCTCGTTACCGCAGTGTACTATACTCGCTCTGCCTCCCGTTCTCGAACAGTGTACGTCGCGTCGTCATCATCCTCCGCTTCCCGCCCATCCTGACCGCCACCCACTTCTACGACCTCGCGCTCGGCCCACCTCTTGGCGTCCTGAGCCGTATCGCCGAGGAGATCTTCCGATCGCGCAACGTGCACTTCACCATCGTGGGTGCTGAGGCCGCACCGCCTACCGTCCTCGGCATTGAGGCGCGTGACCCCATCCCGGCCATCCAGCTGTATTACGAGCTGTACCAGCGCATGCTGCCTTTCAACCACTCGTTCCTGCAGTACATACACCTCAAGGAACGGGTCAAGTTCATGTCGCTGGCCAAGTACCGTGCGCAGGTCGGTGAGAAGTGCTTCGAGGAGGACTTCATCCCCGGCCCTTAGATGGCGTTACTAGACGCCATGTCCGCATCATGTGATGGTAGTACGTGCATCAGACCCTGTTGTAGTCAAACATGTCGTAGATTAGAGTAGTGGGGTAGGTTAGAACAGTCCAGTCAATGTATGGTCTCGTCTCCTTTGAGTGGGTAGTGGCTGCGCGCTCGGCGCTCGACTATCCGTTCGAGAACCAACTCACTTGGCCATCATGCTGGCCAACCGCATTGAAGAGTGGGGCAGCAATAGGAGTGGGGCAGTAACAGGAGTGGGGCTGTCCTGAATGCGAAATGGGTTTTCATTTCAATCGTACACGCATGAACGACAGTTTGGAATTGACATACAGGAGTGGAGTGGGGCAGACAGCCTTTGGCATGGGGTCAACATCTCAACTCTGTCTGCTCTGACTCTCTGCAAATATATGAATACGACAGTCAAACATCACCTGGTAAGTGTTCAACCTCTCCATACTCATTAAATACATGAACAACTACTGTGAAGGGTCTACATCTGTACAACACAGATACGAGGATAAGCCTCCTCGGGCTCTAGTTCCAGCGTCCAAGGTCTTTATGCTCTCATCCCCTCTCTCCTCCCCTCTCTCTTCCCCTCTCTCCTCCCCTCTCTCTCTCTTCCCCCATCTCTCGGCACTCCGCTCCCAGTCCCCCATGTTCCCCTCCCCTCTCTGTCCCCACCATCCTCTCTCAATGACTGACCAAACCCGACAAAGGTAACGGTTACGTGGGTCGACAGCACCGTATCAATTACTTGGTGGGCGAAAGACGTCGCGGGGCAAGTCTTCCTCGGCGTGACCTCATTATATGGTTGTACCCGAGGACTTCGGAGAGCGAGCCACTCGGGACGGATGGGGATATGAAGGCGGAGGGGGATATGAATACCCCTAGAAGGTTGCGGTAAGAGGAAGTGACATTTCATGGGACGCGGTCGAGCAGGTGCTGCGATAACACTATATCCCGCTTGGCAAGGAAATTGCGACATACGGGATGAATAGCGAGCGCGGCCGTCGATGTGTGGGTACGTGATGTCGTGGATGAGAGAGGGAGTCAAGTGACTGGGAGTGGAGTTTGTTCCCTTGCTCCCATCAGTGGAGCAGTTGAGAATCAAGTGATTGGTATTCAACCTCATCACCGACTTCACATACTGAATCTGCTCATCTGCGACCATCATCAGGTCGTCCTAGCTCTGGTTTGTCGCCACGGGCATCGCAAGCGGTGTTCGCATGGGCCTATGCAATACCTCTCGTACGTGGGTTCCTCAATAGATCAATCTCTACACAATATTTACCCACGAGGAACTAGTAGAATACGAAGGAAAACCCCACTCTCCCCTGCCACATGTACGAAGAAGGCTATACATCTGTACAACGACTCATTACATGTACCATCAGCCCATGCGTCCATTCCAACGCTCTTTAACCTCGAAGCAACAACTTGTCCAACAGTCCGTCGAGAGGAATCATGTCCAATTCGTACTCCTCCACGCCGACGCGCGTACGGTACTCGGCGTCTGAGAGGAACTCGATGCAGCTCATAATCTCGTCGATTTTGGTGTCGGCCATTTCGGGCCCATACGCAGGCACGATCGATTCCTTGAGCGCAGTGATGAACCATGCCTCCTTGCTGCAGCCTTCTTCGTTCTCAGGTTCAGGAACGCCGATGCGCTCCCACGACAGGTTCTCGATCCCGACGAGGGTGAACTTTGTGCTCGAGTCGGCGCTCAGCACCATGACCCCGACGTTGCCGAGCACGCCGAGAGGGGATTCGTGGCGAGGCTCAGGATGCCTATCGAACACGCTGATAGGGGATCCTTCGCGAGTCTGAGGATGAATCTCACCGAACAGGAGGCGAGAATCGACGGGACGTAAGATCAAGGTGACACCGTAGTGAGGATAAAAGGGCAAGGCGCGCCACGTGCCAATGTGGAATGGACCGACATCCGGGACGACAACGTTGATGACGAAGCGCTCGTCCCCTATAATGGCAGAGCCCGTCGGCAACATGTCCGCAAAGTTGGGATCATGGGACCCAATGACCGTCAAGGAGACCAGGCGACGGCAGCGAATGTCGGACTCGAACCTAGAGCCGTTCACGCCGATACAACGCACCGTGTCGTTCCGGAATTGGCGCAGTTCGCGGGTCTGGGAGCGCCCTGGAGATGTAAGGATGTCGGCGGAACGGGTGTGGGCTAGGACCTCGATGAGAGCGGGCCACTTGGGCGGGGCATATGGGCGTCCACGGCCCTCAGGCGGCGCCGATGACGGATACAGGCGGGGAATGCGCTTACCCGACGCGGTGAGGACCAGAAGAGGAGGGTCCTGTAAAGAGTCAAGGTAATCGAGGCCGGCGGAGTAGTCACAGGGGACGCAGTCGATACGCAGATGCCGGGCCAGCGCCGCGTCCGCCTTGGCTCGGAACTCGCGGCACACGGGCCGCATAGCGAGCGCGGTCTCACGCTGCGCAGCAGCGGCGTTGGCGATGGCGTCGACGATGTGTGGGTACGCGTTGCAGTCGAGCGTGGCGACGTTGTGGTTGAGCATGGTGATGTTGAGAGATGAGAGACGGAGGATGGGAGTGCCAAGACATTCACTTCTGTTTCAACGCGCCTTTCCTTCTATGTTCCACGCGATGGTGGAATGTAGTGTCGTGCCTTAACCCCACATCCGAATCGTCATACCCATCAACAACTTATTGATAACCTTTGTCATCACTCTCATCGTCTTGCTCATCTCATTCTCTAACTCTTTCACAGTCGTTACCGGATCAGAGCTAGCCTACTAAAGCTCGTGCTCACGTTAGATCCACAACTCTGCTTATACCAGTCTCTGGGTGCCTCCTTACCACCTCCCCGCCGCTCCACCCACAATGGACCACCTAGCCTACCCGCACATCATGGACGCGATCATCGCAGCCGCGCCATATGACTCGCTCATATCTCTCCGGGCAACATCGAGTGACATGCGTGCCCGCATCGACCCCCTCCTCGCCCAGCGCATGACGGTACACCTCCCCAACTCAACTGTGCACGAGATGGACGGTCCCCTCCACGTGACGTATGGAGCAAGTGTGCCTCTATCCCGCTACCCATCCGCACTACCCAACCGCAATCCCAACCCCGCATGTGAGGTGCACAGCACGCAGCTAAAGCCATACGCGGACGTCCTAGCCATGGCCCGCATCGTCGACCTCCGCGGCCCGGCTAACCACTACCGCCTCTGGCAAATGTACCCGTTCCTCAGTGGCGTGCACACTGTCCGATACCGCGGTCCTGACCTGTATGCGAGTGCGTACGCTGAGACGACTGTGAGCGTGCGCCATATCGTCGACCAGTTTCTTATCTCGCTGCGGGCCACGCGCATCATCGTCTCCCTCGATGCGGATTCGCCCCCGCAGGTCCGTCAAATCGCCTACCCTGTCCTCCGACTGGCGCGCAAGGCTGTTATCAACATGTGGTGGTCGCCGGAGAGGCCTCACATGAGCGCTGCGCACCGCTGTAACCTCGTCCTCGACATGGGAATCAAGGACCTCGTTTTCCTCTGTCGCCGCAAGACCGCATCGCCCACGTCCAACGTTCCACGCAAGCCACCTACCCGCCAGCCTATCCCGCAGAAGACGGGCATGTTCCGCAACATGCTCAAGTACGGTGTGGGCCGTATCCTTTCGCCTGACTGGACCAAGGTTCTCACCTTTGTTGGACTCGAGACCGTCGCGCCTGCCGCGCTAGGGTACACCGATACCGAGCCGTCCCTGGCGCAGATCATCGATGATATGTTCGGCTTCATCATCGCTGAGGGGATCGGATGTGAGCTACCTGACGACTACGGCACTGCGCTCGCGCTGCTCCAGGACTGTGTCCGCTTCCTCACACATGGCGAGTACTCTGCGGAGATCGGACGAGAGGAGTACGAGATCGAGATGATGCCACCGCCGACTTAGGCATCGTGTGAGTGGTTGTAGACAGAGTAGGCAGATGGAGGATGAGGTCTGATCCACCGACGGCAACCCACGGAGAATCCCGAGCCTCGTACATTCGCCTCATTTTTCATTCATACTCCTGTATCGTACACTAAAGTATCAAATCGAAGCACAAGAACTACAGAGCCGCATCGTTGAAGCGGAGGCGTTTGGGGTTATTACTCCTTGGTCGCGTCCGTGGTCCTCGACTTCTCGTAGCCTGAAGTTAGTCTGAAACAAGGCGAAAGTTACTCACAAACGCCGCAGATGATGATGATCGTCTCACCGTCGGGGGCGTAGGATTCTCCGACGAGGTCGGTGGACCCACACTTCGAGCAGGCGCCGATAGTGGTGGGAGAGGCGGTGCCGTTGGGCATATTGTAGGTAGTACTGTAATGTGGGAGGTTGGTGAAGAGGTGGAGTGGCGCGGGTGCGGAGGAGTTAGCTGTCGATGGTGCTGACGCCAGCCTGCTGCTCTTGCTTTTGTAGAGCTCGTTATCGTCCGTCACTCTCCAACACCGGATCATGACTTCTCTCCCCGGTACTACATCTTTGCCGACATTCGAAGTCGAGGTGCGGTCTTCGCGGCGGAGTTGTGGAACAAAGTCGTCCTAATTTCACACCTGGAAGCACCGGAGGGTCTGGCACACCCCCCGTAATGCTTCTGTCATGCTCCGCATCATGGAAGCGATAGGAACATGAGTGTTGAGGATGCAGAGAAGCATGGTTCGAGTTGGTGCGTTAGATAGAGTGAGCCTATGCGATAAAGCAGACACGAATGTTGACGGACATGGCCGTCAACGGTTGTTCGCCGTCGTGCGCCGCAATCGACGGAGATAACGGCCATCAATTGAGTATCGACTCGAAACTATCTCACATTAATCCTGGTCTAAATAATTGACTCGAGTCGTCCTCCAAATATCGCTTCCTTAAGAATGATTCCTGTGGATCAATCTTTCCCCAAACACTTGCCATCTCCCCATACTTTCGCGCCCAGAGAGAAGAAAAGTAGCCCATTCCCCTGCCACAACTGCCACACTCCCCTACTACCTCTCACAATAGCACCTCTCATTGCAGCCTTCCGACTTGCATCAAAGACCCCTTGAACAAATTGTACGATGGTTCGCCCCACTTGTGACTTCAAGGGATGCAGCCAGCTCGCTGTTCTCGACTGCTCAGCTTGCCACATCTGCCTCGCCAAGTTATGCCTTTCGCACATTCCGCACCAAGCCAGTGATCATTCTTGCCCCGCTCCTGTGCGTGGTCTCAAAACCTGACAGGTGCTGGTTACTGACAAGCAGTGGACTCCTAAGGACACACCCGAGCAAGAGGCCGAGACACAGCGTTGGCTGGTGAAGAGGGTAAGGCTCGCACTTTATCGAACTAACAGTCCAGGACCAACTTTGGGCCGATTTGGCTGAGCTCGAAATGACCCCCGCTGCCAAAACATTGCGCCCAGGCATTCCCTTCACTATTGACGTCCCCAACTGCGATAACCTTCGAGAGTTCGTCTACATCCTTGGTATGCTCAACATCCACTTCCCGATCACCTTCCAGGACGGGGTCAAGTGGCTTGGCCGTGTTCACAGTACTGGGGGCCGGCTTGGCAACGGCCAGGATAAGGTTCGGGCAGGAGAGGTTGCTGTAATCAAGACCCTCCGTGAAATTGCGCCAGAGTTTGTCCCCAACATTCACATTCCTCCGGGTCAAACTGGTTAGTATCTCCATACACGTTTCCCTCAGCTTGCTGACATATCCCAGTGCACAAGCTGAAGTTCTTCTTCAACGAGCGCTCAGAGGGACAGCGATATGAGCTGTGGCCTGCGATGGCAGCCGAGACCGGGTTCCAGCAGGTCGTCAAGGACATTGCACAGTTCATGGTGAAGATATCGACGAAGGAGTTCTCCGGCGTTGGCAGTCTCAAGTTCGACATGGAGCAGAACATTGTTGTCGGACCTCTCGTCGCCAAGCATTTCAAGCGAACCGAGCTCGCCAACCTCGAGGTTTACCGGACTTCCGCCGAGTGCTACCTCGCCCGAATCGACAATCTCCTTCGGTTGATTCGCGAAAAGACCTTGGGATGGGCAAGCTCCTGGTCCAAAGATGACATGTCAACCCCTGTTTGGCGGTACATCATCCTTCTTGAAGTGCGTGACTTTGTCAACGGTTGCGAGGACATGAACCGTGAACAGCCGACCTACATCCGACACAAGGACGATCACGTCGGTCAATTCCTTGTCAACGACAGCGGTCGCCTGGACGACATCATTGACTGGGAATTGTGAGTATTATTCTCGCCCAAGGCTGACTCACAGTTCCGCTGTGGTCCCCTTTGCCGAAGCCTTCACGGCCCCCGATGCGCTCTCTATCAACCTCCCACGCCCAGGCATGAGGATCCAGTTCACCGACGCCAACGTTCTCACTTTTCTCGAGCTCCAGTTGCAGGAGGAGTTGCGAGCTCTCGGCCGTGAGGATATGGCTCTGGCCGTCGGCGACACTCGCAAATTCCAGCGTTTGGACTGGGCCATGTTCGGCTCGAACTTTACGTACGAGTTCGCTGTCGGCCTTAGGCGAGCGCTCTACCCCGACGCTAAGGTCCCGAGCTCCAAGGAGGAATGGATCGAGGAGGGCATGGTCAAGTACGGTCACGATGAGCAGCTGAAGGAACTGCCTGCCGGATGGGAGGTTTACAAGCAGGCTAGGCTGGAGGCCGAAACCGCTAAGGCTGAGGCTGAGGCCAAGAAGAACGAAGCCGAAGCTGCAAAGACGGAAGTCGAGCCCCTCTCCAAGGCGTCCGAGGAAGCCTCCAACCCGGCGAAGGATGAAGGCGACAGCACGGTACCTGAGTCACTGTCGCCCTCCAGTGGGACTACCAGTTCGCCCACCGACTTGAGCGCTTCGGACTCCCTGGCAATCGAAACTCCCTCCACTGAGGAGAACAAGTCCAGCCCCGAAGCCCATGTCGCGAAGGGTGAGGAGCTCCAGACCAGCCTGGACCAGCTTGCTCTAGGCGCTCACGACGCCGATGATTAAGAACGATCGCCTGTGGCTGTTCAGATATCCAATCTCACGCCACACATCCTCGTTTCGAATACCGTTCTGACCCGTACAGCCCGTAGTTGACCTCAGTTTTTCTCTGATTGTGCAGAAGTGTCCCCACAGTCTAATGCTATGTTGACCACAAGCCAAGAGATTAGTTTCGTAATGAAACGCCAGAGCATTTGAATTGATTCGCTTTTAGATTACAACAAACGGACATATATATGTACGTAAAGAACAGCGGAAGCACTGCAAATGTGATCCTCATCGTCCGACTGACTGCTGGCCTCACTTACAACATCGCTGTTGGTGCTATCCGAATCACTGTCACTATCTGAGTTTCCCACTGACTCCTTATCTCGAAAAGCTAACTTGAGGACGGGCGCGTTCAGTACCCGACCCGATGATGACGTTGGAAGCCTATGATGACGTTGGAAGCCTAGGTATGTAAGCGATCTGAAGGGCGCTATCTATCTCCGTCGTCCTCGAGCTGGCAGAAATAAAATAAATACTCGAGAATTCCCCTTTGGCTTGGTTCGCCATACTTCCTCATACTATCATGACGCCGTGGTCAAGCAAGAAGTCAGCTCACCCCAAGCGTGGACCGTCTCCGAACCCCAACACTTCTAATCCTCCCCATGCTGCTCCTCAAGGGTGGGGAGCCAAAGCTCTCAACTTGAGCGACAAGCTCGGCGGCAAGTTGAATGACTACACCGATAAATGGGGCATTGAGTCATTCTGGCCGACGACCGGCGACATGCCGCGCGAGATGGAGAAAGCGGCTCGCATCCTGAAGAGTTTCACGAGTGAGATTCGGTGCAATACGCAGGACACACTGACGCCAGACCCCGATTCCGATCCGGACTCCCACGCCCCAGCTGCGCCCGTCCGTATCCCACCGTCTGTCATCGCCAACGCCCGCGGTATTGCGATCTACTCATGCTTTCGTACTGGCTGGGCACCAGTCGGTGGTGGAGGCGGCTCTGGGGTGGTCGTGGCGCGTCTTCCAGATGGCTCGTGGTCTGCACCCGCGGCGATCTGTCCCACTGCCGTTGGGGCTGGCGTGAGTCCACTCAACAGATCTGGCTGACGACAGATGCAGATCGGCTTGGACGTGTACAGTGCCGTACTGGTCATCCGAAGCGAGAAAGCCCTCGCCCAGTTCGGAGGACACCGCATCGCACTTGGCGGCGAGATCTCTGTGGCGGCCGGTCCATACGGTGGCGGTAAGGGTGTGGATAAAGGGCTCAATCTCGACAAGGGACCAGAAGTCTACGCGTACATGCACAGCCGAGGGGCGTACTTTGGCCTCGAGGTCGTGGGAACTGTCTTCGTCAGCTGCGGAGACGAGAATGCCAACATGTACCACTGGCCTGGCATCAAGGCGGGCGATATCGTGAGTTTCCCCCCTCTTTTTTCGCTCCTGACGGCAGCTCAAGGGCAAAGTACGCGTTCCGCCCGAGGCGTCGAGTCTCATGCAGGCTCTTCGCGCGGCCGAGACGGGTGTTGCCCAGTGTCCAAACGTGGCGCCCTACGGCCCTGGATTCAGCGTTGGCGGCATGAGTGCCTCCAACGAGGGTGAACGCAGCTTCAATGCATACGAGAATGACAACGCCGACATCTCGAAGGTTCGTGACAATCTCGGCGGTAGTGGCTTTGTGGGGCCCAGCTCGCCACGTCCTCAACTTTCGCCTCTAACCCGATCTCCCGTGAGCCGAAGCAATGGTGTATCGCCTGTAAGTTCTTCTCCGGCCCGAAGCTCTCCGGGAGGAACACGCTTTGTCCCTCCTCTCCCTGGTCGTCACCCGTCTCCGCTCCCAGCCGACGAGAAGAGTGACGCTCCGCCGCCCTACTCGCCGGCAATTTAAATTAGATTTCGGAATTGTTCCAGATGGATGACTGCATTTTCGACTGCATTTTCCCATTCCGATGTTTACAGGAGCATAACGTACGAATGAATCCTCGGACCAATCTGCCAAGACTGTTCAGTTGTGTTTTATATTTATTCTTTCTCGCCCCGGCTGTAAGATAGATAATTTTGAGGAGCCTCAGTTGGTCCACATTGGCATCCATGCGACGCTGGTATGTAGAACATCCCTGGAGAGCCCTAGCACGTACAATGCCAACCACCTCAATCTAGCTATGGGGTGCTTACTACTTCTCCTTTCCAGCCGGTTCACCAGGAAGCAAAGCAACAATATGCAGCTCTTGACACGGGAGGTGGAGGACCTAGTCTCGCTTTTGGCACACCCCGAGCAGGGCTTACATGGAGAGTTGTCGATCAAAGTGTGCTTCTCCCGCTTCATGTTGGTTCGGGGGGGCTAGTGACTCAGTCCCCCTTTCCCATTTTCGTGGCCAGGAGTGCGTGCGCCAGCTTGTGTGTTGAAAGAGATATAGAGGCCTAGAAAATAGCAGATTGAAGACTAGACATTCGGGAGCGGGCACGGCCTCCGGATCCGTGGTTGAAGACGTGCGGAACCTATTTCCGACATCAGGCACGCCACTCGATGACAATGTGCCGCCACAGTTGCCATTCAGCCCTGTCAAACATTGATATACTCCAATTTAACCAGAAGGAAGAATCACCTGCCATCCAAGGGGCCAAGGCTTGGACCCCAACAGCGCTGCTCACACGACAACTCACCACTCGCAACTGGCGCCAGTACAAGGAACCAGCTTCAATTTTTCAGCACTTGTCTGATGACGGCGAGGTGTGGCATGAACAGTGATACATCGATGCATCGAAAAAACGGCCACCATATAGCAGCAGCGCGAGCACTGAGGGTTGCAATCCCCCCACACTATCAATGCTCAAGCTCACCAAGACGTCAGTGGTCGTTTCCCATCTGCACATTCTCACCCCTCACGCCTCTATTATCGCCGCTCCCTTTTCCCCTCCTGTCGTCCTCGTCTCTCGGACTCGGCACTCCCCTCGCACTCGGAACTCCTTTCGCTTCCGTTTTGCACAAACACGGCAGAATCATTGGCCACAAGAAGATCCCAAGGGCTCCAGCCGCGAGCAGTGCGACGCGCGCCACAATGTCATGGTGGGATCAGCGATTGCTGCCGGGGAGACGCGCTACGCTCGCGCACTCATTCGCGGCGCATGCATTTCCCGTCCATGCGGTTGCTGACAACAGGCCATGGTACCATCACCGCCGCTTGCAAGAGTGGCCGCTTCTCAAAGCTGTTCACCAAGTAGCTGGATGTAACACTACTGAGTGAAGATGGAGACTGTTGGAGACGATTCGAGGCCAAGGACTAACATCTGATATCTCCTCTATGGCCATTGCGGGTACCACCCCGCGGCCAGTACATGCGACCTCGGTCGCTGGTCGTCGTCTACGCGTCTCTGTTGCAATGCTAGGTGTAGGCGATGGATGAGGGCGGCGGTGATTGTCCTTGGACAAACAGTGCGCGGCCGTGATGTGATGCAATGTTGTGGAACGGAATAGTGCGAGGCTTGGGTGGCGGGAGCCGGGTATCTTGAAATAGAGGGGCGGTTACTTGGACAGCTCCTTGATGGTCTGTGGTCAGCAAAGTCTGGAGGGTCTGGCCTACCTTCTGCGCGTACGCCGCGTTGGTACGCGACTGCTTGCTGGCACCACGCTGGCGGCCGACGGCGATCGCCATTTGCACCCACTCGGTGCAGAGCACGTCCCGAACGGTGCCCTTGAACGTGTCGCCAAAGTCGCCGATAAGGCCGAGAGTGTTGGTGATGAAGTCCTCGGTCCGGTCCTCCTCGCTCATGCAGCCCTGGAGGAAGGTCATGATGCCTCCGACGTAGGGGAGCATCGGTGCGGGGTCACCGGCCTTGAGGCCGTTCATGATGCCAATGAAGGCGTCGACGATGGCCTCGCGCATGGTCCAGACGAACTCGTTCAGCGCGAGGTCGTTCGACGATGCGGTGGTCGCGCCGGCCTGGCTGAGGATGGCCATGGTGGTCTCGAGGAACCGTGCGAACTCTGGCCCAACGGCGAGCGCAACCTCGCCGATGGCGGTGATGGCCGTTGGCTTGACCTGCCGGTGGATGACGGGGCTGCGGAGGATGGCAATGAGCTCAACCATGATTCTCTCGGCGTAAGGGGCAATCTGCTCCTGGATCGCGCGCGCGACGTCCGAGACACAGTAGACGGCCGCCTGGACGACCTGGTAGTCGTCGACGGCCTGGAGTGCCGCCAGGAGGAAGCCCGAGAATGCCTCCATGTACTTGACGAAGCCAACCTCGAGTGCGCCAGCGAGCGCACCAATGGTGGCGAGAAGGTCCTCGAGAACAGCGCCGTGCTTGGCGGACGAGCTGAGGATGGTGAGAAGGTTGGTCATGATCTGGTCGGCGTAGGGCTGGACAAGCGCGGGAGTCTTCTGGATGAACGCCTGGATGACGACGCAGATGTTGATCTGCATGTCGTTCCAGTTGTTACGGTCGTCCATGCCAAGCAGCTGGTTCTGCATGCCGATAAGGGCCTCCTGGCGACGGAGCATCTCAACGGTGACCTGCTCGGCCATGGTGAGGGTGTCGAGAGCCGAGTTGGCAACAAAGGTAGCCATGGTCTGGTACGCGGCGGTGCGGCAGTTGCCGTCGTTGGTGGCCTTCTCGGTGACAGGCATAAGGGCCTTGAAGATGGGCTCAAAGAATGGCGACATGGGCGAAGTGGCAGGGTCCTCGGAGATCATGTCGGCCGGGAGGAGCTGGATAACAAGGTTGTTGAGCGCCGAGCAGCACGAGTTGATTATGCGAGGAGTCCCGCTCTGCACGCCCATGACAAGGGCCTGGACGAGGTTCTGCAGGTGGCTGCCAGTGTCGACGACCTCGAGCATGAGCTCGGTGATCTTGGACAGAGTCCAGGCCACCGAGTCGCGCACGTGGACGTCGGGGTCGGACTGAAGCATGCTGATGAGCGTGCCGAGGGCCTGGGCGACGAGGGTCGAGAGAGTCGTGGACTCGGGGCCGTCGAGGATGCAGCCAAAGGCCATGACGGCTGCCTCACGGTGACGCCACTCGGAGCTGCGGATGCCCTGCTCGACAAAGGGGACGACAGGCTGGACGATGGCGTCGCCGACATCACGGGCGAGAAGCTCGAGACAAGACGCGGAAGCCATCGACTTGGTCCACTCGTCCTCGTCAGCGTCCTCCTCCTGTTGGGTGAGGAGCTCAAGGAGAACGGGGAGGATCTCGTTGAGGGCCATCTTGGCAAAGTGCTTGGACACGACGGCAGGCTCCTCACCGTACGCGAGAGCCTCCTGGGACTCGATGCCAATCTCAATCTCCTCCTCGCAGACAGTCGACCAGAACTCGATCGCCTGGAGCGCGACGGGCTCCTCGGGGTGCTTCATGCCCATTATCGTGAGCTGGGGTCAGCAGGCCGCGATCTTGAATAGACTCACTCCGAAGAGAGCACGCTCCATGTACAGCTCCATGAACTCGTAGTAAAGGCTCATGATGCGAACGAGACACTCGAACGCGCCGACCTGCACGGGGACGGCCGTACTCTGAGTCGCCTCACACACAACCTGCATGATGTAGTTGCGCTCACCCTGTTACGTCAGCGATGGTTCTGGGAGGCGCATCTACCTCGCGCTCAAAGTTGTCGCGGATGAACTCGAGCGAGTTGTAAAGGGCGTTGATAGCCGCGGTCTGAACATCGGTGCTAGGTTCCTCCTTGCGCGCGCCCTGGACGACGGCGGTGAGGATCTCGTTGGAGCGCGCAGACAAGTACTGGGGCTGGACAACCTCGCAGATGTAACCGATGGACTGGAGGGTGGCGACGCGGAGGCCCGTGTTTTCCTCGTTCTGGACAAACTGGAGTAACTGGCCGATGAGCTCAGACCAGCTCCCGCGAGGAAGCTCGACAGCGGCCACTGCGGAAACAGCCTGCGCGGCGACACCTGCGGCGCGCTTGTCTTGGGACGCCAGCGACGACAGCAAAGAGTGCTTGAGAGTATTGCGGACGTCATCAGAAAGGGCCATCCATGCCTCGGACAGTGCTGGTTGGTTGACCGCATCCTGAAGGGTTAGCTTGTCGATGCCCCTTAACCGTCGTAAACAAATGTTCAACTTACGCGGGCAGAGACGGCGTTCTTGAAGGCGATACCAGCAGCGTTGCGAATGTGGGAAGGTGCAGACTCGTTGGCGAGCTCCTGCGCAAGAGTGTGGAGGTACCCTGCCTGAGAATGGTCAGCGCAACTGTGAGATCTGCGGTGGCGGCTACTGCGATGACGCGGCCACGCGGTGCGATTGCCAGTAAGGACTTACGAGGTTGTCGCGGCGAGCGACCTCGAGCTGCTCGGTCGCGCTTTGGCGAGTGGCGGCGTCTGGTGTAAGCGATGTTGTTGAGTAAAGGACTGACTCTCTGAGAGCGAGTTGGCGAGGAGAGTTGCGGCGTCCATGTTTACGTGGTGGTTGACGTGGATAGGATTATAGGGGCTGTTCAAAGGTGAGAGAGGAGAGGGAGGGAAGAAGGTGATATTTTTAGTCGGTAGCGATCTGTGTCGTAGGAGAGGATGGGAGGAGGTTGATCGCGACGACGAGTGTGAGGATGATGAGGAGGAGGGGTGAAGGGATACAAAAGGATAAGAGGTCTAAGTGGTGATGGCGGCGACGAACCGACGAGTGCAAGCCTAGACCCCCTCACCCCCACCGTAGCATTGAAATCGCGCTCTGGTTGGAATGTCCTTCATCCTCCTCACCTTCCTCCCTCTCCTTCCTCACCCTACACGCCCCTCCTCCTCCCCTCCCCAAACTATGGCCATCATAGTAGTGGCTACATCCCGAGCAATCTCCCCTAGCATCTTCACTACCCTGACATGGTCGCTCATAACACGTGGCCCAGCCCTGGATTCCATACTCACATTAAACTGTAGGTTATTTTTGAATTATTTCTCCTCGATTGCAGAACATGATCGACGCGTCGCCACGTGACACACCTTTCTGGATAAATTTTCTAGAAAATATCCCAGATTTTATATAGAGCATATAGGCCTCAAGTTAGTGGCGTCATTTTAGAACGTCATTGGCACGGGCAGCCGAAGACATGAGTTTATCAGAGTTTTTATTTATTTACGCAGCCCTTTTTAAAACGGAAAGCTCGGCATCGGGATACGGATGCTAGACGGGTTACATAACATTTAAACAGTATCTCCATTGCTATTGGCTGAGAAATGGATTATCGAATTTCTAATCACGACTCGGCGCTGTTTGAGTCGATTAGGTCGCCTCTGGGTGGTCACTGCGGGCAAAAAGATGGCTTGCCCGGGTGAACTGGCCAGCGGGTGTCCGGCAGTAGGGTATACCGTGGCCCTACAGTGGTAGACTTGTACCCTGGGCGGACTCCAAAGTTTCATTCCGGTCGAGTCAAAGTAGGCTGAACACAAGCCAGTAGTAGGGGGAATAGTGGAAAACGGTCTAGTGTCCCTCGACGCCCCCAAGTCATTCATTACCACAACCCCGGTTGACACTATCCCCTTCTCTCTCCTCACTTGCATTCTCAACGACTACCGGTCTCAAAACGCTGTCTAACAGTCACAACAAGAGCATTACGCCGCAACTCTAGCCCAATCTTATCTACCCTCAACGTCAAAGCCCACAATGTGCCCTGCACCAGACCCGGTTTCGAACGGCAACGGCACCCCCGAGGAAATGGTTCCCGTGGACCTTGGTTCCGCGGTCAACGACAACAAGAAGATGGAACTCAAGCATGGTACCAAGAAGGGCTTCTACGCTCGCCCCTCTGACTTCCTGAGCAACACTAGCAACTGGAAGGTGAGTCATAGGCGTCATCGTCGTGTGGGGCTTGTTTAGGGTGGTGGGGTTGGCGTCAAAGGGGTCGGGGGATGGCCGCAGTCACGCGACTCTTCACGCGACTCTGCACCCAGCATTCTGCAGGTCATCTGTCCGAGAGCATAGAGCCGAGGATGAGTGGTGGAGTGGGTTGGAAGTGGCGAGGGCGCCGGGTTAGAAGTGGCCGACGGCCGTGCAGTTGCGGCCGTCCACTCTTCAACCCTTCTCCATTCTTCCAGAGTTGCACTGCGCCCTCTCGAGAGGACAGCGCGTCCTGCAAGCGTAGACGGTGGGGAAGCAGGGTGTAGCAGACCCAGCGTGGACGGTGCTTGGCGGGTTGAAATGGCGAGTGTGTCGACCGTGCCGTCGGCGCCACCACTCATCCGCCTACCCACTCTACTCCTCCCAGACTGGCGCCGTGTTGCGGTTGGGAGCAGAGGGCGTCTGGCAGGCGCAGATGGGCGCCGAGGTGCCACACAGGAGCGGGGAGGCTGGGGGGCGGCCGGGGGTAGGGCGTTCCACCGCTATCGGCGCACCCCTACCCCTACCGCTTTTGTCGTCCGTCACTGCCGTCCCAGCTCTCCGTCGGCATTCACAGCTATGCCGAGGGGCCCAAGGCACATAACCAATTCAATTGGCGCCACCCATTCAGCCCCCGTCATCACCAAAACCTCCACCACCACCACCACCACCACCACCACCACCACCACCACCGCCTCCGAAAACCTCCTCTGACCTTGTCAACACCAGATATTGACTCCAGATCATCGAGAGCACGCTGCGAGAGGGCGAGCAATTTGCGAACGCATGGTTCGGTGAGTTGCGCTGAGAGGGCTTTGAATCGTTTAAAACGCGTTTGAGGGGAGAAGAGCTTTGAATCGTCTAAAGCGCGTTTGAGAGGTGTGGCAAGGTCGCGCGTGACTGTTTGGTTACGCTGGTGATCCGTGCGTAACCGCACGACCTCGTAGGCGGCCCCAACATATCGGAAATGGCCTTTTCGGATGTGTAGGAGGATGTTTGGGTGGTGTTTGGTCGAGTGTGGCGGACGTGTGGCGGAGTGGCCTCCCCGCATCCCACATTGTCCGATAAGCCCCGCGACGCGATGGGTGTCTGCGCCGCTCCCCGCACTCGCTGTCTGCCATTCCCGGACCCGTCTGGCGCGACGCAGCGTCTTATCGCGGCCGTCGAACGCCAATGTGGCGGTGCCACACTCATGTGGCGGGGAGGGCGAGGTGTTTGCTGCGTGCACTCGGTACAGCTCCGCCGTCGTCCCGACGTGCTCCTTGCGCTATCGGTGGCCTCTCCATCCCCTCATCTCCATCCTGTGGGCCAGCTGGGCGCGCCTTCTCCTGGTCTGTGGTAGATCGGTAGAACAGCCTTCGCCTTGCCCTTCCGTTTCCGACTCTTCTTCCCCCTACCTCTTCCCGAACCCCGCTAACTCCAGACCTCGAGACCAAGATCAAGATCGCCAGGGCCCTCGATGACTTTGGTGTCGACTACATCGAGCTTACGTCGCCCGCTGCGTCGCCCGAGTCGCGCGCCCACTGCGAGGCGATCTGCAAGCTCGGCCTCAAGCGCTCGAAGATTCTCACCCACATCCGTTGTCACATGGACGACGCGCGTATCGCCGTCGAGACTGGTGTTGACGGTGTCGACGTCGTCATTGGAACCTCGTCGTTCCTCCGTGAGCACTCTCACGGCAAGGACATGACTTGGATCACCAAGACGGCTATTGAGGTCATCGAGTTTGTCAAGAGCAAGGGTATCGAGATCCGTTTCTCGTCCGAGGACTCGTTCCGCTCCGACTTGGTCGACTTGCTCTCGATCTACCAGACCGTCGACAAGGTCGGTGTCAACCGCGTCGGTGTCGCCGACACCGTTGGTTGCGCCGACCCCCGTCAGGTGTACGAGCTGGTGCGTACCCTCCGCGGCGTCGTGCACTGCGACATTGAGTGCCACTTCCACAACGACACTGGATGCGCTATTGCCAACGCCTACGCTGCCCTCGAGGCCGGTGCCACTCACATTGACACTTCGGTGCTCGGCATCGGCGAGCGTAACGGTATCACTCCCCTCGGCGGCCTTATTGCCCGCATGATGGTCGCCGACCCCGACTACGTCAAGTCCAAGTACAACCTGACCATGCTTCGTGAGGTCGAGAACCTTGTCGCTGAGGCCGTCGAGATTCAGGTCCCCTTCAACAACTACATCACCGGCTTCTGCGCCTTCACCCACAAGGCCGGTATCCACGCCAAGGCCATCCTCGCCAACCCGGCCACATACGAGATTCTCAACCCCGCCGACTTTGGCATGAGCCGCTACGTGTCCATCGGACACCGGCTGACGGGATGGAACGCCGTCAAGAGCCGTGCTGAGCAGCTCAACTTGGACATGACGGACGACCAGGTCAAGGACGCCACCGCCAAGATCAAGGAGCTCGCCGACGTCCGCACCCAGTCCATGGAGGACGTAGACATTATCCTCCGTGTCTACCACAGCGCTACCCTCGAGGGCAAGCTCAAGATCGGGCAACCCGAGGTCCTCGACAGACTGCTCGAGGAGCACCACGAGAGCCGTGGCACCAGCCCCACTCGCGTCCCCGACGCCAAGCGCCAGCGCACCGACTAGGCGCACAAAATGGGTTCATCCTCACACCAATCGCGCGTCGGCTCTAGAAGGATTGTATGGATATGCATGTTGAAGTGGTCTGCTTACAGAATGAGTGGCCGGTTCCGGCTGCGAGATTGACCCAACTCACACTCACACTTTAAACTCGTCAACTAATCACTGACAGTTTGGTGGCACTTCCAGCTCCAGCCGCACCTCCAAGCCTTCAGCGCGCCATATTGACACGATCCAGACATCTGTGCGCTCCAAGTCCAACGGCAGGTCAGTTCGTCTCGGCCGGACCATGAGCGCTCGACCCTACCGAACGACCACTCGCAGGCCGGTGCGAAGTGCCAGGGCGTCAGGGCTAAACGCGGTCGAAGCAGGGAGGTCGCGGCAACGAGCCAGTTCATCTGGGACGTGCCTCTACCGCCACATTGCGGGGAAGATGGCTGCAACGTATATACCCAAAACGCTGATACGCGGCTGAGCTACTGGTTGCAGACGATGAGTACAGTGACATCAGCGCTCCGGACTAGAACACGATAACATGCGGACTCAGGAGCATGCTGAGAGACGTCTCCAGCACGGTGCACGTGCACGTGCACTTCCTCTCAGGAATATATGCCCTGTTGCCACCTCCTCACGGAACGCTCGGTTCCCACAGAAGCCAAGGCGCTAGCCTCGTCCAGCGCCTTCTGCTCTGCTGCAACCTCAGCGCAT
Source organism: Cutaneotrichosporon sp. HIS471 (assembly GCA_030864385.1). Classification (NCBI taxonomy): domain Eukaryota; kingdom Fungi; phylum Basidiomycota; class Tremellomycetes; order Trichosporonales; family Trichosporonaceae; genus Cutaneotrichosporon; species Cutaneotrichosporon sp. HIS471. The sequence continues at coordinate 239,302 of AP028245.1, read as the reverse complement.
TCCTTCACCGTCTTCTGCTGCGCCGCGAACCGCACCAATGCAACCTGCCACACAGTCATTGTTACACAACCATTGTCTCTTGAGCTCTTCAAGGTGATGGATTATTGTCTGCAATATCAGAGTTAGGGATGCGAGGTACACCTTCATATTTTGTAGTAATCACAGTGTACAAACAACCCCCACTGCTTGAATTAGAGCCCGTCAATCTAGATCAAGACCATGACTAACTGCCACAATTTGAGCCCCCCAGCCTCTGCACGTGGCAGACGATTGACTCATCTCCAGTGGCGCGGATCAGAATCTACCATAACAACTTAGCAACAACCCTGGCCCCACATCATCTTCTAAAAGATGATGGTCCGCTTCCAGAAGGAAGACAGACACTCAGGTCGAACTGGGAGTCGAACCCAGGCTACAAGAACCAATGCTCATCAGAATCTTGTGTACTGACCGTTATACGATTCAACCTTGGTGATGTGATCCTTTCTACCTCTCCTCTTCTCCCCAGCGGTGCCGTCAACACAGTATTTCATCTGGAGGTACACACAGGACATACTTCGGGCGCGCTTCTGGGTTTTCCGTCCCTGGGCGGATGCTTGACGCGGCTGGGCTGCCGCGGCCCTCAGTGGGAAGGGTCAGAGTCTCAGTGGGAAGGGTCAGAGTCGTCCGTATCGACTCGGCCTGCTCCCACCCGACATCATAGACCAGTTTCCCGCACAGCGAGATCGTGTCGAATCGGTAGCGAGTATGGAGGGGTTGGCTGGGGCGGAGGAAGGTGGGTGTGAACGACGTCTCGAGATCGAGACGAGGAGCGACGCGGACGCGACATGGTGGTTGAAGAGGGGTATGGATTGTGTGGAGTGATACAAAGGTGATGGAGGATGGAGAGGTGGTGGATGAGAAATGGAGAGATAAGTGTGAAGAGTACGAGTGACGAGGAAGGCAGTCGCGTAGCCTTTTGCTACTGCCAAGTGGTGAGTATGGTCAGCCATCGCCTTCCCTCATCCCCACGGTGCCATTTCTTCTGTGTACTGCGCGACAGCGAGATTGCCCAGCACGAGTCGCTGATCCCGTTGACTCGAGTGGCCACAATGCGGCCACAACGCGTAGATGACTCATGGCTCATAACGTGTGAGAGTACATCTACTGCTACCTACACTTTTGCAATCTGTGACGCACGCGCTACCGCTTTAAGTGGTGCTCCATGCTCTTCCAGTGCGCAATGTGCCCCTCGGCCGCAGCCAGCATCTCGCGCGCAAACTCGGCGACCTGGCTCCCCTTGGGGTTGTACACCGCCGCGTTGGCGAACATGAGTCGGATGTCGCGTTCAAACTCGTCAATCGTGCCGATGCTCCCGTCCTTGATGCGAGTGCGGATCTTCTTCAAGTCCATTGGGCGCTTGACCACGTCGTAATAGTCTGGCGCCACGGACTAGAGTCAGCGGCACACGCTTGGAGCTGTTCACCTTCTTCACTGGGTTCTGGAACACAGGCCCGTACTTGTGCTCCTGGATCGTGTCGAGCAGGCTCAGGATGAGCTTCTGCGCCTGTTTCTGGCCCCGCGTCGCCGCACCAGGCGGCACGCTCGGACTCGCACTCTCACTCTCCTCAGCGCCGGCTGAGTCGCGTGCGGGCGGCCGGGGGGCTACCTGTCAGCGGTGTCAACGCCGTACTTTATACACAGGTAAAGGGAGACAGGATACTTACTGCGCCGCTTGCGGGGCTCGGCCTTGCGACGAGCCGACGTGCGCGTCGGCTTGGCCTCGGGCTCCTCCTCAAGCTCCTCCTCCTCCTCATCCTTCTCCTCCTCCTTGTCCTCTTCCTCGCTCTCCTCCTTCACGCTTACTTCGGACGCACCGCGCTTAGCTCGCCGACCGCGACGCGGACGCTCAGAGGGCGTCGCGCTACTCGCGCTCGCTCCGCGCTTTGGAGGCGAGCTGTGCGGCGCCTTGCGACGCGTTGACCGTCTCTCTCGCGGCTCCTCCTCTTCTTCCTTCTCCTCCTCCTTCTCCCCCTCCTCACCGTCAGACTCGACTGGCGTCACGGCCTTGCGCCCACGCCCGCCACGTTTGGCAGGAGGCCCACGCTGAGTCGTGGCTTTGCGCTTGCGGCCACGCGTCGCTGGTGTCGGCGAGGACGGTGGCGCCTCTGCGGGTGTGTCGGCAGATGCAGCGGTTGCAGCCGGCGCAGCCTCGGCGGGCAGGGGCGAGAGGTCGGAGGCGGGCGATAGCTCGGACGTTTCGCTCACCGGCGACCCCGCCTTCGGGGTCTCAGGGTTGGATTCCTCGACCTCGGGCTTGGACTCCTCGACCTCGACCTTGGGTGACTCCTTCTCCTCTGGCTCAGCTGTCGGCTCCTTCTCTTCAACCTTGACCTTCTTCCCCTTCTTGCCCTTGGACTTGGGCTTCTTGGGCTCGGGTTCAGGTTCGGGTTCAGGCTCAGCTTCGGGTTCAGCCTCAGGTTGGGCTTCAACTTCGGCTTCGGCTTCCGCCTCCGGTTCCGCAGACAACCTCTCCTCGGCGGCATCCTCGGTGGGGACCTCGGACTGTGCCGTCTCGGCGGGCGACTCTTCGACTGAATTGTCGGCAGGCATCGGAGAGTCCTCGCCCGATGTCTCCGCGGCCTTGGGCTGGTCCTCCGGGGCCTCGTCTACGTCCATCGCCTCGGCGTCCTTCTCCTCGGCGTCCGACTTCTCGGCCGCGGCTTTGCCCTTCTTGCCCTTCTTCGCTCTGCCGGCCTTCTGCGGGGATACGTCCTTCTTCTGGGGCGACGCGTCGAGCTTCTCGGCCTCGAGCTCGGCGGAGACCTCGGCGGATGTCTCTTTTTCTGGCTCGGTGGTTTCCGTCTCCTCGGGCGCTGCCGACTCCTCGTCGACGTCCATCTTGCCCTCGACGGCGGGAGCCTCGTCTGGCGACGGCTCATCTTCGGCCAGTTCCTCAGCCACGGGTTCGTCAGGCTTCTCCGACTCATCCTCAGCCTCGTCTGTCTTGACAGGCTCCTCGGTGACTGGTTGCTCATCTGCGGGTTGCTCAGCTGCGGGCTCCTCGGCGACGGGTTTCTCGGCGGATGGCTCCTCGACAACAGGCTCTTCTGGTGGGGCCGGAGCTTCGTCGACCGTTTCCAGCTCAACCTCGGCTGGCGACCCAGCGCTCTCAACAGCATGGTCTGCTTCCGCCTCCGCTGGCATCCCCTCGGCAGGAGTCTCGTCGGCGGGCTTCTCCTCTGGCGCGGGCTCCTTCTCGGGTTCGGATGCGGGTTCCGGCTCCTTGGCGCCTTCAGGCCCAGACTCGACGGCGGCAACAACCTCCTCAGGTAGCGGCGCCCAGCTGTCGACCATCTTGCGCCCGTACCGCTTGACGAGCGCGGCGCGGATCTCGCCATTGATCTTGTCATCCATCTTGCCGGCCTTGATCGCGTTCACCTCGTGCATCAATTCACTGACGTTAGCTCCTCTCCTATATCCACGGAACGCACGTGAAGCGTTGCTCGTAAGTACTGATCTGGTCCTTGAGCTCCTGCATGCGCGCAAAGTAGAACGTGCGCGCGAGCTGGAGGTGTACCTTGGCTGCGGTTAGTCATCTGCCATCCACCTCCGGACGCACCTTGTGGTCGCGCAGCATCCGATGTCGGTACCTGGGCCTCGATACCCGCCATGAGCGCGACGTAGCTCGCTTCACACGCCTCGGGGCTGAAGAGCTCGGGCGGGCGATCGGTATGGCATGGATGTTCGATCAGGAGCTTGGAGACGGTAGGCCAATCAGCCGCACCGACTTTGTACACCGCCTGTGCGAGGAGGAGCTTCTCCTGCACCGTGAGTTGGTCGACGGCTGCCATAGGTGTCAGTGGATGGGTGTTGTGAATCGACTAGTTGGCACTCTACGGCAGCAAACATCGATCGAAGGATTAGCGGAACCAACCTTGCTAATGGGTTGGTTAAGGAGGTTTGGGAGATTAGAAAAGCCACGTGGAGAGTGTTCTGATGACGCTCACTCACAATCTCATCACCTTTCTTGTCCATCGTCATTCACAACAACACTGTCACTGTCATGGCCGAGCACTCACTCGAGCCATTCCTCATCCTCGCTCGCGGGACAAAAGGTGCCGGCGCAGCAAAGGTCATCCTCGACGCCACAGCCGCGGTACGTCAGCTCTGGGATAGTTGGACGAGCTGACACCAGCCTGGCGTGTACACCTTCGGCGAGCTGCTGGACGTTCCGAGCATCAAGGAGGTGAGCTTTCTCCCCCTTATCACCCAGCTGACGACAGCTGCAAACGGACTCGACTCATTCCAAGAGCTACCGCCTCCTCCAGCTCTTCGCATACGGTACCCTCGCCGACTACACTGCATGTGAGTCCCTAACACGGCTCCTCTCGTCGTACTTGCCTCTCCACCTTGCTCCGTCAAGCTGACAGCAGCGCCTGGCGCGTTTCCGCCCCTCTCACCCGCACACGCAACCAAGCTCAAGCACCTCACCCTCCTCTCCTTAGCTCTCCAGACTCGTGTACGTCCCCTCCTCCTTGGAATTTCCGTCATGCCCTTTCCTTCCCCCATCTCCGCAACTAACCCCAGGCGCTTCCCTACTCGGAACTGACACCGGCCCTCGGCACAGCCTCTACGCCCGAGCTCGAAGCGCTGGTCATTGACGCGATCTACGCCGGTCTCCTCACTGGCAAGATCCACCACTATGAGCAAGTCCTACACGTCGACAGCGTCACGGGGCGCGACCTGCGCCCTTCCGATCTTGATGCTGTGAAGGGCGGACTCGAGACGTGGTGCCGCAACGCGCAGTCACTCCTGGCTGCGCTGGACGAACAGATCGCGGCGGCGCGCAAGCGCGCCGAGGACGACAAGGAGCGTGACGAGTTGTTCCAGAACTCCCTGGATAAGGCGTATGCTGATGTGCGCAAGGACTCGGCGAGGCGTTTCAAGGCGATGGGCCGTCTCCAGGACGAGCGCGCCGAGGCAATTGACGTCGACGACGATTACGGCACTGTCACGAACATGGTCACGGACGAGCCGCCACGGCTGTAAGTGCGTGAGCGTGGAGACGTCGCTGATGTTAGTGTGCGCAGCGTTGGTCAGCGCAGCGCTGATGGCCTTGATGAGCGAGCGAAGAAGCGTGCGAAGGACTAGATGCAGTCTGATGTGTGTATATTAGATGTACAGATGGTTATGCGTAGAGGAGGGGGGTTGCGCGGGGGCGTGGTCGGGTGCGAGTCGGGCGGGAACAGGAGTGAGAGCGTGGTGTGAAGTGCGGGCGATTGCGCAGAGAAGTGGGAGAGCGAGTAGAGATGTGACAGCGAGCAAAGCGATGGCCGCGGTGAGAGCGGTGACAAGGAGCAGAGCGGCCCCCGCAAAGGAAGCGGTGAGGGCGATGATCATTAGATGATACCGGGGTGTATGTTCACCCGCCTAGTGTCTTGAAACCGAGGGAGAGTGACGTAGAAGAGACAGTGACGTCAACCATTATCGAGACTTGATAAACCGCTTCACACCATCCGTTTCCTCCACTCATCCCACCACCATGCCTATGCTCCTAACAGGCTCCTGCCACTGCCGCAAGGTAAAATACACTCTCGAGTCCAACACGCCTGTCCCATACCAAATGTGTCAATGCTCAATCTGCCGCAAAGTCGGCGGTTACATGGGCAGTGTAAACATCATGGGCAACACTCCCACTCTCAATATCCTTCGTGGCGAGGAATTGATCAAGTAAGTCTCCTTCGCCTTTAGGGTGAGCTGATAGAAAGAAAGTATATCCCAGTATTGGAATTTGGACCCGATGACAAGCCGAAGAAGATGGCGACGAGCCAACGTGTCTTCTGTCGAGAGTGTAGTGCCGCGTTGTGGAATTATCATCCGGAATATCCCCAGGTGAGTATCAAGAGAGCAGAGAGTATCAAGAGAGAGAAGGGGAGAAAAGGATGCTAACCAAAGTGGATTTACCCTTTCGCATCGTCGATCGAGACGGAACTACCCAAGCCAGACGTAGAGTACTTTACGATACTCCGGACAAGTTGTCCAGATTACGTTCCCACGCCAGTAGGCTTTGACGTATATGACGATTATGGACCGGCGGCGGGCGGTAGTATTGAGAGTTGGCATAAAAAGAACGGGTGTTGGGTCGAGTAGGATGTAGGTCGTGTAGGGTTGTAGATGGATTCCTAGTTGGCGGACATAGAGTCTCGGTTGCGAGTAAGCTGACACTGAGGCTGTTGATGTGAGCCGTACGTCTCGCTACACGTGTAGGCGGTGGAGTGCAGATCAGCCACTAGACATGCTGTGGTCTTGCGATAGTGATGCATGCCAACTTGACTTTACATTGCAACGTTATCCGACTAAACCTTCTCAGCCACCGTGATACCGACCCGACAAGCCGCCGCCACCACCGCACTCAACAAGCTATGTCCCGGGGCCTTGAGTGCGCCCTCCTCCACCGCCGTGTCGAGATGCGCCAGCTCATCGTCCCGGAACTCCTCCAGCACCTTGGCAAGAAGGGGGAGGGAGGGGTGAGCGTCGGGTTTGGCGATAAGTGGGCGCAGTGCGCGCAATTGGCTACAGGTTAATTATATCCTTACTGTCACCTCATGCTCGACTCACTCGTCATAATGTTCCCCAATAACTGTCTCCACTGCCTCCGTACACGCCATAGCAGCCTCTTTACCCATGAGTGCCGTAGCCGCCCCAATACCCCACGCAAGTCCCTGCCATACGGGGTAGAGAGCGGTCGGACGAACGCGGTGTTGGTCCGCTACACGGGTCAGGACGTTGAGGTGGTGTCGCTCATTGTCCCACATTTGCTAGGCGTTAGTGAGTTGAGAGGTGGGCCGTGGAGAGGCGTGGGCGTGAGGTGAGAGGTGGGGCTTGGAGAGGCGTGGGCGTGAGGTGAGAGGTGGGGCTTGGAGAGGCGTGGGCGTGAGGTGAGAGGTGGGGCGTGGAGAGGTGTGGGCGTGAGGTGAGAGGTGGGGTTTGGAGAGGTATCAGACACTCCACATAGAGGGGATTGCCACTCAAAGTCGATGCCGCGACTCACCTCAACTTGTCTCGCCGTGCCATGGTCTCCACGGATTTGACATGCCCATTTCTGTCCACGATAGATCCAGTTGGCGCCAAGTTCGCCGGCGTGGTCAACTCGTACAATTCCCTCGATGAGCCGGCGCTCGGAAGTAGACAAGTTGGGAGATTCGGTAGTCGCGCGGTCGTGGCCCGAGGAGGCGGGTGCGTTGGACGTTGTAGGAGAGGTTGGAGTGGGAGCGGAAGGCTGGGAAGAAGCAACGGACGCATGGGGGATACCGGCCGGAGCGTTGGGTGGCGCACTTGCGTTGGGGCCAGCGCCAGCGGTTGGGGCTGGGCCAGAGAAGCTACCTGGCTTGGGGCCGGGAGGGAGGTAGGCGTGCGAGGCGAGGGTTAGAGTGCGTGCGCCGAGGGGGCGGAGTAGGAGTAAGGGTGTTGGTCGTAGCATGATGAATGAGTGGGTCAAGTTGAGTCCAGTGAATAAAGAAGGGCGATGCAAGTGGAGGTGTTAAATTCCGACAGGGATCATCCAGAGAGGCTCTGTTACAAAGTGCAATACACATTCACCTCCTGGTACACATGCATATGATAACACGCCACGATAAGCGGCAACTACCGCCATGCTAGACATCTGCTACGGCCCGGCCGCACGTACAACACTACCGCATCAAGCGGTCACTCGCGCTCCTCGAGGAACACGGACGGCGCATTCTCCACCATCCACTGCACGCTGAGCGCCTTGCCCGCCATGTCGCCAAACTCGCGGTTCGGGTCAGATGACCGGAGCAGTGTGGCTGGAGTTAGCACTTGAACAACTACGCCACTTACGCCCAAACACCACGCCAAGGTTCTGACTCGTCATCAGGTTGATGTCGCTCTTGGCCGTCACGCGGTTCAGGTGAAGCATGAGCACCTTGAGCGTATCGTAGTGCGCCTTGGGCAGTTCCTGCAGGAGGGCACATAGCGCCTGCTTCTTGTTGTCGGCCCCGCGGATGTTGGCCGCCGCGATGAAGCTCTCGTGTAACTTGTGCGTGAACACTGGGTCGGGCAGGTTGCGGAAGTAGTTTTTGAGCACGGACGTGATGGCACTAATGTCGTTAAAGTCGTCCGTGTTCGTGAGGTCGAACGTCTCGTATTTGCCGCGTTCGAACAATTGAGTAATCTGCTTGCACTGCGCGTTGCCGCCCGTCTTGCGGTAGATACCCTCGTACTCCATGCCGTTGGCCTCGACCGCCCTGATACACTTGGTCACAATCACAGGCACAGCGGCGTTATCTGCGCCAGACTGCTCGCTCAGCTCGCGGCCGAACATGCTCAGTGCTGCCGTCAGTGGCGTTTGTGAAACCAACTCACGCAGCGGGCCCTCGTCCTCGACCTTGGCGCCCTTGCCTGGACACGACTTGGGAAGCTTCTCGGCACACTTCTGGTGGCACACCATGCCGCAGGCGGAGCACTTGACCTCCTGTAGGCCCCACATCTTGTCCTGACATAATTCGCAACGGCCCAGACGCATGGTGCTGTGTTGTGCAAAGTGGTGCTCGCGCGTGCCAACCTCGGTAGCAGGGCGCAGCTTGCGCCTGTCGCCGCCACTGCCTCCAACAGTGAGCTTGTCCGTGTCGACCGCCTTGGTCGCCTTGCCGATCCACTTGAAGCGGCGCGCTGGCGTGACCTCGATCGGTTCGGGCTTGGACACCTTGATGACACGCGCAGTCTCCTTGGACTCTTCTGGGACACCCTCAAGCGCGGTCGCAAGCGACGACATTGATGGAGAGCCGGACGGGTGGCCACGGGGCTTGGTGATGACAGGGAAGGCCGCGGGCGATCTCCGGTCGTTGAGCCCCTCGTTTTGACGCATCAGTTGCTGGTTTAGCTCGATGATCTCATCATTCTTGGCCTGCAGCGACGACGCCTCCTCAATGTACTGCTCCTTGGTGGTCTCGAGGTCGGCAATCTCGCGCTGGAGTGCCTCGCGCTGTGCAGACAGAGGGGCGAGCTCGTCTCTGTACTCCTCCTTGATCTTCTCGAGGCGGCGAGAGAGCGACCGTCCCACCTTGGACGTTGCCTCCTCAGAGTCGATCTCGCCTCGCTTGGACTGGAGTTCCTCAATCTCGGCGAGCGAGATGTCGCGTTGAGCGCGCAATCTGGAAATGTCGTGCTCAAGACCCGTGAGGTTGCTGGCAAGGTCCTGCGAATGGCGGTTCAGCCTCTCTTGGCGGCGCTCGTCGCTGGACATTAAGGACAGACGCGCACTCTGGCCATGAAGCTGTGACCGCAGGCGGACAATCTCCGTCTCGAGCTCGCGGCGACGCTGGCTCTCCTTGTCATACTCCTCGCCGGCGATGACGAGACCGTCGCTGTACTGCTGGCTGGAACGCTGTACGTCAGCGCCTTTTCACAACGTCCAAACCCCACCTTGGCACCCGTGTACTTGGCCTTGAGCGTGTCAGCTGCCTCCTTGAGTCCAGTGTGCTCGCGGATGGCCTCGATAAGCAGAGAGTAGTCGATGGACACCCTGTTGTCGTCGTCAGGCTTGAGACCAGCGACCAGCGCGGCAAGCGCCTGGAACGACGAGTCGCGCTCCATCCGCACAGACAGGATGGAGTCCTTGGAACCTCGGCGCCGAAGCGTGTTGACCGGCGACGGCTGGTCATTGGGCGAGAGCAGTGTCCGTGAGCTTGATGGGGTGATGGCCTCGCCGTTCGCGGCGGTCACAAGCGAGTTCATGTTCAAGCTTCGCGACATTGCGCCGCCAGCGGCATCATCGCCATCCGACACTTGCGCCGAGCCTGACTCGGGCGTGCGAGCCTTCTTCGGCGAGCCCTTGGATCCCTCCGGCGTCTCCATCTCGTTGAGCAGGACCGCAAAGTCGGGATCAGAGAGCGAAAACGACATCGTGGGCAGGAGACCGGGCGCGTCGATACGTGGAAGGGGCGCGTCGCCGTTGGTGCTCATATGTGAATCCTTGCGCTCGGGAGGTAGGATGCGCGGCTTGAACGCCGATGGCGACCTGTGCCCGTCTTGTGACGGTTCGGAAGACTTGGGAGTGGTCTCGGCCGTCGTCGTCTGCGCCCTCGTGCCAGAGGTAGTCTCAGACTTGGGCGACGACTTGGCTGACAAGTCGGCCGTATGGTCGGCGGGGGTTGCCATAGCTGCTGGAGAGTGGGGTCGTAGTTGCGGTGTGGATATCAGTGTCGGCGACGTCCCTGGTGACTGAACTCTGCCTTGAGACGCCGGGGTGGGGGTTGGTGGCCCAGTCGTAGGGGCGTTCCCATCTGGAGACAATGCAGAGTCTTCTTGAGGCTCGCTGAAAGACCCACGTAAGGGAGACGGCGCCCTTGGCTCCGGTGTGAAAGCGGAAGCTGCCTGGTCCATATTGAACGATAATCCGGGGTTGATCGACCTGCGCTTCTCGGCCCTCGAGGTGGGCACACTGAGACCACTGACCCCGAGCCCCACACCACTCGCTGAACGCGGGCCAGAGGGTGGGCCAGGGGGGCTGCGCGACGACGCTTGTGACAAGAGGTTGCCTGCCGACTGCGACTGCGATAGGGCCATTGGCGAAGTCTTTGACGACGAGCCTGGAGTCGGACTGACGTTGCCCGAACGAGGAGTTCTGCTGTCCTGAGAACCGCCCCGTGCCATGGGTGTCTCACGCGGTTCACGTGGACCCGCTGGCGATGCCGGGACGCTGTGGTTGCGCATGGGGCCAGTGGCAGGCGAAGCTGCGCGGGGAATAGGGCCCGCATCTCGCCCTGCGAAGGAGGAGAGGTTGGGTGGAGGAGTAATATCCTGGTATCGCGGCGAGGAAGGCGAGACCGCGCTGCTCGCCACGCTGACGTTTGATGCGACCGTCGTGAGATTGAGTGACGTCGAGGTCGAGCTCGAACGGATACCGCTGGCATCGCGGCGGCGCGCCTCGGCTTCTTCCTTTTCACGCTCCTTGCGCGCAGCGCGTTGTCGCTTGGCCTCTGCGTGGCGACGACTCCGGGCTACACGTTCGTTGTGACAGTTCTACTGGTCAGAGCAAATTCCGCACGGTCACTGCTCACCATGCAGTAGATGCCCTGCGACGTCTTGGCAAACACCAGCTCCTCTATTCTTTGCTTGCAGGTGCGACACGTAAAGCAGTGGGCATGATATGACTCGTCGCCGGTCATGATGGCCTCTTCTGTGATAGCCTGTTTGCACACAAAGCACTGAGAGAGATGTCAGCAAACACACACCACCAGTAGTGCGCCAAGAGTTTTGGCGTCAACTGTACTTACCTGATACGAGCACTTGCCGCACACTGGGCTACCATCGGATAGAAGGAGGAGGTTGGTGTCGGCCGAGACCTTCTCGAGACATTTGGCGCATTTGAAACAGTCGACGTGCCAGAGTGACGCGCTAGAGGTCAGTTTGTCGCGTCTAATTCCAGACTCACCCAAATGCCACGACGACGCCGCCATTTTCCTGGTCAATAGTCTTCTTGCAGCCGCCGCACTTTGCTTCGAGATCGTTCATCGACGGCATGGTCGACAAGCCGTCACCTTCTCTTCCTGGGCTCGCGATGATACTCCCATTCATAGACGAACGGTTAGGACGCAGGTTGCCATCGCCGATGGGCGTTGCTACGCCACCAAGTTGTGCGTCGACAGCAGTCATGACAGCCTAAAGGACGAGCCAAGGTTGGGGGGCTGAGAGATGAGTTGCGCGCGCGCGTGTTTCCGATGGACGTGTCGATGGAGAGGAGAGAGGACAAGTGCAGGTGTGGGAGCCCAACCGGTGGTTGTGGATTGGTCCAGTCGGTCAAGGTGCTAGAGTCGAACAAGTTGTGGGCGAACGCGAGAGGAGAAGGGGGGGGAGGGGAATCTGGGGATGAGGATGTGTAAAGGAAAAGGGGGGGCAAGTGGTTTGATAGAAATCAATCCAAAGCCAAGAGGGGAGGAAGGGGATGGATGGAGAGGTGTGTGTGTGAGTGAGGTTGAGGTTATGACAAGGCTTGTGCGTGTTGAGCGTGCTTGTGCGTGAGGTTTGGCGCGTGCTCGACTTGATGGGGGGAAGATTGAAATCTCTCAAAGTGGGGTAATATGCGCGTCTAGTTTGATTGTTGCACTTTGGATCAACGCTCAGGCCTCCTTTGATGGTAGCTCAAGGGAAGGTGTGATGACGCGGCGCGCGAGCCAAGTGCGACTCGAGCCCCCCGCAATGCCGAGTTTGTGAAGAATGTGAGAATGGGAAATGGGGTATCTCTACTTTGATATGAATAGTAGGATAAAGAAAAGAGTAGATTGGTAAAGTGAGAGTGATAGTCTTAAGGTGGTGATGATGTTGGAACAAGTGTTGGATGAGTTCGGATGTTACTATTCTATTATTCAAAACTAGTATTATTAGTAGTAAGTAGATCAAAAGGTAAATGTAACTTTGTACGCGCTCCTTAATATTATAATAGTATAGTATAGTAATTAAAGTGTCAGAGGCTGTTATTTGACTTTACTACAGTGAGAGTCCCCACGCCTCAGGGTAAGGATTCAACAAGGATTCTACAGGGGTGACAATGAGGGGGGTTGTCAGGGTATAATCCACTTTTGATGGACAGTATTCAGATGAGCCACCACTTACCATTCAGGGTAACTTAACCCGACCAAGTTTCAGGGAAACCTTGGCCCAACACCTTGGTCACGAGGGGGTATCCAAGGGAAACCACTTGGTTCCTAACTCTCTCTCTCTCTGTCGGCAGTTAAAGACTAGGAGGCCAGTGAGAAGACGCGCCTCCCTATCCTACCTAACCTTACTCAGGTTTGACATGACACGTCAACTGAGGAGCCTCTCTCCACTTGATCTATATATATTCAATCTTTCATTTACAGCGCACAGACTGGTAAGCATCGCACTTTACTTTTCAATTTGATGTAGATGGTCATCAAGTTGGTTTGACGACTTGAAAAAGTGACGGGGAGGTGTAACATGAAACGCACAACTGAATTGACTTTGCCCGCTTGTTCCAGAACTCATCCCACTAATGGAGGGGAACCATTAAGTCGAAAGCTACCTACACGTGACGAGTCATAAGAAAGAAAGAACGAGAGGGAGAGAGAGTCAACGTCACCATCACTCTGAGTTACAGGGATGAATAAAGTGGCGGGGAGACGCGACGCGCGCGACGCGTCAGTTACTGTGGTGGGCAAGATGCATGATTCACATGGCTTGACTTACATGTCTTGGCTTGTTGTGATTGTGTACTAGCCAAAACAGCAAATGACATTACAGCATCACTTTTAGGTCAAATGACACGCGCATCACAAATTGTAAATACTCACATCCATTAGAAGACAATGATCCCGAAAAGGTTTATATAACAAAAGCATTGAGAGCCTCGTTTCGTAATGGTTTCTCCTGTCGCCCAAACATCTCCCAAAAATCAACGTAAACAAGCAAACCACCAAAGTACTAACATACAAACGCGATGTGGCTCCAAATGTTTACAATATGCTTGGTTCGCACTGCTACCACTTCTCAACCATCAGCGTCAAGGGATTATCTGGAACTAATCTGCACAGACCTCAGGAGAACACATCTGTCATGACGCACACTTCTCTTCACAAAAAGGCACGCACATACGCAACTCTTCTCTTCACCCGAACATACTCATTCTCACCATCCTAGTACACAGCATCGTAGAGAAGAGTAGAGTAGAGCCCGGATCCAAAGCTTAGAATACCCCGTCGGAGGCATACTTACTCAGAGTTGCCCAACCAGGACAGGCACTGAGCCACACTCATTCCACTCCCCACAGTGAGTCACCCAGAGTCACCCACCGCTTTATTGTATGCTCTGACGTGGGTTCATGGCCAAGGTGTCTTGTTTACCGTTTGCATTCTGGGCAGGCTTCCAATGCCAAGGCAACCTCCCACTTCTCCCAGACCGAACCGAACCGCTCTACTGGCCAGACTGCTATCAGCACCACTTTCCAGCTGGTTGGGTTGGGAGCGTTCACTCACCCGACAGGCTAGAACATATCTTGGCCGGCTCCACATTTGCAGAGTTTCACCTACACAAGGCAGCGGGCGTCGTCAACGAGACCTCTGCATATTGACTCCCGAACATACACGCAAGATGGGGTACATTATGTAACCATGGCCACCCGTTTCTCATAATTTGTCGCCGCACTAACCGACTTGAAATGTTCGTAGCGGGACATGCGACGCAGACGGGCTTCATGTCGCAGCCTTTCGCCCGAACAATGGGTCTCACTGATGGACATCAAGCAGTGGCAGTGTCTGATGTAGGATGTTCCATTGTGGCACTTTGCACGCGGCTTTTGTGTCTATGGATATAGGAAGGACCCCTCGAACATCTTGTGTATTGCTGTACTGTACGTTCTTCCAACTGCCGCCTGCCGATATAAATACCCGTCTCTCACACTCCTTGCCACCACTTACAACTCACCAACCTAACGAACATGCGCATCCTGTTCTTCCTGGCTGGGGCTTTCGCCTCGCCCATCCTCCTCGAGCCCTATGCCAGCACTGTGGTGATCTCCTCAACTGCCGCCACCACGGCCCACACCAACATCAACACCAACACCAGGGACACCGTGAGTTTCTTTATTTTACATCTAACCCCAGTCTTCAGCCGTTCCCATGTCGGCCTGCAAGCCCCAAATCGCCTTCAAGGCCAACAACCCCAACACTGACTCCATCATCCCCAATCTCAACCCCACCGCCACAGTAAGTGCACCCTCGGTAACACTCTAACCCCAGCCCGTTCCCAAGAACATCTTCAAGCCCAACACGACTACGACTGCCACCCCCCAATCCTGCTTCTCCCTCATGACCTACACCAACGCCTCCTTCTGCCTTGGCGCGGACTCATCCAAAGCCTCTCGCGTCCTACTCCTCCCCTGCTCCGACCGTCGTACCACCCTCCTCCGTACAGGCGACGGCATGACTTTCCAAAAAAGTTTCTGCCTCGACGTGACTGACGGGCTTGGAGCCGACCTACAGGCCTGGACGTGTGTCGATAATGCCAACCAGGGGTTCAAGTGGGTGCGGGAGTCGACTACTGTCGCGATTCGGGAGACAGTCACTTGGAAGGGACGTTGCATGGGCGTCGACAAGGTCGTTGAGGGTGCGAGAGTGCGGATGATGCCGTGCAATGGGGGGATGAAGCAGATGTGGATCGGGCTCGAGTCGCACGGTTGGTAGATGTTGAGAATCTTGATGAACTAGTTGTGAAGACGTCGGTGCTGGCCCTGAGGAGATATATACATGCTTGGACACGATCCCGTTGGGACTTACGTGGGAGATGCGGAACATAAGGCCATGGTGGCGTTTGAAGGGAGGAGACAGGGTCAGTCTCTGAGGATACGTCTGGACTCGAAATTGCTCACAATACCCACAATGGTTCCCCTACTAAGAACTGTCCATACGACCTCTGCACGTATTGTATGGCGGGCCACGACGGGCAACTTGTTCACCCCGCTGAAATGTTGCAGGTTTGAACTCGCATGGTTTTGTGGCACACGGCTACTCTGTTCGGTACGCACCTTGTAAGCGCCAGGCTGCAAACGACCCTCACTTCATGAATAAGCGACTAGCCTTTCACCATACCCTGCATCACCACTGAACATTGCTCTGCGATGGGGGACGCCAAAACGGTGACAACGGTGCGTTTCCGCACAGGACGGCTCCCACCTTCCGACGCTCGGTTGGTGTCCGTGTCCCTCCTCATCTCCGACCGCACATTCCTTCGAGGTGCTCACCACCTGGCTGACGGCAGGCCGCCAGTTTTTTTTTTCTTTCTCAACTCACGTGACTCAAGTCCTCCAAGCTCTAGCCTCCACTACTGGCCCACGTTCGAGCGAGGTATACATGTAGATACACCCCGGAGCGTGGGGGTGGCCAGCTCGAGCGTCGGCTCTGGATTGTCACGTGTGGCTTGTTGGTGACTCTTTTGCTCACAGACCATCGATGATGAGATGGATAACCTGGTCGATGGTGTTGTAATGGGGTATGAAGAGATGCAGTAACTAACAGTAAAGCTTTTATCTTATTAACAATCTACCCTGAATATGGACGAGCCTTCGAGGCTATCCAACAGATGGGATGGTCGAAAGAATGAATATGAGTTAGGACCGTCTAACTGATAACGACAGCCAGTACAAAAGAGAGTTTTAATAGGCGAACGGAGCTGGCCCCAGAGATATAAATGGTAATCTGGGTTGAGTAAATTCTCCTCCGCCTGGTCCATCTCATCACGATGGGCCTCGCGCTCGTAGCTGCTCTACCGGCGTTCAACCTTGCACCCATACGACTAAGCTCCCATCCCCCTCATTCCCCAACTGGGACATGAGCGGTGGGTCCAGATTTGGCCGGGGTAGTAAAATGCAGGCTAGTTGAGGAGATACTTAGTGTTTTGGCGGTTTCATTAGTGGTTGGTAAACTTGGTCTCGACGAACGGAATAGAAGCGTCGCTCATCTACACTTCGAGGTCGCAGGGCTTCTAGTTCTTTTCCTGGGACATCAACAGCATACGGACTTGGAAGGGTCTTGATACTCACATGTCCCACAACATTTAACTGCCAAAGTATTCCATGGCCGGTCATCCACTGCGCCTGAGCAGGCTGTGCTGATAGAATCCGGAGACTAGGTTAGAGGGCGAGGGAGACGTACGGGTTTCGCTCCCTGGTGCGAGAGGGCATGGGCGAGGTTTAGGAGGTGGAAGAAGAAGGGGATCATTTAATAGTTTGGGGTTGGGCTTACATCGTCTACGCCAGATGTGTTGGATGACACGGAGCGTTAAAATTGAATCTTGGGATATTCATCTCAGTTGATTCTGGTAAAACAGAACTCCCGATATTCGTAACTTTAGGGTGGTCAGGCGAACAATGCTCGCGGGCTTAGCTGACACACCGATGATATCCCTCTTCATCCGTCCGAGTCGGCTGAGGTCATACCCTGAAACTCACCCGTAACGGATGTGGGCTGCATGAGTTGACCCACATTGTGCATGAAGGGTACGCAAGGCAAACTAGGCACAGAAGTCAAGAAGCACGCCTCACATCCTCCGCCGAGCGTGGCGGATGTCGGTGAGTGATGGGAGTGAGTCATTGTGGATTAGAGGCACTGCTCCTCCCCTCGGCTCTGGTTCCTCTGTCCACTCATCGGGCTCTCCCCTCATCCTCCCTCCTCCCTCATAGCCAGCCATTCCTCGGAGAGTAATTCCGTTTGAGAGACTCTACTCGGACTGAGGAGTCTGGAGGGACAGTCCTCTGAAACCTAGTTTTGTCGTTGTCTAGAGGAGACTAGCCGTTCTCTCGAAACAGATATAAGGCGATACCTCCCATTCATCATTCCCCATCCAGCATGTTCCTCCTCAACGCAATCACTGTCCTTTTCAGTATCTCCGCCCTGGCGGCAGTGAGTCTCAGCCCTCCCTCCTCTTTTTAATTCTAGCCCACTTCGCTCTCCATCAACGAGCCTCGGGCGACACTCAAAGAGCGAGCTAGCCCGATCCGGATCCACTTCTCCTCCAACAAGAAATTATGTCTCGGCTCATGGTTCCACGAGAACGGCGGCCCAGTCCAACTCGTCAAGTGCACCGACCCAGCGTCCAAGTTACGTGTTGAAGGCGACAATTTCCGCTTCGGCCCACCTCCTGGCGGCCCGACATGCCTCGACGTGGCCAGTGGCGACCCCACGTCCCCGGCCCAGAACTATCAGTGTGACCGCAGTAACCCCAACCAGCAGTTTGTTTGGTATGGCTCGGGAACTGGTAGTATGAACTTTGGATGGAGGGGACCGGGACAGTATTGCCTCACAATCGACCATTCTTGGATAAACAGTGGCGCGTCGGTCGTGGCCGGAGCGAATCTCGGTTTCGCGGCGTGTGACCCCAACGACAGCCTGCAGAAGTGGGAGTGGAGCGAGTACTGGGACTTTTAGGGGATGAGTACCGGGACTTCTAGGAGCTGGTTTTCTAGTTGTCATATGAACGTTTAGTCATACCGTGATGGCGTGGGATTCGGTATTGTACGGGTCAGCTGTTGTTACTATTGTCTTCATTTGCTAAGAATGCCAAGAAAGCAATGAGTGGGCCCCTGTGCCTCAGATTCATCGTTCTCCGCCACACACGCCGAGGGTGGTTGCTCGCTAGACACTACATCTCTAGGCCACCACCACAATTATCCTCTCCCGTTTCGTAAACAAGAAGCCCCTCCTACTTCTCATAGGCAGCGGTGTTATCCTTCTTGCAGACCTCACCCATATCAACGCCGAAGTGGCGGAGTGGTTAACGCGATTGACTCGAACGTCTCCTCTTGGAGAGTGATCAATTTCCTTCTGGAGCGCCTGTTCGAATCAGGTCTTCGTCGAGCAGCTGTGAAGCTGCATCAACCCTTTTTCGAGGCGGCGAGATCTGTGAACGGTCATGAGGAGGACAAAGCGCAAGGTACCTTGGGAGAGAAATGGGTCAGTCTGACTTACTGCGACAATGTAGCTTCTCCTTGACGAACCTAGCTCCTGCCTCCTGGTTGGTTCTCTGCGAACCACAGCCAATGTCCCGGCCAGTGGACAAGTACCTCATCCACCACCCTCTCACGTAATGGAAACTAAATCGCATGAATGAAGGAGGTACTAATGCGTCCAGCGCATATTGGAAAATGGAAAAATCGGAAGCTAAAGAATACTCCTACTCGTCGAAAAACTCTTCGAAACCCCAGCGCTGGTAAATGTCCGCGCCCGAGTCATCGCAATCGGCAAAAGTAATCTTGGCGCTCGGGTACGCGCCCCCAGACAAGAGTTCTGGGCCCGGCACCTTGAGGCACTTGTTTGAACCGACCCAGCGAAGGCGCTGCCAGTCTCCCCACGTGTCCGCCCACTCAAACTCCTGGTTCGGGTTACCCGTCCAGCAATAATACGCCTGGGCGTAATTTGACGGATCGCCGTATGGAACATCGAGGCATAGGTCGTGGTGGAGGATCGTTCCAAAGGCCGTAAGTTTGTCGGAGCGCATGACTAGTTTGGCGTCGTCAGAGGTGCAAAATACTAGAGTGACAGGCTCTTCCCAGTTATTCGCACTTAGGCCGAGGCAGTAATTCTTGTTGGCTTGGAGAGGTAGTTTGACTCGACGGTAGCCCATCATGAGAGGACCAGTGAAGTGGGAAAGGGGGAGTTGCTGTTTTGTTAGACGAGAAAGGGGAGGAGACTTACTGGAGCCGGAGCGGCTGCCACAAGACCAATGAAGAAGAGAAGGGAGAGGAGCATTGAAGGAAGGTTGGGATGACGAGTTCAAAGGACCAGTGGAGGGATTATATACTTGAACCGATGCGGATACTCGTTGCGGATAGACGGGAAGATGGTGCTGTTTGGATTTGATAGAGTTTCAGTTTGATTGGAATGTACGATGACATGACCCCGGTGCGGCGCGCGCACGGTGCCGTTGGCCACGGACGTCACCGCCACATTCCTACGGTGACTAAGTAGTGTAGTTGGGTGCACGGTCGCCAATTCTCCGATCTCCGAGAGGATAGACCCATGACGCCTTTGATATGCCATGGATTCCTAGCCTACACCATCAACATACTAGTCTACACGGCATGGCATTATATTTGCATCTTAGACTTGGACATGCCATCTCTCACAGCGCCATCCCTGCCCGAGCACCCAGACCAAATCTTTGCATATCTTTGCAAACTCAATATTCCTTTTCCTTCAGCTGTAGCCTCTCTACGTCTAGTGTACTCCGTTTTAACCACAGCGCTCCCCCAGAAATCCCGCGATACTCCTCTCACTACCACAGCTGCCCCACTCCGTCGACCATCTACCAGTTCTGACACCAGATTCTCCGTATATTCAGAAGCACTCTAGAATCAATATTTCCAAAAACCGGCTTCCACTCACAGCACGGACATGTTCGTTAAGTCGTGGTTGGATTCCCGAGGCCTCTAGCGCACAAGAGGAGCGGCGTGGTCGGCGGCAGAGTGTGATGGCAGGGTATTGGCCTTTTTGGTTTACGGCGTGGTTTAGGGCTCGTTCACGGACGTATCCGACCAGAACGCAGTTCCGGCCCATCATCCAACCGCGAGTGTGCTGCTAACATGGCAATGTTCAACGACGCGTCACATCGCGTTCATGATGGCCCGAATACATTCGTATCCATCTTTTGTTTCAATCTCATGTTCCCTCCTTTGTCTTCATGATGATCGCTCCTTTTCCATTGTCATGGCCCTTCTTTGATCGTCCAGCCATCGCATATATGTCTGAACGCATAATCTCTACTTACCTCTCCTCACTACTTCACGCACACATATCATGCTCATCCACATCCTCGTAACAAGCCTCCTCGGCGCCGTCTCCGTAAGATAAATCCAAGTCGCACTGACTTTAGGCCGCCAGCATGACTTGGACCAACGCCGTTGGAGATAAGTGGACAGACGGCCAGCTGGCCAATGTCACCTTGCCGAAAGTCGAGGTCCTTGCGCGCCTCCACTGGGCGCCTAATGCCAACGTGAGCCCACCTTACAAGATACTCAAGTCTAATGGAACCGACACCAACTCGACTGAAGCGACCAACTCATCCGCCACGAGGAGCACCAAGTCGCTCTTCAAGTCGACAAAGTGGCGTTCGGGATACGAGCCGACCAGTACCTCCACTTCCACCTCCGCCAAACTTTCCGGCAAGGCTGCTTCGCTCTGCGTCGGTGCGCGTAACTCGATTGTCGTACTCGTGGACTGTGACGCGCCCTCAGCTGCTGTGGTTTGGGGTAGCCACCGCCATCTAGCTGTCGCTGGTGGGTGCCTCGAGGTCTCCGGCCCAAAGTCTAACACCACGGCCAACGTTACCACGGCCAACACAACCGTGCCAGACGGAACGGCTGTGGTCGTGAAGGAATGCGATCCCAACAGCTCCGCCCAGATGTGGGGCCGCTTCGGGACCGGGAGCCGCGTCGAGTTCCGCTGGGCGCCCATGTACCCCAGTAAGGCGGGCTCCATGTGCCTCGACGTCACTGAAGGCGCCAGTGTTCAGGGCACCCGGCTTCAGGTTTGGGAGTGCCAGGGCGAGGGCCACGCGAACCAGATGTTCGAGTTCGAGCCGCTGCTCGAGCTCAACTACGGCTCGAAGCTGGTGACCGTCGACGCGATCACCCTGGCGTGGTAGTCATGTATTCTCAATAGAATCAGTCGGTCAAATGCATCTCTTGTACACTACGTCCGCATCATCCACATCGCGCCCTCGAGTTCGTCGTCTTCGACAGGATTCACAGTTCCCACCTTCACCCAACGCTGTGGTTAGCCTTGAGTTGACAGGACTTACGCCGAAGAAACCGTTCCCCCGTCCTGGCATTTGCACCACACGTGCAATGACCTGGATGTTCGGCCGTTCGATCACCCAAGTCCATACAGCTGCTGGCGGGTAATCCACGGATAACCGCACTACGCCACGGATGTGCACGTTGACAGGTGTGCCGTCGGTGTGCGGCAGCCCCGTGTGGTTGTTCCCCGAGAAGTAGATTGGGGCGCAGGCAGTTGAGAAGGGAACCGTGGGATCGAGGACGGTCGCTTCTTGCGCCGTAGGCGGGCGACCCATGAAAGCGCTGAAGCCGTCCAATGTGTCCTTGAGAGAGCAGGGCGACACCGTCCATGTTCCAAGCTCGGCCAGGGGTACGTCTGACCCCCATTCGAGGAAAGACTGTGCGACGGCATACCACTCCCCGCTCACGCCGGCCCAGTCCTCCCCGCTCCGGAGCCCTATTCCCACGAGCGGGGCTGCAATGCTCTGTCCAATCCGTTCGACGTCGACTTGGGCCTCCTCAGAAGCGTACTGCCACACTGCGGTCAGCCCGATCTCGAGAGAACTCACAAAGGATGGATACCATGGCGCTTATGGTGGACCAGTCCACGAGGCCATTGCTGTCGCATGTCTTGTCAACTGGAGGAAGGCGCCACGATTTGATGAACGGTGACTCGGCCTCGACCGCCGCCTCACCGTCCCACATATCCCCGTCTAGTACACGGCGGAGGATGTCGAGGACGGCGTACGCCGTTCCGCGGCCGTTAAGGGCGAGGAATGCAAACTCCTCCCGCCTGAGGAGCTGCGTTAGTAATTTGGCGTTGCGAGAGTCGGCGGGATGTGCAGGCATGTCGAGGTATAGTCCCAGGAGGGTGTCACTGATTAGAGCACGTTTCGCGCGCTGCCATCAGCTTACGAAATTGCGTTAGAGCTGAAGACTCACGAGGAGGTCGAGCTGTCGGCTTGACGTTTCGCCAAGCGCATTCCGCGAGTCCATGAGAATATCTGTAGCTATTGCGCGCGAGAGCACACGTGCTTGCCAATCCACCTCTTGGGGTTGGGGGAAGGCACACGCGTGTGCGGGGTCATCGTAGGCAGCGAGCGCGAGGCCGCGCCATACACGGTGGTCATCCTGGTGTTAGCTCCAAGGTTAGTATCCCGCGGTTAGCCGAGAAGAACAACGTACGTAGAGTAAAGCCTGAAGTTGCCGACACGTAGCGGACGTTGCCAGGAGCGAGTGCACGTCCTCTGCACCAAGGAGGACAAGGATCTCGAGGAGAACTTCGTAAGGAAGAGCAAGGAAGGCGCTTCTCTGAGAGGGGTATCGTGGCTCCTTGACCTTGTTGACTCTCATCGTGCTCGCGCTCGTACTCATGGTTGTTGATAACAAGTTGTAGGACGACGACCGTGCGTTCACTTCTGTCAACTTGGCTAAATAACCTCCACCTCCGCCCTAAACCGCCTCCACCGCCTTACCGCGGAACCAAACCTTCTTTCCGCACGTGGATATCTAACCTCCACCCAACTGATCCCAAGTGACGACTGCATCATCGTTCAACTTGTTTGACTATCTTCAACATGTACGACCCAACCTCGCCCCTAACTGGCCCGCCCCCACGCTACCGCATCGAGTCCGACTCGTCAGACGAAGAGGGCCAGGGCGCCTATCCGACCACTTCGCATCGCGCCTCGGCCCCACCTCCAGGAGTGAATATCCGCCTCCTCCCAGTCGATCCATCAAACCCTCAACCGCTGTCAGGCAGTGGAGCGGTGGTGGTGGGTATCGGCCAAGCGGGAAAGTTCCTCCTCCGCCGCGCGGTTGGCCGGCCCATCTTCCAGGTACAAGTCGGCGGCCAGCCGGCGGGCATGGGTGTGTCTGTTGACGGCGGGGTTGTTGTTGCGCTTCAGGATGGGTTGGAGGCGCACGAAGTCGTCAAGCAGCTCGCTGAGGTTGTAAAGGGTTCTTCTTGGTGAGTCTCCCTCTTACTATAAATATGATGTCTGATGACAGGACGCTGTTCTCGTCGTACGTGCCGAGCATGTACATCCCCCAGCCGGGAGAGCATGTACCCTCCGGCCCGCCTGTGCGCGTGCTCTCCTCCACCGACGTTAAGGGGGCGGGCTACGACGCGCCTAACTACGTGACCGGTTTGGCCGGCGCGTTCCTCTCGCAGGTACGTCCTCTCCCATTGCAGCTATTATGTCTCTCTTCTAGCTGACATCAGGCCGCACACCCAGCTGGCGTTATCCCCGACGCAACCCTTCACCTCCTCCCCCTCCCCCTCTCGCAGCTCTCCGCTTCCGCCCTGCAGCCGGCCCTCTCCTCTCTTCCCGCCCCGATGTCCAAGGCACTGGGACGGTACGCCCACTGGGACGAGGACGACGACGAGCGTTTCGCTGGTCCAGGGATGGGTGCTCGGCCCCGTCAGCCCTCGCGCTCCGAGGGCGGGATGTACATGTAGGCGGGTGCATCATAGGCTTTCCAATCGTTCCTCACCAGGCCAGTATGTATACTATCTACCACGACAGTGTAATGCCGTCCACAGAAACGTCCGCATCCCCATAATCAATCCGCAGTAATTTCTCGAACTCAAACACCTGGTTCTCATTTCCCCCATCTCCCTCGCACTCCCAAACCTGCAGTGGCGTGCCGACATCATAAACCCCATCCATGACATCGAGGCAGAAGTCTCCGTGTGTGAAGCTCCACTCGGACCCGTGGCGGGCCCAGGACCAGATCTGCGCTTTCGAGTCGGAGTCGCAGTCCTCAATTGTGACCAGGAACCCCTTGTTGGGGTCCGAAGGGGCGGTGAGACATCCGTTGCCGAGGGCGATGTGGTGGTGCGTCCCGAAGACTAAGGCGGCAGTGGGGGAGTGGCACGGTACGAGAGCGGGGGTTGCGTTGTGCGCGTTGGCGGTGTAGGCGCCAATGCAAAGGAGGGGTGTGGCGTTGGTCCCAGCCTCCGTTGTGGCGGAGGCGGTGGCGGTGGACTTGGTGGCGAGAATAGAGGTCTTGGTGGACACGGTGACGGACGTAGTGTCCACCTCGTCACAAAACGGCGGGAGCCAGTGAACACGCACAAGCATCTCCTCTTTAGCGAAGGAGGAGTTGTTGAGCTGCGCAGCAGTCCACTTGTGCCCGAGAGTGGCGTTGGTCCACGACATCGTGGCGGCCTGCAGGTCAGCGGCTGAGGAGGGGGGGGGGGGCCCAAAGAGAAGAGGGAGGGGGTATACTCACAGAGGCGCCAAGTGTGAGGTAAGTCAAGGCGAGGATGAGCATGAGCATGATGGAGAGTGGTGCTGAACTAGGTGTAGGACGAGGACAGTGAGTTGGGGGTGTGAGAGGCGCGTGACTGTGAGTAGCGTCAGTATATATGCTGTCTCGACAAACAGGCGATGCCAATACGATGCTCTTGACAATGGACGCGTGATGAGTAGGCAATATGAACAATGGCCCTCGCTTCACGTTGCCGTGATGTCGGCCTTTGCGTTCCACTGATGACATGATGGCCGTTTCGCGTGTTTGGAAGCGGTACAGAAGTATACCATGATACAGTACCTATGCATCCTCCCACGCTCGCCCGCTCGCCCTAGCGCTTCTTGCCCACTCCCGCTGCACTGCCCTTGTTTCCTACCGAAAGGACCATGTGCGCCTCGCCCGTCTTGGCTTGGCGGCGGGCAAACGCATCACTCATGCCCAGCGGCGTATCGCCCGCAGCCATGCGCTGCGCTGCTTGTTCCTCTGCAATCTTGCGCAGTCGTTTCTCCGTCTTCATCCGTCCACTCGTCTTGCCGTGGAACTTGTGCGACAGACTCTTCCACGCTTCCTTGACGCTCATCTCGCGACCCAGCTCGTCGTGGTACTTGATCGACACGTCAGGCTTGTAGTGCTTGAACGCCTCGAGGGCGTCGCGCGCCTCGGCAGCCTCGCGCTGACGGTTGTCGTACTCTCGCTGCGCCTGGTCCTTGTTCCCACCGCGGGCAGCGATGCGCTCCAGCTCGCGCTGAGCTTGCCGCCGCCGATGGTCGGCGAGCCACATGTCGTGTTGCTTCTGCAGGCGCTCACGTTCTGCGTCCGCGTCGCTCCGCTTCTCCAAAGACCCCTGGTTGCGGAGGAGGTTGAGCACACCTCCTAAGCCGTTGCCCATCACCGGCTCCGGCTCCGGCTCTTCTTGGGCCTTGGCCATGTCGCCTAACTCCTCCATCTGGCTGTCGATCTTGATCCGGTACTCGGCTAACGAGAGACCTTCGCGCGCAGCCATCTCAGCGAGCATGTCGTCCTCGTCCTCGTCGTCGCTCATGTCCACGTCTTCGTCGACACGCTCGACCTTGACCACGACTGGCTCGCCATTGGTTTCAGGCGGTGCAGGCGTCGCGCTGATGCTACGAGACCGCTCCTTCTTGACGGGCGCGGCGCGGCTCTCGGTCGTGACGTTACGCACAAACTCGCTCGTCTCGTCAAACGTGATGAGTCCGTCACCTTCGTCGTCGCCATCCTCCTGCGCCGCCGGCTCGGCCTCGCGCTCCTTCTTAACTGTGGCGTCAGCTTACGTGTGTCTGGTTGTAGCTGACTCACTCCTTACAGCCAAGTCCTCGGGTTTGGCCTTGGGCTTTTTCTTGGTGATCTTCCGCCGACTCCGCGCAAGCGCAGCTTGCAGATCATCGTCGTCGACGAGGTTATCGGGCCCGTCACCGACCACACGCTTCGTAAACGTCGGTTCGACGTCCATTCCATCGTCTTCCTCGACCTCTGCTCTCCGCGTCGACTTCTTCGCTCGCCTCTTCTGTCCATCAGTCCGACTCCTGCACATGCTCACCTTGGGCTTCTTGAACCCAGCGTCTCCCTCCTTGGCATAGTCCGACACCTCCCAGTCCCGCGCAAAATCGAGGTCGAGCTTGACCTTGATCTGTGCCTCATGGCCCATGTCGACATCCATGTCAGGTGTCTTCTCGCGCTTAACCGGCGCGCCGAGGCGGAACCCCTCCGTCGCAACTTCGGCACCGGTAAAGTCGCCATCGTACTTGCTCAGCACGCTCGCCTTCTTCCCTATCCGTCCCTCCTCGAACTCCTCGTCGTCGTACCCCGTATACCCTTGCCCAGCCTTGCGCTTACGCTCGCGCGCAGCCTCGTGTCGCTCCTCATCAGCGAGGTTGACGTTCTGGAGTTCGTCTTCGCCATCCTCTAGAACCCCAGAGTCCTTAAGCGTGAGGATCGTCTCGCCCTCGACGAAAGCATCCGTGTCATGCGCGACCTTGAGTCCCATCAAGTCCTCCTCGCCATAAACGATCCGGTCTGCCTCGTCCATCTCGCGTTGCCTCCGCGCCGCGAGCTCTGCCTCGCGCTTCTTATTCCGCTTGCCGAGCTTACGCGCCCAGCTCTTGGCGTCTAGCGCGTCGTCGCGCCCCGCATCACCCAAGGTCGAGCCGGCCATCTGGGCGTTTAGCGCTCGCTGGTTCTTCGCGCTGACGTCAGCTCAATCGAAACAAGGTACATACCGCTCAATCTTCTCCTTCATTTCGCGCTCCGAGCGCTCGCGCTTCATGTCGGCGCGCCGCTGCGCAAAGTTCTCCTCGGCGACGGCGTCGCGGTCCTCGACTGGCTCGCCGTCCGAGCCCGCATCGTCGTCGGCGCCAATGGGCTTGAGACCGAGACTGATGCGGACCTTGTTGGCCTCTTCGACGGTGAGCGAGTCCTGGTTTATCGACATGTCCGCCATCTTGAGCGATGTCGTCGAGGTGGGTGTTGTGAAATCGCTCAACTGTTGAGAAGTCGAGTTGGGTGGCGACTCAATCCGCGCCTAACCCAACCTTCAAGGAAAGTCTCTTTCCGTGCCTATTTCAATTTAAAAGGTAGGCGTGCCAAAAGATCAAGTTGCCACCAAGCATCTTGTGGAACTTATCTTGTTCTTGTTCATCCTCTCTTCCTCTCCACTCTTCCTCCCATCTTCTCCCACAGCACTACTCATCATGCCACCAAAAGGCGGTCGCCAGGCCAACCTCCGCGCCTGTCTCATTTGCTCCCTCCTCCAGACACCCAAGGACTTTGTTGACATGGGCTGCCCCAACTGCGAGGATGTCTGCGAGGTGCGTCACCTTCTCTCCTTAAGGACGTGCATCAGCTCAGCTGACACCAGATGCGCGGCTCGATGGAGCGCGTCGTGGACTGCACCTCAACCATCTACGACGGTATGATTGCCATGATGGAGCCTGAGGAGAGTTGGGTTGCGCGTTGGCAGCGTATTAGTGAGTAGCATGTCTGGTACCAGTAGATGGGTTGCGTCAGGACGGTATACAGGTTGGAGGTCTCGCCAGCTATAAATCGTCTGTTAGCTGACCTCAGACAAGAAGCGCCGTGGGCTCTATGCCGTTCGTGTGACTGGCCGCCCACCACAGGACGTGATTGAAGCGATTGAGGCACGTGGTGGCCTTTACCGCCCGCGTGACGCCGTCGAGGAGCTGTAGAGAGATATAGTGGCACGTGATGTTGTATAGCTTAGTGGGCGGATTGGACAGCGTTGGCATGTGTGGATTAAGGCTTTGGGGCTGTGGGGCTGGACTCGTACTCAAAAGCACTCGAGTCATTAACTTCTTGACGACGGCGAGGCTGAGCATGCTGATCAGACAGATGCTAACCACTCAGACGGAATACGGTTTTGAGTCTGATGATTCCGACCAGCTGAAACGTATATCTTGTTTCGAAGAACGCTGTCAGTCACTCAACCACCGCCCAACTCGATCCAAGAGGCCAAGACATTGCTACGGTGATACATTTATGCATTTATGGAACGTGGAGCGGACAGGATGAATGGGTTTTGTGATGGTCACGGAGGATAAGACAGTAAAACGCATGTCCAGCGTCGGCCGTGAGGAAAGTGGGCCAGTGGACAATTGAGACACGAATCGTTCGTTCTGCGCAACTTTGATACGGAGTTGGTTGAGTGTGATGTGGAGTGGTAATGCAAGAGCACCAGCCCGCCAGAGACAGCGTCTAGTTGAACGCGTCGGGCGGAATGCTCGAGCGGATCTCCCCAAAGTTGGTAACAGCGCGGTCGACGTCCCAGCCGTTCTGCGAGAGACAGAGTTCTGAGAAGGCAGCGTTCATCCCGGTGCGCTGGCGAACTGCCGCAATGAGCGACGCCTTCTGCGCATCCTCGCCGCCAACAGCAGCAGCGGGACGGGGAGGGGCTATAGTGACCTCGCCCTTGGCAAGGGTTGACTTGCCGTCCCATGACCCGGTGCCGAGGTACGAGTGAACGACCATCGTGTCCGCCAGAACGACACAAGGCCAGTTGTGGGCGATGGCGCTAATGTCAGCGTACATCCATGCTGGAGAACGTACGGAGAGTCTGGAGCCGGCGCACCGAGGATGAAGGTGCGGGTAAAGGAGCGCCACGTCCCAGATGGAACTGCTGTCAGCTGAGAAGGAACAATACAAACTCACGCTCCTTGAACTCGCCCTGGATGACGGCGGAGATGCGGTCCTGGTTGTCGTCAAAGTACCACGCGTCGATGCTCCACTTGGAAGCGTCGGTGAGAGGGTGCTCGGTCCGCGGAACGCGCGTGTTCCACCAGCGGAGCAGCTCGTCCTTGTCCATTGGCGACTTGAGAGTGGCGGTTCGCTGCTCGATGGTTGTGCAGGTGCGGAAGAAGTTGCGGCCAGGAAGGCTCGTCCACGCCTCGAAGGAGACAGGGGCTGGGCGTTGGTTGCGCGAGGCAGCCACCTCGCTGGCCTGCCACGAGCGCGACGGAAGAGTGTTAGGCGAGATTGAGATCGTGGCGTCGTTGCGGTACGCGTAGATCAACTCGGCGCGGTTGGCGTCGAAGAGGGTGTAGAACCTGATTTTAGTTTGCTCAGGGAAGGTGACTCACTTCTGGCAGAACGCCATGACAACCTGGTGGACCGCTTCGTTCTCTTCAAAGCTCGGCCGGACGTCAAAGGGGTATGTGAAAGGGCGAGCCACAAGAGGCTTGCGCTCCTCCGCTGTACGCCTGACTATAGGCTTGCGCTCCAGGGG
This sequence comes from Cutaneotrichosporon sp. HIS471, assembly GCA_030864385.1. NCBI lineage: Eukaryota > Fungi > Basidiomycota > Tremellomycetes > Trichosporonales > Trichosporonaceae > Cutaneotrichosporon > Cutaneotrichosporon sp. HIS471. Next base: position 210,002 of record AP028245.1, on the reverse strand, counting down.
GAAGATGATGCGGTTCAGCTGGACACCGTCGAGAACAAGAAGGCCGGGGAAGCGGCGGAGGACATCGCTGAATGTTAGGAAATGTACTCCTGGGACCACTCACTGTTGGTACTTCTCCGCTCCACCGGGCTGTGCGAGGAGCTCAATGCGGAATCTGACATCGTCGAGCTTGAGCTCGACCAGGTTCTTGAGGCTGCCTGCGCCGGAACTGGCTTTGCCCTTGGCTTCGCCTGCGGATTGGAGGTGCTTGAGCTCGTCGCTCTTGTGGATGGGGTTCCCGCTAAGGTCTAGCGCCCGGATATAGGGAAGGCAGATGGGGAGCTTCTGCAGAGTGGTAAGATTGGTAAAGTTGTTGTTGGCAAGTGACAGGGTGTGGATCTTCTGCTCGGGCTAAGACATGGTTAGCTGTTGGTGCTGGATAAAGACGTACGGTTTCGAGGGTTTGAGAGATGAGCTTCCAGAAGACATGGCCAGTGTTGGAAGGGGCCTCCTTGTGGCCTGGCGGCAAGAGGCCCTCCTTGAGAAGCCACGGGTCGTTAAGCAGGTTCTAATGGTTAACAGAGGCTGATGCGCACAGAGCGGAGATACTCACCGACATGTCCACGACGCCGGGGCCTATAACCTTAGAGCGGAGCCACTGCCTCATCTCCTCACTCTTGATGAGGCTACCCATCTTGGTGTGCTGCTCTTTCTCGACACGCTCGACTCTGCGATTGTCGCGGAGGACGTCATCACGAGCGTCGCGCCCGCCTCTCTTCTTGCCCTTGGGCGCATTGACGGGTGCGTTGGGGTTGATGCTGCCGATGCGGCTCGACAACGACTTGCCAGAAGGCTTGTTGTAGGGGGTGTCCTTGCGGCGACCGGACTGGATGAGGTGCAGTCGGGAAGGGTGGATGAATGAAGGCCGAGAATACGAAGAGGAAGACGACGAAGAGGAAGTCGACGATGGGAAACGATTGTAAGGATCCATGTCGGGCAGGGCGTGATGGCGCGGTCAGCAACGATCTCACCGTTTGAAACGAAGTCGACGATGGCTTGGCCCGACGTTGAAGAATGAAGAGCACGCCCAATTGAGAGACTGTCGTTTGCAGCGCAAGAGGCGAGGCGTCGTGGGCAGCAAGGGTTGGTGTAGAATATGAAGATGTAACTGACTTATGTGAAGAGATAAGAATTGAGGAAGGAGAGTGAAGGGGGCGCGATGGTAACGAGTGACACAGTAAAGACAGTGGATGTTGAGTGGACTAGTATTTTTACCACTCCACTCTCTACCCACTCTCACTCACATCGACATGCTCATCCTCATCCCAACCCACTTCATCCAAGCCTCTTGCTATCCATCTCACTCTCACTCGTCACTACACACTTCTCATTCCATCCCTTCCCAGGCTTGCAAAGCCACAACCATCGACTCGCGGCGAAGGACGTCCTCGATACACTTTCTCGCCACTTGGGCAAAAGCTCCTGGGGTTGCAATCCTCTCTACTCGACTTATGAAAATCACTCACCTGATCAAGAGGTCCACCAGAGCGTGCGGCGTTCCGTCTGTGACCACGCGAACGGCCTGCCGCGTCACCATCCACCTCCATACCCTCCTGCTTTCCACCGCCAGTGATACCGCGGAGAGCACTCCTAAGGTGGCGCTGAGCACCGCCGCCGCCACCGCCCGAAGAGTTGTTCATGGTTGAGGATTGTGGTTACGAGTGGAGGTAAGGGCGCGTGCGGATCGGCGTGGTTTGGAGTGTCGCGATCGGAGCGAGGACGCGGATGAAGCGACTGGTTGAGTGGGGTTTATGATGATAGAGAGATGGATGAATGATCTTTATGTGAAAGAGAAAGAAGATGGGGGATGAGGGATGAGGATGTTGTTGATGTAGAGAGACAATGGATACACTATCTACTGATTCCGACCTGATTAGACCTCCCATCTTACATCTTGGGTGGCAAACATGACTTGCGGAACTAAATTTGTATTTTATTACATAATCACACATGGATCAAAACCAATCAAAAGCCCCCGTCCATACAGATTGCCACTCAATCCACTCAACCAGCATTCAAACCAGGTGACTGCTCGACTCACTCCAACATCCATCCTCCAAAACAAATGTCAGCGCCAGCAGTAGCAAACGGCACAGTTCCAAATGGACACGTAGGTGGCGTCAAGAGCTCGGCGGCAAAGTCACGCGGTGCTCTCAAGCGTCTCAAGGCGAAGCAGAAGCGTGCCGCGTCCGAAGCGCCTAGCGAGACATCATCAGCTGTCAGCGATGCCGAGGTGAGTTGATGTACGAGTACGCTGATCGCAGTCTACCTCTGTCCCAGCCGAACCCGCATCCACGCTTACTGTCGAAGCGTTCCTCGACTCGGCGCCCGAGTCTGACCCCAACTACTCGCAATTCGCGACCGTGTTCAGGCACTTCACTGAGGGCGAGGACGGGCTGCCAGCTATTGACGCGGGGCCAAAAAAAGGCGAGGTATACTGGTCGGACGAGGAGGAGGATGATGAGGAGGCAGTCGCACGCGCCAAGGATCGCGCGATGAAGGATGCTGGCATGACACGGCGTGAGCGACGAAACGCGTCCAAGCTGTCTGTCGCTGAGCTCAAGCAGCTCGTCGACCGGCCAGAGGTCGTCGAGTGGTTTGACCGCGATGCACGTGACCCCCGTCTCCTCGTTACGCTCAAGAGTTACCGCAACAGCGTGCCAATCCCGAGCCACTGGAACGCCAAGCGCGATTACCTCGCAGGACGGCGCGGAATGGAGAAGACACCATTCAACCTCCCCCAATGGATTGCAGACACCGGTATCGGAGAGCAGCGCGATGCCGTCAAGGCCAAGGAGAGTGCGCAGAGCTTGGCGCAAAAGACGCGCGAGCGCGTCCAGCCCAAGATGGGCAAGATCGACATTGACTACCAGAAGTTGCACGACGCATTCTTCAAGTTCCAGGGCAAACCAGCAATGTCCAAGTTTGGCGAGGCGTACTACGAAGGCAAGGAGATGACGTCGGACTTGCGCACGAAGAAGCCCGGAGACCTCAGCGACGAGCTCATTGACGCCCTGAGCATCCCGCCCAACGCGCCGCCGCCTTGGCTCATTGCTATGCAGCGTTTCGGCCCGCCTCCTTCGTATCCCAACCTGCGCATCCGTGGATTAAATGCGCCAATCCCTGCCGGCGCTCAGTGGGGATTCCACCCAGGTGGATGGGGCAAACCGCCGATGGACGAGTACAACCGCCCGTTGTACGGCGACGTGTTTGGCGTTGTACAGGGTGCCGAGATCGAGCACCAGAACGCTGTGAACCGCGAGCGCTGGGGCGAGATGGAGCATGTCGAGGCTGAGGAGAGCGACGAAGAGGAGGAAGAGGAGGAGGAGGAGGCCGAGAGTGAGGAGGATGAGGACGAGGACGGCGAGCCTTCCGGCGGTCTCGAGACGCCCTCTGGTCTCGCCACACCAAGCGGGTACAACTCAGTCACCTCTACCGTTCCCGGCGGCCTTGAGACGCCAGACTTTGTGGACCTGCGTAAGCGGCGCGAGCGTCCCGAGACCGAAGACCGACCCAGCGGACCACGCGAGCTGTACACGGTCATTCCGGAACGTGAGAGCAGTGTGCGGGGCTTCATGGGGTCGAGCACGACGTACGACCTCTCTGCAGCGGCGCCCGTACTTGGCGAGGACCGGGGAACGAAGCGCAAGAGTGGTGACGTGGACGTGTCCCTTGACGGCGACGAAGACCTCACCCCTGCCCAACTCAAGGCGAAATACGATGCTGCGCGGGCAGAGACTAGCCGCGTACATGTGCCTGGTGCGAATGTCGACCGGTCCGAGTTTGACGACATTGTGTCGAGCGAGACGAAGAAGCGCGCGCGCAAGGAGGAGAAGCGCGGGAAGGAGAAGACGGAGAAGTTCAAGTTCTAGGCGGGTGCAGGTGTACATGCGGTCGTGCCGTAGTTGATGCACGGTGTAGCGTAGTTGTGTGGGACGGCTGATCTCAGATGGTCTGAACGGCCGTGTTTTGAAGCGCCGAGCATAACCAGGACATCTGCACGGGGCAAACTGCCAGGCTAGGACTGGCTTCCAATGGGGGAGAGGTGACGAGCCGGGCACGTCAGCACAAACTGCATCTGGAGTGCATACTAATCGATGATCACTCTCCTCACTCTCCTCACTAACCACACCACTCCGACTCACCCGCACCCACGCTCCTCGAGCATCTTAACAATAGCAGGATAAATGGTATTACGCCACGTTGACTCGCACTGGCTAGTCGTACGTCCGGGAACGGCATTGGCGAAACGGTTCGGCGAGTTGGAAAGCGCGGCAGCATGGAGGTCAAGGAGTTCCTTGGCTGTCCAGCGCTTCCAGTGCCGCGCGGTGCCTGCGCGCACGGGGACCTGGCGGGTGAGGATGTGGCGAGCGTGGGTCGGGAGGGTGGGGCCCTGGTGGTTGGGAAGAACAGCCCGCCCAGGACCAGGCGGCCGGCCGCGCCGACCAGACGGTCCCGCGCGAGGCTGCTTACGCGCCGGCTCGTCGTCATCGGAAATCACAATGACTTCAATCTCTGGCTTGTCATCGTCGGACGGGTCGAGCTCGTCGTATTCGGGTGTAAGGAGGCGCATGATGTCCCCGTTCTCGTCGACCTCGAACTTGATCAGCTGAATGAAGTCGCTATCGTCGTCATTGCCTGGGTCCTCTGGTTCGAGCTCGTTCTGCGGTTGGGGCTCGGAGTCGCTCCTCGACTCGCTCTCCTCGGGACTACGACGAGCGTGAGCGCGAGGAGCAGGGGAGAGATGACGATGAGGCGGGGAGGAACCACGAGCAGCGTGTGAGGGGGCTGGAGTACGAGTGACGGGAGCAAGGCAGGGGACATTGATGACCAGAGGTGCAGTGGGGGGAGGAGCGATCGCCGTGGGAGGTTTACGACTAATAATGGTAGGGGTGGCTGGAAGGGCGGGCACAGTCTCTCCAATGGGTTCGAGGGGGACGCGGCTTGCGAGGGACTTGCGACTGCCCTCGGATTTGCTGTTTGAGGACCTGCGGCGCTTCCCCTCAACATGCTGCGACGGGGAATACTGGCTGATCATGCTCATTAGCTTATGAGTGATCTCGGGCGGAACACCGCACAACCACGTTCCGTCGTCCCAGTCAGTTGGCGGTAACCTGGGCTCGGGGGTGGGTGTACGCCAAGCGGGGAGCTTGCCGCGCCGCTTCTCGCTCATCTCAACATGCTCGCTTTGCTTGCGTTTCCTACTTCTGTCCTTGTCCGACTTGCTGGATCTGTTGGAGTGTTTGGACTTGGACTTGTGCTTGTCCGACTTGTGGCGAGACTTGCCATTGTCGCGGTGCTTGTCCTTAATGACGTCCTTGGTGACGTCGCTGGGCTCGTCCTTGGTGTTGTCACTCGACTTGTGCTTCTGACCGTGGCTCTTGTCCTTTTCCTCTTCCTTGTCCATGCCATGGTTGTGCTTCTCGAAGGCGCCAGCAGCACCGGGACCGTCACTATGGCTCTCCCCGGTTTCCATTTCGGTTATGATAGTCGATGAAGATGTAGTGGGAGATGGTGATGGTGATGTTAATGAGAACGAGTATGAGAATGGCTAACTTACATCTGCGCCCTCTTGATCTTCGGGACACACACACTTAATATTGCCACTCGCACCGTGTGAGGTGCGATTCGCAATCCCAACGCCCCTCCGTCACATCCCTCCTCCAAATCATGTACTGGTAAAGGAACTCAGCCCACCGGTAGCATGCTGCTCAAGATTGCAGCTCAACCATGCCCCCGTGTCGCCATGAAGAGCGAGAGGAGCGGACGCTCAACACGGGGATTGCAGTTCCCCCGGTTCATGCGAGGACTTGGATGGAGTCTTGGACGGGTAGGCGTGGTTTGGGTGGCCAAGTCATACAGTACCTACTTGCTCTCGCCTTACAGGTACTGAGTGGGTCCCTTGACCTCATCACCATCACCCTTCTGTTACTCGGTGGACATGGGCGCAGTGATGGTAATGGGACGTCCTGACGCAACTTACTACAGTACTCGACCATACCTGACCCGCTGGCACGTGGACATGGCAAGGTATTGCGAACGTCAGCCTAACGAGTGCAGAAGGCTACCAAGTCCTTCCGAGGACTCAATTGTTATCCGACCCTCATCTCCTGCGCCCGAGTCCTCGCCTGAATGTAACCTTCACATAGACTTGGGAACGAGTTGAGTCCGATTGAGGCATTCATCCCCACTAGCTATATACAGTTCCATACAATACTCCCCTCTGGATGGCACTACTCGCTACGCTCGTGTAGGAACTTGATGATAGCAGGCTGGATCGTGTGCCCGCTGTCAGACCGTCCCAAACGCAAAAACATACCTCCATGTCATGTAGCACTGCTGACTCGTACGTCCATCCACGGCGGTCTTGAAGCGCCCGCGAGAGGTAGGACCAGCGAGCGCGGCGGTGAAGAGAGCTTCGAGCTCGGCGCCGGTCCACTTCTTGCCGACCGTACTGGTGCGAGGCTTGCGTGTAGAGTTGGTCTTGGTCTTGGACTTGGGCTGGGACTGGGACTTGCGAGCGCGCTTGGGCTTCTGGTCGTAGTCTGAGTCAATATCGGGCTTGAGGTCGGGATTGGACTGGTCTTCGTCATCATCCATCTCGGGCTTGACCTCGTACTCGGAATCCGAATCGTACTTCACTTCCTCTTCCAGGTCCTCCTCATCATCGTCGGTGATCTGGCCGGTAATCTCCTTCGCCTCGTTCTCGAGCTTGACCTCGCGCTTGGCCGTAGGCTGGGGCTTGCTGGCAGCCTTACGCTTGGGTGGCATGTGGGAAGAGTGGAGATGAGAAGAGTGACGACTAGAAAAGTGAGGTGAGAGTCAGATACCATTAAGGATGCGGCCAGCTGGCACTCATGCCTGCGCCCCACTTCATTCGGATGCTTCTAATCGGTAGATCGTCACTCCGGTTCCTCGCTGCCACTCCCTCGGCGCGACCCTTGCTCGTTATCTGTCCTTTGTCGCGACTCGCAGCGCGGGCGTGATCACGGCGAAATGACTGTAATTCAAAAGCGGATGCCACATTTATTCAATCGGATCGAGTTCTCTGGTGTACCTTAACATCGACGATGCAAGTCGAGCGAGGTGGTGCGCGGCAGGCCGAGCGTAGCAAGTCAACATGAACTGTTGGATGTACGGCGTAGTGAGCGATTGGGGAGTTGGTATCGTCCTGCCCCGTCGTTGTTGGACATCCTCCATTGTCTATGGTGATCCGTTTCACTTCTCGTCTTCATTTCGTCCCACCAGAGTTTGGAAGGTGGATTGACCGCCAACTGGTTTTGATTGAGTGGGAAGTGGGCGAGAATGTAGAGTATGCAGCGGGTCACGTGGGTCAGCCATAAATACCGCCAGAACCACTCGTCATCGTCGAACTCGAAAGCACGTGTTAGTAGAGGGGTACTACTGATATCGTCCACTTGCAACTTGTTAATGAAAGCAGGGCGCATGAGGACACATATATCTTTTTCCCGTCACGGTTTCGATTCCAACCGTCTCTCTTTCCTACTTCTCCTTTTAGCTTGCAAAGGGGGAGTGAGGGGGAAGGATCAGTGGATCAGCGGGGTCGGCGAGGGAGCTCGTGGTGAAGAATGAATCCCTGGTCCAAGTGGCAGAACACTTGTCACTCACCGATGGAGCAGAGCTGATCTCCACCTGCCAGATAGGAAGCTGCAACGTGACATCCAATATAAAACCTACTCAAACCCAGACACAACCGGCCTCCCCGTCCTCGCATCCCGGAGCGCGAGGAACGCATAACTCCATAACTGCACTGCATCCCCCTCGCTCCCATCTGCCGAAATGGCCCCAAAATCGCCAATACCAAACTTGCCCTCATGGAAAATAGGTGACCATACTTCTGTCCAGAGCACAGAAGCGGATCCCTGTATAGAGTCCCACAACCTCATTTGGGCTTGCTTCAATGCTGGAGCGAGAGCGATCCAAGTTGGTTTTGAAGTCTCGCACAATTTGAGTTGTCGTTGGATCCCCGCTGCCATGAAAGCTTGCTGCCAGCTCCAGGCCACAGCGCCGTGGTACGCTGTGTTGTCGAACGCCTTCCAAGTGAGAGGATCAGGATCGTACGCTGCGTTGGCCACGACCATTCCCACGTTGGTTAGGAGGCCACGAGGGTATGGTTGGAGCGCGGCTATTGTCGCGCGGATTATCCCTTCGGAAGCGGCTGGGGAGTAGAGGAGAACAAACGCTAGATCGGAATGTTGGACTAGAACCGGAGCGTCGGAGAGAGCCAGGGCGTACAGCGAGCCGGCGCCGACGACGTATTCCGGATCATTCCATCCCTTGGACTGGGAGCCGTTAAGGCTTCCCGCGCCGTAGAGGACGTCGGAGGATAGGTTGGCCGCTTGTACGTAGGTTGAGAGGCGCGATTCAGCTTCTGCGGCGGAGATGGGAACAGCGAAGAGCGCACACGCCTCGTTTTCCCAGGTGTCCGCCCATGCGCCAACGTCATATGATGCGGGGAGCAACGAGCCCGCCAAGTTCGACATGGCACGCAGTGCGGCGGGGACCATCGCACCTGCTGTCAGCTGGTGGATTGCGATTACAGCAGACGTACAGCTCACATCAAATGCGTAGTGACCCCACCCGTTGCCTGCCGCCGAGTCACGCCAGTTACCGAACGGCCACGCCTTGAACGCGATCAAGCGTTCCTTGCCTGGGTTCTCAGCAAACGGCTGCGCGAGGCGGAGTACCCGGTCAGCATTGCGCTGCACAAGCTCCCGAAACGTGCCGGGAACCAGGGTGGAGTTGCGGGCCATAAACTCCCGCGCTCGGACTGGATACCGCTCGGCATAGGCACCGAGGGCCGGGAGGAGGAGGAAATCGGTGTCGACCATCTTGTAGTCGTAGACTGGTGCCGATCCGCGCTCGGGATGCCCCTCCTGGATATTGAGGATGGCGGCGTACTCGCCGATCTGGGTCAGCTTCAATAGAGGGTAGCTTACAGTCTCTTCATGACACAGCTCCCCGTCTGGACCGGTACGCTGTATCACACCAGCCGGGATGGCTTCGCACGCCTGAGGCGAGAGCACCGGTAGAAGAACCTGCATTGCGAGGAGGGTGTCTCGCCCAAAGTCTTTGTCAGTGTGCCCAGGGAAAGCGTACAGGTCAAGAAGCGCCATCCACCGGCAAGGAACTCGGATTCGTACGCGAGGAAAGCGAGTTGGTCCACCACCTCCTTATTGGCGCGGATGGCCTGGATGATGTCTACGTCCTCTGAGGAGGGGAAGAGGTCATCCATCCCCAGTCCACGGAGCGAGGAGGTGAAATTGAACGTGCTCTCAAACTTGACTGTCGCGTCATGGTTGACGTCGACGCGAGAGATGTTGACGCTTGGGAAGCCGGCGGGGTCTTCGGCCGGCCTGACATCCACACGCGTGTTGTTCCCTGCGAAGAGGCCAAGGTATTGTACGGTGCCGTCGAGCCATGTACGGGTGAGCCACACGCTGTTGCTATCGTACCCGCCAAGTCGAGTGACGAGGTTGCTGTTCTTCCCTTCCTCGACGACTTGGCGGAGGGTACGCACCGATCCGACTGGTGTGAGCTCTACACAAGCTGGACAGCTCACGGACTGTCAATCCCATTCTTGCGTCACCGCTGAAACTCAGCTCCCCGACGATACCTAGCTGGCCGTCGTCGTGGACCACGCTACCCACACTCGTCAGTGACACTCCCAGACTACCATGTAGAGGGTGGAAGTACGCGAGCGCGCCCGTGTTACCGGCCGGAAAGGCCGTGATGAAGCGCACGGGCGATGCCGTGACCGTGCTTCCGTCAGCCCGGTCTAGCGGAGACTTACTCGCTAATGACGACCTGCGCCGCCGTGACGCCGTCCCGGAAGACCCAGTTGGCTTGCCCCGCAAACCTCAGAGACCCAAAGTTGAGCCCGCTCTTGTTGGCGGCAGATGAGGGCGTATAGACGTCACTACCACTCGAGGGAAGGTTCGTGGTCGGGGCAGCCCCACCGTAATATGTCATGAGTGCGACTGCTGTAGCCAGTACTACTATAGGTGTGAGGAACCCTCCTGGCAATGCGTCAGGCATGCTCTGTGAGTGGTCAGTTGTTATTGATTTCTTGATGCGTCATGACAAGAACTTTGAAGTGAGTCAAGAGATTGAAGAGTGGGGCAGTACCAACGACGTCATTGATTACTTTAATCTGCGCCACAATGAAAAAAGGGTATCTCCGTCCCTGAGGTACTAATGTGTCTTTGATTGGGCTAATGACTCTTAATAAGGCTTAATGGCCAATAGCGGAGGCAAACGCGTATGTCCGATCCTTTCTAGTTGGGTGGCGAGTTGACTCCCCAAGTTTCGGCGACGTAGACAAGCCGCTCTCATCTTCACATCACCCTCACCCTCCCTCATGACAATACATACCTCGCCGAGCGGCCGGACGCGCCGGCCTTCATCTACCGTCATTTCCATGCCGTCCCCATACGTCGCCGCCTCCACCCTCGGAGACATGGAGCCGCTGCGCATACCCTCTCCCGCGCGTAGCGAGCGTAGCGTCCACTCGCTCGCGCCGATTGGAGTGCACCCCTGCGAAACCGAGCCGTCAGGGTTACCGCGGTATTATGCGATGTCGCGCACTCCTTCCGCCGACGCACCACTAGGAGAAGAGGCGGGAGAAAGCGTGCCCCTCCTGTCGAGGCATGGCGCCGATGGAGGCAAGTGGTACCGCGGGCCACTGTTCATGACGGGCGTCAAGCTCAGTATCCTGTTCGCTGTCTTCTCGGCGCTTGTGCTGGGCACGTTCTGGTTCGGTATGCCAAAGGTGGACCCCGAGGACCGCGCGGCACTCAAGTTGCCCCGCTCGTTTGCGGATCTACAGGGCCTCAACGCGCTGCTCAAGAAATACAAGGACCTGTATCCGTGGCGTATCATGTTGTGTGGTGTCGTGGCGTATCTCTAGTGAGTCCAGCTCTTTAAGAGCCGCACACGTTGCTGCGCGTGACCTGCTAAACCCCAGCGTACAAGCATTCACCCTCCCCGGGTCAATGTACATCTCGATCCTCTTCGGCGCGGCATACGGCATCCTCCCTGGTCTCCTCCTCTCATGTCTTTGCGACTCGTCCGGCTCAATCCTCTGCTACACCCTCTCCTCCTTCCTAGGCCCGCCCCTCCTCGAGCTCCCCTATTACCGGCGCATGCTAGAGAAGTGGCGCAAGAAGATCATGGGCGACCCCGAAAAGGGTACTGAGGCAGGCAAGGACAGCGTCTTTGCGTTCCTCCTTGTTCTTCGTATCCTGCCTCTCCCGCCGCACTGGGTAGCCAACTTTGTCGCCCCGCACCTGGGCATTGGAATGGGCATGTTCTGGCTGACGTGTTTCCTCGGCATCTGTCCCGTCTCCGTGATCCATGTCATGATCGGAAGCAGTCTCGACCAAATGACCAGCGCCGAGGACTTCAAAATCCTCTCACCGCGCAACATTGTCGGCATGGCTGCGGTCATTGTGGCCGTCCTCATCCCCGTAGGCTTGAAACGCGTTTTCAAGACCGACTTTGGCGACTTGAACGACCAGCCCGAGGGTATCGTGCTTGACGCGGACGCACAAGCTGTCGAGTTTGACGCGCACGGTCTCCCGAAGCGCACGGCGACGGATTCCGGCGTCACCCTGGCCGGCCCGTCACAGGGCGAGCCACATGAGGACAGTGTCGCAACCGGGCGCCGAAGCATCCTTCCGCCCATGCCTGGTACACGGGGCAAGGGCAAGGGGCGCGCGATTCTCATCGACGTCGTTGACGACGACCCCGGAGGCAGCGCGTATGAACTCGGGACGCCTGAACCTGCTCCCGCGCCCGGTAAAAAAGGGCTGTTCAAGCCGCTGCGCGGTATTCGGGGGTACGGCACGATCGACATTGACCCTGCAGAGCCGCGCCCAGAGGCGAGCAGCTCGTGGTGGCGCCTCCGATAGTGTATCCTAGACTGTAATGTACTGCCTGCATGTATGTCCTATCTACAAGGGGGGTTGGGGTTGGGGTTGGGGTTGGGGTTGGGTTTCGGGGTTTGGGAGGGGTTTTGGGGTTTGGGAGGGGTTGAGGAGAGTGGGAAGTTCTGGGGTTGGGGCGGTGGATGGATGGAGGGGAGGGAGGGGGGGGAAGGGGAGAAGAGGAGAGTGGGTTTGGAGGGGAGGGTTAGAGTTAGGCGAAAGAGACTTGTGTGGGATATGTTACAAAAGAGTGATGTGTGTGTGGATGTGGATGTGGATGGAAAAGTATAGTTGTCTGGATAAAGCGCAGCGCATAACTAGCGCGCGACCTGGTGTATCTCCTCAGAAAGATAACGCGTATTGGTTTCCTCATGTATTTCAGAGGAAAGAAGACAAAAAAAAAAGGTTTATCGTCACTGGAGGTTGTCAGGTAAAGAAAACGATAAACGTAACATATCGTCTTTTTATATCAACCCAGCAGCTAGCCAGTAAAGACCGATGAGCCTGACGTAGTAAAAAAAGGTGAGAGATGATTGGAGAATCGGTAGGTCAAGGTGGGCTTTTACCCTGGTGGGAGAGATGACACAGGCACCAAACTACTCCGAGTTGACCGCTTTCGAGGCAGTAGACGTCACGTGCAATAAAGTGTGAGATGAGATCTTTGGGAGTTTGAGACATCTCTCTGCACCAGGAAACGATAGCCACTATTTTCCACTCAAGAGAAGCGCCGCGTTGTCGATAACATTCCATGCATCCATACTTCAGACAGGACTGACCTCGTCGCTCAAGTCCCCTCGATCCACGCTCTCTCACTCTACAGCTTGCCCTTGTAGAGCTCCTTGACGCTCTCGGGGTCAAGTACGCTCTCGGGGTACGGCAGGCTAGTTCCGCGGATGTGGTTCTGGCCGCCGTCGATAACCATAACGCTACCAGTAACCCAAGTAGCAGCGGGCGAGAACAGCCACAGCGCATAGTTTGCAATGTCGATAGTGTCGCCCTGCCTGCCGAGGGGGATACCGCGCTCAATCTCACGGCCCTTTGTGCCGAGGCGCTTCATGCCCTCGGTGTTGGCGATTGGGCTGGAGTTAGCGCGAGCGCCAGCAGAGCGAGTCGAAAGTAGGGCAGGTAGGTGTGGAGTGGGGAGGTGGGTGTGGAGTGGGGAGGTGGGTGTGGAGTGGGGAGGTGGGTGTGGAGTGGGGAGGTGGGTGTGGAGTGGGGAGGTGGGTGTGGAGTGGGGAGGTGGGTGTGGAGTGGGGAGGTGGGTGTGGAGTGGGGAGGTGGGTGGTGATCAGAGTGGGTGGGCCCGGACGGCATCCAGACTTACCCAGGAGCACAGACGTTGGAGCGGACACCGCGCGGGCCCTCCTCGACGGCAATGGCGTTGGAAAGGGCGTCGATGGCCGCCTTGGCTGCGCTCACGTGCGCCTGGTACGGCGTGCCGGCGTAGTGGAGGGTCGCCGAGATGTGGAGGTAAGAACCCTTGGTTGCGCGGATGGCGGGGAGAGTAGCCTTGACAGTGTTGTAGGTGCCAAGAGTGTCGATCTCGATGACAGTGCGGAACGCGTTCTCCGACATGCCCGAGATGGGAGCGAGGAAGTTGCCGGCGGCGGCTAGATGTCAGCTAGAGCGGGAGGGGACGGTGAGTGGATTGGGGTGGGGGTAGGTGATGGGGAGGAGGTGGAAGGACGGGGCCGGATGGAGGGGTGCAAGGTGTGATGGTGATGGCCAAATTGGACCATCGCCACTTCTCCTCACCTCCTCCATCACCCATTCCCTCGCTCCTCTCCGACACTCGACGGACTCACCACACACGACAAAGTCAATACGACCAAACTTGTCAAGACAAGCCTTGACGGCCTTTGCCAGGTCCTCCTTGCTCCGCACGTCAGCCGCCGCTGGGATACACTTGCTTCCCGTGCTCTTCTCGAGCTTTGCCGCGCTCTCAGCAAGACCCTTGGCGTCGCGACCGAGGATGCACGCGTTGGCGCCGAAACGCATCATCTCCTCGGCGATCGAGTAGCCGATACCCGAGCGGCCTGGGGTCAGTGGGGGAAGAGAGGCTAGAGGGAAGAGGGAAGAGAGGGGAGAGAGGGGAGAGAGGCCAGGCCATGGAGGGCGTCGGTACAGTATCGCCCATCGACGTCGAACATAATACGCCCACATTGAGGAATGGTGGGCGACATGGCTTCATACTCGGCTTCATACTCACCGCCAGTGATGAAGAGCACTTTGCCCTTGTAGATGCCAGGCTGGAAAACGGACGTCATTGTTATTGATAGATTGGAGGTAAGGAGAGTGAGTGTAGAGATGGAACAAGTGTAGTGTGAGAGAGATTGTTGAGATTTATCTTGATGAGTTCTAGGTCATCCAAGTCATGCGTGGAGTCAAGTGGGAATGTCGGCTGATCGTATACCCGGAATGCAAGCGGCGCCCAGTGACACATTCGGTCACAACCGCACAGTCGTATCCAACTCCAACTCTTTCAACACATTTCATGTCGGGATACATAGCGCCCAGGGGATTAATCAGTATGCATATGCATCCCAACAGTGTGTCTGTACTCGTCGTGTTTGTGTGCGTGCGGGGCCCGATTGCCGCCACACCACTGATGATTCACTTGTCTTATGTCACCACGTATGGAGTTTACCGGGTCCGGAGCTAGTTGGGTCCACTGCTGCCCCAAAGGCTTACAGTCGGCATCATTCCAGGCTTACGCATCCAGCTCCTACACGCGGCCACGAAGAGCTCGAACAAGCTCCGACATTCCTGGACTCTTATCCTTCTCTTGCCTGTCCTCGGATCCGCGTGATGAACCGCTTGCCACACGCGACGCGGCGCCTGATAGGCGGCCCTCGCTCGCCGCGCCGGCTATCGCCTCTCTTCCGGATCCGGACCAAGGACCGCGCAGCTCGCTCCGCAACCGACTGTACGCGGGCTCGCTCGAGACGGACGCTGAAACGCGCACCGGTGAAGTGTCGCGGGCTAATGAGCGACGTGGAACGGGCGTACGACCGAGGTTGGGGAGTGACGGGCGTGCTTTGGGCTTTGCTCGCTCCCGCACGCGTTCCACCTCGGGCAGGCCTGGCGACCGCCGGCCATAGCGTGGCTCGTCGAGAGGCGACCTTCTGCCGTACACTGACTCGTCGAACGAAGAACCCTGCAGCCGCCGACGCGCACGGTACGGCTTCTTGGCCATTTTGGCGCGGTACGCACTCTTCCACACGGATAACGCGTCAACCATGAGCCGCCGGTCATGATCTGCAGCGACACGCTTTAACTCGCGGTGCCGCTCTAACGCCCGCTGCCAGCGAGGCAAGACGGACGCCCGCACGCGCCGCTGGTCAAACTGCACGGCGACAAGGCTGCGTGACTTGGCGGCCCACTTGTCGAACACCGAGAACATCAGGGCGTCCTCGTGCCGCAGCTGAGTCTCCTCCTCGGCTGGACGTAGCTCGCGCTCCCGTCGCTTGTCGTACCATGTACCAAAAGTGTCTAGGAGGAGTCTCTGGTCGCGTTCGGCCTGTAAGAATTCGGCGCGGTGGCGTAGGTCCTGTGCCAGGTGCGCGCGTAACGACCAGCGCGCCATGGACCGGCGAAGGATTTCTGGTATCAGTTCAGCTCTAGAGAGGGCATACGTTCTCGCTTGACGTCGATGACGCTTTCCATCAGCGCCTCGAGGTCTGTCTGGCGTTTCCGCGCGTTGCGCCAACGTTTGAACGCGCCACTGAGGATGTTGACCTTGCGCTGCTCCGCCATGTCCAGTTCTCTGGCTTTGATCTCCACGACGCGTGTCGTCCAGAGGTTCAGAGAGCGCGCGAGGATGCGCTGGTCCTGCTTGGCTTGGAACTGGACAACCGCAGTGCGGTCCACAATCCTCTGCGCCGTGGCATTGCGCCAGGCTGGTCTCTGTTAGCTCACTCTGCGTCATTGGCCCACCAGTCATCGCTGCCGTAAGGTCTCTCTTCCGCTGACGGTGGTTCAACTCGGCGACCTTGCGCTCCACACCCGCCTGGGCGCACTTCGTCTCCCACTGCTTGAACACCGACCGGAGCGTGAAGAAGGCGTACGCCTTGTCCGCCGTCGCGATGTTCTCGGCGGCCTGTACGCTAGCAGCTGTCCACTTGACGAACGACGACGCCTTCGTGCGGGCCTCGTAAATCAAGTCCGCCTTGAGCGCCGCATTGCGCCTCTGGCCCGTCATGTCACGCCATCTACTCAGTGCAGATTGCAGGGACCGCACGTTGGAGGCTTCAGCGAACGGCGGCAGTTTGGCTGCTGTCAGATGTATCCCCAGACTGACTCACCATCTAGCTCGTGCACTTTCCCGAGCTTGTTCTTCCACGTGATGAGGGCCCCGCGGACGCGCCGACTCTCTATAACTCGTTCGAGCAGCTTGCTGCGCTCCTCTCGCACCCATGACGTGAGCATCGAACGCATTAACTCGTCGTCGCGGCGGTCGGCGAATTCCATGGCTTTGCGGTTACGCAGGCGAGCTTTCCGGGCCGACTTCTTCATCCGCGTCAAGGTCAGATTGATGAGGCGAGTGTCGTCGAACGTGTGCGCTTGGCGCTGTCGCGTGCTGCCAATGTTAGGCGCAAAATACAAAAGAACTTACGTCTTCTGTCGCCATTGCGACCACGCGCGTGCGAGCACCATTCCGTTGCGGTGCGCACTGACGTGGTGTTGTGCAGGACCAAGGATCGACTTCTTCCTCCACAACCTAAAGGAGTCGGTGAGAACGGCTGTACCGTGCTGTCGCTCCCAGTCCGATATCCTGCGATCCAAACTGTGCAGCTTGACAGTCTGCGAGTGCCACTTGAACAGCGTTCGCCTCAGTGTCGTCTGGACGGCATACTTGTCTGCCGCACGCTCGCGCGTCTGGTCTCGCCACCTCTGAAGTCAGCTCATCGAATACAGATCAGCTGGATATTACGTCAAACACTTGCGCGGCCAGGCGCGCGTCACGGCGCTGCACAGACACCTTCTCGCGCTCGCGGATGTCCTCTTCCCATCGCTTTGTCGTGCGTTTCGCCAGCTTGGCCCGCCAGGAGATCCAAGCGCCATGCACCACCTGGCGCTCCTTCGACTTCGCCATATAGGCGCCCCTGGCCTCGACGCGGCGCTCCTTCAAGCGCGTGAGCCACTGACGGACTACCTGACTCTGTAGGCGGGCGGCGTAATGGGAGTCAGCAGTGCCGGGCTGCTCGAGGCGGAACTCCGTCGCAACCTGCCACTTTTGCAGCGCCTTCCGGAGGTTGATAGTGGTGCGGACGCTGTCGATCTGTCCGTTGATGCGGATGATCCGCTCTGCTGCCTTGAACCACCACTCGCAGCACCGCCCGAGCAGAGTAATGCGGTACCACGCGTCGGCCTGCGCCTCCATCTGCCGTACGACGGTCGGATCGAGGTCGGGCACATCTACGACCTGCAGATGTGGCATGAAACGGTTACGTGCTCGAGGTGTGATTCCACCGATGGGTGAGCGGAGCGTCATCTGTGAGATGTCGCTTTCGGAATATGGTGGGGGAGTGGGCGTGTTTGGACCCCGGGTCCGCTCGCGGTACGCGCTGAACTGCGCAGCCACTGGGGTGGAAGTTCTCAACGGCGGCGTGACGTCGCCATCGGCCTCAGAGGGAACAAACCCAACCAGCGAGCGGTGCATCATCTTCCTCGGGCTCTCACGGCCGGTCACACCTACCTCGCTCCCTTGCTCCGAGTCGGCTCCAAAACCCTCGTCCAAGTCCGAGCTCGCGCTCGCGAGGAAGGGCAGTCGCGCGCGCAGTGGGTGAGGCCGTGGACTGACGGGAGGAGGAACAAGGCTAATCCCATTGTTGGCACGCCAGACGTCCCATCGCTCACCCCACGTTCGCGCGCGGATCATGCCGAGCTTGAGCAGGAACTGGTAGTACGACTTGTCGCTCGACGGGCGGATGCCGCTGCGGTGAGCTGTATTCAGAGGTAATTGGCTCACTTGGCCTCCAGCACGCGGGTGTATGCATCGTGGACTTGGGCGAAGGAGGTCGCATCACGGGCTCTGTCGATGATATCGTCAACAATGTCGAGGTCGACACTATCGGACATGGACATCGTCAGGGAGGTGGAGGCCGTAGGGTCCGCTTGATGGGCGGCATTGCGGTTAAACATGTACGCCCTTGCGTCGGACTGGCGGGGACGGAATGGATGGAGTTGAGGAGAGTGTTGTTGATGAGGGCGATTGTTGTGATGGTGAGGGAAGGTCTATTTGGTACACAAGCTCAGTCGCGTCTTGTCTCACCTCCACTTCAAGTCGCGTGCTCTACACGTGGGTTTTCCTGATTCCGGATCTCGGTTGATGGGTTGTCATGCCACCACCACCACCTTTTGAATAGCTTTGGACATGATGATGATGTCTCATAGACACGTTCACATCCACATCGTCATCGTCATTAAACCCCCCAACTACGCGTCACTATTTATTATCATATATTAACCCACGACTAGAGTTACACATACCTAACCACCCTTGACATACGCAACCATGGCCGAGGCCAACTTCTCCGCCGCGTTGGCGACCTGGAAGGGTACGCCTCACAACGATCCGCTAACACGCAGAGATCAACCTCTCCGAGCTCCAGAAGTCGCTGGACAAGACAGCGCTCGAGGTCGTGGAGAATCAGAAAGAGAACATGGTCGGGCGCAAGAGGCTCGCCGAGCAAACTAGGGGTACGTCTCCTCTTCCTTCCCTTCCCCGCCTCCGCTCACACGCCAGAGTTCAAGAAGCAGCCGGACAACCAGGACAAGTTCGGCGCTATGAAGGTGCTCCTCAAGGCATACCAGGGCGAGATCGACAGCCTGACAAGACGGTCAAAGACGAGCGAGACATCTTTCCTCAACGTGTACAAGCTACTGTCGGACGCGCCTGACCCGTACCCGCTCCTCGACGCTGCCGTGGACCAGACTGTCAAGGTTGCCGAGGCACGGATGCTCGAGGCCGAACTGTCACGGCTGCGGGAAGAGAACTCGGATCTCAAGAAGCAGGTCGCGGACGGGAGTAGCGTGGACGATAAGCGCAAGAAGGCTGAGTCGCGGGTCGAGCAGCTCGAGGCCAAGATGGACGACCTCATCCAGGAACGCGTAACCCAAAAAGAGAACGAGTTGAACGCCGAATACGACGAGCGGATTCGCAACTACGAGGAGCGGGAGAAGGACCTGCAGCGCCAGGTCACGACGCACAAGGAGCAGCTGCGGGACCTCGCCATGTCGAACGACAGCACCACGGCCAAGCTCATGGACGCGAGCCAGAGGCAAGGTTGGTAGAAGGTTAGATTGCGCTGATCAGCAGAACAGGACGTCGCCGCCAAGCTTGCAGAGCTCGACCTCGTCGTCGCCGACCTGAACCGAGCCAACGAGCGCGTCGCGACCGTTGAGCGCAGGAATGTGAGTTATGCCGTCGTCCTTGTGTTCTAACTCTCACAGGAACTGTTGCGCGCCGAGATAGAGACTGCCCGCAGCGGGTCACAGCAGGCCGACAAGTATGTACTCACGGCAAGCACTGCTGACATACAGGGTCAAGGAGCAGGAGGACCACATCGCCGAGCTCGAAGCTGAGGCGTCCCGCCTGCTCCGCGCCCTCGACTCGGTCAAGGACCAGAAGGCGGAGGTGGAGCGTGGTGAGAAGAAGCGCGTGGACGATGCGGCTCGCGAGATCGCCAACCAGGCGGCCGAGATCGAGAACCTGCGGACCAAGGCCAAGCAGTACTCCGACTACGATGAGATCAAGCGCGAGCTTGAGATCATGAAGGTAACTGTCCTCTGGCGATTCAAGCTGATATCAGTATGTCGAGTTCTCCAACGCCGACCTCGACAACGACGAGGACGTGCACATGCCAGACCCGAACGCCGACGTCGCGAACAAGCAGCTGGGGCGGTCGCTGGAGAACCTCCTAGTGTCCAAGAACCGCCGACTGCTTGAGGACCTGACCAAGCTTCGCGTCGCACACGAGGAGCTAGTCAGCGAGCATAACAAGGCGGAGAACAGCTCGAGCCAGACGGAGGCAGAGGTGGCGCGTCTCCGCGCGCTGAACGAGAAGCTCGAAAACGACCTTATGCAGATGAACAACGGCGAGGGCAAGGACCGGAGCGGGCCAGGCCTCGCAGGGTTGGACATTGGAGGCAAGGACGGGGCGACGACGCCATCCGGCGGAAACGACGCGTCCATCCTGCCCATCGTGACGAGCCAGCGGGACCGATTCCGGCAGCGCAACGCCGAGCTCGAGGAGGAGCTGCGCAAGCAGTTCGAGGCCATCTCGGACCTGCGCACGGAGATCAAGGGGCTGCAGGCAGACAACCTTAAGCTCTACGAAAAGGTGCGGTACATGCAGAGCTACCGCGACAGCACGCCGGGCTCGTCTACGCCTGGCGGAACGGCGGGGATGTTGAACGGCGCGCTGAGAAGCCGAGAAGACGATATTGGCCGATACAAGGACAAGTACGACGAGAGCCTAAACCCCTTCGAGGCATTCAAGGGGCGCGAGAGTCTGCGCGCTATCCAAGCACTCAATCCGCTCGAGCGCGGCGTGTTCGCATTGACACGCGCGATCATCGGGAACAAACGCGCACGGTCGTTGTTCATCATGTATGCCGCGAGCCTACATGCGCTCGTACTCATCGTGCTCTGGAACACGATGCGTGCGAGCGACACTGCAAAGCCAGTGTTAATTCATCCCTTGTAAGCTAGGAAGTCGATGCACATTCTGTATCCGAAAGTGAAAGGGGTAGGTTGGTGGTGGCGCGAATGGTGGGAGTAATTCGATTGACATGAGACATCACAGAACTGACTCAACACAGAACTCGACTCAGCACAGAACTTGACTTCTCACGCTAGCCCCTTTTTTTCATCACACTCTGGTCTACATTAACCCGTCGCGCTCATCATCTACCTCTTTCCTCCCTATCCCAATCCCACCATTCTATCCTATCCTTTCAGCAGGATGCCCCACATGAGTGTCTTGCAGTTGTCACCGACTCCCTCTCGGCACTCAAAGTTACCTGTATCCGATCTCCCACCATGGGAGATCCTCCAGCGGTACACATTGGAGGAAGACTTTGTCTTTGTGAGTCCTGCGAACTGTATTGCGTCCCTCAATCTTTTCTCCCCCAGCGACATGCTGACGACAGAAACTCCTGATGACCCTTCTCACGCGCGCGATCGACACCCTTCACAAAGACGCTGCTGACTGCCTCGAGGTGTCGCAGCTGTTCACCGTCTCTCAGATCCTCGGGGTCCCCATCCGTAAGCTCCCAGACGGAGTCAAAACTGACAGCAGCCGGTCATGAATGTTCCCATTGCATCCTAGATGGGGCAAGCTGCATGGTGCCTGCCCGCGAAAAGAAGTACGGTGACACTGGGGGTATCTACGCTATGGGCCGGTACGTCCGTCCTCAGGATCGGCTGACGCAAGATGCACGAACTGCGCGCTGGCGGGAAGTTACTGCGATCTCCCCCTGCGCACGGGCTATACCGAGTGCTTCTCCGACTGGTTCATGTCCGACGACGACCGGGAGGAGTACGCTATATGGTTGGAGGAGCGGCAGAAGATGACGGTTGACCTAGGCCACCCCATCCGCCAACGGCAGATGGGACCCGCCCGTTGGGAGCGCTTCTACTCCTACGTGTCAGCCAAGGCGGAACTCGTGAGTAACCCCATATCCCAGCTGACATCAGCGCAGCGACGTGTCCCTCACTCTTCCGAGCACAGACATCAACGACTACCCTGACCTGGCCAGCTGGATCGCCACCAAGAACCGTTTCCTCGACACTGTCTCGCCTGACATGTGGGTCCGTCCGCTCAACTACAAACCCACGCCGTGCGCATGCCTCGATCTTCCTCTGAGAGGCCACCCTCAGTCCTGGGCCGATCTAGAGATGGCTCTGCGTGTCCGGGCAACAGTTCAGACCGCCGTGCGGATCCTCTCCGCCGACATGATCCTCTCCGCTGACATGATCCTCTCCGCCGAGATGAATTCACTCAAGATATCCGAAACCGCTCCCTCCTCGGTGGAGGTCCTCCCGGCCTCGGCGTCTGACGCTGACCAAAGCTGCGCCAAGCCGGCCAGACGCACCCGCCCCCAATTGAGGAGGGGTGGATTCAAGCCCCGTGGGGGGTCGCGAATCATGACGGCGCCCCGCTGTATGCTGGACCCGACGAAGGTGCCCTAGAAGGCGGATCTGGCGAACTGCCAGACAAAGTAACGAGTTCTGAGGCTGTCCTCCCCGCGCGCGCCACCGTCTTTCTCTCCCTCAAGACGGATGAGAATGTTGTCGTTGAGATGACGAGCCGCCGTTTCTGAAGTAGACTCTGAGGGACTTGTCGAACTAGTTGGACTGTAAGGGAATTACCTGTACATGCATCTATGGTATTGAAATGACTGTGGGTGGAAGGGTGAGCAGGCTTGAGCATAGTCAACCTTTTTCCTAATTACATACTGTAGTCTTCAACACCCACTCCCCCTCCCTACATTCTCACCTTCTCCATCATCGTGTCCCTTTGCCTCAACTTCTAGCTGGTGTTAATATCCCCCTACTTCCTAGCCTTATCTCATTGTCGAGTACCCACCACTCAGTTCTCAACACCGATACCCCATCAGGAATCCGTCCATGAGAGATTCTGAAGCCTCCATTCTCTCTATTGGAAGACTGGGTCTATGTGAGTCTCCACCTTCCTGCGTGTTATCCCTCGTTATCCCACACGACTTCCGTTTCTGACAACAAACCGCCATTGTTCCGGCCTTGGAACGCAGTTGCCTTGGACTCGAGTACGCAGACGAGTGCCTTGAAGTCTGTAGACTATTCAGCTGCAGCAAGATCGTGGCCGTACTGATCCGTAAGTCAAAAATGTTATCGGATGACCCCAAGACCCATCTCACACTAGTCGGTGACAAGTGTTCACCCTGTCGCTCAGACGGTAAGAAATGTGTTGTCCCAGCCATATGGCAAGAGTCCGCATATGTGCGAGGCCCGCAGGGTGTTGGCATGTGAGTTAACCCCATCCAGGTCCACTACTTCGACCGCTCACTTTAGGTGTACCAATTGTGCCATTCAGTGACAAAGACAATATCGTGTATGACCTCCCCAAGGGCACGGTCTACACTCGCTGCCTCTGCGAGCGGGGAATGCAACTCTCACATCCAACCCTTGTCGACGCTGTCTGGAGGCCAACCTTACCAGGTCGGAAGGCTGAGGACGGCGAATCAAGGATCGTCGCCCCCTTCCTCCTGGAGTGCAAGGCTTCATTAACTCAATGTGGCGTCGCGGAATCCCCGAGGTGTCTATATCCGACCTCAACCCTGGTGCCTCACTGGAGACATGCACGACAGAGATTGAACACAGGAGTGTCGCTTCCAGTCCTTGACGAGTCGGACCCGGTGGCGTATGTTGCCAATGCAAAGAAATTGCCAGATTACATCGATAGCCTGTTGGCATCTCCGCCAGATTGGGAGCATCGAGCGGCCGTCATTGGGCCTTACCCGGTGGTGGATAAAGCCGGCTACCAATTGGCCCGACGCCTTGCGAGGGGGTTTCCTTTCCTTGGTCGTCCCGCAACCTTCTCAGTAGCTGTCAAGGACATAGGTCACTACAGAGGTCACAACTTCCACATTAATGGAGCGGCATTACAGTAGAGCGGACAGCGACAACGACGAGGGGTCCAAATGCGCTACGTACCAGATTGATTGATTACAGTAGTGGCTGTAAAATACAAGAATAGTCAAGATCGAGGATGTCCTCTGTATCCGCTCACGTGCTCACCTGAGGCCTGAGGAAGGCAGCGCCAGTTCTTTTCATCCGCTCGTGCAACACTCATCCTGCCTCCTTCCTCCTTGCCAATACAGTACCATGAAGAAACTATCTCCGACAAAGGCTAGACCCAACCCCATTCTCTTCGTCCCAAGAGCTCCAGACTAATCCACTTGGTCCTTGGGAGATGCTCGAATCCCATACACTGGAGGGAGGTTCTATCGGAGTTTCGGCCCTGTGGAGCTACATGTAACTCAGGGAGAATCGTCCCGGCTCTTGCTCGAAACTGTCAGCATTGAGATAATGCCCACGACTGCTGGATCAAAGCAGCTTGAGCAAGTTCAAGACTATCGGGGTCACCGTCCGTGCATTGGTATCCAGACGGAGTTGACACCAACTGGCCACGAATGCGCTCGTTGAGGTGCAAACGTTCAACGCTGCATTGCTCCTGCAGACGTAATGAAATCAAATGCTCTTCGAGGTCTACGGGGCTTTGGACCGTAAGTGACCCCTCTGTACCCAGCAGACATCACACCCATGCGCTTACTGTTTATGTTCACGAATTGTGTTATGAGCGACGAAGAGAAATCTACCGCGACTGCCCCTAGAGAGGGTTCTTGATGTGGAGCCTTTGTGACTGGTAGATGCCGCAGCGTGATGGCACCTTAACAACTAGCAGGATACAGCTCGCGTATGGTTGACTATACTTCAACATTGGCTAGACTCCGTCAAATGTCACTTCCTCACACTTGCTTGACCTGGCTCAACCTTCCTTCTAGCCAAATTGTCGTTAGGCTGAACCGTTGACGGAGAAACAACTACTGTAGGTCGAAAGGGGAACGAAAAGACATCGCTAAGTATTGTAGAACTATGGAACTGCACATTACTGTATGTAGTAGAAAGAAAGGGATGATTATGGATTGGTCTACATCTAACTATGGATGCGAGGAAGGTTGTGAATGTGTTGCATATCTACATAAAAGCCAGTACCCTTCCTCGACATCAATCTTGTCATTGTACTTCTACTCATCCCTTCCTCTCTCCTCTTGGCCTTTTATCCTCTTCGTTATAACTCCTCCTCCCTTCCTCTATCCTTCTCTCCTTCGTATCCTCCCTACCATGCCTTGCGACATCAGCCAACGCATGCGAGAGGAACCTCTTCCTCCGACTCCCAAGTCCACTTCCCAGGCATCAGTGGTTGAAGATGTGCAACCCTGGGAGGTACTTAGAGAGGGAACTCTCGATGACGACAATATCTTCGGGGTGAGTCGACGCCGCGTACTGGCGTTGAGTCACAACGGTACATACATAACAACCCGTCTACGAGGTATCCATGTCTGACCTCAAAACAGTGCTTTCTCCCCATCCTCGATCGTTCTACATCTATCCGGCACCCAGATGCTCTCGAATGCCTTAGGGTGGCCCGGTTGTTTAGCAAGCGGGGAATGGCTGGAGTGGCCATCGGTGAGCCTTAACCTTTCTCTGACTGACCTTAGAGGGCCAAGAGTGCTCCCGGTGTGCCGAGGACGGGGGAATGTGCATCTCTCCGGCCGTGGGTCGGAGGGTTGTCAACGTAGAATGCCTCTCTGCAATTTCGCGGTACGTGTCGCTTTGTTCTGTCGGAAAGGAGAGTGGTTCCCTGACAACAGCTGCACCAACTGTGTACTGCTAGACGGAAACCTTCCGCCTGGGCTGGACAGGCGAACGCTCTACTGCGACCTCCCTTCTCGTACAGTCTGGTTCCACTGCTTCTGCAACTGGTGGATGCCGGCAGAAGACAGAAAATGGAACCGAGAGTTTGAGAGTGCAACCCGCGAGTATCTCGACCACACCAGCTTCCCGACTCGATACCGGAACGGTACGACTGAGTCGTTTACGAGGAATTTGGCAGTCCTAGAGTTATTGATGAGCAGGCTTAAGGTTGTAAGTATCAGCTGACATCCTCAGTTTAGGGGACGAGATCCCCACTTGTCTGAGGGGACATGCTAATTAATAGGATCGCCTCAAGTCTGCTCAACCATTCCCAGCGGTGGTCGGGTTGCTCACGAATCCCGTGGCTGTACGCGACGCTTTCAAGAACTTCTGGGATCAGCTTCCAGAGAACACATGGGCGTATCCCCCCCAAGAGTTTCAATTCGCAACCCCGTGCTCGTGCGGACCCGATGCGGCCACTTCATCCTTTCCGCGCTGGTGGCAGCCATTGAAGGATCTGACCGCCGAACCGATGCGCTCATCTTCAGGTCGTCTTCTGACTGACATCGAGACTGCGGCTAAGGTCGTTTCCGTTCTTCCTTGGATGTCTCCGGATGTGATAGGGGTGTTGGAGCAACCGCCTTCGTCCTTGCAATCGGAAGAGCAGTCCCAGTTGCAAGAGCAGAAGGTACCACCCAGCATCGCTCAAAGACGACTCGGAAGCGACCCGCACCCTGGAACACAAGACAGCCTTCTCTTACAGGACAACACTTCGGAAGAAGAAGACACCACTACGACGTTGTCTGAGGCAGTAGGAAACCTAACCATCGGCCTGAGAAACCTCGCCATAGACACGGAGCATGGTCCACTCGGTTTTGACGCCAATAACGCAACGTATATGTCTGAGGAGAATCGCCAGAAGAGCAAGCGGCAGTTGGACGGCTGCAATGAGCCATCCCAGCTAACCGAGATCGTTTACGACTCGGATAGCACCACTGCCTCCATGGGCGTCGCGTGCGAGCTTCAAACAATCATGGGAAGCGGTCAGTCCGGCGAGTCACTCATGGCGTCAGCAGCACCAGAAGAGCTACTTCAGAGACTGCCCGGTAAACCGACGTAGGAGTTCTGGGGGATTGAATCCGACCGAGTGCCGTGGTGCTCGAGTGATTGGTAGACACCTGTAGACCTGTTTAGCGTGGACAGTTGGGACACTTACATTAGTTGTAGATGGTAGAAGTGCATGTTTGTTGAGTTGTAGCTCGAACTCAGACCTCTCTCAGAATCTCAGAGGGGCGCTCGCCAACACGGAGACTGATTACTGCCAGTGGTCACGGGCCCACCCGGGTCCCCAACTACAGTAGATTGTTTACCTCCAGAGTTGCGAGAACGAGACGTAACGAGGAGGACGCCGAGCTCGTCTCGTATACCACTGTACTGTGCCCGTCTCTCTCTCCAGATTGCCAGCAGCATCTTCGGCAATCTCGTCCCGCGCCGAAGAACGCTGGACCCTTGGACATGGATTGAGAACATGGGATGCAGAAACGAGGATTTCGTCACGCTCGTCCATCGGGCGCAAGTTGGCGGCCAGATATGCGGGGTGACATGAGTGTGAGAAACAATGCGTTGATGGTAGAAATATCGCGACTTGTATCTCTACGATGGAACGGAGGGCCGGGTGTGGATGTAAAAGGAGAGGGGGATTTCTAGTCAATAGGACTAGATGTAGCCTGTAATGGGTTGGCCAGTCGAGCTACTTTGGATGTGAACAGCGCTGTGGCTGGGTGAATCCCCCCTTCAACGATCACAAAAAAAGAAAACAGTTGGACAAACTCTGCCCCACTCGAAATTACGGTGACAAAATCGAAACGCCTTGGTTAGTTTGGCACGATCCACAGCTGGAAACGCAAACGGAATGGCAATTCATAGTAATTGGGAGTGGGGCAGGTATGGCTTGGCCGAAATTAATTTCAGTTATCGTCAGGTCGTTGAAACCTTTCTCTCCCAATCTCTGACATTTGTCCGGGGTATATTGTGTACTGTTACGATGCGAAAAATCCTAATAATCATCAGTACCAACACTAGTGGTGAAACGGTATCATGGACGCTTGCCATGCGTTCGGCGGGGGTTCGACTCCCTCCTAGTGTATAGAGAGTTCTAAAGTGGACCAATATCTTTTGGATGGTGGGAGAAGGGCTTTTTGAGAGGGAGGCAGGGGTGGAGTGATGAGTGACCCGACGTGACTGGTTTTGGGACGAGACTGGCTCTCAACACGTCTTCACTCCTGGATAGATGGTGGAAACACTTAGGCCGCCT
This sequence comes from Cutaneotrichosporon sp. HIS471, assembly GCA_030864385.1. Taxonomy (NCBI): domain Eukaryota; kingdom Fungi; phylum Basidiomycota; class Tremellomycetes; order Trichosporonales; family Trichosporonaceae; genus Cutaneotrichosporon; species Cutaneotrichosporon sp. HIS471. The sequence goes on along the minus strand of AP028245.1, from coordinate 182,236 downwards.
TGGTTTGCGGGTGCGGTAACTCAAGACACGGGGTGGCGGGGTTAGAAGCTCGCCGCAACTCTGATCCCTGCAGACTCGGTCCGGAGAAACAACAACCCCACAAAAGACATACACCTGCATGCGCCAGCGCTCTATGGCAGGATCCCCTTATTGTCCTCAAGTCATCACCTAGCACCTCGCGGAATCACGACCCGCCACCCGACGTACCGGCGCGGCTACTAGCCCCTCAGTTCGGGCTGCATTACGCACAACTGCCGCGTGGTGCAGGCTCATTGTGCCTGATCGGGATCGGGGGAGCTTGCGTGGGGCAGCGGCGGGCGCAGCTACCTGTGGCTGTATCGCTGATAATGGGGGGCGGGCCTCGCGGGGTTGAGCGCCGGGACGCGAGCTGACCGCCGAGGCGGCGAAGTTTGGCTGCGCGAGTGGCGCGGCCGAGGTTGTGCGACGTAAGAATGGCGAGGGGGCGTCGAGCGCCTCAGGGTCCCACTTGGCTGGCGTGGAGTCGGGGCGGTACACGTAGTTGGGCTGGGGGATGAGGGTGGGTGGGCCGTCCACCTCGTCGTCGCTGCGGGCGCGCGTGATGTACGGACTCATGTTGGCGGGCGAGCCAAAGGACGTGGCTGTGCGCATGGTTATGTCGTCGATGAAGACGCGATCTAATTCGCCCGGCGAGCCTATCGACGTTCGGCCCGTGAGGTGGCGATAGACGTTCTTGGCGGGTGTGGAGAGTTCTTCGTCGGCGCGAGCGCGTGCGGCGAGGTTCGTGAGCGACTTGGAGGCCAGGCGGGGGAGGGACGAGCCGCCGCTCGCACGCCGCCCGTTTAACCGCGAGATCTTGGACGCGATCTTCGAGTCGAGCGGCACGGGGCTGTTGTAGGCCACAGCTCCTGGTATCTTGCTCGGCGTGTCGTGGTACGCTGCGTGTCGCGCAGTGGTGGACGAGATGGGCATCGACTTGGGCTCTTCCAATGATGCCCGCTGCGGCAGCACGGGGCCAAAGTCCGTTTCGTCCGACGACTCCTCAGATATGCATGTCGTGGTGGGCACGACAGGGCGTTCTTCCCGAAGGGCAGCCCACTGGACCTGCAGCGACTCATGGGAGACGGCTAGGCGTCTTCGGTTCTCCCGCAGGATCTCTTCTCTCTGCTCGAGCTGCTGCCAGTGCATGTTGAACTCGGCCTCGCGCTGGTTAAGTGCCTGCTCTCGTTCGACCAGTGCGGCCTCACGCGCCTCCATCTCGGCGACTTTCTGCTTGAAGCGCTCCTCGCGTCTCTTGGCCGTCGCCTCCCACTGCTCTAGCTCCTGCTTGCGTGCGGTCAGGACAGCGGTTCTGATGTCAGCGTATGGTTTGTGGGAGCGGTGGACGGTGGGAGGAAATGGGGCGCTGGTTGGAGGCGTGATGGTGCTGTCAAAGTGCACTGCAGCGGCGACGAAGTCGCCACAACGTCACCGAGCCTCAACTGGACTGGGCTACTCTCCACGGCTAGAACATTGTTGAGAACAGAGGCCTCATCTCCAGCTGCCGCCGTCTCCAGCTGCCGCTTGCGTTCTTGTACACAGCCCTCTCGGGTACCAAAGGAGGCGTAGTACCGGCCGGCCTCGCCAGAATAGAGAGACACTCACTGGTTCTGCACCGTAAACAGCTTGCGATGGAGCTTCATCTCCTCCATCTCCAGCAAGTCCCGCGTCGACGGCCGACGAACAGGCTGAGGTCAGCACTACCACATCAACACCCACATTGAGGTTAAGCATGGCCTTGATGACAAGCTTGAGCGCAGGCGAGATATTGCTCGGCAATGGCGGCATCTTGCCCGACTTGACCATGCTTATCAACTCCTCCTGGGTGCGGGCCGTGTGAAACGGCGAGCTAGGGTAAGCGATTAAACGTGCGGGTGACATACTGCAAGGCACACATTTCGTACACGAGGCAGCCGAGGGACCAGATGTCCGACTTGGTGTCGTACCGGTTCTCGGCGAGGATCTCGGGGGGCATGTACAGCGGCGTCCCGACGTAGGTCTGCGTGAAGGTGTGGCCGGCCATGTCTTTGCTCAGACCAAAGTCGCCGAGCTTAACAAAGTCGCCAGAGAGGAACACTGGTGTCAGCTGACGTCGACAAACCCAGCGGCTGAAACAGAACAATAAACAACTCTCAACCCGTTCGCTCGTCTCTCATGGCAGAGAGATGCGCATATCGACGTCTCGACACAAGTCGGCGCCTACACGAAGACTGTCCGCTAAATCTGGCCCATTCTCTCGCGGATGGGTTCCGTCATTTGCCATGCGACTCACCATTCTCAGGCTTCAGGTCACGGTGAAGCACCTGCGTGCGGCCCGCGTCGCCGCTCGGACGCACGGCTGCCCTGCGCTGCTCGGGCCAATGACAGTGGTGGAGGGCGAGAGTAATCTGTAAAAAGATGTTCCAGATGCGATCCTCGTGCAGCGGCGCGCTGCTGCGCTGCGCCTTGCGGATGAGCGAGCCGAGGTCGCCAGACGTGCAGTACTCCATGACGATGTAGAGGCGCTCGTTCTTCGCGTCGCGGATCTTCTGCACGAGCTGCACAATGTTGCGGTGCTTGAGCGACTCGAGGATGGCGACCTCGGCCATTATCTGCTTGCGGTCCTTTTCGTTCATCTTGCCGTAGTCGAGCTCCTTTAGGGCGAATTCCTGGTATCAGCATATCGCGGGAGAGGAGGAGGGGAATGAACCTCGAGTGGTTGCGAGGGAGGCAGCTGGCAAGGGAAGTGTGGTCAGCTGCTGGGCCAACGCGACGCACCTTGCCATCTTCAATGCGCTGGATCTTGGAGATCACGCCAAAGCTCCCTTTACCAATGTTGCTGACGAGACGGTACTTGTCCATCTCGGATGGTTCGGCAAAGGATCCAGACGTGGGCGACCCCGAGGAGCGTCGTGACGAGGCCATGGTGGGCTGTGGGGAGCCGATTGAGTAACGGTCGGCCGTGGGCGGTCGGTGTTTGGCGAGTCGTCTATGTTCTATGGTCTAGGCCTGGGGTTGTGTATTGTTAAATGTACTATGTATGACAGAGTGGAGTGACAAGTGGTGGGAGGAGATGCAAGACGCGTAGAGAGTAGAGACGTGATGTTGAGTGACCGGCTTTGGCGGAGGGGACTAGGGTTGCTTGAGGAGAGTGAGGTGATGTTTAGGTGGCTGGTTCGAAGATGGGGTCTAGAGTTTACAGCAATGTTGTCATGAAGAGAGGAACAAGACTAGAGACTAGATTGGGCAACATGAATGAATGCCGTTATTACACCTCAGGAACAGTCACTATCAAAATCAGGCGCGACTAAACATTGCCAAACATGCCCTGTATTACACAAATTGACACGTCAGGTTTAATCAATTTGCTTCCGTTAGGTGGCAAAAGTTGAAAGGAAGGTCTAGTGTTGTTGAGGCGAGTGACGAACTGCTGTTACCATCAATACACACAATGTCGTCCCCATCGAGCTCTGCAGGACCCTCGCGGTCGCCATCTCCGGCTGCCAATGGCAATACCGACACCTCGGATGAGCCACAAAAGACTTTCGCCGACCTTGGCGTCAACGAGGACCTGTGTTCAGCGTGCGAGGCGCTCGGTTTCAAGTTCCCCACCGATATCCAGGTCGCAGCCATCCCGCCAGCGATGACAGGCCGGGATATCATCGGCATTGCGCAGACGGGTAGTGGTAAGACTGCTGCCTTCTCGCTCCCCATCCTCCAGACTCTCTACGACGACCCGCAGCCATTCTATGCGCTCATGCTCGCGCCGACCCGCGAATTGGCGGACCAGATCGCCAAGCAGGTGCAGGCCCTCGGAGCCAACATGGGAGGTGTCCGAGTGGCCTTGCTGGTCGGTGGCATGGACATGATGCACCAGAGCCTCGCGCTTGCCAAGCGCCCGCACATTATCGTCGCTACTCCCGGTCGTCTGATGGACCACCTCGAGAACACCAAGGGCTTCTCGCTCAAGGCCCTCAAGTACCTCGTGCTCGACGAGGCCGACCGTCTCCTGGACCTCGACTTTGGACCCATCATCGACAAGCTCCTCAAGGTCATTCCCAAGGAGCGCAACACGTTCCTCTTCTCGGCAACCCTCAGTACCAAGGTCGAGAAGCTGCAGCGCGCGTCGCTCTCCAAGCCTGTCCAGGTCAAGGTCGCGTCCAAGTACTCGACCGTCTCGACGCTCATGCAGTACTACGTCTTCTTCCCCGAGATCCAGAAGGACCCGTACCTCTTCTACCTCGTCAACGAGCTGGTGTCGTCCTCGATGATCATCTTCACCGGAACAGTCGACCGCGCCCAGCGCCTGAGTATCATGCTCAACCGCCTCGGATTTGCGGCCATCCCCCTGCACGGACAGATGAGCCAGAGTGCACGTCTCGGTTCGCTCAACAAGTTTAAGAGCGGCGGCCGCAAGATCCTCGTTGCGACCGACGTCGCCTCGCGTGGTCTCGACATTCCCTCCGTTGACCTCGTCATTGTGAGTTATTCCCAAGAGTGTGCTGATGCAGAACTACGACATTCCCTCCAACTCGAAGGACTACGTTCACCGTGTAGGACGTACGGCGCGTGCTGGTCGCTCGGGCAAGTCAATCACCCTCACTACACAGTACGACGTCGTGATGCTCAAGGGCATCGAAGCTGCTATCGGGCGCCAGCTTCCCGTCTATGATGTGGACAAGGAGGCGGTCGCCATCCTCTCAGACCGCGTGTCCGAAGCGGCCCGCGCCGCCAAGCTCGAGATGCGCGAGCAGGGCACTGGTGGTGCTGGCGGGAAACGCGGGAGAGACAAGGGTCACCGCGGTGGGTACGACGACCGCGACCGCGACGACGATGTCGTGCAGGGCGGCATGCCGATGAGGAAGAAGTCGAAGCGCGGAGGAGGCGGAGGAGGCGGAGGAAGGGGCGGAAGGGGCGGAAGGGGCGGGAGGAGGTAAGCAGCACGCGCCGGCTCAATGTAGGCCTGAGTGGCACCGCTCGGGTCGAGCTCCTCCCTCTTCGCTCCCAATGGAGACCGTCTGTGCGACGTAAACAGGCCCTTGTTTCACCTGTAGATGGTCGTCATGGAGGTGGAGGCCGGTGGAGGCTGGGTTCCAATGTGTCAAGGTGTGGAGGACATGTTTGGACTCTTACTCATCAAACTGTATTTGTAGAGGCATGCATAGAATCTGAACTTTTGAGAGATCTCGATGACTGTACTGCGTGGGTTTATTCGATGTGTCGAAGCAACGGCTCACGTTGCGAATGGTTGGTAGTACTGTACGTCTAAGTTGCCAGAGATTGGGTTACCAGTTTACCAACCAGTTGCCACCCACCAAAGGCCTCAAAGCCTCAAGTGATATCTTAAACCTTTGACTATCCCCACACTTTATACAATCACAATCCTCAACAATCACACCTTCCCCGCCGTTGACGCACGGTCATAAATCATCACATCGACTCAGCTTCTCCATTTCTTCACTTAGCATACTCGTCTTCACATTCTCGTTCCCTTGTCTGGCCCAGCGCCATGACCACCTCCAACCCCTCCCATCTCCTCCTAAACCGCAACCCCCGCTCACCGGCGCACCCCCAACTCGTCCAGACCGCACTCTACGCCCCTTCCCCAACCCCTGGCCCCGCGGCGCACCTCTTCTCCTTCGGTACCCCACCCCCATCCGAGCTCCACCACGTACGGAGCCAGAGCACCCCCGCTCTCTCGTTCCCCGACACAGGTAGCGAATGCGGCGACGACGAAGTCGTCGTGCATCCCACGTTCTGGAGCGATGCAACATTCCCGGGCCGCGTAAAGGTTGTCGTGGGGCGGTACGAGTTCTGGTGCCACAAGGAGGTACTGTGGTTTGCTAGCCCGTTCTTCAGCGCGTGCTTGCAGGGAAGGTGAGTGGAGGTCGAAGGCGGACCAGGATAGGATGGAGGCTAATGTCAGTTGGGCCGAGACCGAGGTCGCTGAACCACGCTTCCGAGCTGCTTCACCCGATGACGGGCGACCAGATAGCATGCAGCTGGACCCACCTCATGGAGATGCGCCTAGCCATGAGGGCGAGGGCGAGGGCAAGACGAGCGTCTACCTCGACGCGGTGGACCATGAGGTCGCCGACATCATGCGCGAACTACGTGAGCTCCCCGATCCATCTGGGAACGCTCTGGAAACACTGGTCGAAGGAGAGAGTCTGCGGCGCGCGGAACGAGCGACCGAAGGGAAGGAGGAAAAGGGCGATGAGCTGAAGCGGAATGCGGATCACCGACGGGAAGAGAAGCAAGGAGAGGACTCGAGGGGCCTCAAGGGGCTCGACTTGGCCGGGCATAAGCCGGAGCGGACGAGGGACAGTATTACCAAGCTCGAGCTTGACCTCGCACGGCACGCTAAGCGTACTTCGGCCTCGAGTCTCAACCTCGCGCGTCGACGGACACACAGTGCGGGCCGGGAGCGGAGACGCCATGAGAGACATGATGCGCTCATTGAGTTGCCAGAGGACAGTCCAGCGGCGTTCCAGGTGAGTCAACTGCCTTCAGTGGTGATGCGCTGGCAGGAGCCGGCGCTGACCTGAGGCGGGTGCTGAGTACCTTCCTCCCCGCACTCATCCTTTGGTACCTTCCTTTCTCGCAACCACCTTCTCTCTTCCTTTCATCCCTCATACTCCCTTTCCCACTTTATCCTTCACTGATACTAACATTCAGGACTTCCTCTTCTGGGCCTACCCCCATCTCGAGTGCAAGGTGACGTGGACTAACGTGGCGCGTGTGAGTCTGCTGGTGAAGCGACAAGTGCCAGCTGACACCAGCTCCTCGCTCTCTCGTCCAAACTCATCGTCCCCGCACTGCAGACGCTCTGTGAGCGCTTCCTACTCACACACGCCTCGGGGCGGCCAGTAGAGGCGCTCGCGCTCGCAGAGAAGCATGAGAACAGCGAGCTGTACCGCGAGGCGAGCCGCTTTGTACTCGACCAGGGTGTGTTCAGACCGGGGATCAGATCTGCACAGTTGCGCGCAAGCTGACCCCAGCGTCATGGGACGCAGACGAATTTGAAAGCCTCTCGGATCAGACACAGATTAAGCTTTCCAGACGCCGGATGTGGTTCTTGGAGCGTTTGCTCAAGCTGGGGACGATTGACGTGAAGAAGGAGTACGTCTGTGTGAGTATTATCTTAGCTACATCAACAGGACCTGCAGCTGTGCTCACACCAGCGACCTGACTGTCCCGATCAATCACGATGCCAGGCTCAACTGGACGAGAAGTGGCGACAAGCAAACACTGCTGTGTCCCGGTACGGCCCACCACAGCCGTCCGTCGCATTCCGCTGTCTCCGGCAGCTCGAGGGGTTCCCAACCAACCCCGCCCTCATCATGCAGCACCCGCTATGCCAGAGCAGCGCGAAGAGCTGGGTCGCTAGCTGTCAGCTCTTCGTGTTGGGCTTAACTGACTCCAGTGTTTGACCGCATGTTCCAGCTCAAGGCGATTAGCGTGCGCACCCCCGGAACGGAAAAGGTGAGCTGCTGCTATGATCTTCCAAGTACCAGCTAACAACAGTACTGGATGTTCATTACGATGAATTGACGAGCGAGTATCTCACTGTGTAGCATCAACCCATGCATTGTTTCGCCTGCATCTACAATAGTACATCTCTAAGGGGCATGGAAGGGGTCAGTGCTGCCAGCGGCGAGAGCAGACATGCTAGCCTCGCGCACGCGGTCAAGGTAAGCAACCAGACGGGACGCGTCCGTATCGCGCCCGATAAACTCCTCGTACACGTGGTGCTCCTGGCTGGCGACGAGGACGGTCATGTCGAGCGCATCCTGGAGGAGCTGGGGGAATCTGGTGTGGTGCTCGACGAGCAGCGTGTGGAGACGCATGACGAGGTCGGGGACGAAAATCTGCCGAATGCGACGCAACTCGCGACGCCGTGCGTTGCCCTGCTTCCCGTTGTCGGCAATAGGGAACGCGAGCCAGCTCGAAGTAAGCAGGTTGCGAGTGAGGTCGGCCACGTGCTCGATAGCCGAGAGGAGGCGCTTGGACCACGCATGCTGCTCGACTTTGGATGCAGTCTCCTTTGGCGGTGCCGAGGCGATCTCTTGAGCGGCGTCGTGCGCAGCAAACACCTCATAGAGGCGGACGTAGTCGGCGAACTCGGCCTCGTCGTCTGCTGCGCCGGTCCCAACGTCGTCGGGGAGGGAGTGGAGGAGAGCGCCAGTGGCGTTTGACTGCCCCGTGGCGAGGAAGTATCGCGCGACCTCGTCGGCGCGTGCCAGCGCTTCCGGCAGCGTCTCGGGAACAATGGTGAGCCACTCGAGTGCGCGGATGAGTGCCTCGTCATCGGGGCTGATGCTGACGCGTACATCGGTGATGTCTGGCTGTCCCGGTGCGAGAGAAGGTGCGACATCAAACGCAGCGTGTAAGATCATGCGCACGGTGTATGTTGCAATGGTTGCGATGTCAAGCCCATAGTCGCGGGCACGGAGTAGAGCCACCCTCTTGTCCTGTAGGGAGGCTGTGGGTGGCATGGAACGGAGGAAGCGCGCGTAGCTCTCCTCGCCGTTACCTTCGCGGAGGCAGGCGGCGTATGGCGCGACGAGCGTTGAGTACCCGCCGTGTTCAAGGACGCGGAGGTACGCCTCGAGGATAGCGTTGGCCGCGCTCTCTGGCACGTCTTGTCCGAGCGTACGTAGGACGAGCACCAGATGCGCGAAGAAGCGCATGAGTGGTCCAATCAGTACATCTGGAACGGATTCGGTTAACGACGGGAGGCGATCCGCAAAGGTATCGAGGTGCGCGGCCGCGTCATCGAGAAGGACCTGCTTCTGCGTGATGCAGAGCGGGTTGCGCGACGCGTCGGCCACGGTACCGGACTGGGTGGCAATGGAGGCGAAGACTTCTGGGAGGCCGCCGTGCACTGCCTGGTCGTCGTCAGTTTGTGGGTCCTCGGTCTGCCAGAAGCCGCCGAGCTCATGCCACCGCGCGTCGATACGGCTCTCGAGGCGAGCTGCGACATGCGCCCATAGCTGGTCCTCCCACCCTTCGCAGGCGGGGAGAAGGGTCGGCAGGTCGGACACGAGGGCGGCGTAGAGAGCGCGCTCGGCACTGCTGAGCGTCGCCTGGCGTTAGCTGGGTCGAGGAGCATCCAGCTCACATTCTTAGCGATCGCGCGGCATGCCTTCTTCCACAGTGCACGAGCGCGATTGCCGCTCATCGCCGTTAACTCTGGCCGCTCCGTTGCTGGAGTCAGCTTGCAATCAAGACCATCCAGCTATGGGACTCACTCAACCCGCCCATATCCCAGCGTCTCCCACCCATGATCGATGCCGCGCGCCATGGTTCGCCTCCTTCTTCGCATACGTGCACGGCGTGGTCCAGCTCGCCATGTCGCACCAGGTCAAACAGCGTCTCCAACAGCGGCGTCGCGTACGTTCCGTCCTCGCCCGCAATCGTGCCTCCTCGCAGAGTGAAATCCGGGTCCAACGATCCGTCATTAGAGCCTGTGAGCTTGGCGGTTTTCGTCCGGCGGACAGTGGAAGGAAGGTATCCGTGGCGCGCCTCTAACGGTGGTGGTGCTGAGAAGAGTGGGCGAGTCTGGAGATGCTCGACAAGCGTCGCCCAGAGGGAGAGGTCCGAATCATCGCTCACAATGTGCTGCGTAAGGTCCATGGGGGTGGTGTAGGGATCAGCCGCGACCGTGTCCGCTGCGCTCCCCGATGGTGGTGAGGAGAGACGGTTCTCGTACACGGCGCGGATGAGACCCCATGTCCTGTGTTCGAGGACGAGCCACTTGTACTCGTCCGTACCGAGGTTCCCAGATCCGATTGCTGATGCCTCATTGGCGCGTAGGCTACTGTCAGAGGGTTAGGAGAGAGGGCGTACTAGTTCTCGAGGCTGCCCTGCAGTTGCACAAGGAGACCACTCTCGTCGTTGAGCACCGCGTCGGCGTCGAGGACCCCGTCGAGCTGTGATGGTCCCGCCACGGCGTGGTAGCGCTTGAAAATGTCCTCGAAGGTGACGTAGGGAGACGGTTGTGTCCCCGTCATCGTGAAGAGTGAGAGAGTGATGTCGCTGAGTTTACGAGTTGCTGTTGTGGAGGATGGGTTGTTGCTGATCGGAAATGCGGTCACGAGTGATAACGCCACGTGGTAGATCCTGACGTGTTATTTCTAGTTGGTCCCCAGTCAGCTGTTATCGGAACCTTAGTTGGCCTGGTCCTGGGGATGATCTAGCTAAGACGGCTAATGGATGACTTACGATGTAATGGACTGAACTGAAACACCTCACTCTCTCTCCCTTGAGACCAACTCAACTCACATTGCTCATCACTTTATATATCAATCTAGATCATACAATCACTCTTCAGAACACCACTTTCCACCCAACTTGGCTTATACCCACGACCTAACGGTCCACATTCCCATCCCAGCCTTCATCTCTTTGCCACCAAACTCGTAATCCACCTCCACACCCCTCCTCGCCTGACTCATCCTTGCCACTCGCGCACGCGAGGCCACCAAGGTGCCCCTCATAACACCTTCCCCCACAGCTACCCCGCCGCATCAGCCCAGACGCGCGCGTTCCAACTCCGTCAACTCGACTGGGCCCAAGCGCGCTCGCATAGAGCACCTTAAAGGCCGAGGCACAGACACCGTGACTGCGCCCCCTGACACCATGAGTTCCGATGGCGAGGACTTCATGTACAACGATGAGGACGACTTTGATGACTTTGAAGACGACCGTGAGTGCTGTCGCTGTTGTATCTACGGAGCTGGCCTTCATCGCGCGAGGTCGCGAGCGCGGGCGCGCCTGAAGTGATGTCACTCCCTGGGCGTTCAGTTGGTTGACGCGCAGACATGGACTCTGAATCCGAGCCGGACGTGTTCGACGCCGTGAGCCCAACAGCTGAGGGTGAGTCGACACATGGAAGGTACATCTCACACCAGACGGACCATCCCGGAAACCATACGATGTCGTGTACAAAGTCCTATCGCCCAAGGAGCTCACCGAGATGCAGAACATTCAGGTCAAGAAGGTCCAGACTCTCCTTGAAGTGCCCGTGAGCTTGAAACAATTGAGAGTATACTAACCACAGGCTTCCTCTGCGGCCATCCTCCTTAGGCACTACGCGTGGAACTCGGAGAAGTTGCAGGAGGAGTTCTGGAGCGACCCTGCTGGGTCGTTTGCCGCTGCCGGACTCTCGCCACCTTCTTCCCCCTCCACCTCGACCGCTTCCCTTCCTATGTCGTCACCGTTCAAGAGCCGCAACCCGTTCCGACCAAAGAACAAGAAGGCCGCGCCCTTTGACTGTCCCATCTGCTGCAATGACTACCCCGCTGAGGAGTTTGACACGCAGACCTACTCGTTAGGCTGCAACCACCGCTTCTGCCGCGCCTGCTGGAAGGAGTACCTCACGGGTAAGATCAAGACGGAGGGTGAGAGCGCGCGCGTGCAGTGCATGGAGAGCGGGTGCAACCGCGTCGTGGTGCAGGAGGCTGTCGAGGAGCTGGTGGAGCCGGACGTCGCTGTAAGGTAAGCTTCCAGGTTGTCGGGGTTGTCTAACAGCAGATACCGTGACCTGCTGCAAGCAGCATACGTCCAGGACTCGCCCAGCCTGCGCTGGTGCCCTCACCCCGGGTGCCAGTACGCCATAGAGTGCTCGCAGGCGCCACCGCGGATGCTCAACCAGATCGTCCCCACTGTCACCTGCACATGCGGGCATGACCTGTGCTTCGGATGCGGGTATCCGGCCGACCACCGCCCGGTGCTGTGCAAGATCGTCAAGGCTTGGGAGAAGAAGTGTGCCGACGACTCAGAGACCGCCAACTGGCTCAACGCGAACACCAAAGAGTGTCCGAAGTGCCAGTCGACGATTGAGAAAAACGGCGGCTGCAAGTGAGTGCCTAGGAAAGCACCTCTAGAATTCAGCTGACGTCAGCCACATGACCTGCAAGAAGTGCCGTGGCGAGTTCTGCTGGGTGTGCATGGGACCGTGGTCGGAGCACGGGACGAGCTGGTACCAGTGCAACCGTTTCGACGAAAAGTCTGGGTCGGATGCACGCGACGCGCAGGCCAAAAGCCGCGCGAGCCTTGAGCGCTACCTCCACGTAAGCTCATTCTGGCAGACACAGCTAACCTCAGTTCTTCAACCGCTTCGCTAACCACGACCAGTCGGCCAAGCTCGATGCCGACTTTTACAAGAACACGGAGAAGAAGATGGAGATCATGCAGAACAACGGCAACCTGTCGTGGATCGAGGTGCAGTTCGCCAAGGAGGCCGTCAAGACGGTCGTCAGGTCGCGCATCCTCCTCAAATGGTCGTACTCGATGGCCTACTACCTCGTGCGTAACAACATGACGGAACTATTCGAGGACAACCAACGCGACCTCGAGCGTGCTGTCGAAACCCTCTCGGGCCTCCTTGAGAGCAACATTGCCGAGCAGGACACTGCCAAGATCCGCTTTGAGATCACCAACCAGGCGGCCTATGTTCAGAAGCGCCACGACATCTTGCTCGACGACACGCTCAAGGGATACCTCGAGCACCGCTGGCTCTTCACGATTGACATCTAGCTAGACTAGTGAATGACCTCTACTATCACGCCACTGCTGGCGGACTGCGTCCCATGTAGCCCATCATCACTTGATTAGCTCAACTTGATGTCCAAGGACCATGTACTGTAATTTACGTGAATTTCCAATGTCAAAGCCGCTCGTGTTAATTGTTTAACATGGTAGTCTAGCGGTATCTGACGTGAGACTTTTGAATCGTATGACGATCCCCTTGGCGGTACATTGAAACCTCCACTTCAACATTTTGAGTCAACACCAACTGTCTCTCGAGCAACCACAACCCTCTCCCTGTTGTCTTGTCCACACATACCCTACAACCAACTAATGCGGGACTACACTCCCGAACTCGACGCCGCGCGCGAGCTCATGGAGGAGCTCCGCCGACACATGCGCGCCTTCAATCAAGGCCGCCTGGCTTTCCAGCCTCCTGTCCTTGACAAGGCCACTGGCACGCCTTGGCGCGGCGAGGACACGCAGGGCCTCAGGAGGTTTACGGACGCGATTGAGCAGCAGGATGCGCAGCTTCAGACGGTGAGTGATGCTAGGTGCGTGGCGTGGCTGGTGTGCTGCACTGGATTCCTAATGGCTGCGAGTGCGGAATCGAGCGGCGCACTCTGCGGCCTTGATGAATCCCAGCGCTATGCTGGAGCTTGCGCAATGCGCTTGGCCATTGATTGTATCTTATCCTCCCTTCTCGTCGGCGCTGACATCAGCTCGCAAAGTCGGATGATCCACCGCGCGAGGATCCCCTCCCGGTGATCCAGGGCCTCGCGACTGCCTGGAAATGTCTCGTCCTCGCGGCCACCCCCGTCCCTGCCGTCCGCATGTCCAGCAAACTCCCCGCATCAAGCAATGAACCTGCCCGGGAGGCGTTCGTCGACGTGGTCGCCCGTGGCGGCGCCGAGTGGATCCGGATATACAGCAAGAAGGTGTCGACACTCCTGGCCGAGTTCCGAGAATACGACTCATACCTCACCGACTCGGATGACGAGGGGCCAAACACTGTTAAGGCAGCCTCGTTCCAACCCAACGTGCTCACGCGCCTCGTAGATGACCTCCTCGCATTAGCTGCGGGAGTCGAGCGCATTCCTGGCGCCGTGGCGCCACGGCTCACTCTGCGCCTCACGCGGATCGAGGAGAACCCCGAGGGAGGGCATCCCGATTCGCGTGTTGGTCAGACCTTGGACGCGATCCGGGCGCGCGGCGTACACCTCGTCTTTGGTGACCTCTCCGACATCCCCTTCTCCCGCCTTCCCACCAGCCTCCCAGAAACCCGGACAGTCACCCCATCACGGCGGCTCAACCTCGACCCGACCGCGCTCATGGGCCTCTGCTCCGACCTCTTACACCACCCCCTCCCGGCAACACCAGACGAGGCTCGTGCGCGCTTCTACCGCCCCCAGACGGTGGTTGAGGAGGCGGGACACGCGGGCGGTGGGCGCGGCAGTTGGGATGGCGCAGGAGAGGCGGACGCGGCGCAGAGCCAGAACTCGCGAGAACTCGTGCGCGCCCTCCTCGAAGAGACGACTGAGCCTTTAGTGGAGGTTATCCGGGACACGCTCGAGGCTGCATCTAATGGGCAGGAGATTGAGCTCTGGGCCACCCAAGAGGCGATCACGTACCTCCAGGAGACGATTAGCTCTGAGGCTCTGGTCGGCGAGGGATTAGAGCAGCGGCGTATGCGCCGCCTCACTGGTCTCGATGACGGCGATTTCTGGGAAGGAAGTCGATACACAGGCAAGGCGGGTTGTCTTACCAAAATGCGACTACACATCTTCGACGACGATGGCAGCATAGACATGCTGACCAAGGAAGTCGAGGAACATGGCCTCGAGTCAATATCACGCCGCCTCGAAACCCCTTTGACTCTGGGTAAAAGGCTTTGTGCAGATGGCATGACGTCGTTTCACGCGACCACAGCGGCGGCATGCACGACCTTTGTGGCTGAATACCTCTCCGTCGTCTCAAAGGGGATGAGTGCGGCGCCATCCCTTCCCGGTTTCCTGAACCCACGACGCCTGCCCTCTCCTCGCGTCGCGCAAATCTCGACACCCTTCACTGTCGTCGCATTACACTCGCTCTCTCGCGGCGCAGCAGAGGGCATGACCACGCTGAGTATGGGCCATGTCGTCTTCCGTGAACTATTCGCCCAACCTCGCTGGCGCACAAAGGGCTGGGCGCAGGGCAGTTATGAACTTGAGCGAACAGCAATAGACGTGATTGCTGGCATTGACGCCTTGTCCGTTTCTGCGGATGGCCGGGTGATCGAAACCACTCCTGGAGAACCAGTCCATGCCGTCACGTGGATTTTACCGTATAGGTCACTTGGGGAGGCTAAGCGCGTCAAGTTCGCCGCGGGAGATTACTCGTTTCCCCGTTTCGTACAACGCGTTCTCAAGGATGGAGAAAGGGCTTTATCGCGCACAATTACGCCTACGTCGACTGTTTGAGGTCACAAAGCGGGGAGAGAAGAGAGAGGAGAGAGGGACAGTGCCGAGTCGAGTCGAGTGACATACCATACTTTCATACTACATAGACCCCTGTAGCATTGCATTGCATGTAGCCTTGAGCATGGCCACAAACAAACAGACCCTTGCACCCTCCACCCTCCTCCCTCTGCCACCATCCAAAAGATCTTGCTCAACTCTGAAAAGAGAATACACTAGGAGGGAGTCGAACCCCCGCCGAACGCATGGCAAGCGTCCATGATACCGTTTCACCACTAGTGTTGGTGTTATTTCGATGTTGGTGTGAATTTCGCGTCTTACTTGAACCAGTCAGCAAAGAATATTAGACACTACACTCTCTGTGGGAGCCATTAGTAATTCATATCCCCAATCGCATCCACGGTACACACGACCCACGACGCGAATAACCCTCCTGTCAATGGCTCGTTGAACTGCCCGTCCTGGAGTGGACGGAGGTGGCATGTTCGTCGGCCAGGTTGAGGATTTCGCCAGATCGCCTCGGTTCCATTCAGGTGTTCTGGTCAGCTACCGTCCCATCTTGAGGGTAAGGATCAGCCAGAGTTTCGCCGTCATGGGTCAACCGCTACATCATACTGTACATGCACAACAATATGTTTCGCCTTCATTATTCCTAGTCGTCCCAGCGGTCGAGCGGGTCTGAGGTCAGCGCAGCGTAAAGAGCGATGAGCCGTCGTGTTTGAAAGAAATGCCCATCGGTAGCGAGCTCCGCACAAACGCGAAGTATGGTTGCAACCGGGTCACGAAGACATCCTCATCTTGGCCCGCCTCATGGTTGGGACGCAACACTTGACCCCTTGCTTCTTCAACACACTCAAGCCAAATATGGACGATTCTCACCAGAATCACTCTCCGGCTCGCTCTTGATCGCCATGTCTGATTCGGGTGTGGGTTCGCGCGGGGGTTGAGGTCGCCGTGTTCGCGGAGCAGTCGCTGGCGCTCGTGCCTTCGGGACAGTTGCCCGGCGTGGTATCGGAGACGAATGGCGGCCTTTTCGCCGTGTGACGGGCGGGGGATCGGTACTGGTAGCCACGCCCTTGCCTTTTGAGGGTACGTATTCGCTATCCGGTATTTCACCCCTTCTCTTGCCCGTTAAACCAGGTGGACTCGAGTATGGGCTGTCTTCTTCGGCCGACTCTGTCGCCAACTTGGGTTCCTTCATCTTGCCGTTCCTCATGTTCGTGAACAGCCTACGTGCAGTTGGAGGTGAAGCTTTCGCGGAACCGTTATCCTCATCGTCGCTTGTCCGAACGCGTTTGCGACGATGTACGACGGGTCGTGACGACTCCGACGTCGAGGCGCGCGCGCTTCCAACGGCTGGGGCTGGTGCTGGTGCGGTTTGTACTTGCTACTGTCAGCTCCCAACTAGACCAGAACTTACAGCGAGGCCAGGCAAGGCAAGTGTGAAACGTTCCGTTGTCCGCTTTGGGGGCGCAGCCACGGCAGCCATGGCATCCTCAAAGATACTTTGCGCCTGCGCCGCAGCTTCGGCCAGACACTCAGACCTGCCGCGCCAATACGCCGCATCGCGCTCAGCCAGCTCACGCCCCTCCTCGGCATTCTTGAGTGACTTTAGACAACTTGCTGCGCGCCTCCGCGCGTCGATCAGGACGTTCTCGGCGCGCAGAGTCTGCTTCTCCTGCTCCTCGAAAGCTTCCTCGAGGGCCGCGAGCTTGCTCTCCGTTGTCCGGAGGATGGCGTTTTCGGCCTCAAGCTCGACGATGCGGTCTTTCTGTTCCTGGTTTGAGCTGAGGACACCCCTGTTGAACAAGTGCGAGACCTCAAGATCGCGCTTGAGCCTAGAGATTGTGGCGTCACGTTGGTCCATTGCGCCAACCGGCGGGTGGAAAGTAGGGCGCGTGGGAAGGATATGTACACGATGCCGGCAAGTAAAGCTGGAGGATGGCAGCAGTCTGAAGGAGAGAGGAGATGTTGGCGATACGGAGGTGGATGATAACCAGTTGATAAAGATGAAGAATGTGATTCTCAGGTGAGTGAGTGACCTTGGACCGACGATCATGTCATTCCATTTCAGGCACTGGTACCCAAAACACGCCACCCACATTTCACTAATCCTTTTATCCTCCACCATTCCACCATCTTTCATCCATGTCGGCCCGTGACGAACCACCACACTTTCGGCAACGTGAACGTGGAGGCGGCCGGACCCACAGCCGTTCACCGCGTCGAGACAGGCGCGATGACCGTGAGCGCGACCGAGACCGAGGGTATGCTCAGGTGAAGCGGGAACCGGATACGGGATATGGCGCCCGCGAGCGGGAACGAGAGCGCAAAGACGATCGGCAGCGGTACGACGAGGACTCTGTGAGTATTCCTTTTCGGGTGATGTTGACACGCAGGGCGAGCCCAAGAGCCCACCAAAGCCAGACTTTAGCTCGTCCGGCCTGTTGGCCAAAGAAAGTAACCAGGTCAAGGGCGTTGCGCTCAAGTATCATGAGCCGCCCGAGGCGCGCAAACCGACACAGAACTGGCGGTTATACGTGTTCAAGGGGGAAGAGCAGGTCGGTGAGTGTTCACCATGACGATGACGAGCTGATCCAGACCTCATCCATGTTTATACCCAGAGTTGCTTTCTCGTCGGGCGCGACGCGGTCGTCGCGGACATTCATGTGCTGCACCCAAGCTGTAGTAAACAGCATGCGGTGCTGCAGTTCCGTGCAGTGTCGAAGCGGAGCCAGTATGGCGATGCCACGAGCGACGTCAAGCCGTATATCCTCGATCTTGACAGCACCAACGGCACGTATGTCAACGGGCAGGAGGTGCCCAAGTCACGATACTATGAGCTGCGAGTAAACGATGGTGAGTATGGGCTGGCGAGCACAATTGACGACAGTGCTCAAGTTCGGAACGTCGGCGCGGGAGTATGTACTCCTGCACGAGGATGCGGGCAAGTAGATATGTGTAGAGTATGTCATGGCATGTGGTTCCTGCTACCCACCTGCTTGTGTTGGCAGTGCTTGTCTCAAGGCAGGACCGACAGTCACTTCAGGCAATGTCGAGGAACAAGAAGGGGAGTGCGGCTCGCAGATTGTCCCCTCGCCGTTAACCCTATCTATATCCATCTACTGTACCTCGCTCATCCGTCCTAGCCTTTATGCCCGGGCGCTCTCCTCTGCTGTCCAAATCTTACCTTTTCGTGGACTGATGGTACGACCCTATGACCATGCAAGAAGTGGGCAAGCCTCACCTTGAGGGTTAGGTCGAGGGTCGAACACCTCGCCAGCCAAAAGCATACACTTGCCGATGACAGAGAGATTCGAACTCTCGAGCCCGAAGGCACGGCCTCAGAACTGTACAGTATAGCAAGGCCGCGGAATAACCACTATCCGATGTCACCTACGATGTGGTCAACTTTGATGGGCTAGTAGTCTGAGATTCGGCCGCTGCAACATTCATGCGACCTGAATCACATCTGCAATCCAATGAATCCTAGAAGTGGACGCTGGCTTTTTGAGCCATGAGTGAGCCCTTAGCCACTGCTCACGGAAGCGCGGTCGTGCATGTACTTGGCTGGGCTGCAAGAGCCAGAGCCGCCCATCTACCCCTTGTAGAGCCATGGGGCATAGTTGAGCCGCTTAGAGTGGCAGGCTCTTCATACCGTGTCGAGACTACGAACTCGTAGACGATCTTATTATCTCCCCTCGCGTCTCGCGGATGCCCAATTCAAGCTTCTCACATTCCAGGGGAGGGCGGGATTGGAAAGATAACTAGGGTTGGTTGAACTATTGAGACGCTACGCCATTCATCGAGGTTGTATCTCTATCCCATTGTGTTGCTGAGGTCATGGGTGTCAGTCGCGCACTAGCCCTAGAGTGTGAAGACGCTTTGACCATTAGAATAACAACAGCCCTCGCCACGCTCATGGTATCCATCCAACTTCTGATTCTACCTCATTACCTCACAGTTTGGCTCGGACCGCTCCGCCATCGCGGCCCTGTGCCTCCCAACGCGCAACGACGTCCTTCTTGATCTCAGTCTTGAGAATCTTGCCGTTGGCATTACGTGCTTCTGTCAGCTAATCCTTTTGTTCTTGAGATACTCACCGAGGGGCTCGTCAAAAATGGCGATGATGGCAGGCTGTGCGGGTCCGCGAATGCGGGGCCTGGCGAGCTCGAGGATACTCTCTGGCGTGGCAGTTGCACCAGGTGCAAGAGTCACAGCCACACCGACAAGCTCGCCCCACAAGTCGTGAGGAACCGCTACGGCGGCAGCTTCAGCGATCCGGTCATCAGAGTAGATGACGTGTTCGACCTCTGCACTGGAAATGTTCTCGCCAGCACGGATGATGATGTCTTTCTGTCTGTCACAAACAACCAGAAACCCTTCATCGTCAAGGAAACCGATATCGCCACTGTCAAGCCACCCGTCTTTGGTGAGGGCGGCGGCAGTCGCTTCGGGGTTGTTGATATAACCCTTGCACACGTTGGAGCCTTTCATCAAAATGACGCCGGGGACATTTGGTGGGCATTCCTGACGCGTCTCCGCATCGACAATCTTCAGCTGGCCAGTGGGCATAGTGATACCAGCGGCGTGGGGCTGAGTTAGCATCTTCGTGTTGATGAGGAACTCACCTTACGCCGAAGGTCTGGGCCGGCGAGAGTGACGTGAGCACCGATCGTTTCTGTCATCCCAAACGCTGTGATCCTATTGTCAGACCACACAAGCATTCTACCAACATGTAGAGATCCGGGAACGTCTTCTCCATGTCTCCCGGCAGGCGATCAGGCGGGAGAGAGCCGCCAATACTGACTCCCTGCAACTTGATCTTGTCCTTGAGGCCTGGAGCCTGAAGGATGCTCTGGAAGATGGATGGAACGCCCGTGCTCGACGTCACCTTCTCCTTGATCATGAGGTCGATGGCTGTCTCGGGATCCCAACGACGCATGAGCACAATCTTGCCACCGTTGACAAAGTTGCGGTTGAGGCCGATGTAGCCGGTCACATGGAACAGAGGGACGGGGAGGAGGAACACTCCTTGTTCCGCTGGCGGAGTCGTCGCGGCCTCAATCGCCACCTCGTACGTCGCGCCCAGACGCATCGCGTGGCGTGCAACCGCTGAGTGTGAGCTTTTTTTTTTTTTGTTGATGAAAAACGTACAATACTCAGCAGACGTGTTGGAATGCATGCAGATGCGGTGGGTCAACAGTACACCCTTGGGCATGCTTGTCGTTCTGTTGTGAGCTATCTTTCGAATGGAGAGCTTACCCAGAAGTGAGGAAGATATTGGCATCGCTCTCTGGGGTCACGCTCGCCCGAGCGCGCCCACTCTTGACCTCCTCAACAGATTCTGGAGATGGGTTGACGATGAGTTCCTAGTCATCAGCGAGATCAACAATAGCGTACTTTGCAACCAACGCGCGCTGCAGGTGGGAGCAAATCGAGGTTTTCCCAGCAATACGTCTTATGTCAGCGGCAGTAATATATAGCCTTACGGGGCCAGCACCGCGAGCATCGAGTTGGTTGCGAACAGGTCCAATAGACTCTCCAGCCTTGACATCCACGAGAATGAGTTTGCACCGGGTAAGCGTGGCGCAATGTACCTGCGCGTCGCCCGTTCTATTTGTCAGCCCCAGATTAAACAAACTTACAAAGTAGCGTTCAATACAAGGGGTACGGCTCCGAGGAGGTGGAGCCCGACCAAAGCAATGATGAGTTTGGCAGTATTGAGACCTCCGACAGCGACCGGGTCTCCAGCCCGGACGCCCTGCTCGAGCATCCAGCCCGCGAGGGCGTACGCTTGCTCGCCCATCTCCCGATACGTCAGGTATTCGCGTTCGCCAGCAATTGCCTTGGTAGGGTTACCGACCGGCGATGAGATACACACTCGGTCGGCATACTTGTTGATGGACTGAGCGTACAAGTGCCCGTAGGTTGGTACTTGCTGTTGTTAGAGTTGTTGAATATATGAACATACATTCTTAAATGCGATCTGCTTGACGCCGTGCATGTCGACCTCGATAGTCTCGAACGGCGAGCCCTTGGCTGTGAGTGCCGCATTAACTGAATCAGCGTTGCTGCCGGATCACGCACTCTCAGCGTATGATGGGATGGGGGGTTCCGCCATGGTGGAGAGGGTTATGGATTGGATTAGGGGTTGGTGATGGCGACAACTGACTTGTATATGGCTCAGCTTGATGTGTCGGTGATCATGACGTTAGAATCAGACTCCGTTTATAGTCTACGGTATTTGAACAACCGGTATTTCTCATAACAAACTCGGCGTCCTCCGTTGAGAATGTTATTATTGATTTGTCGCTTTTCGGTTACTTTAAGAGTTGTTTAAGCTGGGTGGGGCATTTTCGGTCACCTCCGTCTGTCAATCTCCCCGAACACCGAGATCAGTAAAGTTACAAGCTCGGCAACATGCATCCGGTGAATCCGAGATGATCATGCCGACACTTGACTGAAAGAGAGTCTGGAGTAGTTGATTTGGTGGGATTACCAAAAACAGATGCACGCCCTTGACCATGACACACCATGACAAGTCACGACAAGCCAATCCACAGATACATCATACATCTGGTTTACATCTCGCCTCAGATCCGGGATCGCGGTCCATTTCTACCGTTACCACACCGTACTGCGGGGCATACATTGGGGACCTACGCAGACGGCGGGCGACCGTAGAACGCGTTCTCGAGGAGTGCAAGGAGCTTGCCACGCTCAAGCGGCGCCGGGTTAGGGTACTGGGCCTTTGCAGCCAGGTCGGCAGCGACCTCAAGGTCCTCTTTCTTGAGTCCGAGCGATTCGAGGCTCTGGACGGTCCCGAGAGTCTTTTCGAGCTCCCAAAGTGCCTGGGCTGGCGATCCATCGGTCCCGATAGCCTTTGCGATTTGGTTCATGGCCACAGGAGCGGCTTCCATGTTATACGCCATGGCGTGGGGCAGGACAACGGTGTGCGTCTGCGCGTGGGGCAAGTTGAAGGTCCCACCGAGCGTGTGGCACAGCTTGTGGTGGATGGCCATACCGACGTGTCCGAGACATACGCCGGCCGCGTACGCTCCCTGCTGTGCCTGTGCGCGAGCATCAATGTCGTTCGGGGCGTCCTTGAGCTTCAAGAGGGCGTGGTAGAGGTTGGTGATGCCCGAAATTGCAACACCCTCGATAATGGGGTTGATTGTGGGCGAGTAGAGCGCCTCGACGCAGTGCGCGATCGCATTCAGACCCGACGTGTACGTCAACTGGGCCGGGAGGGAGAGCGTCAGGTCTACGTCGTAGACGATAGTGTTGGGCAGGATCTTGGGGTCGGAGCGAGTCGTCTTGAGCTTGTTCACCGTCTCGCCGAGGATGGGCGTCGCCTCAGACCCAGCGTAAGTCGTGGGCACGGCGATGTGGGGGATGCCAGTGCGGATGGCAAGAGCCTTGCCGAGACCGACGGTGGATCCGCCGCCGACAGAGACCTAGTGTTAGCATGAGTAGGAGGAGTGGTCGAGGGCTTGACTTGACTGGGTGTACCAATACTGCAAAACGCAGAACGGCAAACGCAGGTAACCAATGCCTGGCTGCCATCACCAAGTCACTCACCAAGCAGTCTGCCTTGGATGCCTTGAGCTGCTCGAGCGCCTTGATCGTCACGTCCTCGGGGGTGTGCATGACAGCATCGATGCACCTGCTGTTAGCGGAGTTCTGATGACGTCGTCCTGTGCCTCCCCCATCTCTCCCCCATCTAGACTTGAGCCCGCGCCAAGCTCGCAATGCAAGGTGGGCGCATGGACAAGCAGGTTGCTCGTCCACCGGACCGAGCCATGGTCGACCCCACGATCTTGACTTGGTCGTCCGGATGGCCGAGACGGACGCAAGGTGCTGGACGACCACCGAGAGGTCCCTCACAAGACAATGAATACCCAGCGCCAAACCCCTCGGAGTCTCGGAGCTCGGATCGGGACCCAATGGACTCTTCCAAGTCCGCACCTCCCAACCCATTCATAATCCGCTTCCTCCAACTGCCCAAGAATACTCACACACCAGCCACGCGGTCCTTGCCGAGGTCGTTGCCAATACGCTCCGCAAGCGCAATCTGCCGGTCCGTGTCCTCAGTGACGATGAGCACGCTCTTTCCACCGAGCTTGTCGACCTCCTCGGGA
This sequence comes from Cutaneotrichosporon sp. HIS471, assembly GCA_030864385.1. Taxonomy (NCBI): domain Eukaryota; kingdom Fungi; phylum Basidiomycota; class Tremellomycetes; order Trichosporonales; family Trichosporonaceae; genus Cutaneotrichosporon; species Cutaneotrichosporon sp. HIS471. The sequence goes on along the minus strand of AP028245.1, from coordinate 159,105 downwards.
ATCTTGGAGAGCGTGCCCTGCCCGAACACGGTGCGGGGGATGTGCGCCTCGAAAGTCCACGGGCGCATTCTGGCGAGTGTGCGAAGGATGGTGGGAGATTGGGGGAGGGGAGAGCTAGGAAGGCTGAGCGAAGGTTAAAGATGACAGCAACGAGTTAGAGCGGATGGATAACTTGGGGTGAGTTAGGGAGAGTAAGAGAGGTGGGAAAGGTTAGCAATCATATGAATGGAGGAGAAGCCGGACTCCGGAGATGTTGATTCCGATGCGGTGGAATGATGGTGACATCACCGCAATTGTTATGATCCAACACATTAAAAATCACCGCACTCCGCAGTACCCGTAATACAGTACCCCACTACCACGTCCTATTCCTATAATCAGTCGGAGCGGCCTTCCGATAATTCTAAGAGCATGATTACGGATCACGGATCACCGAAAGGCGACTCACTAGTGACAAAGTAAGGAATGAGTTATACTTGACCTGCATAGAATCAGAGCCAAGAGTGGGCGTGATCGAGCAATCGGGAGCCATTGCGGGCAATTGAATTTGTCCATGTTGGCCAGTGTTTCGCTCGGCCAAGTAACTCGTTGCCTGGAGGAGACTGCAGTTCTCGGATCTCGATGGCGATCATCAGGTCGACCCAGGCAGCGACGAGGTATAGACTGGTAAACTAATACTTATCAACAGTACGGATGTGGTGGCGGCCGTTGTGGACAACGTCCACATTCTAACGAGCTCTACGGGTGTTCGCAATTACAAGTACATGACAACTCCTCCAGCGTCCTCGGGCTGGTCATCGTCCCAATGCCCCAGCGATGCAGCGTTGACGAGCACAGTCGGTTGCCTGTTCTTATCACCTCGGAATCCCAATGCACATCCGAGGACAGCGACGATGCGGGAGAAACAGAGGACAGCAATCACCATGAGGACACGAAGGAATTTCGGGGCACCAGACACAAGCTGATCGCGGGCCCACCCCTCTGTCCCTCTCCACAGCAGTGTTGTACCCCGGCATTCGTGGATGTGTCCATAGACATGGAGGCGTGGAATGACACGGCGCACCTCACGCCGAAGGCTCCGGCACCCATACCCTCCGTCTAGGTATCCATATGGGGGTCCGTGAGTGACGAGAATGTCGACTTTGGGAATACTGCCTGCCCAGAAGTCGCTGTGGCGACGGTACGGGAATGCCCACTTCATAAAAGACAATAAGGGGATCGGGGTGCGTGGTGAGCCAACGATTGTGAGTTGTCGGCCACAAACTGTAATAGAAGTAGTCGCGTGTTCCAGGTATATGAGGTCGTGCCATTCGAGATCAGCCAGTGTGCCGAGCAGCTCGGGATTGGATTGCGTACACGCCGGGTCCAGGAGCAGGTCGTGGTTGCCCCCGATAACAATCTTGTGCTGGTGGGGTTGGGCTGCTAGCCAGCCGAGCTGTGACTGGATCTCCCGAAGCGTCCCGTGGCTGCTCATGTCACCGGCATGGATTAGGATGTCGCCAGCGGGTAGGAATGGTTCGGTGTCGTGCGTATCAGACACGCACACGACGAGTATTCGTTCTTCTGGGCTGCTCGATATGGCCGAGTGGGCGTCTGCGGTGGCTGGTGCACAGAAAAAGTCGAGTAGATTCCAGCGAAACTGCTTCCAAGCTGTAAGTGGCTTCTTACGCCCCCCTTTCCGTTTGTTGACAGCGGCCATGTTTCTGTTTCTGGTGGCTAGCTGGTTGTTTAACTAGATTCATGAAAAGGTGTTGACAGAGCGATAACCTCTTGCACCGCTTGATCGCTTGAGAAGCTCAGAAGCTCAGAAGTTTGTGGATGACGTAATGAGTGTATGTGTAGTCTGAGCAATCTAAACATTCTGGATATTCTGGCATCCTAAGCAGCAAATAATGGACTAGCCACCCAAGCATCCAAGCATTCATGCATACTCTGCAAGACTCTCAAGCTCTCAATTCTCAAGCGCTGACGCGGGATACAATGTATTCTGCATATCTAATCAGACGCCTTTGTTCTCTCTCCAGCCACCAGCCACAAGCGCTCCGTGGATTCAATTTCCGCGCAATCTCGGCACAAGCCACTCCGTCCCACTCAACCCCACCTGGATTATACAATCGAGCGACACTATCTAATCTCGCGCGCCGACCTGTGCCGTCCCATCGTCTCCAGTCGTCACCACTTGAGACGCGTTCGTTGCCACCGATGCCTCGTTCGTTAACCCAGCTTGGAGACCAGCGGCGACACAAGTCCGCTCTATCACGTGACCGGTTCGTCGCCGAAGATATCCGATGTCGCCATTAAAGTCGAGTCGCGCACTTGACCGAACCAACCAACTTTGCCCGATTCCACAATTAACTTTGTCTCTTCAAAACACTCCCTCCAACGCCGTAAACATGCCTCTCGTCGTGCTCGCGCGACGCCGCGTTCTCCCCGCCTGCTCGCGCACTCTTCGCACGTACGCGACGGTCTCTACGCCCCAGACGCTCGTTGAGAAGATTGTCCAGAAGTATGCGGTCGACCTTCCCCCCACGGCCAAGGTTCGCTCGGGCGACTATGTGATGATCAGGCCAGAGCATGTGTGAGTGTGTCTAGTGTACAATGGGCGCGGAAGAGGAGACAAAGTTTCTCCCTCTACCCGATGTCGCCACTGGGGAAGGCCTAATAATGTCAGGATGACCCACGACAACACCGGTCCCGTCATCTCCAAGTTCCTCTCCCTTGACTGCTCCAAGCTGGACAACCCGCGCCAGCCCATCTTCACGCTCGATCACGATGTCCAGAACAAGTCCGAGACCAACGTCAACAAGTACAAGCGCATCGAGGCGTTCGCCAAGCAGCAAGGCGTTGACTTTTACCCTGCTGGCCGCGGTATTGGCCACCAGATCGTTGTCGAGGAGGGCTACGCGTGGCCCGGCAAGATGGTTGTTGCGTCCGACTCGCACTCGAACCATTACGGCGGCGTCGGGTGCCTCGGTACCGCGATCGTGCGCACGGATGCTGCGTGAGTTGCCGACAGAAGCTAGAATCAGAGCTAATATCCAGCGGCATCTGGGCTACCGGCAAGTTCTGGTGGCAGATCCCCCGCGTCGTCCAGGTCTCGCTTGACGGCAAGCTCTCGCCGGGCGTCACTGGCAAGGACGTCATCGTGGCTCTCGCCGGCCTCTTCAACGAGGACCAGGTGCTGAACGCGGCCATCGAGTTCACCGGCTCGGGCGTCGAGCACCTCTCGGTCGACGAGCGCCTGACTATTGCGAACATGACGACCGAGTGGGGCGCCGTCGCTGGCGTGTTCCCCGTCGACGACAAGCTTGCCGAGTGGTACCGCGGGCTGATCCGTAAGGCCGAGCTGCGCAAGTTCATCTCGCCTTCGTCGACCGTGCCGTCCGACGGGACTCACCCGCGCCTGAACGACGAGCGCCTGGAGCAGTCGCTTGCTGAGCGCGTCGCTGCCGACCCCGGAGCCCACTACGCCTCGCGCCTGCACCTCGACCTTTCGACCCTTGTGCCGCACGTCTCGGGCCCCAACTCGGTCAAGATCGCAACCGCGCTCCCCAAGCTCATGGAGAAGCCGATCAAGATCAACAAGGCGTACCTCGTGTCGTGCACCAACTCGCGTGCGAGTGACATCAAGGCGGCCGCTGATGTGCTGCGCGGCAAGAAGATTGCTCCTGGTGTCGAGTTCTACATTGCCGCCGCGTCGAGCCGCGTGCAGGAGGACGCTGAGGCTGCTGGTGACTGGCAGGCGCTCGTTGCGGCCGGTGCCAAGACGCTCCCCGCTGGGTGTGGGCCGTGCATTGGTCTCGGTGTTGGTCTTCTCGAGAAGGGCGAGGTCGGTATCTCGGCCACCAACCGCAACTACAAGGGACGCATGGGCTCGCCCGACGCCATCGCGTACCTGGCGTCGCCTGCCGTTGTCGCCGCGTCGGCTGCCAAGGGCGAGATCTGTGGCCCCGACTCGATGGACCTCGCCTCACTCCCGCAGTACGACGTGCCCAAGTTCAGCATCGAGGCGTCGCCTGCCGCTCCCCCTGCCGCGACAGGAGAGGCTGAGCCCCTCCTTCCCGGCTTTCCCGAGTACTTTGAGGGTCCGCTCGTCTTCGCGCCCCAAGACAACCTGACCACCGACGGCATGTACCCCGGCAAGTACACGTACCAGGACGACATCACTCCCGAGCGCCAGGCCGAGGTCGTTATGGAGAACTATGACCCCCTCTTCGCGTCGACGATCAAGGACCTGCGCGCCAAGGACACCGCCAACGCGACTCCCATCCTCTTCTCGGGCTGCAACTTTGGCACTGGTTCGTCGCGCGAGCAGGCCGCCACTGCCATCAAGAACGCCGGCATCCCGCTCGTCATCTGCGGAAGCTTTGGCGACATCTTCAAGCGCAACTCGATCAATAACGGCCTGATCCTCATCGAGGCGCCCGAGCTCGTCGAGGACCTCACCAAGTGGTTTGCCAAGGACGACGTCCGTGGTGCGGGCGGCAAGGACGGAAACCTCACTGTCATTCCCCAGGACTGGCGAGTCAAGATTGACACGCGGAACGGGGGCGTCACCCTCTCGATGGGGGCCGATGGGGAGAAGCACTACCCCTCTGCGCGGGTTGGACGGTCGGTGCAGGAGCTGTGGGTCAACGGCGGCTTGGAAGGCTTCATTCGCGCGTCGCTCCAGTAGGCATAGGGGCATAGGAGATCGGGAGAATGATGACGGACGTACTCACTTAGCACTGTTAGGCATAGGCATTGGTTGTGATTGATTGGTTGGAGTATGGAACTGATTGGTGACGGGGGGCGGCAGGACGATCGAGGACGGTGAAAGCGTAGAGGACGTTCAGAAGAACCAGCTGGGATCCTTGCAGTGTTGAGATACTATTATCTCACTACCCTCTTAAAGGTGTACACTCCTGGGCTGAGGTCGCTAGCGAGTCCGGGACGTTACGCCTCAAGCCTGGAGCCTGGAGCCTGGAGCCTGGAGCGTGCGAGGATCCATGTGTATATACACACTCGCCTCGCCAGCCACCGCCGCCGTCAGTCGCACCTTGCGCCGCATCTCCATCTACCTTCCAAACGCACATCCATTCCCATATTAATGCGCCCTTCCTCCCTCATTCTCACATCTCCCACTCTTCGTCCTTTCACCTCATCCCCTACAACGACAGAAAGGGGTTATCTGCACCTCCTAGTCCAGTCCACCCAACTGCCGAGAGATGGTAAGTCTCCAAAGTCTTCACCCGCTGTTGACTCCATGACGACAAACTCGACTCGAAAGGTGACCATCATCTTCTTGTACAGCTCACTTTGCCGGGGATAACCCCTATACCAGTCCAACCCGGGTCCTAACCAACCCCACGAGTCCAAGTACCGCTCCGTTGGATACCGCGACTTCCACCGCGCTCCGTTTACCCACTCTCTATCGCTTCCTCGCAGTCACCGTTACGAATCGGAGGAGAATGAGTGGGGTCAGCGTGATCCCCGCGGGTTAGCCGTGTGGATGGGATTGCGAGGGTGTGCTGACTCGTATCCATGCGGGGGATCTGACACTCTGACGACCAGTAAGAGTGGGGCAGGGGAGCTGGGCGAAAACTAAGCGCGAACAGGCTACAGCTGAATTGCACCCAGAACCCAGGAGCCATTTTCCAGGCCTCCAGACCAGGGCAAAGCCTGCCCCACTCCTTTGAATATCCTAATACAAATACGACGGCAATACTAAACGGTCTTAACCTGCCACAGTCTGGGAAGGTACATTATATCCATTCCACTGCCTGTGGCATCTGTACTCATCATCACAGAGTACTGTACTGTAACCTGACTGGAAGAGGGCCGTGGTGTCGTCAACCCTCGGCGCCACGACCATAACTTGCAGAGCCTTTGCTCGTATTTATCATCTCAAGCTTTGAGGCAGCTCACGTCCTGCTCACTTTCCTCGGGGACTGCGCTCCAACGAGGTGGAGCGTTCACAGCAGTCCCCCTGACTTTTTTGGTTCTAGTGGGCGAGTGAAGCACCAGGTGTACCGACGACACCCACATTGCCAGGCAACAGGCGGCAGTCTTGAGCTGTAATCCAATCAATTGAATGCTGATATCGTCCATGCCTCCCATGTTAACGACACTTGTCAGGCTGTAACCTCCAGCTGGGCTTCCTACGCCCCAAGTAAATGCCAACTGAATTACTTTTACTTTCTCTAAACCTCTATGTGCTTCAAGGACGACACCGGGGCCTTCAAGCCCTTTGTCGTATTCCAGACCCCGGCGGGGGTTTGCCTCCTCTAATGAAGCTGACTTCTCTAATGAAGCTGACTTGAGGAAGAAAAGCTGGATATGAGTTTCTGGATCGCGCCATCCAAGGCGGGTGCAAGAAAGCAAGAAAGCCAGGACTGGGTAGTACTGCCCGATTACAGTACCCAAAGAGTCCTCCCAAGCCATCCGAAGAAACAGGCTCGATGCCCGAAATTCCCGCACCGCTCATGTATGAGAACGGGGGTATGGTCCTCGTCAACGACAGCTAGGGAAATGATTACAAGGCGGATAAAGTTGACAAGGGCGGGATCGTGTCTGACTGTCCGACTGACTGAACTGCATTCTAATGGGCCGACTCTGTCCCAACCGCCAAGACAAGTCTACAATCCTCCCATCAGTGGAGACTGGCTTGTCCCCATCAGCACCCGAACCCCTTGGTGCCCAAATGTTCATCTCACTTCTGACCGGCCACACAGATTGTCCTCATGGTCCACGATCGCCTCATCACCCGCGCTAAAGATTTCTTCAACCAGTTGTGCTGTGGCGCGTGTTCAGAGCAGCTCTTGGAGGCCGCCAAACGTCTAAAGATATCCGCAAAGTGAGGTCACGTTCACGACCTGACGGCGCGACTGCTTCAACCACCAGTTACGCGCTCCCCAGTCACAAGGAGCCAAACCCTCCCCCAAGAACTCCCCAACATGAGCTGGCCATGGTTGGGGCACGGCCATGGTTGTGGCACGGGAGGCGACGCGACTCGTGTTGAAAGAAGGAATGGAAAATGTGTATTGGCTGACATTCTGACAAACTAATAAACTGATAGAGAGCGATGATAAGAGTGGGGCAGGGGAATAGGACGAAGACTATTCTCATTTCAAGCAGGAGCAGGCAGGACAGTCAGGATTGCGGCAGCCAACTCCCTAGCTTCCTTGGTTAACGAAAAGCAGTGCGCCTGCCCCACTCCTTCAGGGATCATTAATACTCAATACGAAGGCAATCAAAGCGGTTTAAACCGCGTACCATCATTTCAAAGCATTTCAAATGACCAATACGAAGATCGGCTTCATTAAGAGTGGGGCAGAGAGGACTACCAGTCGCGGTCGGCTTGTACTCTCAAACCTCCGCCACCCCTCCCACATCTACCCATGCGAACCAATCTTTCATCCCATAAATCATCTACAGACACTTGGGGCCTCAATACCGCCCATGACGTCTTTAATCCGCCCAAAAGAATAAGTCCACTTGCCGTAAAGGTTCTGGATAGGTTATGACCCCAGTTCCGCTGACCCTCGGACACCTTTTGTCCAACCTGCAGTCCTCTAAAATCACAACACTAGTGGTGAAACGGTATCATGGACGCTTGCCATGCGTTCGGCGGGGGTTCGACTCCCTCCTAGTGTATAGAGAGTTCCAGAGGTGTCTGGATCAACGTTTTTGGCGCGGTAAGAGATCTGAGTCGGATTGGGGAGTGTGTGGTTTTGCAACCTTTGGTCTTCGGTTTTTTAAACGCACTCTTCCTGTTCTGAAGACGGAGGGTAACGAGCTGGGAGTGTAGACGTTGTTCATATCGTCTTGAGTCAGAATCCTCAAGTTTCCCACGGTGGCATACATATGGGGTGATCGGATGGACCTCCACCTCGCTTTGCGAGTTTTCCCCGACCTCCACCCTCCACTCCAACCCCAGGTCCCAGAACATCTCATCTCACCTTGCCCAGCTCTCTCTCTCTACGCTGTCTTTTAAATCCTCTTCTTGTTTCTCCAACTCGTCCAAAATGCCCAAGAACCTCGTCGTCTTCGACTTTGACTGGTCCTTTGTCGACCAGGACACGGACCGCTGGGTCTTCGAGGTCCTCGACACCAACCTCCGCCGCACTCTCCAGGACCGCAAGAGCGCCGGCAGCCAGTGCATGCCTGATGTTGTGTGAGTGATGGTGCCGATATCCGCATATCTTCCGCCCTTATCTGCCTCTTCCGCCTGCTTCTCTTCCCTCCTTTCGCCCCTCCTCCACCTTCCCGGGTCTTCTGGTGCCGATGCAGTCACCAGCCCACGCACGTGCGCAGCCGTGGATTGTCCTCTGGGTCTCAGCTGTTACATGTGAACTTTAAGCTGACACCAGCGACCAGACCATGGAGGACCTCTTCAACGCCGGGTACAAGAAGGAGCAGGTGCTTGATGCCCTCCGTCAGCTCCCTGTGGTGCGTTACAGGTGTTTGCTGCGTTGGAGGAAGGACCTGCCTCGTTGCCAAACAAGCAAGCCGAGGAAGGTTGAATGAGCCGTTGCCTTCTGCTTCAGCTCCTGACGCTCTCCTAATCCGTGCACCGCTCACACTCAGCACCCCGCGATGAAGCGCGCGGTCAACGGCCTCAAGCACCGCGGGGAGACCACCTTCCTCTGCCTCTCCAACTCGAACGAGGTCTACATCGGCACTATCCTCGAAGTGAGTCAGAGCTGAGATACTCGGACGTAAGCCGTGGATAAGCATTCTTCCCTTCCTCTCCTGAACCCCGCTCACACCAGCACCACGGCCTCGGTCACCTCTTCAACAAGGTCATCACGAACCCCTCGCGCTGGGACGGCGACCGGCTGCACATCGGGCGGCGTCTGCCCGCCGACGGCCCCCAGCACGGCTGCACGGTCGGCTGCCTGCCGAACATGTGCAAGGGTGACGAGCTTGACGCTTGGCTTGTTGCGCACGGCGGCAAGGAGGCATGGGACAAGATCGTCTACGTCGGTGACGGCGGTAACGACTACTGCCCTTTGTTGCGCATGCGCAAGGGCGACCTGGCGTGTGTGCGCAAGGGGTGTGAGCTCGGCGGGCGCATCGACCGCGAGGGCAAGAAGGACGGGTTCGCGCTCGACGTCGAGCTGTGGGACCAGGCTTGGATCATTGACGAGTGAGTGTGTGTGTGTGTGTGTGTGTGTGTGTGTGTTTGTGTGTGATGAAGGGAGCTGGTGGAGGGGTAGATGAGTGGGGAAAGCAGGCGCGTGCGTGCTCAGCACGGGCTCAGTATGACTAGATCTCGCCGTGTCTTACTCGTGTGGGCAGCAATAGAACGGTTTGGTATGGTCCGAGCGCTGTGCTGTGAGCCGGATTCCAGGCCGTGCTCTTCGCTACCGAGCAAATGACAGGCAGAGGGAGCCTGAAGCTGGAACTGAGTCGCGATGTCCAGTCGAAAGGATGTCGACATCGTACGCAACAGAGCGATCAAACATGGAGTCTCCATGCGCAGGAACACTGGCGGTTCAGCTGTATAGTCTTCGATGAAAGCTGACAACTAGAATCTTCTCCAAGCTCTAAGCTAGAGACTAGACGATGCAGTAGATGGGCATGGCAGTTGGGGTAGACTGACGGCGGGGTGTTGCGGGCTGCCAACATTGCTGGCGAGCTCCGGCGCCTTAACAAGTAGGGTGACGCACTACGTGCCGCACGGGTTCCCAAACCGCGCGCTAACGCGAACCCGGGACCTACTCACTCATACCGCCACCTTCCCTCGTCCGAGATGTGCGGAGGTCACCTGTACATGACGCCGTACTCCCCTTGACTGGTATCCTGTGCGCTATTTTACACCGGTCTGACTGCAGCTGTGCGCTGCTTTACACTGGTCTGACTGCAGCAATAGACGCCGCGTCGTACATGTCGCTGGTGTCGTCAGCTCTGGGCAGTGTAACCTAAACCGATCCCGCACTTTGGATCCTTGCATCAACAAGGCTTGTCATCTGCCGCCATCGGGGATGGGATCGGGCAATCAAGTCCCAACCCACACCACACGGATCCAGTAACGCGTGTACGTGTGCGTGTACGTGTGCGTGTACGTGTGTGTGTCTACGTGTGCAGCTGGAATCGGACGCATCCTGACCATCCTAGGTGAAGAGACTCACACGTCAGCCAGTATAGGCCAGTCCAAGTCCAAGTCCATGTCCAAGTCCAATCTCAATACAAGTCCGTTTCTCACGTCAACGCTCATTCTATCCCTCTATGTTCTATGATACGAGTTCGCCACCGGGATCGGAGGCACCCGTGATCACTGTGGGAATGGGAATTGCATTGGACACTGAACATCGTACCAGTGATGCCACTCCTGTAACAGTGCGAGCTCTCCCGCTTTCCGCGGCACATGTGCCTGACCTGGTTGATATTCCCGCGATTTGAGGCTGGAGCCTGGCAATGTTCTTCGCTCTTCCTCCTCTTCTAGTAGCTCTTCTAAGTGGCGGACGGTTCCTCTTCCCCTCTCTACCTCACTCTGGTCTCCATTGGAACATGGAACTGTTCAACTAGAATGTGATTGCTGACAAAGAATCCAGGTGTTTCAGGCCGGATCACATTCCTCCCCCACGGAGCCAAATGTCCAGCCTACACTTAGGAGGCACTGAAGCAATGCCTAGCAAACACTCAGGAGGCAGTGAAGCAAATCACTCAAGCAGTCCAATCTAAACATGCAGTACTCCCGTCTCTGCTCCGTCTTTTGCATAGCTCTAGTAACTCGTTGCTCTGTCCGTTGCTGTGTAATGTCACGGACAGTTGAGGTGTCACTGTGATGCGAGGCGGGCATGGCCGCAGAGTAGTACCATATGGCTTGGCACCTTGCCTTGACTTGTTCAAGTGGGCAGTACCAACCAGATGATGACGCATGTCTGAGATCTGTGCCATCACCTTCACATACGGAATGAAGATGGTAGGATCTCAGGTAGGACAAAGAAGGTCAAAAGGTGAAAACGACAAACTCGGGTAGACGCGTCTCCTCTATCCGTCACATGAAATTCATGTCCATGAATTTCGCCATTCGCGTCAAACAACTCGTCAACATCTGTACGCCGAACCTTTACGTACGAGTCGACGGTGATGGCGTAGAATATCCCTGCGACGGCGAGGCGACGGCGTATTGACAAGGGGGGAAGGATAAGCCTGCCAGATTGAGATGTTTGCTTGTCTGGTCCCAACTCGATACTACAGGGGGAGAGGAGAAATGATAGGGGTAGCGTCAGACTGAGCCAAACATGTCCATTTCGGTATAACTGTTTACAGCGGCTTACATTACTACAGTTACTACCGTCCTACACTTAGTATACTCATGATTCTGCACCACGCGGTCATACAACCATTGGGCCATAACCAAGCCTACCGTAACGCCAAGCCACGCATACCATCGTCTCTTACTATGGTATGTGGCGTACGTGGCGTACATGCCACCTAAACTGTGTTACTTGCATTACTTGTCGTCTTCTACTCCCTAACTCTCGTACTCTCGTAGCTCTGGTGAATCTAGTTAACCTCCGAGTTGAAATCAACTGAAATTTACAACTAGAATCTAAAACCAAGTTTATAATATCACCATTTAGTTTCTTCAGGGTTAGTAAGCCCCCTTTTCACTCTATGGTCCCTTGGTTCCACCCTGTCCCTTGATAAACCCTGATGATGTTTTCCCTTGCGACCACTCAACAAGGTATGATAGCTAAAGGGAAAATGATAGCTTTGTCGGGGTTTCCGGTCCGCCTCCCTGATATGGTGGTTGGTTGCGCACCATTCCCTTTACTATTCCCTTAATCATAGACCAAGAAGACCAACAACCTCCCCCCCCCCTCTCTCTCTCTGTTCCCTCTCCTCTTCTACCTTGGCTCTCTTCATCTCTTTCAACCCTTCTCCCCTCTGACCGCACTTTGTAACTTTGTCAATTGGCCACCACCATAGTTGTCCAAATCATACTAGCCTTCCTTACAGTTACCTCACTAACTCACTTTGACTCCTCACTACCACTCTCAAGGTCATCATCATAACAAGACCTATCCTCATCGACTCTATCCTTCCCCTCTTTCCCTCCACCTTCACCCCGACTTTCCCTCCCCTACCCCCCCTCCCTTCTCCCTTTTAACGACATTCATTACCCCGCCCTGGACGAGACGCCGACTAGCCCTTTTAGGAATTTGACCTGGACGGGTTTCAAACATCTACGCGCCTGTGTTGCGCACAAGCCCTCGTTCCTCCTCCTCCCTCTCCCCCCCCCCCCCCAATCCTCATCCCCCATTCTAGATCTCCGATCTCCAGTTCGGGGACAAGTTGAATGACCGCGCACAGTTGTCTCTGCGTGTGCACTACTAGCTTTTATCTCTCACTCGTCGGTCAATTGGTTCCTCACGACAAGGTCGTTGCTCGACCTCGACTTGGACTTGGACCTCGACCTTGACCTCGTTGTCGTTTGAACAACTCACACTTGGAACCAACCCTTTGCGCTTTGGCATTCTTTTAGTGTCATTGTCGGCCTTGTCTTGTTCCCTGCAGTTCCTGCATCTCCTGCACTCGTGCAGTGAGACGTACGCCACTATCCGCCCAGTGCGACCGCGAGCGCGTTCTTACCCTTTACTGTAACACGCATCAACTTGGTCTCAGGCCTGCATCACTTGGATTACCTGGTATTCCATCCCATCCAACCATCCCATCAAAGCATCCAACGAGCAAACAAACCCTTGCCTCTCTCTCACCTCAACCAAATCAAACCAGACCTCTTGTCTTGTCTCGCTTGGTACCTGGCAATTCATCCACTATCCAACGGCCAAACGGTCCATGGGCCTTACTTGGTAGCTAGCTGCTGCCGCTGCTTGCCGCTGCTGCTGCTCGGGTCAATATCCGCTCTCTTATCAAGCATTTGCCCCAGTCCCCCCGCACATCACACCACCCACCCCAAAATCTAGTGGACTGAGACAATCTCCTCTGCCTCTGCATCACAACCACCAGTCCTCAGTCTCGTGCGTGCAAGTTTGCACTCTCTCACCACTAAGTCGCCAACGACACTGCAATATACGCTTCAACGCCGAGCAGCAGCTGTATCAACGCGCGGTGCTCGCCGCCCCCGCAGCCAGCCACACGTTGCATCTTGTCACCCCTTTTCACGAAACGCTTCATTGTTCTGCGCACTGGCATCCTGCCCCTGCATATTGCATCCTTTGCGCTCGGACAATCACCTTTCCTCTCCTCGCCAAGTAAGGACCAAAAGAACGGATCTCTGTCGACACTTTCGCTCGAGCCTCCTTCCCCACCCTCTCAAAGGCCTTTGGTGAGTACAACCGACCTTGATCTTGCATTGCTCTGCCTCCCCGCCTCCCCTCCCGCAATCCACCCGTCCTTCATTTCAACTGCATCATTCCATTCCAACTGCCCTCCCCCATCGCGCGCAGGAAGGTGGGAGACTGGATTCATTTGCGAGGGCTCATCACCCCCCTGGATCCTGCATACAGGCGTGAACTTTGGGTGGCTGCTTGCTTGGTTGCACGGGGTTGCACGTTGGATACCAACATCAAGCATCATCTCGTACCTATCATCACCACACTGGCAGACAGACAAGGGCACTCTACCCCACGCGCACGCGCACGCCCACGCACACAACAACCACACACTACTTGTCTTTCTATCTACATTCTCATCACCTTTGCATTACAATCATCGAAATTGGAGGCTGACATAGCTTGAAACCTCTCTCATTTCAACCGACACACCTTACTCGCCCGCACACACACACACACACACACACACACATCCACAATCACACACCCTTCACTACCATTGTCATTGTCCTCGACCTGGACGCCTGGACGTTCATTCTCCCACTTGCCACTTGCGCCAAAACTCTTTCCGACCTTCTAGCCCGATAGCAACACTCACTCGCTTGACATCTCGCGTCATCAACTGGACGCGATAGCCTGTGAGTCGCCACTCTAAGCTCTCTGCCTTGGATTGCATCACATGCTGACCACCTTCCCCGTCTCATGCCTAACCCCCTTCATTCAAATACCGCTTCCCCGCACACGCCACTACGAATTACTCCTGCCGTACCTCGATTTGACCTCGCGAACGGGCCTCGTCTTGAACGCTCGGACTTCATCGCTGCCTACTCGACCCACTGCCATGCAACCTACCCCCCATCCGCCGTCTGTCATTACCCACCTCGTTCCTCTCTCTCGCTCATCGCCGTTATCCATCGCATATCACACTCCATCGCATCCCATCCCCACCACCTAACGCCACCCACACACTTCGTCGCGCGTTGTCACGCACACACACACACCGGCTGCGCCGTTGTCCTCTTTCCACTTTATCCGTCAACACCACTTACTTCTGTCGCCGCACTTGTCCCGGGACTCTGCGAACAATAGGCTGTCAGACGCGCCATCACACTCTCCCAGCTTAGCTGTTCCATCAGGACACTCCTCCCTCTCACCTCAAGGCGATCAATCGCAGCGATCAGGATATCTGATTCGCACAACTCACCACCACTTCCTTCCACATCGCAATGTCCATCTCTCGCAAACGCGTAGGCTCCATTAGTCAACGTAACGACTCTCCATTACCACCCTTGGACATTCAATCAATCCACATGCCGTCCAACCCGTAAGTAGCGCCATCATCCACCGGTTGCGCCCGCACGCGCCTCCCCTTCCCCTTGCGCCCATCTCTCACCAAACCGCGTCGCCACCGCAACCATAAAAGAACATGACCGCTCACACTGTACAGCCAGAACACCCTCGCCCTCAAGACGGCGGCGCTGTCGTCGACGAAGACGTTGTTCCAGATGGCTTCGAGCCTGAAGAAGCGTTTGCGTAACCTTGACGACTTTGCCCCCTTCCTTGGTGAGCACCCGCGCCCGTTCTTGCTAACCCCAGAACAACCAGAGGGCCAGTCTCTCGACGTTGTCGCGCACATGCTGCACGTTCTCCGCCTCGGATCGTCACTTTGCCACGTCTACAATGCCCTCATTCCCGCCTTCACATCACCATCATCACCCCTCTATGCCGACCTCCCCGCCCCACCCCAGCTCGAGTACGAGTTGCCCAACTTTATCGAGTCTCCACACGGCGTCCGGAACTGGGCCAAAAAGCCAGAAAATGCCAAGATGTGCCAGCGGTACATCTACGCGTTCTGCACCCAGATGAAGCAGCGCAAGGACGAGGGCCGATGGTACGGTGACTCGTGGGCCATTCATGAGCTTTGGGGACGAACAAAAGGCGACGAGAGCGAGTGCGAGAACTATGACACAACTGGTCTCATGAAGGTGTTCCAGACCGTCGAGGCCATGCTCGACCACCTCCCAGACTCGGCCATGTCGCCAGTGTCTCCCACACCCACCACCCCGTTTGGCTCGTCCCAGTCAATCTCCGCTGTCATATCGCCCA
This sequence comes from Cutaneotrichosporon sp. HIS471, assembly GCA_030864385.1. Classification (NCBI taxonomy): domain Eukaryota; kingdom Fungi; phylum Basidiomycota; class Tremellomycetes; order Trichosporonales; family Trichosporonaceae; genus Cutaneotrichosporon; species Cutaneotrichosporon sp. HIS471. The sequence goes on along the minus strand of AP028245.1, from coordinate 143,710 downwards.
TGACCACAATGAGCGGACACCAGACTCGCCTCTCGTATCCCGGCAGCAGCTATGCCTCGATCAACAGCAGTGGCACTTTGGTCAACGTCAACCACAGTTCCGGAGGCATGGACGATCCGCAGTCCAAGTCGGCATCGGTTGAGCATCTGCACACGCCTGCGAACGACTTGACCGCGGACAAGACGTCCAAGACAGCGTTCAAGACGGTCCAGGAGCTCGTCAACTCTGAACGTTCCTATGTCCAGGAGATTGAGATCCTCGAGCGCTACTCGGTTGAGATCCTCAACGCCGACCTCGTATCCCCAGAAACGGTCTACTCGATCTTCTCAAACCTCCGCCAGATTCTCGATTTCCAGCGCAAGTTCCTCATCAAGTTGGAAACAGAGTTTGAGCCAATCGACGAGATGGGCCCAGAGGCTTGGACCGAGGGGCGATGGGGTCGTCCATTCGTCGACATGGAGAAGGAGTTTGCTGTGTACGGACCATACTGCGCCAACTTTATGGACGCCCAAAACGTCGTCCAGAGCATTCACGCGCACCTGATGATGGGCCTGGATCTCCCAGAAGGGCGGCGTCCATGCCTCAACCCTGCGACCGAACTGCAGGCGTTCATGATCAAGCCTATCCAGCGCATCACCAAGTACGGGCTGCTCCTGGATGCGATCCAGCGCGAGGCAGTCAAGCACGACTACCGCTTCCTCTCTGAGCTCCAAGACGGTATCGAGGCCGTCAAGCGTGTCACCATCGACATTGACGAGACGACGGCGTACAAGACCAAACAGGCCACTGTCCGCGACCTCGTTGCGCGCGTCGATGATTGGAAGGGGCACGATTACGAGCGCTTCGGCGACTTACACCTCGACGGAGAGTTCACCGTCACCAAGAACGACACGCCAAGAGACTATCATGTCTTCCTCTTCGAGAAGATGATGCTATGCTGCAAGGAAGTCATGCCAGACAAGAAGTCGAAAAGTGGCAAGAACAACAACATGCTCCGCAAGGACAAGACTGCCAGCAAGGGCCAGCCACCACCCAAACCCAAGCTCTCGTTAAAGGGGAGGATCTTTGTTTCCAACATTACGGACGCGAGGTTATTACCAGCGGGAGTCGACGAGCCGTTCGCGCCTCCAAAGGTGCGCATCATGTGGTCGGTGCCAACCACTCGGAATAACAACGAAGAATACGTGGTCGAGGACGCTTTCATCATGACTGGGCGCAGCGAGGACCAGGTCAAGAAGTGGGCAGAGAAGATTGTCGAGCTTTCGGCCAAGGCGCGCCAGGACCAGTCGACGCAGGAGTACATGCGTGCTCACCGCTCGCATATGCGCACCGACTCACATTCACGGTTGTCGGACTCGCAGCGAACGTTCTGGTCGTCTGGGTTCGCTCCGACGACGCCAGGCACCGAGCACACGACGTTCTTTGCGCCTCAAACACCCGCGCATCCCGGTTACAACACGCTCCACGACGAGGACGAGGACAACGACGAGCATCGCTCATCACAACAGGACTCGCTCAATGGCCTCGCCATCTACGGTGTTCCAGGTGTCCCCTTCCCGTCCGCAAACAGGAGGGCGCAGAGCCAGCAGTCGATCCCACCAGCGGCGCAAGCAGAACTGCGCATGCGCGCGATGACGGAGGACCAGAACGGGCCAAGTATGACTCAGTGGAGGCAACATGCTCCACCCATGCCTCACCTCCCTTCCGGTTCTGTCGCCAGCGATGCTTCGTGGGGCCACAGCGCTGGACAGTCGTACCGCCGGCAGCCTAGCCAGTCTGGCGGTGACGACGTCTACGGCGCCCCTAATTCCTACGGGCGCTACGACCAATACCCTGGGCGCGGACAGCGGCCACCACTTGCCAATATGCCACAACCCCTACGGAACCGCAGCACGTCGTCGCCTAATGTCTACCAACCGAACGAGGCACCTCTGCCACCACTGCCCCACAGCGCTGCTATCAACGGCAAGTGGACTGGAGCCAACGGAAACCCGTATCCAACGGGTTCGTCGTCGTCGTCCTCGACTGGGTTGGCCTCGGCAGCTCCTGGTGGCACGGCCATGTTCAATCGCCGCATGTCGGTTGGCAAGCGTTCGAGCCAGGAGTCGGAGACGACCGAGACCTCGGAGACGTCGAGCGGATCACCACGCACCCCATACACCAACGAGCGGCCAGGCGAGCCTCGCGGTGCCACACCAGTCTCGCGCCAGAACAGCCAGGACGCACCATCATTGGTGTACATCAAGGTTCGCTCTGGCGACGCCAACTTTGTCATCAGCATGCCATCCGACTCGTCATTCGGCACGTTGCGCGAAAAGGTCGTCAAGAAGTTGCGTCTGTGCAGCGGACGCCACAGCTCTGACGGCGTTGACAAGTTGATCAAGATCAAGTGGCTTGACTCGGACGGCGACGAGATTGCGATCAAGACTGACTCGGACGTCCAGGTCATGCTCATGGAGAGCACCGAAGGCCAGATCCAGCTGGTCGCCTTTTGAACTGCATTGTCCACACCTGCATACACCGTCTGTCATGACGGCCCCCCACCAACCCACCAGCATTGCCATCGTTCCGCCTAGAGGCACCTCCATCTCCGCATACCTCCTACACTCTCTTTTGTGACGATTTTCCTTACTCTCGGCCCGGCTCGTCTTGTCTGGTGATATCTTCTGTTGTGTTGGCTAGTAGTAGATACGTGGCCGTTCTCTCTAGTTCATAAGACGGGGAATGTACGTTATACGCCATAATGCGATATCTTGCGACCCGCCGAGCAGCGAGCGAGCCGAGTGGAGCGGAGGACGAGACAGAGGATGTGAGTAGGGTTGACGCGACTGGGTGACACGTGGAAATACTCCCGTTGCCACTCATGTGCAGCTTTGGCTTGCTTCCCTCTGAAACATGACGGAATTGTGAGGTAGTAGTCTAGTTGTGACTTGGTGACATTCTCTTCCTTTTTGCTTCTTCCCATCCACCAGCAGGATGATCCGCATCGCCCGCCTCTCAACGTCGGCACGCTCATCCGCCTCAGCTGCAGCCGTCGCGACGTCGCCGCGCGCTGCCCTCGCCGCAGCCCGTCGCGCACCTCGTGCAAGCGCGTCGGCTTCGGCCCCAGCCTACCCTCTCGCGGCTTCCCAGCCCGTCACCGCCACGTCTGCCGCGGCGTCTGCCGGTCCCGCCGCAGTCAAGCGTGTACGCGTCACCCGTGCCCGTGTTGCTCCCGTTCCCGCCCCAGACCCCGAACTCGACGCCGAACCCGATATCGACTTCCTCCCCACCCAGGGCATCCAGGACTATGCGACTCTGCAACCTCCTTTGTCCCCCGCTCCTCGCCGTGTCTCCCCAACGCGTGCCCCATCTGTTGGGCCAACCCCAACCCCAAGTCCACCACTCACATCCCTCCCTGGGGCAGGCTATGAGCCCCTTCCAAGTATTCCACAAGGAGGCGCGTCTCCTTCCGTTGCGGCTCCTGACGTAGCCGCGCCCGGTACAGCACCGTGGTCACCCTCCCATCCAGGCCAACTGGGCGCCAAAACCCTCGAGGACGGATACGTCTTTCGTATCCCTGGGGAGGCGGTCGAGGATTGGACGACTAGTTTTAGGGGGTTGAGTGCGGCGCCGTTTCCCAAGGACGTTGCTGAGGCGTTGCTCAGGCCGTTGAATGCCGACGATGTTGAGATGAAGCCTGGTGAGTGGGTGTGTTTGGAGGTTGGGTGGATATGGAGTGGAAGGAGGGCATGAGGTGACGTGTAGGCTTAAAGGAGGAGTAGGAGGGCGGGGGACCAGAGAAGGACTGGGAGGACGGAAGAAGGCTCACCCATTCGAGATCGCTGGACTCGCGCTGACACCTTATTCTTGCTTTTCTCACTCGATATCCGTCATTCTCTCACACCACGTCATTCCCTCACTGCAACCCCAGATGGCCTCCTCTACCTGCCGGAGATCAAGTACCGGCGCACGCTCAACCAGGCCTTTGGGCCCGGCGGGTGGGGCCTAGCTCCCCGCGGCGAGACGCACATCGGTCCCCGTATTGTCAGCCGCGAGTGGGGTCTGGTTTGTCTTGGCCGGTGAGTGTCTTTGATCCCAAACCTTCCGCCTGACGTTGTTATCCAATCCGTCCTCAAATCCTCTTTCCCCACACAGACTCACACCAGCCTTGTCGCGATTGCCCGCGGAGAACAGGAATACTTTGACCCGTCAGGCATCCCAACCGCGACCGAGGCGTGCAAGTCAAATGCCTTGATGCGGTGTTGCAAGGACCTAGGTATCGCGTCCGAGCTCTGGTGAGTGAGATTGGGAGGAGAGAGCAGACAGCCAAGAGAATCATGTCATCGCACAAGGAATCTGGATGCATTTGGGAGGGACCGCGCGGGGGCGACTGCGGCTGCGAACCGTGTACCTCACGCTCGCTCCAGGCAGACAGGAAGCATTGACGCGGCCAGTGCGCGATACTACTGCTAATCAAACCTCGTGCGAAGCTGCACGGGCACACGCGTTACGTCTGGGCGCGAATGATTTCGGATCTCGCATGCGGCTATGATTTTCGTTGGGCAGCGCAGCTCACACCAGGGACCCTCGCTTCATTCGCGAGTTCAAGGCCAAGCACTGCGTCGAGGCCATGGTCGAGCACGTGACGCAGAAGAAGAAGCGCAAGCTCTGGCGTCGGAAGGATCAAAAGTTTGAGTACCCGTACAAGGAGATGAGCGTTGTGGCCAAGTAAGGGGAGAGTGGGCCCGTTGAATTGGGCCCTGTATCCAACTAGTGTGAAGAGGGAACAAGTGAAAGGTGTTACTCGTCTCAGCCGCGTCAGATGACACCAATCCACTAGTCCCTTTACTTACTGGTCCCAATCACATAGACTTGATAGATGTTGTAGGATGAATGGACGTCACTACTCAAAACCTCTCTCAACCAGTGGGAAAGCAATTGTGATGCCGAGAGAGAGGCATTGCGGAATGTGGCAGCACAGGAGGCGCAGATAACCGGTTCCGAGGGGCACACGCGGACCGGCTACCCGCGTTGGCATTGACCTTGCTTCTGCGAGATCACCGTCACCGGATACCTTTGGACTTTGCCAGCTGGATTGTGGATCATGAGAAGGAGAGGAGATGTGTTTGCAGCTGGAACCAGAAGAGATGTTAATGGAAGAAGGGTTTAATAGAATGATTGCAACTGCTGGAAATGAAGTGCGGGATCAAATTGGAAAGGCGGAGTTGAGATCAGGAAAGGGTGATGGAGATTGGGATGGAATGGGGGGAAGGGGGGGGTAAGTGGATGCAACAATGCGACTGGGCCCTGGGCTGGAGTGGGGGTAACCTCAAGCTAAGCTTGGCCCAAAGGGACCTTCCTCCTCCACTCCTAGCCAGTCATCCACATTGTCACTCGTTGGAACCTCCTCCTCCAAACCACTCAACCCACTCCTCCACTCTTTGACAGCTCAACACCATCACCATCATCCACACCTCATTGCTTCAAAACAGAGATTCACATCCAAGATCACGCTCCACGATCCACTCTCTTGTCACCTGCGAGTTGCCATCATTAAACGCGACAACAAACTCCGGTTTCGAGGTCGCGCCCGCACGCTCCAGAACCTCCTTGCCATTCCTCACGGCGCTCAACCCCTGCTCATCACTCATTACTCGATCCATTCTTTCATAGCTGCAACACGAGAACTCGAAAGTGACACCTCTGATCTGCACGAGGAAGCTCTTCTGAGCCGTCTCGACAAGTCAACCCTTGCACCTTGCCTCATAACCATTCCACCTTCCACCTTCCTTCCCCCCCTCCACCCTCCCCCTACCCCTGTGGTCACCTGGCGTCCCTTGACATCGCAGCACATAGGGCTCTGTACACTTGACGATTCCGTCACGAACACACACATACATACAACCACGCCCCATACACAGGTATCTACGCTTACGGCTCAAAGTCGTCACACCCGCCGTTTCGCCCACACCCCCTCCACCTGCTCAAACACCACGTTTGAGCTGGCGAGTTCCTCGGCACAGCCGGGTCGCTAGGTCATGTCGCGGCCATCGTCGTATCACTCAGCGCCAACTCAAGCTGCCAACGACGACTTTGCCCTCCCTCTATACCAGCAGCCAACCCAGTCGACGCTCGCTTACCAGTCCGCCCAGTACCAGGGGCCGCCTCTTAACCCCAACGTTCCTCCTCCGCGTTCTCCGCGGACCACCGCGCTGCCTCCTCCACCACTGTCATCGGGACACTCGTTGCAGGCCAACACCCCGCAGCGCCACTCAGTTCACACCACCCACCTCACACCTTCGCGCCCGCCAGGCTCGCCATACTCGGCCGCTCAGCCGTACACTCCCACACCCGCAACCACAAACGGTTCCGCCACGAGCTCTCAGCGCCAGTCCATGCACTTCCCAGCGTACGGGACTTCGTACGGGGCCAGCGACCACCCCCCTACTGGTGGTGGAGCTGGTGGAGCAGGTAGCGGGGGCACGCTAGGATCGCTTGCGCGTAGCGCCTCGCTCTCCACTGCACGCCGAAAGGACCCCTTCTCATACCCTTCCGACGACGTCGAGAGCGGAATGGCGGGCGGAGATATCGGGTCCGGCCCCGCCTATGTTGCTTCTGCGGGCGCGGCACAGATCCGCCCCGGTGGTGCGCCAGCTGGCGCGGCCAACCAGATGCCAATGCCATACATCAACACGAATCTGCGCAATGACACTGACGTCGTCATGTCTCCTCCTGGCAGCTCGGGAGGGAATGCAGTGCGATACGGTTCGATGCCCCCACCTCCCGTGCGCCTGCAGTCGGGCAGCGCCTCTTCGTCATCCACCCAGGCTCCTTCAAACCCATACGTACCACGCGAGGGACCGCCCTCGGACACTTGGCTCCACTACCGCCGCAGCAGTGCGCGGCAATCGAGCTCGCCTCAATCAGGTTCGGTTAGCCCTGCACTTGTGGCCAGCCCGCACTCGCCGTCCATGCAGTCCCTGTCATCGACAATGCAGGACACGGCGTCGTCCCCCCACCTCCTCACACCGCAGGGTACAATGTCCAGTCTTCCTTCGTCCGGCACGCGTGACGGGGGCTTCTACCACCCTCCTAACCACCGCTCGCACTCGCAGAGCTTCATCATGCCCACAGGCCCACGGTACGAGGCGCCGCGAAGTTCGTCGCGCGAGGCGCCGAGTAGACAGGGCTTCCGGACAGTCCGAGGCTGGGATGACCTCAAGCCCCGCGTTAACACGCACCCGCAGGGCCGCCGCGCCGACCCCGACGTGCCGGGCGGGTACCTCTCCGTAAGCTGTCGTGTTCACACATAGCTGACTCCAGCCCCTCAAGTGTCTCACCGCCGCATTACCGCAAACGTACTCGCTCTGCAACCCAGCGTTCAAGTATGAGAGCTCGGACAACCCGCGCCGCGTTCTCACAAAGCCGAGCAAGCCCGTATACAACGACGGCGCCGACAATGAGGACTGGGACTATATCTTATTCGTCAACGACGTGCTGGGCGGGGAGCACGGGGGCGATCGGTGAGTGAACCTTCTGCGCGCTGGATACTTGGATTCTGCTTCTCCCCATGGCTCACTCCCTTTCCTTCTTCCACTGGTTTTCCCCGTCCTATCATTTCCGCGCCCCCAGCTGACCCCAGCTACCTCATCCTCGATGTTCTCGGCCAGGGAACCTTCGGCCAGGTCGTCAAGTGCCAGAACATGAGAACACACGCCATCTGCGCCGTCAAGGTGGTCAAGAACAAGCCGGCCTACTTGAACCAGAGCAAGATGGAGGTCGCGATTTTAAACTTGGTACGACTTGCACTCGAGAAGCCAGCTCACACCAGCTCAACCGCGAGCATGACCCACATGACGAGCACCACATCTTGCGGCTACTCGACTCGTTCACGCACAAGAGCCACTTGTGTCTTGTGTTTGAGTGCCTGTCGTCCAACCTCTACGAGCTCATCAAGCAGAACCAGTTCAAGGGGTTGAGCTTGCAGCTAGTGCGCGTCTTTACTCAGCAGCTCCTCGACTGTCTCGCAGTGCTCAAGGACGCGCGGCTCATCCACTGTGATCTCAAGCCGGAAAACATCCTGCTCAAATCGTCAGTTCTCTTGTCCGCACACAACTGACCCCAGACTACAATCGCCCCAGATCAAAGTCATCGACTTCGGCTCGGCGTGCCATGAGTTGCAGACGGTGTACACGTACATCCAGTCGCGCTTCTATCGCTCGCCCGAGGTCCTGCTTGGCCTTCCTTATTCGACGTCGATTGACATGTGGTCGCTCGGCTGCATCGTTGTCGAGCTCTTCCTCGGTCTGCCGATCTTCCCCGGCACAAGCGAGTACAACCAGGTCTCGCGCATCGTCGACATGCTCGGCATTCCGCCGCAGCATCAGCTCGAGATGGGCAAGCAGACAAACGACTTCTTCAACTGCGTTGGCGTTGACGCGCATGGCCGCAAGCAGTACAAGCTCAAGCCGATGGACCAGTACGCCAGCGAGCACCGCACCAAGGAGCAGGCGAGCAAGCAGTACTTCAAGCACACGCAGCTGCGCGACATCATCATGGAGTATCCCCTAACGAAGAAGAACGCGAAGCAGTTGGACATTGACAGGGGTAAGCTGAGATCACGGAACCACAGCTGATGGCAGAAATGGCACAGCGGCGTGCATTCATGAACTTCGTCGAGGGACTACTCAACCTCGACCCCATCAAAAGGTGGTCGCCGCAGCAGGCGTCCAAGCATCCGTTCATCACTGGCGAGAAGTACACGGGGCCCTTTGAGGTGGGTTCAGCTGACATACCGATCGTACAGGAAGCTGATGGCAGCCGCCCACTGCACCGGCCAAGCGTACGACGGGGAGCAGCACAGCGCCAGCCACCGCCACCGCCGAGGCTGCTGCGGTCCAAGCCACGCCAAGCTCGACGAGCTCGAAGAAGTATGGCGGGTTAGTCCAGAGCCCTGCTTCTGGTCGCGGCCAGCGCGTGTACTCGGATGCTGCAGCGTACAATCACCGGCTCGCGCAACATCAGTACCAGACTGCGCAAGCTCAGGCGCAAGCACAGTCTGCTCAGAACGCGGCGCGCCAAGGGCCGTTCGCGCCTGGCAACGCGTACGACACTGCACAACAACAACAGCAGCAGCAGCAGTACGCTGGCAAGCCCCATGTGTCGAGCCAGCACAACCCGCCAACGACATGGCCGCACCAGAACCAGGCGCATCCTCCTACACAGCCCTACCACCCAAGGGTTCCCAGCGGGACGTCGAGCAACCAGGGCACGCGGGCGAGCTTCCCCACTATCACTGCTCCCACCAACCCGCCTCCCAACTCATACTTCCCTGGGTCACGTAACCGTGCCAACACAATAAACCAGATGGACACGATCCCGCCAGCGTTGGCGCGCCTGACCAACCTCGGCGCGCCCGACCCGAGCAACCGCTCGTCCCTCACGCCTGTGCTGCATCGCGAGGACATGGCCGAGGCGTGGGAGCGGCGGCAGCAGGGGGGGCACAAGCCGAGCAACCTGCAGCACCAGACGTACGCGCAACTCGAGTACTTGCAAGAGCAGGCTGAGCTGGTCAACATGGCACAGCAGGGTTACGTCATGCCGGGGCAATACCAAGGGCACCACGCACACCACGCTAGCACCTCGGGACCTCCGAGTGCTGGTGGACTCGCGTCGCTTGGCGGGCATCACAGAGGCACACAGTCGTTTTCTGGCACGCAGGCGTACCAGATGCAACCGCCCATCGGCACGCACGAGTACCGCGGCCGCGTCCCGCCGCTTCAGCTGACGGCGACGAACGAGTACGACCCCACGCGTAGTGGGTCCTCTTCGGCTGCTGGCGGCGCAGCATACCTCCCTACCTATCCGCCGGCCGCTGCTACCAGCCAGCCCAACTCTGCGACATTTGATGCGTTTGACGCGCGCGACACAATGAGTGGACTGATGTACACGCCACTCCAGCCGACACAGGCACAGGCGCAGGGCGCGTACGGCGCGTTCACGCCGGGCCACGTGGCACGCTCGTCCTTCTCGGGGCCGTACAACTCGCCTGCCAACTCGCAGCGCAACAACCCGTTTGCAGGGCAGCAGCCCGCTGCGTCGCCGAGACGAGGAGGGCATGGGTACGGCGCGTAGCGGAGGGTGAGCATGCCGCCACGCAGCACGACGCGAAAAGCCTCTAGTGATGGGGCGGCGCTGGCGCGCGAGACGCAGACAGACGCACAGGTGTAGTAGACGTTAGACGCAGTAGTATTCATGAGATGAGATGATTGCATGTGTGGCAGTTGATTGGGATGTTTAGGGTTGTCTTTATTGTTTAATGCGAACTGTGCTGTGAGATGAGTACAGGTACAAGGTCTCACAGCGCTGTTCAAATTCGAATGTGAACAGTACTGTGGGTGATGAAATGGCCGACAGACGACAATATGCCACCTTGGCGAGCTACCAGCCAGTGACGGCGTGGTTCATATCCTGTTCTGGAACAGGCTGTCTGAAATCTCCACATTTGTTGGCTACACTGTCGACTGTAGACAGTCTAATGGTGAGTGTAATGGCATAACGTATACCACTGTCCATCAACTCGGTTGGCACCAAAGTTACCAACCATCGTTAGTGAGCGCTCGTTCCTCTGTAACGACGACCGGGTACTATCACGTGATCTATCATACACTCCCAATATCTCCACAAGTATCATCCACGGGCCGACTGACCTTTTTCTTGAGCAGTAACAGGCAAGAGGTAAGCGTCCTAGTCACAAACTCAGCTTCCAGAGTCTCATGTACAAGATAGACGCGTAGTTTATCTGTTGACGCCCCAACACCCTGGAAATCAGGCCAAATACAACCCCTTCTCAAACAAAAGATGAGTCTTCTTGAGACTCTTAGAGACTCAGGTATACACTAGGAGGGAGTCGAACCCCCGCCGAACGCATGGCAAGCGTCCATGATACCGTTTCACCACTAGTGTTGGTACTGATGATTATTGTAAAACTGCAGATTTGACATATCTGCAGATGCGCGCGGACCGCCCGGAGCGTTGTACGCTCGCGCGACTTTGGATAGAATAAGGACGGTTACATGACTAGAACGGGCTATAGGGCTATAGGTCACGTGATGTCGAGGATGTCTGTGCGCCCATTCCGTCATTTGGCATCTCAACAGATTAGAGACAGTTGAATGCAGATACAGACGCAAAGGGTGAGGCTGGATGCCAGACGATACCGGGGCTTGAGTGAGTGTAGTCGCATTCCGCCCCAAGTTGTACGTTAGAGGAAGCTCGTAAGAGACCATAAGATGACTGCGGAAGACGGAGAGGAGGTATGGATGCGAAGACGGTGGGTGGTCGAGTGTTGCGGTGTTGATGATGTTGGTCAACTGTCATTAAGAGGTTTTGGACGGCCCAGCTGATTCCTAATATCATCCTAATGAGCTTTGTATCTCGTCCTGCGAACATCTGTACTTCCCCTCACCCATCACGACTTGGGACGGCCCCAACCAACACCGAACTACGGCTGGCCAGTGCCGAGCTGAGGCTTAACCGGGCCAAACTGCACGATGCCGCCGCGGACCTTGAGCACCTACTGTCAGCCCATCCCGATTTGCCTCACTTCGCGGATCGCCTTGGCAGCTGCGAACACCTCGTCGAATCCGTCCGTGTCGTCTCCCAGCATACGGCGGGCGAGCGCATGCAGCACGTCGTGGGCATCGAGCACGTCCTTGCGCGTAGGCTGCTTATGGCCGCGGATTTCACGCGCAGCGGTGTACACGACCTCAGCGGCCTCGCTGACCGCCTCCTTGTCGCCCACATTGTCGTACATTCCGAGCAGGCGACGGGCATGAGCGTGCAGGAGGTCAGTGAGGACGAGGACCGTAGCGCGGTTGATAACTTTTTTGGCGACTGGCGCGCGCTGGCGGGGCGAGCCCGAGCGTGCCTTGGGCGATATGAGAGTAGCGCGCGATATCACGTTCTCGGCGGGGCCGGGCGGGGGATAGCGGGGTGAGGGCTGGCGGGGCGTGGCATCCTCGTCAGAGCTGTCGGAGGAACCGGGCGTGGCAAAGAGGGGAGTATTGGGCCGAGGGACGCCAGCCGGCACCTCGGCCTCGTTGCTCGTTTTCAGACCAGTGCCCGTGGTCGTCTTATCAGCCGAGACGTCTGTCTTAGGGGGGCTCGAAGGCTCCGCCTTGGGCATGCGGAGGGGACAGGGAACACCGCTGAGCATACAGTTGGCGCAGCTGGGTTCAGCTCTGCCTCCTTCCACCATCAGGCACGCACTCTGAGACGATACCCCCACGATACACGGTGCTCCCGGAGCAGAAACTCTTGACGAACTCGCCTTGGTTAGGCTCGACGAGGACATTGCAGCCGGAGCCAGTGCAGTCGCCGAGGAGGCACCTAACAAGTGAGGACTTGCCATCGAATTGGACTCCTGGCGTCAGTGTGGCAGGGAGAAAGCACGCACGGCTTGTGTGGGTGATGGCGGCTACAAGGGCGCCGCTATCAATCCGTTCCATAAGGTTGTTGGACTTCCAGTCGACCCCGCACTGTAACAGGAGGCCAATGGCTTCATCCTGTCCGTCAAACCTCGAGTCGACCAGTCCTTACCTTCCGTGGTGTCTTGCGGACGTACACTGCGCAGATCTTGTATGCGCCCGGGTTCGTGTTATACATGGCAAAGTAGTCAAGATGGGCCCTCAGATGGTAAAGAGGAGGATGTTGAAAAGTAACGAAAAAGTTAGAGAGTGAGAGTTAGAGGAAGGCGTGAGAATGGGAGAATGGGAGAGGACGACCATCTGCACATCAAACAGTGCGAGTGACGATGTCGTAACTGGCACATCTCCCACGCCCTCCTCTCTATCGCCCACCCTTTTGTCCGACAAGTGCTGCACAATTATCAATACATGAAAGGGGTATACTCAATGCTGGGTGTCTATCGTCTCGGTTACTGCCTCGCTCTGTTCACACCTTGATCTCCTTGTCCTCCTTGTCCTTGTCCTTATCCTTCTCAGCGGCCCGCACGACGTCGCGTATCTTGGACGCCATGGCCGTAGTCGTCTGTCATCAGCTCCACCATCCACCACTTGGTCACTCACCTTGGAATAATCCGAGAGGAGCGCGTCGACCGCCTCAGCCTTCTTGACAATTTCCCGGCGAGAACGGACCAGCGCATCCCTCTGCGCAGACATCTCGGCCACCTGCGATTCTTGCGCCTGAACATGGACGAGCTCAGCCTCGAGCCGGGCAAGCAGGATAGCGTACTTGCGCCCCATGGCGTCGGTCTCCGGTGCTGTTGTCAGCCCCATCCAAGCAAGAGCCCACGCAGCATAGCCAGCACCTCCGCATCAGCCGAGGCGAGGAAGTCGTTCTCCGACGCCATGGAAATCGTCTCGTACATCGGCCTGCTGTCAGCTCCATCCCTATCCAGCCGAGACTTACTCATAAGCGCGACAAACGGCCATCTCCTCGCGCACGCGGGCGAGCTCGTACTCGGCTGTACGGAGGTGTACGTCCGCCTCATCGAGATCTACACGAGCTCGAGCTGCTCCGAGGCGAGAAGCGTTCTGCGTCGCCTGAGCATTCCGCTGGGCGGTGCGCATACTACCTGTAATGGCGGGGAGAGGGGTATTGCTGCCGGCCAGATGGGCCTCCAACGCCGCTGCGAGTAGGGGCACATCCGTGGCGGGCGAGCGTGGGGCTGGGTCCGATACGGGGAGGAGGACGAGCGCATCGTGCGCGTACGGTTCGGCGATGGTTCGGGGGAGAGGCATGGTGTAATTGAGGACTAAAGCAAAGCAAGCGGTAGCTGTTGTGACGTTGGGTGGAGGAGCGGAATCAAATTCGAATCTCGCTCGACTTTTCCCCGGCGACCACCCGCTTCACCAACTCCCGACATTGACAACCACTCGACTACAACTACTCCACTCTTCCATCAGTCCTCACGCAACATGGTCCACAAGGCCGCCCTCGAGCCCCTCCGCAAGGGTTTCCCCCGTTCCGTCGGCGTCGCCGGCTACCAGCACTTCCTTACGCCGCTGCGCAAGCTTATCTTTGACTTTGACGCCGAGTCGCCCTCCCAGGCTGGTTTGAGGTGGGTCGTGGGTCTGAGATGCGGGGATGTTCCCAGCGTCAAGTATGGAATGGTGTAGCTCACACACAGGACATACCTCCAGAAGCCGCTGGTTGAGCTCGCGCGCGAGAACCCCGACGTCGAGGTTGTTGTGCGCAAGCAGAAGCGCGGGACTGCCGCCGTCATCCGCGGACACTATGGTGAGTGCTTGGCGAGTCCAACCAACACGAGAGCGTAGGCAGCTGTACGCGGCTCTGCTTGGGCTGCCAATGTCTCGCCATCTCTTATGAGCCGCTCCTCTCGCTCCAGTCCTCCCTTCCCGTTGATCCGCTCCTCGCACCAGTCCTCCCTTCCCGTTTTGCCCTGCTCACACCAGTCAACGGCCGCGACAAGGTCATCTGCGTGAACAAGCTCGAGGCGACTGCCGTGGCCAAGAAGGTCGAGCTGCTGCTCAACGCGTCTGGCGCCAAGCTCAAGCCGCTCAAGAATGCGACGCTCGAGGCTGGGCCCGGCAACGAGGCCGCGCGTGGTATCTGGAGCGCGCTGCACGACGCTGCCAAGCCCGCAGGCGGGTACAGGATATAAGCGGCCGAGCGCATTCGGGCGCGTAGACGAGACATTGCATGCACCACTTGACATAGGCGTGGGGAGGGTTGGCGTGAGATGCGGCGTGCTGTGGGTCCGCAGGCGACTGTCGACCGTCGCCGCACACGCTGATCATCAACGCCTCGAGTCTCGGGAATCTACACCCTCAGCTGGCATCAATTGAACCACCGCCGCTAACGCTACTCTATGCATTCGTACAACAGTAATCCAGTACTCGGCAGCGTTGCCGTACACAGGCCGGCGCTCATAGCAACCCCATCGAGTTCTTCAACTCCTCCTTGAGCTTGACGAGCTCCTTTTCTTGCGCAATGAGCTTCTCGCGCCACCTATCCATCTCGCGCACAATCTTGACGCGTGTCTCCGTGAGACGGTTGAACTCGCCCTTCTCCATGTCGGTAGAGAATTCGAAAGGCACGTCTGCACTACCAAGTTCACCCGAGACGCCGATGATAGGCGGCTGGCCAGGCGCAGGCGTCGCCACGGACGTCGGCGTCCCCGCCCGCGTCGTCATGCCCTCGGGTGCTTCTGTGCCAGCGCGCGAAGTGTTGCCAGTCCGCGCGCCCGATGGCTTGGCGCGCTTCTTGCCCGTCTTGAGCTCGTGCTCGTCACGCTGGTCGCGCGGACGGCGAGGGCGAGAGGGTAACGGTGTGGGAGTGTTCTGCTCAAGTAAGGTGAGAAAATTGGCGGGGGGGTCCGAGAAGACCACCTCGTCGTACTGCCACGCATGGACGGGGTATGTCCCCACAGACGTTGCGTACGGGTTGATAATCACGGGCTCGACGGGGGTCGCTGCTCCCGTCGTCGCTTCGGCAGGCGTCGTCGCTTCGGCAGGCGTCGCCGCCTCAGTCGCGGACGTTTCAGTCGGGGCGAGGGACGCCTCGGCCTCACCGTCAGGCTTGGGTGTCCCCGCCTCCATCTTCATCTCGTCGCCGTCCTTTGGCGTCTCCGCAGCCGTAGTCTCCGGTAGCAGCGCTTGTGGTTCAAGTGGCTCACCCCAATGGTGCAGCTTGATCGGATGTTGCAACGAGAGCGCCTTCTCCGACGCCTCGGGCACAAACGTCACCTTGATGCTGACTGTGAACTCGCCCCACCCCGTCTCAGTGACCTTGTACGGCGGCTTCTCGCACACTGCAGGTCAATCTACAAAGGTCAAGTGGTTACTCACTCCTGTTGGGATTCGAGTATGTTTCGTGCAGACGGAAGACGACGCGCTTGATCATGTACGTCATATCGTCCGCTCCTCCGGGGAGGTAGTCTTCGTCCATGTCGACCGGCGCCGCATCGGTGGACGACTGGCCTGTCTTGGTTGGGAGGGGGGTTGCTGCCGAGGTGAGAAAGACGGTCCAGCGGTGGGTGTCTGGTGTGAGTGAGGGTTCCAGTAGCGGCACCGCGAGGAACCCCGTGACGCCTAGCCACTCCACTCACGTCCTGGTGGTGCCAGCGCGCGCTCTTCCTCAGTCAACAGCCGCGCCTGCGAACCGTAGATGATCGGCCGGTGGACCTGGATACCCTGCGGTTAGATGAGCTACACGCAGCAATATCGACAGCTCACCCGTACACGTTCGTTGCCTGACATGCTGGCCGTGCTACGGAGTGTCTTGAGAAAGGTAGTTAGTGGATGGAGTAATGTCAACAAACCCACCTCGTTCGAGATCATCTGGCTGAGCCATCTTGGCGCGCCTAAAGTGGCAGGCACGTAACACTTTTCCCACGTGACGGCGGTGGAGGTCGTTTCGTTCAGTGCAAGTCCGAATTGTCCCATCCTTCCCAGAACCCATCTGTCCATCGCCGACACCTAGCTCGCCATCATGCGCTCAGCCCTTACATTGAGGCACGCCGCTCGGCGTGTACGCCCCTCATCAGGCCTCCGCCAGGTTCTCGCCGCGGCTCGACTTGCTCCGCGATCGGCAGCTGCCTCCTCCTCCACACCGTCCTCAACTCTGGTCCGCTTCCACTCGACGCAGGCGGTACCCCCGCCCGCGCCCATCCCCGACATCTCACCCGAGAACACCTACGACATCGTAATCATTGGCGGCGGGCCTGCCGGCCTAGCTCTCGCTACAGCCATGGGTGAGCTTACTTTATGAGGCAACTGACACCAGTCTCGCACACCGCCCTAAAGGACGCGCGCATCCTCCTCCTCGAGGGCGGGAGCCTAGGACCAGTGCGGAACTGGGACGACGCAGGACCGTGGTCGAACCGCGTATCTTCTCTTACGGCCGAGAACATCGAGTGGCTACAGGAGATCGGCGCGTGGGAGCACATTGCCTTGGCCCGCTCTCGTGCAGTTGACGACATTATCGTCTTTGCCAATCCCGAACCAGACTCGCACCCCATGCTCCATTTCCCACCACAGGACGCGCCGCTCGCTCGCATGACCGAGAACGTTAATACGCAACGTGCCCTCCTCCGCCGCCTCGAGGAGGTTGGTGCGAATGTCACAGTGCGCGAGGGCGCCCGTGTCGCTGAGATGCGCTACGGCGAAGGAAGGGGATGGGTCGGGCTGAGGATGGGCGACGAGTGGGTGGGGGGAAGCCTTGTGGTGAGCTTACATTGTCACTGACCAGCTGACTCCAGGTCGGAGCTGATGGGCCCAACTCGCCCGTTCGTCAGTTCGCCGAGATCGACACGTTCGGACACGCGTACAACGCCCACGGTGTTGTCGCGACCATGTCCCACCTCCCACCAGCTGTGTGGCCGAACCACACCGCATTCCAGCGCTTCCTCCCTACCGGCCCGCTCGCCTTCCTCCCCCTCGCCGACGACGCCAGCACAATGGTGTGGAGCACGACGCCCGAGCTCGCCGCGGCACTGAAGCGCCTCGCGCCGGACGCGCTCACGCTCATGATCAATGCGGGTTGGAACCTCCCCGAGGCAGACCTCGCTATTATCAACGACGCCCTCCTGGCCGCCGACGGCACTGGTACGCCTCTGACGCGCGACGACATCGCAGCCCTACTTGGCGCGTTCGAGGGCGCGATGCCGACCGAGGCGCCGCTCCCGCCAACCATCACTAGCGTGGACCCCAAGTCGGTCGCATCGTTCCCCCTCCGCCTGGCCCACGCCGACGCGTATACCGCTCACCGCCTCGCACTTGTTGGCGACGCTGCGCACACAACCCACCCGCTCGCGGGACAGGGCCTGAACGCCGGTCTTGCCGATGCTCGCGTCCTCGCAGCCACATTGGCCGACGCGCGCCGCGTCGGCGCAGACCTCGGCTCCATCACCGCCCTCGCGCCGTACCCCCGCGGCCGTTACATCCCCAACCACATTATGCTCGCTGCAGTCGACAAGCTCAACTGGATCTTCGGGAACCGCTCTCCGTTGATCAACTGGGCGCGGGGGACAGGACTCGAGGTGTTCAACGAGCTCGGCCCGATCAAGGACTTCTTCATGGCCAACGCCGGCAGTGGGAACAGCCGTGCGGGCACAGAGAAGGACCGCGTGTACGGACGGTCGTACGCCTCTGACAACCTTGGTGGTGTTGCCGGTGGCCTGCCGGGCTTCCTTGCCGACGCGACGGACGCTCTTGGCATGGTGCGGAATATCGGACGAGCGGCAGGCGACGCAGTCGCTGAGGGCCTCAAGGTCGCACTCCGCAGTGGCGCGGACGCGCTCGAGAGTCGACAGACGCCCAAGCAGACGCCCAAGAACTAGGCGGTACATCGTCAACTTGCGCATCCGCAACCTTGGCAAGTTCATAACTGCATCTGTATTCATCTGTACTGCTCTCTGCAATCTCACGGACCGATCGATGCTGTGCGGCCTCACGCAACCTGGCGTGGAGCTGAGCGCTGTGCCCTCTGGTATAACATTAATGACTGATTCGGCTGGGTATCGAGCGTGTAAGTCGTTCACGGATAGCATTAGATCGCGGTCCCTGCTGTCAGCGGCTGTAGCAACTTCTCAGCCGGCCTTGGGGATGTCGGAGCACGCCGAACTGCCCCTGCAACAACTCACACTCCATTCGCTGCTTCTCGTGCCTCGGTGTCGTCGCCTGGTCGTCGCCGAACGGGTCGCCGAACGGGTCGTCTAGCAGGCGATCCTTGTCGCCCTCTTCCTCCAGCTCTGCATAGCCGGTGTCACCCGACGGCGCATACGGCTCGAAATTACCATCGCCGTACAGTTGGCCGTGGTTGCCACGGCTTGGGCCGGCGACCTGGCGGCTGCTCCGGCGCGAGTGCGTGGCGCGCCACTCGTCATCGCTGGAGTCGTAGTCGGAGAAGTCGGAGAGCGAACTAGCGTTAGTTTGGTCACAAATGGCTGGAGCTCACGCCCGGCCCATGCTCGGCTTCTCCGAGTCAGGCTCTATCGGACGCGGGAGGTTAGGGTTGCGGGCGCTAAAGTCGAGCCCAGCGAGGTCGTCCATCGTCCCGTGGCGGCCCGATCGATCCGCCTCGGCTGCCGAGTTGCCCCTGCGAGCGGCGCGCGCCTGGCTGCGCTGACTCTCGACCTTCTGGGCCTCCTGCATGCTCTCGATCTCGCCAGTGCGCTGGGTTTCGAGCTTCTGTGCCTCGAGGCGATGACGGATGCGCTCGACCTGCGCCTCTTCGTCGCCATAGCGCTTGACCGCCTCTTCGTCAGAGTCCGAATCGAGCGCAGCCGGCTTGCTCATCTTGTCGTACAGCTGGATGGCAGTGACGATTCTCTCGTTCGCCTCGAGCAGGGTACCGAGGAACTCCTCGTCCGTTACGACCTGGATGTACTTGACGACCGTGCGGCGTGCAGCCTTGGCCTTATCGAGGCAGTCCTGGACGCGCGGGTTGTCAGTCACGTTCTCGACCTCGCGGTTGAGCAGGCGGCACGAGTTGACGAGGTTGGACGCAGCGAGGTTGGCGATGGCGACGGACGACAGGACCTGCGGTTTCTCCTTCTCAAAGTTGAACTTGGGTCTCTTGGGCGCGTGCTTGGCGTTCTTGCGCTCCTGCTTAGCCTTGCGCCGTTTCTCGGCCTCGGCTTCCGCCTCGCTGCGGCGCCGAGCCTCAACCTGTGCCATCTGTCATTAGCACAGCTCTGCCCACGGCGCCGCCCACCAGCCTCCCACCGGATTCAAAGCGGGAAGATTGAGGATGTAGTGAAGAGAAACAATGGAGGAGCTTGAACCATGCCTGGACTTGGAACGTGGTGGGGGAGTTGGAGGAAGGCTTGCACGCCGGTCAGTACTCACCTCCTGCTTGCGCTTGACTTCGCGCTCGCGGCGTTCGATCTCAGCCTCGCGACGCTCCAGAGCCATCCGCTGCTCGCGGTCACGCTTGCGCTCCTCGGCGTCCGCCCGTGCGCTGTCCAGGTCGGCGTAAGTGTCCTTGCCGCGCTGTCCCGGTGCCGGCTCCCACGAATGGTCGTAGAATGGGTCCGACGAAGAGAAGCCCTTGGCGGCCTGCTCGGGTGGGCTTGACGGCGCGCTCCCGGTGGGACGAGGCGGCGCAGCACGGCGAGCGGCAGAACCAGAGTACTGCTTCCACAGGCCTGCCACAGGTGCCATGCGTGGCTCGTCAGCGTACTGGATCGACCATGCGTGGAAGACGAGGAGGAGCCTCTTCTTGACCTTCGGGTCAAGGAGGTTCTGCGGTCAGCGGGCTACGAGAACAGAGTGTGAGGGGAGTGAGCGTCTTTGGGCGGATTAGCGGGACGTCCGTCGCTTGGCGACTGACGAGGAGTCATGCTCCCCTCCCCGCGTGTCATGACCTTCTCGACACTGGGATGTCCTCAAGGCTGAGCTGCACATACCCAGCTTGGCCTGTCCGGCACGGCCTCCGGGACGCCAGCGCACTCCTCCTGCTCTCGACTTTCAGGTCACGACCTTGCTCGCACTATGTCCCAAGTCAGGCTTAATATGCAGCCAGCAGTGGCAAACACAAAGAGAGTGTGGCGTTAGAGGCGGCGCGCTGCGGAATGACAGCAGGCGAGTGTCACAATGGGCGCACGGTGCGCCCACTTGACCTGGCCACCACGACTTGCCCCTGGTCTCTTGTCTTGTGCTCACCCTCCGAACCGCGGCCCATCTCCTACTTTACCAGTACTCACGTCAGCCGCCATGTCGCGCAGGCGCTCCATAATCTGGTGGTCGGCCCAGTTGAGCTTGAATGTGTGACCAGCGTTCTCGGTGAGGGCGCGGAGGATGACGAGGGCGCGGATCTGGCGGTGCGTGTTACCGTACTTGAGCTTCTTACGGATAGCACGGGCGGCCTCAGTGGTACCCTGTGAGCCTTGGAGGTTGACGCTGTCGACTAGTTCGGGGATACCGTCGAGAGAGAAATCCTCGTACCGGTCAGAGGAGAGGACTTCGATCCAATCGGTGATGGACGAGTGAGGCTTTTCGCCAGATAAGGCACTCATGATGCCCTGCGCTGAGCGCATGTAACCGCCGTACTTTGACATGACTCAAGAGGACGAGACGGGTAGGATGGAGGTGAGGAGAGTAGAGTAGATGGTATGAGTTTGTTGGACGTAGTGAATAAGAGAAGCCAAAGGGGTTATCGACCATAAAGGGTGGCGCGGGTTTAAACAAACCTAACAGTCCCATAATTAACCCTACTTAAGCGCGCGTCATACGACGTCATTTCATCACCAAAGTCTCTTCAGAGCTTCAGACTAGCTTTTGACTTTAGCTTTTTCAGAGCACATGTTCTATTCAACATTTCACTGTTTTGAGAGACAATCCTCGCCCTCGTTTCAAGGTCGTCGACCACCAGGCCGTGGTTTTCGTTGAGGCGGTCGAGGCTGTGCATTACCGCCCAACCATCAGGTCTTGGCATCCACCTCAGGCTCCAGCTTCCAATCGCGTTCGATGTAATTGGGGTAGAGTGGGCCCCACAAGCGCTCAGACCTGCTACATTCCGTTAAATGACGGCAGTACAACAAACGTCTCGGTCACCCTCTCTATTGGCGCGTCCGAGGTCTCATCTCGTCGCCTTCTGCGGTGCAGCTTACACGCATTGCCCACTGCCGCTACCCATGCCGCCTCCGCTGCTTCCACCTAGCCGCCGCGGAGCCTCCCGCTGCGAATTGGAAGAGTCCCATAGGAAGCTGTTGTCAGCTGTCGAGACAAGTGGAGCTCACAAATTACACCGATAGCGGGAATCTACGTCCTCACGCGGTCGCTTCGACGGACCCATGTCGTATCCAGGCCCAACAGGTCAGAGGTCAGCCCTTTGTATATGTCACGCAGCTGGCTCATACGATCGGTAAATAACGTACTTGGAGCACAGCCAGAAGCGCTTGCCCTTGTTCGGGCCAGGGGTCTTGACGACTGCCATTAGCAGCAACCTTCTCTTATGACTTACTGAAGTCCTTGCACGGGTGCTGATGAACAGTGCACATCGGGGCCTTCTTCGGCGCAAACATGTTTGCCCACGTCGTCCCCGCAGCCTCGTTGCGAGCGTCACGCTGACGCACACGTTCTGCCTCCATCTCGGCGTCCTCATCCGCCAAAGCCTGGGCGAAGAGCTCATCTTGGACAGTATCTGGTGGCGTGTCCTCACCATAGAGAGAATTGTCAGTCGCAACAGCCTCCTTGGCAGTGCTTCCGGTGGCAGGTGGCGGGAGGCGTGGCGGACTTGGCTCCTTCGCCTTTGGCTTGGTCTTGGGCATCGACCAGAACGCAGCCAGCTTAGCTTGTCCACCTGCTGGTGTCTTCTTAGTCTTCCCTTTGGGAGCCGGGGTACTCTTCGTCCGCTCCAACCGTTCCAATGCGACCTTCTTCGCGGGTGGCGAGTCTTCAAGTGTCAGGTCGACCGTCTCGGCCGCGGAACGCTTCATTTGCCGAGAAGTGTCCTTTGTAGACGGTGAATCTTGTGTGGGTTGTGTGGGTTGTGTGGATTGTGTGGATGCAGAAACGAATGTTGATGCCTGCGTTGGCTGGGACTCGTTCATTTGCGTCGGTCCTGCAGTACCTGGCGGAGCATCAAGCGCCTCGAACGCCGCGCGGGCGATGCCCATGGTCGTGGACAACTCTTGCGGCGGAGGCTCCTCCTTTGGAAGCCCAGGTTGGACTCTTGTCTCCTCCACCTTCGTCTCCACTTTGGCTTTCGGTTTGGCGTTCGCCCACAGGCTCTTGAGGGTGCGCTGCTTGGTGCTAAACTCCTCCATGAACTTGGTCGCAAAGCGCGGCGGTTGCGGAGCACTCCGCGGCTCGTCCCAGGGAAAGACGGTGCCAGTGCTTGGTGGTCTGTCGACTGGGTTGAGTAGGTCACGGATGTGTATTGTCTCCCCATCAAGCTCAATGGAATCGTGCAGGTCGATGTACACAGGGCAATGGTCCGAGCCGTACACCTTGTTCTGGATGTCACCGCCCTTGATCCACGGACGCAACGCGGGCGTGCACAAGATGAGGTCAATGCGCGAGCCATAGTTGGCCGGCCTGAGGTCAGCTTGAAGATGAATCGAGCAGCTCACCGTGCGTCAATCTTCTGGTTCCAGCACGTGAACATGCCTTCCCGGTCGGGCCATGACTCGCGCACAACATCGACCATCGGGCCCTTCGGTGCGCACCAGTTGTTTAGCCAAACGCGTGCCGGGTGCTCGTAGTGCTGCTCCGCCGTCGTCTTGACCCCTCCTTCTCCAGAGTCGATGGGCGCGCGCATGGCGTTGATGTCGCCAGCGACGATGACTTCGCGACCCGCAGCAACCAGCGCATTCACGCGTGCATGGAGCGTGCGGAGGAAGTTCATCTTGTACGGCCGCCGCCGCTCGTTGGTCTCGTTGGGGCAGTAGAGGTTGAACAGCACGAACATGCTGCGGTCAGCAAAAGTCGTAATGCAATAGCTCACCCAAAGTCCAGCACGACTGCGCGACCCTCCTCGTCGAGAGTCCGGGGGTTGAACGCAGTACCATCAACCTCGTCTTCGATCTCCACGTCGTCCATGTCCGGGTAGCATCCGATCTTCTCTTCGGCAGTCCAAGGGGGCTTCATGGTGCCGCCGCGCTCAGAGAGGAGTAGCCCTGTGATACCTTCCTCGGCGCGCAGCGGGACACACACACGCGAGTCGACGTACGTGCACACGCCTGAGTAACCTAATTTGCTGCGAGGGAAGGTCCAGAACGCGTCGTACGACCCAGGACACGCCATGCCGCGGCCCAGCTGTTGGCGGCGCGTCTTGTGTTCTGCAGTCAGCGGGAGGAAGGTTCACTACCCACCTTGGAAGCAGAAGATGTCAGCTTTGAGCTCCTCGAGAAGCCCTTCGACACTCTTATTAGGTAGGCTCGAGAATCTGGGGTTAGCTTAGACGGAACATTCTCAGCTGAACATACGGGTGGTAGTCGAGCACCGTCCGGAGGACGTTCTGAGGTCAGAGCTGGCCTTCTGCTATCGGAAGCATACTCACGACGTTCCACGTCAAGATCCTCATGATGAACGGTGCTCCTCGCGGGTGCCGCTGAGCTGGTGAAGGAGCGTTGAGGATAGTATGAACAGTCAAGTGCTGGGTATGAAACCAAAAACAAGCAAGTCGTCACCCCAGCTGGCCACTCACACTACCGTCAACTTTCCCACGGTAGGGTTATGATGTCCGCCTTCGGATCGTCATCGGCAACCTCCACAACCTAGAGCCACCAGCCACAACATCCATCTTTACTACACTTCATCACACCCTCCTGATTTGCGCATCACTCGCCATGTCACCTCGGAGTTTCGGCAGTGTGCCGCAGCTGCCTCAATCACCAGGAGCTGGTCCCTCCCGATCACCTTCCCCGGCGTCCGACGCCTCCCACGCCTCTCAAAGGTCATCGGTGAAAGGCAAGAATCCTGAGGTCGACGGCGAAGCAGTTACTGTCGACTCCCCCGGCGGGCTATCTCCGAGCCGTGCCTCAACCCCGGAGAAGGAGGTAGGGAAAGAGCCATCTGAACGGGCCAACGGTGGCGGTGCGGACGACTCGGGCGACGACTCGGACGGCGACGACTCAAGCTCCGAAGGCGACAGTGAAAATGGGCATCCAGATTTGCACACTGTTGGGAACGGGGCCGCAAATGTGGACGACAAGCGGGACAGGGAAGATGGGGAAGCAGAGAAGGCAGTGTCTACTGCTGGTTCCGATGAGGAAGGAGAGAGCAGCGATGGGGAATCAGAGTCCGACGAGTCCGACGATGATGACGATGGAGAAGAAGAGGAGCCGTATGTCAAACTTTAACACCGCCACTGACACCCAGAGTTCTCAAGTACACGCGCATAAAGAACCGAATACCCGAGATCCTGGGGAAGGACAGCGCGACCGCCATTGATGTGTCTCCTCGCGTAGTGGTGAGCTCGTCGTTGGGCGTGTGCAGGCTCACCCCAGGCGATCGGAACGATGATGGGCATGGTCCATGTGCTTAGCTATGAGGGTGCCAAGATCAACTCTTTCCGACCCCACGCCGCAAACGTCACGTCCATCTGCCTCGACGAGGAGAACGATTTTGTTGCCACTGCGAGCATGGAAGGTGAGTTGATCTCGTGCGCAAAGTCGTTAACTCGCCTAGGCCGCGTTGTCATCCACTCCCTCACCAGCACCGAGTCGTACGCGTTCGACTACAAGCGCCCGATGAACGCGATTGCGCTCGAACCAGGGTTCGCCAAGAAGAGCACTCGCGCGTTCGTGTGCGGCGGCATGTTAGGCAACCTTATCCTGCAGGAGAAGGGCTGGCTCGGATATCGCGAGCAGGTCCTGCACTCTGGTGAGGGCCCGATCTGGGCCATCGCATGGCGCGGCGACCTCATCGCGTGGGCGAACGACCTCGGTGTCAAGATCTACGACCGCTCTTCTGGGCAGCGCATCGGCTTCGTTGACCGGGGGACCAACGCGCCAAGGCCAGAGTTGTTCAAGTGCAACCTTCTCTGGAAGGACGACCGGACCCTCATCATCGGCTGGGCCAACTACGTCAAAGTCGTGCGCGTTCGCGCGCGAGCACGAGGAGGGCAGTCGGGCCTCCCTGGACTTGGTATCGAGGTGTCTGCCGTGTGGGAGATGGACTGTATGGTCGCCGGCATCGAGCAGTATCAGGATTCGGGATACGTCGTGCTCGGCTACAACCCACCAGATACATTCACCAACGAGGCAACCGAGGACCGCGCACAGCAGCGACGCAAGGCGGCCAACCCACCAGAACTGCGCATCATCGACCGGGGCAACGAGATTGCTGCTGACGAGCTCGTCGTTGTCAACTACGAGCGGTACAGCTGCAACGACTACAGGATTGTCAAGTCGAAACGCTCTGACGACGTGGACGTCTTTTTGGTACTTACTCCATCCGACCTCGTGTCCGTGAGACAGCGTGATGCCGCGGACCACATCGACTGGCTTGTGGAGCGCGAACGATACGAGGAGGCTCTCACCGCTGCCGAAGAGCTGGCCGAGACGCACGGCGGCGCGCTGGATGTGCAGGCCATTGGACTCAAGTACATCCATCATCTCGTAAACCAAGGTGAGGTTATTTTTGATGCCAATGCTGACGGAGCAGGCGATTTCGAACGAGCCGCGCAGCTCGCGCCGAAGGTGTTAGAGACGGACGGCGCGTTATGGGAGAAGTGGATCTACTCGTTCGTGCAGCAGCAAAGGTTACCTGTGAGTCAAGCTGTTGGGAAGCAGGGTTCCTGCTGACAATGCAGAGTATCATTCCCTATATCCCCACCAAGGATCCTCAACTGCGAAGCGGAGTGTACGAGATGGTTCTCGGGCACCTTCTCGTCGAGGACAAGCCTGTGGGTGTTCTGTTGTTGTGGTTGCTGACTCCAGACGCTCTTGGAGATGGTCAAGACGTGGGCGGTGGACATCTATGACAGTGGGAATGTCATATCGGCAGTGCAGAGCGAGCTTAATGCGTCGAAGAACGACCCGGTTCTTCTCGAGGTGCTGGCGGAGCTTCACCTTAGGCGGGGCCAGCCCGCTCGCGCGTTACCGTACTTCCTGCGACTGCGCAAGCCCGGCGTGTTCGATCTCATCCGGGAGCACAACCTGTTTGACGCGGTGCAGGAGCAGGCCCTGTTGCTTGTTGAGTTTGACCAAGAGCGCCTAAAGGAGGATGACTTGAACAAAGAAGACAAGCACGGCGCGGCCATCCAGCTGCTTGTTGACCACACACTCGCCATTCCAGTGGAACGCGTTGTGCCGCAACTCGAGGCCAAGCCGCAGTACCTGTACATGTACCTGGACGCGCTGTTCGACAAGGACCCACAGTCGTGCCAGCAGTACGCGGACCGCATGGTGAGCTAGAGCTAGTGGCCGATTGTTAACGCTAGGTTGATTTATACGCCAGGTTTGACCACACACGACTGATGCCGTTCCTCCGCGCAAGCAACTTCTACGACCTGCAGCGCGCGCTTCGCGTCACTGAGAAGCACGACTACGTGCGCGAGACGGTGTTCCTCCTCGGGCGGATGGGCGACAACCTGAAGGCGCTCAAGCTGATTATCGAGCGGCTTGGTGACGTTCAGCTGGCGATCGACTTTGCTGAGGAGCAGCGGGACGATGACCTTTGGGAGGCGCTCATCACGCACTCTGAGACGCGGCCGGACTTTATCCGCGCGTTGCTCGAGCATGGCGGCAGCGAGATCAAGCCTGTCAGGCTAATCCAGCGCATCCAGGAGGGCCTTGAGATCCCGGGTCTCAAGCCTGCGTTAGTCAAGGTCCTCCAGGCGTCCAACCTGCAGATTTCGCTGTTGAAGGGGTGCCAGAGAATCCTCAACGGCGATTGTTCTGCGCTGGCCCTCGAACTGCAGGCCGCGCAGACTGGCGGCGCGCACGCGAATGGTGGGGTTATTTTTATTTGTAGCTGACATCAGCGAACACCAACTGCCCGGTCTGTGGCAAGTTGCTCTTCCCTCATGTGGACTCTGCGTCTCAGCCGCTTGTGCTTCTCTATCTGTGCCACCATTTTGTGCACGCCAGGTGCGCTGTGCTCAACGAGGATATTGAGTTACCCGAGCGTCCGGAGAATGCGGCAGCGACGCACCTCCTCATGGCCGACAAGCACGTTGCGGGAAGCAAGGCTGGGCTGTCGCGGGCTCTCGGGGCCAAGCTCTCATTCGCTGCCATGGTCCGAACGCGGGTCGGGTCGTGCCCTGTGTGCAAGTTCCAGAAGGGTGACGGATCGACTGTGCCAGCCTGCCGCGAGCGAGCGGCCGCGGTCGCCGTTGCTGTGTAGGCGACATTGGTAGCTGGGTAGATGGTAGATGGGTGGCTGGCTAGAGTGCTTGTATAATAGCCGCTCATGTAGTATCGTATCAAGGGTTGAGATTGAGGGCTGTGGGCACTAGTGACGGGCAAGGGCCCATTGGCCGATTCGAGATAGTGGTGCTGATGAGATTATTTTGATCAGACGACATTGAGCAAGACATAGATTGGTCAGATCGACAATCGTGTAGCCAATTTGTGGTTGTATGTCTGAAGGACAAGTGTTGTACCCTTTTGACAGTTCCAGTCCCCGGGTAGGGATATGATAGACATGATGATACTGAGAAGTCATGTGTGCGTGTACCCACGTGCCTTAGACAATCCAACCATCTGTTCAGTGAAGAGAAAGATACGGCGTTGTTCCCGATTGCCACTGCCTACATATCCTACAAGTTGTGAGACCCCAGAGACTCAAGAGATCGAGAGACTCAGAGACCCAGATCCAAAAACCTCGTGACGGCACTGCCACTACCACGGCGACTGATAATATCTAGGATATTTTGTCTCAGACCTATGTACCTAAGATATACGTTTCCGCCTCATTTGGCTAGAGTCTGTCAAGCCAACTTGCCATTTCCCATGCTAACTTTGTTAACTTATTATGCCGATGCAAGCTAACTGCCATTGCCGCAAGCTATGCCGAGACTGATCATAGCCACTGTTTACCCCTGGTTTGGCGTTTACCTGTTTACGTTGTTTGCTTTGGCGTTTGGGTTTGCGTTGTTGGCGTTGCCGCGTTGCGTTGGCGTTTGAGTGTACATGCTGTACACAAGCTCAAGCTTTCTCTCCCTAAGAAGCCTAAGAAGGGATGAATTTAAGATGAATTGAAATATCAAGTTGGTGGCGTTGACTGAATCAAAACAAACTGAGACATTAATGAATTGATCAGCCGTTGTATCCTTTTTTACAATACAATTGAATACAATGTTTTTGGTTTAAACAGGGATATGAATTGTATTTACACTCTTTCTCAATCCGGTTCTCATTGCCCACTCTCACTCTCCCCGCAATCCCCCACACTTCCCAGATACCATATTCAACCATTGATCCTTTCAGGTAGTTTGTATGTGACTGACACGAAAATGGACATGGTGTGACCTTACTCCAACTCCAAAAAACAGATCTGTTTCTTCATCACTTTGTGGAGCATTTCTAGGAATCAAGGTGGGGAACATGACTCGGACGCGAAGAGCACGGACAGGGGTAAAGGACAGGGACAGGGACAGGGATAGGGTAAGGATAAGGATAGGCATAGGGATCAACTCCACTACCTAGATGTCAGGTATTAATCAGGACAAGTCAAATGACACTGAGATATATAGACAGAGAGCAGAGAGAGAGAGAGAGAGAGAGAGAGAAAGAAAGAAAGAAAAGGAGAGACAAAAGTCATGACGCGCTAACAAGAGTTTTGTGGTCCGGGTGCCTTGGACATTTTGGCTTTTGACTAACCTCAAGTTGTGCCTAAGAGCCGGATCAATCGACGCCACAGAATTACAACGTTCCTTATTTTCCCTATTATCAGGATTATTACTGTTCGCTACCAGTTTACTGTTTAATAGTATTAGAATTGTTAGTTTGAAGCAGACTAACATTTCTTACAAAGTAATAGTCATAGGCTCATCATTCATTTCTATATCATCCTGTTCACCTCATCCTCATCCTCATCCTCGACCTCGACTCCTCGACCTCGACTCCTCGACCTCGTCTACTCGACCTCGTTTACTCGACAACTCGACAACGACACCGGTCACTCATCCTCTCTCCTCGCACTTTCCTTAGGATCTTACTCCCCCTTCCCCTACTCCTCCCCTCGTCCGTGCACATACCAACCACCTAGATCTAGATCTAGTTGATTTTAAATATCGACATCAAAGATAAAGTTAAGAAGAGTGCGCCATCTCTTTCGTGAGATCGCCATACCATCAAACTCGACACAAAACTACTCTTGTAGAGGGAAAGAAACATGTTGCCCTCCCGTGGGCCAAACCCCGACCTACTTCCCAACCCCATCCCTCTGCTATACATTTCGCCTCCGGAAGACCGCTCGATACCGACATTTTATCTCGACCGCGCCCGCCGTGGCTTGCGCATCCCAGTTCGCGGTGTGCCCTCCCAATCCCTCCTTCACGTAGGCTGGAAACCACGCCCAACCCTCTCTTTCCACAAAGACCCATACGCACCATACATCCCCCAGATACCCGAGCCTACAACTACCCCGGTAGACGTCATGGTCATCCTCCTCACCTCGATCGTCACCCTCCTTTCGTGGGAACTTCCCGGACCCCTCCTCCCCTCGTCAGGGGAGAAGAGGCGCCGACACAGGCGATACCCGCCCATCGCATTCTTGGTCCTCTTGTTCGGAGGGACTCTGGTCATGTCGGCCACACTTCACGCTAGCGCTTACGCTGCCGACACCGAGTTTGAAGTTGTCGATCCTCTCCTCCTTCGCGTACCCGCGGTCGATGCTGGTTTGTACCCCCCCAAGGCCGGATGGATACGGCAAGTCGATGCGCGTTCTTTCGAAACAGCAGCCGAGAGCGAGAGGGCGCGCAAGATGGAGAGCGAGCATGGCATTGCCGACGCGCACCTGTGGGATCTTCTCTAGGTACAGTATTCATAATTTAGGGTTTGTGGGATGAGTTGGCTTTTTGGGCCGGACACCATAATACTAGTCGTTGTATCTCGAACATTAGGACACTATGAACATTTGGTTAGTTGATTGTTGAGGATGCGCGAGGACGTGCCCACTCTTTCAATCTAGGATCAGAGTGTATGACGTCTGGGCTGAGCGTCTGGACCATGCCCATGCCATGGATGCCGAGGTGGCGTGGACATGCTGACATGCTGGCAGGCTGACATGCTAGTATGACCGACTTGACCAAACGCCGCTGGACCCAAAGTCACATGAATCTTCAAGCTTACAAGGTCGTGTGAATCAGAATCAACAAAGTGAGACTATACTTGGGTTTTTGTTTGTTTGTCAGATTATCAGTAATTGTAGAATAGACTATGACTCCATTTTTGGCCTTTTGGACCCGTCTCATTCCTTTCCTCGTCTCCTCCCCTCTTCTTGAACATGCCACTACATAATCGCTTCCGCATCCCTATCTCATTGATCCCACCGACGCCCAAGGTATTTATGGACAAAAGTGGAGCTGTTGATGGCGGTGACTGAACTTATCAGGGTGACAGAGGAGTCATTGAGTCGGTGTTTCTCATGTTGTTGGTGTCAGACAGAAATCCCCCACTGATGGAATATCTGACGGAATCTGTACCAAGAAGAATCTTGCAGTTTAAGCCGAATCCACGTTTAACAGACAAATGTGGCGGAGACGGGATAGGGGTAGAAATCTGGATGCCGAGAGATAGGGATGGAGCAGATAGGGGGGCGGAACACGGAACAAATATCAACTCGGAGCGGGGAGCGATAAGGTCATTCCCCAGTTTACGACTTGGGGTACTAACGTGGCGTAGTGGCGCCTGACATTCGTATCCCCTACAATGACGCTGTAGTAATGATACGGATCGAGTAACCCCAAAGCCCTGTTCAGATTGGAATGTGAACTAGGCTGTCAACAATCTTCACAAACCAATCTATCGCAGCCTTGTTCATATCTCACACACGCTTTCGCACCCACCATTATTACTCGCATAAAGCAAAAACTACTGCTACATGTGGACCAGGTCGCCACTCGACTAGATGCCCATGCCAGAGCGCACGGCGTCCGTGAGCGGCCACGAACCGTCGATAAAGTCGCCGTCCACAGACCACATGCTACACCCGCGGATCCCGGCCTGAGCTGCAAACTGACCCTTCATGTTGAGACTCTGAGGGTCATCGTAAGTGATGATCTGGCCGACACTCGACGACTTTAGCCATGGAGTCGAAGAACACTCATCCCAGTGTCGGGTGAAGCCGCCCGCACCTTCAAAGTTGCCTTGGGACAGGGCGCCCTGCTGAACCAGGCCGCGGAAAGTGACTTGTCCGTCGGCAGAGCCACCGTCGCCGTTGGTCACTCTCACGCTCTGCCGCTTGTTGGGAGGCGGGTAGGCGCGGCGATGCTTGAGGCTGTCGGCGCTCGAGCGCTGGACATAGCCGTACGCCGCTACACCGAGGGTAATCTTGTTGGCGGGGAAACCGGCCGCAACCCACGACGCGACGGCGGCGTACGCGTTGGCAGTAGGCTGGCTCGAGTCCTTGCACCCGTCAGCGAGGGGGGCGTTCGAGCCGGGCGTCGAGGTCGCACCCCAGAGGTCGTAGTTCATGAGAAGGATCCAGTCAAACACCTCGGCAAAGGCCGAGACGTCACTCATGGGCTGGCCGTCGGGTCCAGCAAAAGGCCACACCTGCGTTGCAGCCGTGATGAGCGAGTTCTGGGGAACTGCCTGGCGAAGGTTGCGAAGGAAGACGATGAAGTTTGCGCTGTCGTCGGGCGAGACCGTGTTACCACCGGCACCGGGAACACCAGGGTACTCCCAGTCGAGGTCGATGCCGTCGAGCTGGTACTCGTTGATGGCAGCGACAAGGTTGTCGATAAACACCTGCGACCGGCTACTATCGGCGACAATGCTGCTAAAGTGGGCCGAGCCGGTCCATCCACCGACAGACAGGATGACCTTTTTTCCACTTCCGTGGCCAGAGGCGACGAGGCGGCGGAGTAAGGCCACACTGTTGTCCTGGTCAAACTGTAGGCGGCCGTCATAGGTCGGGATGGCAAAGGCGTAGTTGATCACGTCGAAGCGGTTCCAGTCGATCGACTCTGGTGGGAGAACGCTCGCCGTCCAGTCGGCCCAGTAGCCGTTCATGAGGCGGCGGTCGAGGCCCTGGTTGCCATTGCCGGGAGCCGGAGCGGAGTGCGAGGGGGCGGGGGACGAAGAAGTCGTAGGAGAGACAGAGGGCGAGGGCGAAGGCGAGGGCGAGGGCGAGGGCGAGGGCGAGGGCGAGGGCGAGGGCGAGGGCGAGGGCGAGGGCGAGGGCGAGGCTTCCGAGGTTACCTCGGAAGGGGACGGGGATGCCGAGGGGGATGGAGACGGGTCCGAGGAGGGAGAGGGGGATGGTGACTCGGAGGGAGAGGGCGAGGGAGAGGGCGAGGGAGAGGGCGAGGGAGAGGGCGAGCCGGTTGACGACTCGGTATCCGAAGCCGACGTCGTACCAGACGACGAAGACTCGGAGAACTGGGAAGGAAGCGCGATGTGTGTATTGGCCGTGAACGGGAGTGACTTGCTCTCAGAGCTTATCGTGGGGGATGGCGACTCGCTAACAGAGCTTATCGTGGACGTGGGCGATGGCGTCGACGTTGCATCGACCCAAACAACCTCTGTAGTCGTCATTGGCACGACCACAGTAGTAGTAGCCGTGATAGGAATCCCACGTTCGTCATACATGATACGTCCAGCCGTATCGCGCTGGTAATTGTCCCTACCAACGACATAGGCGTTTCCTCCAGCGACCTTTTGGCCCTGGGCATAATGTGCGCCTCCGATGCCTGCCGGTTCGCGCTTCGATACCACATAGGCATGTCCACCACCGACCTTCTGGGCTTGGGCATAGTGTGCGCCTCCTATCCCTGCTGGTGAGGGAGAGCGGCGGTGGGGGTCGTTGGCGGTTACGCTGGCCAGCAGCGAAACTAGGGCGAGAGTGAGGAGCATCGTAATGGGGGAAGACCGGCTTCCGACAGCTCAGCTGTATGACTTGACCTGCAAGATTGGAGAATAGAGGGGATGAGATGAGATGAAGAGGGGAAAAGATGGGGAGTGTTTGGGCTAGTCTTTTAGTAGGTTTTTCTTGCGCCGCGTCAGGATACCAGACATATGGTTTCTCAAGGGTTGCGCAGTCATGCCTCATGACTGAACCCCCCTACGATCCGAGTCTAACGGGGATAAAACCAGAGGGCCAGAGGAACAGAGGACCAGAGGAACAGAGGACAGGAATAAACAGGAATCAACACCCAGTTCCTACCTCATTGTCTCAATACACAACAATGGACAGGCATACAACCGTACCCATCACTCATCACAACCCTGTACCAGCCAACTCATGAATTGGCCTCCTGTAAAACTAGATCCTCGCGTCCTCTTGTCAACTGGGTTAGAGGCTAGGGTGGGTGGCTGGCAGTAATGTGGCTTGAGTAGGTTTGGTCCTCCCAACCCAAACGGGAAAGAAAGCAATCGCGATCCGGCCAATCAGCTGAGATTCCAGTACACCCTATCTAATGTACGTACGTCACTCTAGTCCCAGTATTCTTACTCCTACTCCTGCTCGCCTCCTACATCTCCTGCCCACGTGGTCATTGTGACCCAAAGTAACGCGCGGACGTACATGTTGGATCAAATGACGGCATCGGTCATTCGGACACACATGGGAGAATCGCTGGCCGTGAGCCGTTGGCGTCGGCCGACGCAGATCGCCGAGGACCCACAGTCAACTTATTCCGTAACGCAGGTCGCGGAAAGCGGAAACCGGACGTGCCAGCTGCACGGGCGCGGGCGATCGGAATAGGCGTGATGGGATGCGGCACGGGCAGCCGTGAGTCACCACAGGTCGGCAGGTCCGTGCGTGACTGAGCAGGTCCGCGCCGAAAGCAGTGATAAGCTCTATTCCAGCGCACGGGTCCGTCCTTGGGGCTCTGAAACGATCCGTGGACAAAGTGGACGATGTTTGGTTCGTTCGTCGCTTTGAGCCTTGTCAGATTCAAAGCCAGTCACAGCCCTCTTCAAAATCTCATATGATGAAACGTATCGAGTTTGGGAGGACCGCGTGTGCAGCACTGTCAAACAGAATCTGACAACACACTCCACCACTACTCCCGCACAAGCCATTGCACACAAGCCAATGCCACATCACATTATTCTACAGCATGCACACACCGCTACTCATCTGTCACCTCGCGCATTGGCGGCCGCGGCGTCCGCTCCGCGAGGTCCAACTCACCCACGTCGCCAGCGAGATCCGACGCACTCGGCGCCCGCCCCATCTGCCGCTCGCTGTCGACATAGCTCGGCAGATTCGGGTCGAGCGGAACGACAAACTGCGTCCTACTCTCGTCCGTGTAGCTCGGGACGCGGGAGAGCGCCGCCGTCGTCTCGTCGACAATCGAGAGCTCGTCGTCGTCGTCCGCAAGGTGGAATCTACGCTCGGCTCTGCGGTGCTCCAAGTTGGATAGTCTGTCGTTCAGAGCTGGGCCTGGGAGGTTGGCAAAGCTGACGGCACTGCGTGTTCCGGCGGCCAGGACTGGCGAACTGGTGCCGCTGTACGCTGCGTGGCCGTTGCGCAGGATCGGACTCTTGGAGCCCAAAACACTCAGCGGTTTCATGTGTAGAAGACCGGCCAGGCCGCGCCGCTCCGTATGCGTGTCGTCGCTCCCGTGGCTGCGGTCGGGTGAGGACGTACGTGACCCGGCCCGCGAGCCTGCCCGACTTCCCTGTCGACTGGTCGGCCGGCTGGCCACCCGTGACCCCATCATACTCGCGAACCGACTCCCGCTCGCGCTGAGCTCCTGTGGAGACTCCGAAGTCGCACTCGGCGGGCCGCTCCCTATTCCCAAGCCTCTGAACATTGCGTGTTCAGCGTCCGAAAGTTGACGACGCGGTGGAAGGTCATCGGCGTCGCTACTACCGCGCGGTCGGTTGCTGCTACGACCATGCGATGGAGATCCGGGTCTAGAGTGCGGTGGCGTCACGTTCGGCGTACTCCGCATTGAGATGCCAGATGAGCCAGCGCCTGCAAAACCAGACCCGCCAGCATCCGCAATGGCGACACGGTCGTACACGTGGTTGCTGTAGCTCGGCAGGTCGACGTACTGCAACGACTCCTCCGCGTCGATGCCCAGCAGAAGGTTGCGCGCCGGCGCGCCGTTCATTCTAGCCTCGTTCAACAACGAGTTGTCGAGAATGCAGATGGGCAGCGCGCACCGCAGCTCCGAAACGTGCCCATCGGCGTTGGCGATCGAGCACGACCACTTGACCTTGTGTGTCACGTACACTGGCTTGATGGTGTGCGTCGGCGTCGTCCATGGCGGAATGGGGATCATCACCTTAAGACTCAGCTCGTCGTCACCACGCGTCAGGTCTTCCAGCACTTCCTCCGTCGTCACTTCGTGTTGGCTTGAGCCCTCTGCCGAGTTTCGTGTCGTCGATGACGCTGACCGGTTGTCGCCAGGGATGATCTCCAGCAGCTCTGGCCGCCACGCAGCCGCAGATAACCCGCTCCAGTGGTACGGGGGGCGCATGATCTCACGGTCGACCAGCTTAGGTCGTCCGTTGACAATCTCGTGCTTGACCGATATAGTTGCGCGCGTTTCTGGATGTGTTGAACCGCGCGTGTTCACCAGCGAGTACTCCTTGATCACAGACGTAATGTTGATCACTCGGACGCCCTTGGCGACTGGCACAAACTTGAGCAGCACTGGGATCGAGTCACCTGCCGCGTACGCCTTGAACGGCATCGTGATCGAGTACATGATCTTGCCGGGCCATGTGTTCTCAATCTCGAGTGTCTGGTTGAACTCAAGGGCCTCGGGTGTGAACGTTCGCACAACGTTGAAGTTGCGGTAGGCGTTCAAGTTGAAAGCGAGGCCGGAGCGGATCACGGTCGCGCGCAGCCGGTAAGAAATGTCGCCATCGCCAGTAAACGACGCCATGGTGGAAGGGAGGTTCCCGTCGATAGTGAAGGAGAAGGGAAAGGTGTGTAACCCAGCCTTGAGCGCGTGTGCGTGACGCTTGTTGCCCTTGAGGAACGACCAGTCGTGCGAGAGGATGTTATGCGTGTAGTTGTGGCTGGTGTTAGCGTGGTTGTCGGCGAGGGGCCACGACCGACGGAAAGTGAGAGTGCCCAAGATTGGGGCACCACACGCCTCGGCGCATAGGGAATCTGTCGGCGCGGAAGCACAAGCTGCGCCCCGCGCCCAAGTCACACCTGCGTCTTATCCGAAGCATCTTCGCAAGACGACCAATACAACCGGTGAGCCCGAGTGGAGGTTCTGCCAGGCATCCACCTAGTAGGGCCTGATCGGAAATCGCCGACGGGCAGGTACACAAAGTTTTGGCGTCGCCATTACTACTCAAGTTTTTGACGCTGAGCAGCAGTCAAGGCATGGCTAGAGGCAGGACAATGGGATTCCACGCATTTGTGTGTCGCAGACGTTCTTGGCGAGGGGCGCGATGGGGCACGCGACCGACATACAACATCGAACGACGAGGCAGAGATCCGGGGGGGGGGGGGGGGGGGCGGGGAGGGATGGGGGAAGAAGGACACAGAAGACAGGCGCACCCTCACTGCGCCAGCTGGGGGGCAACACACATTCACAGAACCTCGCGGCGCTCGCCTCACTCACCTGGTGGAATCAGAAAAGTGGACCTTGGCCTTGCCGCTGAGGTTCATCACAATGTCCTTGATGTTTGTGCTTTCTGCGAGCCACAGGCTAACGTAGCCAGAGAGGTACGCTGGCGCCATATCACCGCCCTGCCCGCGGAGGACGAGGTGATCCGAGTCGAGCTTGATCTCGAGCGGGTTGGCGTTGCTATGTGTGTGAGGCTGGGGCCCAAGGCCTGACCCGGATGGAGCCGGCGTCGAGTTTGTGCTCATCGTCGATTGGGAGCGGCTCATCGCGTTCGACGACGGAACGCTGGACACGCTGGGGAAGCTCGAGTAACTATCGACATTGCGGATGGCCGCGCTGCGCCCGCCCAATTGACTTTGGGCCATTTGGCTCTGGGCGACTCCCATGCGGCTCGGTCCCGCTGCTTCGTTGGGGAACACGCCGTGTGCGGCGGCGTACGCGAGTGCCTGCGGCGTTGTTCCTAGTGGCAACCCGCTGACAGCTGCTGGGGGGAGGACGCCGTGGTCAGTGGCGTAGGCGAGGTGGATCTGCGCCTCTAACGAGAAACTGGGGCGCGTGAGCTGGTCGAGGCTCGGGTCAGGCGGGGGTCCAGCTGGCACTGGGGAGGCAGGTCGAGACGGGCGCGCAGAGCTCACGACCGAAATGGGGTACCTCAACAATGGCATGGTGGATGTGTTGCTGGAGAGGGGGCCCGGCGGGGGGGGGGGGGGGGGGGGGGGGGAGAGGAGGGGGAGGAAGGTGGGGTGGCGGAGGAGGGGAGAGGCGGACGATGCGGGGAGGGGCCAAGGGAAGGGGCCACCAAAGTGTCGACGATGAAGGTGAAGAGATCGCGACTGGGCCTCTGGACGTGCGGGTCGGACGTGCGTTACGAGTGGGGTGGGTAGTGAGGTGCGTCCTTTGCGCGCGTGAGACGTTGACGAGACGATGCAATGCTGAGCTTGGATGTTGTAGGCGATATCGGTCTAGTGTTTACGCAGTGACACCCCGGGAGAGTTGACAATGAATAGAGATGAGGAAGGATATCTTTGCGAGCTCGCTAATGGCAGGCTTGATAGCAGATGGATTGTGAAGGTTCAGGCTGTGAATGGGCGTTTCTTCAAGGCCTTCAAGGCGTCAAGGCGTCAAAGTGTCGAGGCGTCAAGGCTACCGAAGATGGCAGCTGGGGGGGCGCGGCCGAGAGAGATGACGCGGTGGTATTAGAGGGGCGGTATGAATTGTAGTACCAAAATATTGGGTGACAGACGTAGACCTCTTTTGGATCAAGACAGGAACCCTGATCAAAAAGTTAAATGCACTGTAAACCAAAGACAATGTCCAAATCTAATGACGACTTTGGTGGTTCAAGTGATGACAACAAGATGCGGAGATACCGACCCCAGCGGTGAATTCGGCCTGAATTCAAGTTAACAGTGTGGTGCACGGACTTTGTCGGCCAGTAGCCGGTGATTAAGCCTTCAACCAAGCGGTCAAGCTCGACCCTTTCTTGCTAACTGGTGGATTTGTCGATACGTCGTGGCCAAGTGGCAGGATTTGCCCAGTTATGTTGAGCTTGGTGGTAGGCTGGTGGTCCGCTTGAGTGTGTGATGGGCTGTGCAAGGTGGTTTGCTGTTGTCTGTTCGATAGGGTAAAGCTGAGTGAGCTGAGAGCGCTCGACGTTGATATAGGCGGTTGGGACGCAGGGATGGAGATGGGAGATAGAGACCAAGTGAGTCGAGTCTGAAATCGCACCGCAAGGGGGTGAACGGGAGATCTTGATGATAATGACAAGGTGGTTTGGTGAATGTCAAAGTGGATGCGAGTGTGTGATATTCCGAGTAGAGACAAGATGCAAAAGAAGAGAAGATACGACGTAAACGTGTTGATGCATGGCGACATGGACATGGGTTGAGGCATTGAGGGTTCCCTATTAGAGAACCGTGCGATAGCTTACGACGAAGCAACTTGACTAATCAAGTTTAATAGAGGTGTTTATTTTAAGTCAAATGACTACTAAATGTTCCAAATGAGAGTCAGATCTCTCTCATTTTGTTCCTTTGAATTTTCCCTATCAAACTCCCATATCCACCAATCTTGTATTCTTATCCTTGAATTGATTCCATCAATCAAGAATAAATGACGCAACTAAAAAAGAAACCCTTATAACCCTTGTACCTGTATCTCTTCCAGGGACTAGTAAAAAGATATCGTGATACTATCGACCGGCCCGGCCGCGGCCGAGCAAATGATCATCTCTACGTCTATTCTTTACTTTCATCTTTACAAGTGGTACACAAATATTTAGGGTACTCTTCATGATAAGAATATATTAGAAATGAGAATCGCTACTCGTACAGACATTAACTAAATCATCAATCTTCTTCTTCTCATTGACTTTCTAACACTTTCAACTAAACCCTCAAACCCTCAACTTCCATCTCACCCTCGCCCTCGCTCCTCGCTCCTCGCTCCTCAGCAACAATGTCAACATCATCAACTCGACTTGACACGGCGCACAATAGGTTGCAGTACACCCGTATCGGACGCCAAACTCCGCTCGCAGATTTAATGGCCTAAAAAGAGGCTCACGTAAGCACACACACAAGCCACAAATGACGCTAATCAAGGGTTGACCCAAGACGTAATCTACTGCCAGTAGAGAGTCTTGCAATCCTCCTTTGAAAACACGATACCACATGCAGGGCACTTGCGTTGACGTGTCTCGATTCGCTTGTCTAAACATCTGTTCACGTGTCAGGGACAGATTTTCACACTTGCCGCCGGCAGTTGCCGTAACAAACCACCACACCACAGTCCCTGGGACCTGGTCATCTTTTTAAACTCACTCCTTGCAGAACGTGTGCATGCACTTGGTGATGACTTGCTGCTTGAAGTTGAGGTCGCAGCACGAGCACCGAAGAAGTTTCTGCCATCAGCATACCGTCAAAGCGCCCAGCACAGCCCTCGGCTAAGCGAGGTGAGTACAAGATACGCCGAGCAAGTCGGCCGAACCTCCAAAGAGCTTGCCCGACTGGCTAGGGGTGCACTGGCCACTCGTTGCGCAATCTCGCGCATTCGCTCGCTGTCCACTCACCAGCAGCTTCGCTCGCTCCTCTCTCACTGCGACATCCGCCGCAGACCCGCCCTGTGCGTTGGCAGTGGAGGTCAATTGCTCGTGCCGTTCCTTGAGCTTCTGGTGCGCCGATTTGACTTGCTGTAGCTCGTCTACCGCCTTGGCACGTGCACTCTTGTCTGCCGCCGCCTCCAGCACACGTGTCTGGGCGATTTGCTGCGCCTCGCCAAGTGTCGTCTGGGTCGCCTGCAACCGCAGCTCGAACTGCTTCTTGCCGGACGCGGCAGTTGCCAGTTGCGTCTGGAGCTCGAGTAACGAGTTCTTGAGCGAGGTAAGTGTCTTCTCCTGCTGGGCCTTGTTGTCAGCCGCCGCTCTCACACTCTGCACTCACAATCTGCGTGCCCTGGCTCTTCTCCACGTCCTTCGCTCGCTCAATCAACTTGAGCTGCTTGCCGACAGTACGCTGCGCGGCTCTAAGCTCTCCCTCAACGCCCTCCTTGTTGCGCATCGCCGTGAAGTACTTGTTGTCCGCCTTGGCCTTCTCCGTGCTCAGGCGCTGCATCCGGAGTTCGCCATCCTTGAGCTCGAACACCTTGGTCTTTAACGTCTGGTCGAGCTCCTCCCACAGCTTGTTGACCCCCTCGAGCTCCTGGTAAAGCGCGTTGGTGGCTTCCTCAGCCTCGGCCAGCTGCAGCTCGAGTTTCTTGCGCACGTCCGCGTCTTGCTGGAGACGCTCTGTCAAACTCTTGACGTCTGGCGACGCGCTGGGGCCAAGGATCCTCTCGTACTCGGCGAGGCTCCGGCGCGCAGCTTCCAACTCGCTACGAACCGCAGTCTCGGAGGCAGCAGCCGCAGCGTCTCCTTCAGCCGCATTCTTGAGTTGATCGGTGAGGCTCGATACCTGGTCCTTGGCGGCCTGCAGTTGCTCCTCGAGAGCCTTGATGTAGTCGCCATCCACAGGCCCGTCCTCGAGGAAGGCGAGGTATCCCTCGGCTCCGTCCTTCGCCGCGAGCTTGCCCTTGAGTCGTCGGACCTCGGAGCAGAGGAAGTTGATGCGCTCCTCACGCTTCGAACAGAGCTGCTCCATCTCGTCGGCGAAGCGCATCTTGTCCGTGTCGCGAACTCTCCGTTCAGTCAACTCAGCGTTGAGTTCGTCGCGTTGACCGCGCAGGCGGGCGAGGTCGACGTCCTTCTGGCCCATCTTCTCTCGAAGCGTCTCGACTTCGGCGCGCGCCTCTGCAATGACCGCCTCTCGGAAATCGAGGTTGTTGTCTCGCAGTTGGTCGAGCTTCTGTTCAGCCTGCTCGAACCGTTGTTGCAATGCCTCGGCGCCCGCAGTCGACGTCGCCAACCGTTGCAGGTAGACCTGGAAGAAGGGTGACTGACGCAACACCTCTTCAGAGGGGTTGTGGGCCTGTTGTCAGTTGAAACGTTCGCTGACGGGCGACCCACCTGGACTTTCAGCTTGTCTACCTGTTGGGTCAGATTCGTGTGTTCTGCCCTCAAGGTCTCGAGTTGCTGCAGCCGGGACTTTACAAGCGCGTCGAGTTCCACACAGCGCTGCTCCGTCTCGTCAGGCATTGGGACGCTGCCAACCACCACAGGTTTCGCTTCTGGTGCCTCGGATGCGCGGGCATTGGGCGTCGAGTGTCCGGACCCATTTGCCATCGGCTTGGCTGAAGCAGCCGAGGAAGACTCGCGCTGGGTCTTCCATGCGGCTCGCTCCTTGTCCATGTCCATCCTCTGTTTGTCTAACCTCTTCTCGGTACGTTGGAGGTCTCGCAGAGTATCGTCTCGGGATTGGCGAGTCTCGTCCAGTTGTGACCGAGCTCGAGTCAAGTCTGTTTGCAGCTTGGTCGCCTATTCGTCAGCCATGAGCGACAGTTGGTCTAGCTCACCTGTAGCTGCAATGAGTCGAATCGTTGGCGCAGATCGCCGCCAAGGTCGGACGTGTGTTTGCCTGCAGCAGAGTCGGCAAAGACTGCAACCAGGCGGAGTGTTGCCTCTAGTCGAGACTTGACAAGGTCATCCACCTGGTCTTGTTCCAATGTTGGATCGAAAGAGTCTGGGCTTGTCAGCGCATGCTTCCTTCTGCGGCAGCTCTGAGATACCTACTGTCGAACAAAGATTCGTCTGGCACAGGAAGGTTCCCTGCGCGATCTCGCAATGACGAGACGAGCTGCGCCCCGTCAGCACACACCTTGGTTCGCGCACCGTCGCTCGACGGCCAGCAGTACGCACCTGTGCCCAGCAGGCCTCTACGGAGCGGAAGCAAGCCTCGAGGTTGCGTCTTTGAGACTCAAGTGCCTTTGCGCGCGCAGCTTCCCTTTGAGATGTGCGGCGGTACTCGAGCATCTGTCGGAAGAGGGCTTCCTTGCGATGGGTTTCGACGACACGCATCCAGTCTTCGAGGTCGTCTTCCTCCTCATGTTCGTAATCTTTGCCGAGGTGTGAAGAGGAAGGTGAGTGGCCTGGGCTGGAGCCTGAACCGATTGCTCGTCGCTTGGATGAGGAAGGAGCGTCGAGTGAACTGTCGCGCACTCGCTTCAGGTCTGCGTTCATGCTCGCAAGTGGTGGAGGATGAGGGAATCTCTATCTTTTGGTGTTGATACGAATGGTGGGAGGTGATAGAGAGTCGGGGGAAGAGAATGGAGAGAAGAAAGGGAGGATGGAGGATGGGAGATGGAGGATGGAGGATTGAGAATGGATTAGTAACAGAGGAACCCAAGTTGAATGACAAGGAGAGGAGAGGAGACGACCACTTTGCCTACCTGCTTGCCTCTTTGGCTCAAAGCCCCGCGCTCAGCATCCACCCATCCACCCAACACCTCCTCCATCCTCCCAGGCGGCTAAGTCCACCCTCCCTATGTCCACAACCAGAATATGTCAATTCGCCGCGGCATTTTAGTCGTGTGGCGCAGCCAGTTCGCCACCCAACTTTGAAATTCAACCTCTTGGGGACCCTGAAGGTCTGAGGGTATTATGGGTTCCCTTGGTACGTACGGTGAAAGGTCAACGCGTCAACAAGCAAAGGAAGGCATGCTCGCAATCAACCTCTCATCGTCCATCATCATCCACATCCACATCATCATCATCATCATCCTCTATTCAATCAAACTACATCCTCTAACGCTCTCTCTATATTGACGCTTCCCTCCTCTTCTTCTTCCCCCCGGCAACGGCCATGTCGGCCTTGTACGGCACCCCACCTCACTCTGCAACCTCAAACGGCTTCAACCTCTCCTCCCCATCTCCCTTCAAAGTAGACGACGACGATGACATTGCGTGCGTCCCCTCCGCTCCCATCGCTTCCCAGATTACTCACACGAACAGCTTCGACTCTCCAAAGGAGGAAGCTTCGTACTACCGCGACAAGTATCGCGTTGCGGTAGACTTGCTCAACGAAACGCGCGCCGAGCTCGGTATGTCGTCGCTCTCGGGCCATGAAACACTCGATCGATCGAACCATTCATGCTGACGCCACCAAAGACGAGTTTCAACTCTCATCACGAGAACTCGAGCAAGAACTCGAAAAGGAACTAGAGGCAACAGAGGCAAAGCATGCAGACCTCCAAGAGCGCATCCAACGCCTCGAGACAGACAAGGACGAGTGGAAGGTGCGATGGTGATGCAACGGAATATGTGCTCACACCCAGAACAAGTTCATTGCTCTCCAGAAGCAGCACTCGTCCACTGTCAGTACCATGCAACTCGAGATGGACAACTTGCGCTCCGAACGTGACAAGACACTCGTCGCAATTCGCGACTTGGAGATGGGCAACGATGAGCTCGAGAGCATGCACCGGTGAGCCGTGCGCGCGGTGCAGTCGAGCTGACAGCAGTGTAACACACTCGTCACTGCTCGATATGGAGATCAAGTACAATCGCTCTATCGAGGAGAAGACGTTGCTTGAGCAAGAGGTCATCGCCAAGCAGGAGCTCGACGAGGAGTGTCAGCGTCTCAAAGATGACGTGCGCGGTGAGTCTTGCTGCTGCGGAAGAAGGCTTGACTGACTGTCGCAGATGCCAACAACGAGATTGCCATCCTGCACGACCGCTTGGCAAGAGCCGTGGTTCCCACACCACCTTCCTCGGACGCGCCCATGTCGCCCATGATGGACATGTACACGCGCTCCGACGCTCCCTCTCCCACGCTCACGGACGGCTCTGCTGCAACACACAGGTCGTCACAGTCCGCGACAGCGACCGGCCGAACCGACCGCAGCCCGACTGTGACACCGCGGACCGTGAGACAATCGCCTCGCATCCCGCGCAGCACGACAACCCCCGTCTTAGCATCCCCGAACGTGAGAAGGACACTTCCGGCGCCGTCCCCGTCTGGAATCCCAGCCCTCACAAGGAGTACGACGACGCGGAATCTCGCACCAAACGATCCTGCGCCCATGCGCCGGACGTTTACCACGGCCAATCTCAGTGGTCAAACGACCAAGACAAAGGGTCTGCGCTTGCTCCAGGACATCCAAACACGTCTCAAGGCAACCGACGACCGCTTGGGCGCCCGCATGCCGAAACGGAGTGTCATACCGCCGCGCAAAAGTACCCTCCCAAGCTCGACTACTGGATCGACTGGCTCTGCAACTAATGCGCAACACACCAGGGTGGCCGCATTATCCAAGCCACCACCTGGTGCAAATGTCACCCCAACTGGCGGCAACGCGAGCGTTCTCTCTCCGTCGTGGGTTATGCTATCGGACCCCGAGGACACTCCACCGGCTCATCCAGGCG
The DNA here is from genome assembly GCA_030864385.1 of Cutaneotrichosporon sp. HIS471. Taxonomy (NCBI): domain Eukaryota; kingdom Fungi; phylum Basidiomycota; class Tremellomycetes; order Trichosporonales; family Trichosporonaceae; genus Cutaneotrichosporon; species Cutaneotrichosporon sp. HIS471. The sequence goes on along the minus strand of AP028245.1, from coordinate 98,784 downwards.
CGCATCGGAAACATGACCCTTCATCGCCGCTCGAGCCCACACGCGGTGTTGGGACCAACATGCTTCCCAAGCGCCCGGGAATACCATCTCCACTCGCTCCACAACTCGGTCGGAGCCACCGTGGTTCGCCTGGCCACACACCGGCGGCCTCCGCGCGGACCTTGCACAAGTCACACCGCGCTTCTGGTCGCCAGCAACTCTCTCTCTCTACAGGCCTAAACGGCCCACTGGCAGGCAGGAGCTCGCTCTCGCAGTCAGTTCGCGCCGGCGTTCCACTCATGTCGTCGCAGACACAGGCGCACACGAGGACGTCGAGCCGGAGTGGAGCCATTAGCCCGACTTTTATTCCCGAGCCCTCGCGGAGAGCCTCGATAGGCTCCCAGATCTTGAGTCCGACAGACTCGCTTGTGTCCTTCGGTCAGTCGATCTCGGGGCGCTCGTCACGCGCAGACCACTCGCGCAACGTTTCGGCCGACCTCCGCGCGCTCTCTCGGTCGAGCATGCGTCCGCCTTCCAGCTTGGACATGCGGCCAGCATCGCGGTCGGATATGCGGCCGTCGTCACGCACCGAGATGCGCATCGTGTCGCGCTCGGACATGATGCGCCCGCACTCGCGGATAGGCAGCGTCGACGAGCGCGGCGAGCGAGTCGTATCCCGGGGAACGCAGAGCACCGGCCCTCGCCCGCTTGGCCGTGGCCCAGCCCCAGGGATGGGCGGGCTCAAGATGGCGCAGTCCGCATCGGCGACGTCGGTAGCGAGCGGCGTCAGTGCGGCCAGCGGGGTGAGCGCCGCGAGCGCGCAGTCGAGCCTCAGCGCTGCGTCGACCCGTAGCAACACGAGCAACGTGAGCAGCGGGACGAGAGGCGCGCACGCGTCGATGCCTGCCCCTGGCACCAAGGCGATGCGTCGCCCGCCGCGGCGCTCGAGCGTCGGTGTCAACGACGCGGGTGCACGGCCGTCGAGCATCCCCGGACCGAAGACGCCGGGTGGCGCGCGGCCGACCTCAGTGCCCTTCATGGACACGCCGCCGCCGCCCATGCCGCGCATCCCGAGCCACCACCTGCGCCGGGGTTAGCGATATGCGCCGCTATGCACACATACGCTACGCGCTCCCATGCTGCGCTCTCAGCGCCAGAGACCACCTCTTCGCGCACTCTTGCCAGGGTCCACCTACGGCCCAACATGATGCAGAGGAATGTCGTGTGGTGTGCCCACAAAGGTTAGTAGCCTACGTTGTACTCGCATTACATGACATGGGTTTGAGACTACTGTACATGTACAAACAACACCTGTTGCTACACTCGCTTGCGCCACTTACTGTCCTTGTGTCTGTTGTCAGTTGGCAACAAGCTTCTGGCAACTCACGCAGCCTCGCGGCGTACCTCGGCCTCTCGCGCGGCTGCCATCTCGTCAGCGCGGCGGTTGACGCTCTCGACCTCTTGCGTTGTGGGAAACGCAATCTTCCAGTAATCCGGCGGTGTCGGCGGGCGGCGCCACACCTCGCGATGCCGGGATACGCGGTTCTGGTGGTCCTCAATATCCACGGCTCTCTCGGCCTGCTCATCACGCCACGCCGGCGCCCCATGGAAAATGGGTATATCCCCCACTGCGTCATAGTACTTTTGTCAGCAAACCCCAAAATACACTCACATCACGACAACACTCGCAGTCGCCGCCATGCATCTTCTTGCGCGCGTCGCGGTTCCGCACAACCGCATCGTACTGGTGCGTGACACCTTCATTCCGTGCAGGGTTAATCTCGAATTCGTCCGCAAACGTCTTCTTCCTGCCGTCAGTTCAGCATTATATATAATAACTCACACATCGTCAGGCGCGACATATCGGCCGTTGCCCTTATATGGCGCATAGACTTGCCTCCGCTCGGCAGCTGACAGGGACGCCAGGCGTTTACGTTCCGCCGCCCGCTCGGCGGGATTCAGGCCCTCAAAGTCGAGCAGGGAGAGCGAGTCGGTACTCGGTGATTCGACATTACCCTTGCCCTCGGTCGAGCGCTTCAACGTCTTGCGCAACATGGTACTTGTGCCTGTCCTGTCGCGGACTAGCGGATGGCGCGAAGGCGCAGGGCTTGGGGCTTCGTCGTCGCTCCCGAACGAGTCGCGGCGAGCGAGCTTGCGGGACGACGTCGAGGCGCGCGGTTGACTTACCTTGCCTCCAAGCCATGGGGTGACGCGCGAGGCTTGGCGCGTTAATCCTGTCGGCGTTCTAGTGGAGAGGGTTGGGGTCGACATGGAAGGACCTGGCCTAGCGTTTGGGGTCGACATGGCCGCGCCAGGCCTGGCTGGTGTGGAGGCGTGTGTCGTTCTGGAGATGACTGGTGTCGACGCTTGTGCAGTGGTGGATGAAACGCGAGGCCTGGTGGAAGCGGCGGCCAGGATTGGTTCTGGTCCCTCAGGCCGTGGGCCGGATAGCGACGGTGCCGGCGGAGAGGCTGGGTCTGGCGCCGGCGATGCTGACCTTGAACGCCGTACCGGTTGCGGTGGAGCATCTAAAGCCAGTTCTGTGGCTTTCTTCTCGAGTGCGTGAGGCGGGCTGGGTCGTACCCGCTTGGCTGGGGGTTCGACCTCGTCATCTCCAGCATCGCCAGCCTGAATCGCAGGCGAGCTCTTGCCGAGCGCCGAAATTTGGTAGGACGACGGGCCTGGCGGCGTGGCACCAGCCTCCGACTGTTCGCTAGGCAATGCGGCCCCAGTCTCGCGCCGCTTACGCTTTGCCTCCTTGCGGGCCATGTACACTGCGTGGAAGTCTTTGAAATGTTGACGGTCCTTGTCACGCTTGGCAGAGAGGTGGGTGTACTCGACGCGCAGCTTGTCGTGAGCCGCCTTGAGCGCCGCATGCTGGGACTGGATGTGGGCGAGCTCGCGCTGGAGGCGGACATTCTGCTTCGACGGCGACGGTACACCGCCCGGAGCGGCGTCATTCAGAGTATTGGGGGACACGGGCTGTAGTGCGCTGGGCCTGGAGTGAGCTCAGAACAAACGAAGATGAGCTCACGTCTTGTTCCCCTCCTGCTCGAGGACTGCAATCTTCAACCGCAGCCTGTCACACTCACCCACCGCCTCGCGGTTGTGACGCGCCTCCTCGCGCGCATCACGCAGTGTATCTTCTGCCGTTTCGGCACGTCGGCGCTGGTGCGTACTGGCCCTTACTTCTTTGGAGAGGGCATCCCGCGCGTCCTGGCTCTCTCTCTTCGCCCGCTCCAGCTGCTCCCGCATAACGGCGAGCTCGTGCTCGCTCTCGGCACTCGCAGTTCGCGCACGATCCTCGCTGCTCTTGTCGCGAAGGCGGCGCTCAAGGCGCCCAATCCGCTCGCGCAGGCCTGCAGAAACGACTTGCTCCATTTCGACTCGGGCCTCTGCCGAGTCATTGGCCCGACGCACCTCCTCCTCGAGCTCGTGAATACGCTCGTCCTTGAAGCATAACGCGCGCCGAAGTGGACCAAGTTGTTGCGCCTCGTCAGCAGCCATCGCCTCGCCGGCCTGGAAGTGCTCCCGGTCGTCCACTGCTCCACTGTACGCGACTTGCAGCGCTTCCAGATCGGCCTGGAGCCGCGCCGTGGCAGCTAATGTGCGCTGTTGCTCCTCGAGAGCAGTCGCATTCGCTACACGCGTCTCAGAGGCCTCGCGTTTCAACGCGGCCAACTCGGCCTGCAGCCTCTCCTTGTCTTCCTCGAGGCCGGACATCTGGGGTGAGCTCAAGGAAATAAAGGAGCTCACCTGCTCCTTGTGTTTCTCTCTCGTCTGCTCGACCTGCCGTCTGAGGCCGGAGAAGAGACTCTCCTCCTCCTTGAGTGACATGTTAACGGCCAATGTTGATGACGTTGATCTTTCGAAAAGGAGAAAGGTCATCAATACAAGATCAAGCGCGTCGCGTTACAACAACCAATCTGACGTCACCCGTGGGAGACTTGACAGGTGGGTTACGTGTGATGATATCCACGTGGCTAAAGTCTCCACATTACAAACGCGTCGCGTCCAAAATCAAATCAACAAGACCTCCTCCTGACACAAGCGACGGCGACACGACAAGCTATCTACTCATCACCACCACCAGAACGCACACCATGTCACCAGTGGACCCCGTCAACCTCGACCCGATTCCGTCACTCCTCGACTCGTACACCTTCCACTCGGTGCTGCCAGACGACTTTGACCAGTCGTCGGAACAGAACAAGGAAGGATGGATGATGGGCATCGACGAGGCCGGGCGAGGGCGTGAGTTGACATTCCCCTTGAGAAACTGACAGCAGCGGTACTGGGTCCCATGGTCTACGCGGCGGCATACTGTCCAGTTGCATTCAAGCCGACGCTTGAGGACCTCGGTTTCGATGGTGACTCTATACCGTTGGGTCGTAGCTAACTTCAGATTCAAAGGCACTTTCGGCCGAGGTGCGGCAAGCTCTGTGGGAGTCGTTTAACGCCAACGCGCCGCTATGTTACTCCTCCGCAACGCTGTCTCCACAAGCAATCTCGGCCAATATGCTGCGCCGCGTGCCGATCAACTTGAACCAGCAAGCGCAGGATGCGACGATGGGCCTCATCCGTGATGCTCTCGACCGCGGTCTGAACATCCGCGAGGTGACTACCCTTCCTTCTATGATTCTCTGCTGATCACAGTGCTTTGTCGACGCGCTCGGCCCGAGTCAGATCTGGCAGGACCGATTGAGCGCTGCCTTCCCGACAATCAAGTTTTTGGTGTGTCCCAAGGCCGATAGTTTGTTCAAGATTGTCGGCGCGGCATCGATCATTGCAAAAGTCACTCGCGACCGGTACATTGAACACTGGACTGATCCAGAGGGTTCACCTTTGGCCACAAGGGAGGGAGAGTTGGTGATTCGCGGAAGCGGATATCCATCGGGTGAGTCTCGCGGACGAGGTAGCTGGTCGGCCAACGGTGATGGATACGACATACGACGACGCAGCCCCCCCCCCCCCCCCCCCCAAACTTCGCCTATCAGCTCGTGGCATCCGAGTCGGAATGCTGATGCTGACAAAAGACCCAAAGACGCAAGCTTTTCTGCGTGAACACGTCGATCCCGTGTTCGGGTACCGCGGAATGGTGCGTTTCTCGTGGGCTACGATCCGAGTGCTGCTCGAAAAGCACGGCTCGGCGTGCGCGTGGGCCGACGATGTGCAACAGCCCTCGGCCAAGGCCTATTTCGCAGACCCGGATAAAGGACGGTCCAAGATGTGGCGAGACCTTGGCATCTCGGCTGTAGGCGAGCTGTGAGCGAATGTAGGATCGCACAGGATACAGCGAGTGATACGGGGTGTGGTGACAGGACACGAAGACGTCAGTGGGGCCGCCTAGGGAAGATTCAGGCGATGCACGTGGGGAACAGACGTGAGCGTATAGAGTGTAGTTTGAAGTACCTGAGTACCTGGACTGGAACAGCGCTCAGACATGAAGGATGTAGGAGGTGCGGGGTATGTGCGGCGATGGTGGGCATGGATGAGGGGGGGGGAGAGAGAGGGGTGGTTGGTGAGCGGGTAGTAGTGGTGTAAAGTGGTTACTTGTACAAGCCTCTAAACCCGGCTCGGGTCTTGCACGGCTTAAAGGGTTGGATGAAATGTATTTTCTAATAGAACATTACAATCTGATTGTAATCTGTTAATTTGTTAATCTCTTGATATTTATCTGGGGGTCGATAATATCAACTTTGCCGAGATTTCGCCAGGTAACTCGGCTAATGATCCGAGCCGAAGGCACGCTGACCACCGACAAGTCTGTCTCCCTCCACCCCTCCACCCCTTTGACCCAACACTCCATAAGTTGATCATTCTCAACCGCCACTTTTACTCTTTCTCTCTCAACTCCCCTCTCTCTCTCTTCTCTCTTCTCCAAAAACACAGCATGCTCCGTTCCGCCCGTCTCACCTCCACCACCCTCCGCGCCGCACGCGGCTACGCGTCGACTGCCGCTCACCCCGTGACCGGCGGCGCGTCGCAGCTCTCGCCCCTCGCCGCCAAGGCCGCTGAGGAGGTCTCGTCCAAGTGGAAGGGTACCTCGGCGCTCGGCGGTAACACCAAGAACTACATTGGTGGCGAGTTTGTTGAGTCGTCGTGCTCCAAGTGGGTTGAGGTCCACGACCCCGTGAGTTTCTTGTCTCCCCAATGCTCTTCCCTTGTCTGAGCGAGCCGATCTGCAATGCCGAGCACCGAGAGCCGAGTGGTCCGAGTGGGGGATGGAACTATACCACTGGGAACTCCTCTTTTTTTTTCCTGCTCCACACTCCACACTCGGTGCCCTGTGTCCCGAGATCGTGTTCTGTGCTTGCTTGCATTGGCATTGCGTTTCGCACCGGGGCGGGCGGTTTCATCCCCCCTCCCCCCCTCCTCTCTTTGCTCCCTCGCCGCTCTTTTACCAATTGGTCCAATGCTAATCATGTAGTCCTCGCAGACGCTCCTTACCCGTGTTCCCGAGACCACCGAGGCCGAGTTCAACGCTGCTGTCGGTGCTGCTGCCGAGGCCTACAAGACCTGGTCGCAGACCTCGATCATGCGCCGCCAGCGCGTCATGTTCGAGCTCATGAACCTCATCCGCCAGCACACCCCCGAGATTGCCCAGTCGATCGTTCTCGAGCAGGGCAAGACCTTTGCCGACGCCCAGGGCGACGTTGGCCGTGGTCTCCAGGTCGTCGAGGCCGCCACCGCCATCACCTCGGGTCTCCTTGGTGACAAGCTCGAGGTCACCACCGACATGGACACCTACTCGCGCCGCCACCCCCTCGGTGTCACCGCCGCCATCACCCCCTTCAACTTCCCCGCCATGATCGTCCTCTGGTCGGCTGCCCTCGCCACCGTCACCGGCAACACCCTCGTTGTCAAGCCCTCGGAGCGTGACCCCGGAGCCACCATGATCATTGCTGAGCTCGCCGCCAAGGCCGGCCTCCCCGCCGGTGTCCTCAACGTCGTTCACGGCACTGCCCCCACCGTCAACCGTGTCTGCGACCACCCCGACATCAAGGCCATCTCGTTCGTTGGTGGTGACGCCGCCGGCAAGCACATCTACGACCGTGCCATTGTCAAGGGCAAGCGTGTCCAGGCCAACCTCGGTGCCAAGAACCACTGTGTCGTCATGCCCGACGCTAACAAGAACCTCACCCTCAACGCTATTGCGGGTGCCGCGTTCGGCGCCGCCGGCCAGCGCTGCATGGCCCTCTCGGTCGCCATCTTCGTCGGCGAGTCGCGTGCTTGGATCCCCGAGCTCATTGAGCGCGCCAAGGGCCTCAAGGTCTCGGGTGGCTTTGAGCAGGGCGCCGACCTCGGCCCCGTCATCTCCCCCCAGGCCAAGGAGCGCATTGAGGGCCTCATCGCGTCGGTCGAGACTGAGGGCGGCAAGATCCTCCTTGACGGCCGTGGTGTCGAGGTTCCCGGCTACCCCGCCGGCAACTTCGTCGGCCCCACCGTCGTCGAGGTCGACACCAACATGAGCGCCTACAAGAACGAGATCTTCGGCCCCGTGCTCAACATCATCTCTGCCGAGACCCTCGACGAGGCTGTTGCCATCATCAACCGCAACAAGTACGGCAACGGTGCCGCCATCTTCACCACCAACGGTGCTACTGGCCGCAAGTTCGAGATCCAGGCCGAGCCCGGACAGATCGGCATCAACGTCGCCATCCCCGTTCCCCTCCCCATGTTCAACTGGTCGGGCTCCAAGGGCTCGTTCATGGGCGACATTCCCTTCTACGGCAAGACTGGTCTCGACTTCTACACCACTCGCAAGACCACCACTGCCCTCTGGCCCCACGAGGACGCTTCGCACGCCGAGGCCGCCGTCGCCATGCCCCAGATCCACTAATCGCGCACAAACAAGAGTAGTTGTTGTTCCCGGTCGCATTATGCATGCTGTATATTCGTATCAATGATTTTACTTGGCAGAGTCGAAGCCGAGTCTAGCGCAGGAGGTCGGAGAGAGTTTGTCCATTCATCTGGACATGCTCGGTGTTAGGTGAGGCTTGGAAAGAATCGCTTGCTACAAACGCACGTGCCATCGGCAATGTTGACCACCGAGGCAGGGAAGGATTGTTACATATCTCGGCCATGCCTTGAAATGATTGGCAGTTGGCCGTCAATCCAAACCAAGAGGACACACCAGACACTCGGAATCGCTGCCATCTGTGTGCTACATTGATACTGCTCTGCTGCTCTACATTCTCCTCTTCATTATCCCATCGCCGCCTCATATAGCTCATCGTCCAGAGTCGCAGGCTCGTGCTTGGCACTGCGCCGCCCGCTCGTCCTTCTGCGTGGCTCAGGCGAGCCGTGGCCGCCGCGACTGCGGCGCGAGTCTGGCGGGCGGTGGGCCGCCGACCAGCGTTCTGTGCGGGTCTCGCGGGTCTCGCGAGGTTCGCGAGGTTCGCGATGGTGCGGCGGCTCGAGCTCAGGCGATTCGGGAATCGGGATGGGACGCGACGAGCCGGCAACTCCTAACTGGGCCATCATGCGCCTCTCCTCCTCTTCCCAATAGAGCAGCTCTTCGCGGCGCATCTTGTTCTCCTCGTCGACGAGCATGAGCTTGGCCTTGGCCATGACGTATTTCGCCTGCCACCGTGACCGGCTCATGAGAGGTACCTCATTGTCACCCTGGTCAATCAGGTATCCATCAACCTTGCGCTTGTTGGGATACTTTTTGCCAGCGCCTTCGTCGAACTCGTCACTGTCCGACGCCGCGTTCTTGCGTCCACGCCGGTTGCGCGCCGGTGCGCCTCCAGGCCGCGTTTCGCGCATGTACCGCATCGAGGCCTCCTCTTCCGCGTTGGCGGCCTTGTAGTGGATGCGGTCGCGGGAACGCAAGCGTACAATCACCTCTGCCAGGTCGTCATCCTTGGTCAAGTCGCGGTCCCCAGTCTTCGGCTCCTCGGCGTCGATCAGCACCTCCTCACGCCGTCTCGGACGTGCACCTGGAGCGTGGATCGACTTGACATGCTTGTTCATCGCGTCGGAGCGAGTAAACGTCCGGCCACAGCCTGGTGTCAGCTGTTTCTCATGTCTATGAGCTCACCAGGCTCAGGGCAAGCATACGGCTTCTCGCCAGTGTGTGAACGCATGTGCGTGAGCAGCGCGTGCCGGCTAGCTTGCCGCTGTCCGAGCCGAGAGCATGTTGCCCAGAGACACGCGTATGGCTGCCGTCCGGCCCCAATGTGTGCTGGCGTCAGAGATGTCCCTCGATACCGTACCCACCCTCCTGGACATGCTTGACGAGCTCTGCCTGGTCCTCGAGCATCTCGTTACATCCTTCCCACAGGCACTCGCGCTGTCCCTCAGTCTTGCCGGTATCGCCACCCTCCTCGTCATCATCGTCATCAACGCGATCGTCTCCGCGATCGTCAGCCCCGCGGGGGTCGTCCGAGAGTAGCTCGTCTATGTCGTCGTCGACGGCTATCTCGCCTTGGTCGCTCTCGTCGTCTGAATAGCCGTAGCGAGGGCTTGACGAGCGGCGAGCGGCCGAGCTCCGCTGGCCACCCGCCCGACGCCCCCTGGCGTGGCGCGAGGAAGGGGGCGAGATGCGGCCTCTGGCACGGCTGGCGGGCGGAGAGTCCATGTCGTGGTCGTCCATTGCGGCGCTTGACGCGGAGGAATGTGAAGAGGGAGTTAAAGTGATAATGTCAATAGAATGGATACAAGTGTTTGGAGTGGATGGAAGAAAGAGATGCAAGACGTAGATGGATTGATTGATTATCTTAGTAAGAGGGTGCAAGTTGGGAAACTCATCCTCCATTACAAAGTGCATTAACCCCCTCAATACCTAAATTGGTTCCGTTTGTAATGCTGTTCGACCTCCACCTTGGATGACCAAAGTCAACAACAGCGATTTGGACGTGACATCGACCACCCCGCATCACCATCACCACCTCTCTTCTTGCTCAACGCCAGCTGTCCTCTTTCCATACATCACTAGGCATACCTACATATCCCTTCGAGTATCGTTCTCGTTATGAGTGGGATCGTCACGCAGAGCGCGGCGGCGGCCTCTTCGGACCCAGCACCCGCCCAGAACGGCTCTGCCGCATTGGATGACGACGCGCGCTCGTTCTCTGTCGCCTCGACATCGAGTCTGAAGTATCCCCACCTGCTCCACCCGCGCGCTGCGAATCCCGCAATGGACCTGGCCGCTCTCGTTCGCGAGCCAGATGACGATCAGCCGGGGGTTACCACCCTTGTGTCGTTGTGGCGCTTAAGCGGTGCGATTGTGTGGGAGGTTCGCGTGACGGGACGCGTTCTCGGACTGGCGTGGAGCCCCGACGGTAAGCTGGGTTGACGGACTAGTGGCTCACTACAGGCCTCTTCCTCTCCCTTCTCGTTTTGCGGCTGCCAAGTTGGCCGCCTCGAGCGGAGGTCAGTGCAGCCAAGAGCACGATCGAGCAGCTCTCGGTGCACACCGGTGACGTTGTCAAAGCAGTACAGGTGCCTGCCGCTCTGCTGGAGCAACTCACTGATACCGACTGGGCCCCAGCAGCCGAACGAGACTCACGCTTTGCATGGTGGCCTATGGAGTGGGTCGGGGGCGAGCCTGAATGGCCTTCCCACAAGGTGCGTAGGACCATCATCTGATGCTGACAGCAGCCCGGCGCACCGCTCATGATCATCGACTCTTTACCTGGCATCGAGCGCGTCGAGCCGCCAAAACCCGCCATGTGAGTTTGGTCAGAATAGACCTGATCTCAGAATCAACCCCTTTGCTCCTCCACCTTTGGCTGCGGCGCAGAAGGGCTTGCATGAGAAGCTCGAGTCTGCCCCCACCCTCCTCCCTTCGAACCCGCGACCGCCGCCCTCGGTTTTGAGTGTGTCTGCTCCTGTGCAGCGCTCGAGCGCTTCTGCACGGTTACTGACTGGCACTATGCCTCTGCCACCTCGAACGCCTAGCAACGTGCCTCCTGCGGTGCTGGAGGTCGCCATGCGTGCGGACACAATTACGCGGCTGCTCGACCCCGTCTTCCGAGGGATAGAAAGCTGTGCCGCAGCCTACAGAGATGCTGAGAGGCAGACTGTGGTTTGGCGAGAATCACTCGAATCTTGCGGACAGCAGCACAACGTGTCTACGCGAGACGTGCATGCGGACCTGTTCCGCTTCCTCATGTGCCGCCGCTCAAGCCCAGCCATTACTGAATGGCTCGGGAACCGCCTGACGAACCGAGTATGCGTCGCCGTGGTTGTGCTAACGCCAGCCCGTGGCGAAATGGGACACGACGGTCCAGGAGGGCTATATTACTGTCATGAAGGTCCTCGCGCAGAGCGTGATCCCTGCACTTGAGCGCGTGCTGCTCGTGCTGGAGGAGATGAACGGTTGGGCGCTTGGCCATCATGCGGACCAGGCTGCGTCCATTTTGTGAGAGGACGATTATCCAAGCTGATAGCAGATGCCGGTTCGAGTTTGAAGTCGTGCTGGACCGTTCAGAGGTGAAGCGCGCCCTCGCCCTTGTGAGAGGACTGCTCGAGCTGTGTGAGGACATGCGACAGGCGGCGGCGCTCGAGTGGGAGACGACTGTCGAGTGGTTCAAGTGGCTCCGCTACGGTGCGTGATGTTTTGCTGGCTCACCTGACATCAAGAGATGGCCCGGGCGGTTTCGAACGACGAGGCCGGCCTGCCAGTCCATGACACCAAGCTTGTGTGGTCGTACATGGTCAATGGTTTTGGCAACAACCGGTTCAAAAAGCACTTTCCGCACGCTATAGGCGCGTCGAATGCCGTGCTCACGGACCTGCCTCCTGCGCTGCAGCCCGCAGTGCAGAGCCTGGACGAAGTCATGACATCCACGCTCACACGGCTGCATCAGCAGCTGAGGCCCTCGTCTCTCCCGCACGAGTCCGAGACCGCGCCAGCCCCTGTCTCAGACCCCTCAGCCTCTGACGATGCGCTCGACTTGGAGTCCAAGGGGGTCGACGTCGAGTCCAACGAGTCTTTCGATACAGTCGGCGAGAACGGTCACCCGGATCCTGCACCCGCGCCGACGGAAGAACGCGAACCCTTGCTCGAACCTTGGGCATGGGCCAATGCTCTCCTGGCGACGACCAGTGCCATTGCAGCTTCAGCGCGCGTCCGCAACCCCGATCCCATTCTCCAGGGGACCGGCTTTGCGCTGCCAACGGCGGTCGATGAACGCGTCATCGGGGACGAACTTTGGGCCCTCGTTCTCTCGGACAAGACACTACACGTCTTTGTCCGTAGCGAGTCTCTCCTACACGCCCGCTTTAGCGGTGAGGTCGTGAACGCCGCGTTCTACGGCGACGACGAGGTCGCGGTCGTGCTTGTCCGTGGCTCGAAGCGGTGGTTTGCTCTCGTATCGGCGGAGAGTCTGCGCGACGTCATGGTGCCTACGCAGACCGGCGACATGGCCAGTCTTGCGTCCGCCCCAGCCCACGACCTTACGCTCTCACGGGCCCGTGCGCTAGGTGTCATGCGCCATGACGCTGCATGGGGCCTAGCGCTCAATCCAGCTGAAGGACGGCGGAGCGGCTGGGTCCTCACAACTGGCGGGGACGAGCTGTGTGTCCTCGACCTCGAGGCGAACGAGGATGAGGAGTGGGACGAGGAAGAGGATGGGGAGGAGGCAATGGAGGAGTAGGTACAGTGTAGATATTTTGATCGTGACGAGTTTGGTCCTTACACATATCTTGCCCTCACACTGTGTCCGAACATGATCGAAACTCATCTTCCAAGAGTATGCAACGACGGCATGGAATGGCACAGGCACTGTACCACTGCTCACCCCTCCAACCAAGCCAGTACGCCAAGTAAACCTAGATCGCGAGCCGTCTTGACAACATCAGTGGCTATCAGACTTTCCAGAACCGTACGCTCAAGCTCGTCCTTGGCCTTGTTCTTGACGCTGTTCTTGACGCCTATACTGAGTGGTGTACTGCACGCCTGTATGTCTCCCCCGTCAATATCTTCTTGAGCAGGTACCCCGAAGGCCAAAGCAGCTTCTACATTCAGATCACCTGAATTACAGGTGCTCAATTCAATTAATTGACTTGGCAGCAGGTAGGCCAGCGGCAGCCTTCACGTTGTGCTCTGGATGGTCGGGAAAAAAAAAGATGGGTTTGAGTTGACCATGGCCGGCTGGCCGGGACGTGAATAGAACAGACAGGTGCGACGGGGAATGATTTCCATCCTCCTCCCATCATCAAAGCTGCTACGCCGTTCACGCCTCTGTCAGAAGGTATTTTGAATTAATTGAATGTAACTGCGACTCGATTTGTTGAATGTAACGGCACTGAACCAGTTGAACGTTCAGCGCACCATCCGGACAGCCTGCAGGAATGGTCAGTGATGGGTGGTGGACTCTACAGTGTATGGCGAATACCTATTTAGCACATCTCTTGACAGCACTGGACATCAGTAGTTTGCTCAGAACCACGTCGTGTTTGTAGTCTTAGTTAGCACACTTGACGGGTAAGCTTTTCCGCCTCTTGTCCAACCAAAAGCAACGCGCAGACATTCAAAAACTGTAGCTGTTCCCCACCAGGGAGTTGAACCCTGCTCTTTCGCGGTGTTGCCGTGCTCGTCGCAGGCTCTCTCAACTGAGAGGCGAATATACTAACCGATATACTAGTGAGGAGACATGTTTTAGGTGGTTCAGGGCAATTCCGAGACCGCGCGCGACAGGTGGAAAATGGCAGATTATGCATCAAGACAGGTTTGAGGCTTCTAATTGGCCAAGTGGACGTCTGGAGCTAGTATGAACGTGGTAGCTTCTTAGCTTCCTGAAGAGAGTGGATACGCCGTGCGCCGGTGAGGTGGTTAGACGGTAGAGGTTTATCCTCTCTCCTGCACTCACACTGTCGTTAACGGGCTTGATCGGTTCATGTTGCTCATGAGCCCCCGACGGAGAGTTCAGTAACCCACTTTGTCTGCATTGACAGTGCCTATTCGGTATGTGCTTTGTCAAGGAGGGATCTGGTCGCATAGACCACCTCGCACACTACAAATCCTGGATTGATTAAGTGGCGCTTGTCAGTGCACAGGGCGAGCTTTGGCAGGCACGTTTATCCTTGACCGCACGCGCCGGCTCCTGTTCAGTTTGTTGAGGCCGGGGGGGATGTATTACGCTGGAGACGAGCAAGCGAAACGCAACCTTGCCGAGGAGAGCTAAGAATACATGCATGTGACCCCAACTGAGAGAAGGGGACAAACTGAAGCTGCTTGGAAACACAAACGGTGTGGTTTGCAGTAGATGATGGATCCAAATATTAACGGTTTATCCACAACATTCCTCAATTTGATTCTTCATCATTCCATCCTCCGCCTCCTTCGCATACCCCGGCCTCTTCCTCTCTCATAACCACTCCCGCACTGCTCTCTGCGTAAGTCACCAGAGGATCAGCTGCTGACGCCAGAGAGCCGCCGGCTTGTTCAGCACCGACACTACGACTTTGACTGCTTCTTGATCGGTTTGAGTCACCTTCCCCCGCTTCTGCTTACACACAGGCAGGCGCGTTAGTTCTCGCTTCCACCCTTCATCCCCTCTCCTCCCGCACCCCCTCCCTCCCCCGCTCGTGCGTACCCGGAACCTCGACGTCGCTAAAACCCAGTCCTCAGTCATGGCGGATACCACCGACACGCTCGTTGCAGATGTTGATTCCATTCTGTCCGGGACCAAACGCAGATTCGTCAATGCAGCCGCTACCATCATGGTTGACCATGCGCTCGCACGCTCCCACACGAGCCGCATTCTGAACACCATGATCACGACCGAGGGTATCCGTGCTCTGGATCCCGCCGAGCTCGGCACCTTGGTTGCCTCCCTCGAGGCCTGGACGGGGGAGCGGGTCACCTTTCCATCCCTTGCCTCCACCCCTCGGCGCCTCTCCAGTGTTACCGAGACTTCCACAGCCTGCTGCTCCGTCCTCGCTGCGCCTGCTTCCTCTCCTCCGGTTAATGCCACGGATTCCACCCCACCCGGTCGGTTAAGCCCTGTTACGCCCGTCTTACCTACTGTCCCACCCAAAGATGTCCCTCCTACTCCCACCCGCTCTGGACCCAGCGCCAAAGCCAAAGTCCAGCCCAAAGCTAAGTCTAACAGGGTCCGGAAGATCCACAATGCCGCGGAACCGGGTACGCAGGGGGCTGCGCTTCGTCGGAAGCGCCAACCCCGCTCGGTGAAGTCGCCTCCGGACACGAACGGCCACACCGACGAGGTGGTTGACCAAGACCCAGCGCCATCTTCGCCCTTCACGACGACAACATCTCGCCTCCTCTTCGTCGCGCCTGTGACCCCTGCAAGTGAGGAATCGGGTTCTAGCGAAGCGCCTGCGCCACGCCGTGGCCCTACCTGGGCATTTTTGGAGAGCGCATGAAAGGCTACGTGTTGTCTAACTAGCCCTCTCGATCACGTGCATCTCCCGCACCCCAGCAATTTGTCATCGTCTCACCAACCCATTGCAAAACCCACAATAGATGTAGCTTGACTTGTATGCATGTTTTCATCCGGCTATCTGGTGGGTGTGTGTAGAGCGACGACGCCGGTAGGGCATTGGGCATTTCATCAATCTTAGGAGTCGGAGGCGTCATATGGCTTCACCCAATCCATCAAACCTCCACCACAGTCATTCCGTCTGTGATTTCGGCCGTTGCTGTACAGTCCAATGACCACCAGTCCCCCACATCAACATGCATGGGCCCGTCCGCAGTCTATTTCTGACGGGAAAATCGGGGCCGACCGCGAGGGCCAGTGCGGATGCCCACCAAAGCGCCCTCGGGCCTGCCGAGGGTGGTGCGAGCGAGGTTGGTCTTAGCGCATTTACTTCTCCACGAAAAACCTACTCCTGAGACGCAGAACTCCACAAGCCGACCGTATGCCCACTGGGGAGTAGGTCTCGCCCTTGAGTCTGGAATCTGTCATCACGGAGGCCGTGGAATTGCTGAGAGCAGCCAGAGACACTCATTGGCAAGCTCGTGGACTCGTGGAACAATCAAGCCCCCCAGACCCCGACTCCGCTGGGACCTGGTGGTCAGGAGCCTTCTTCGGTACTCTTCACCCTCAACCAGCCATTAACATTATCTGTTCGAGATCGGATCACCAGCCAACGAGAGCAGTGATCTTACTGATCTGCCTGATATCTCCATGTTTTGGTCTCGACTCATGCCACGATCCATTGTTGTCCCCAGGGCTCCACGGGGATAGAAGCAGTCCAGTGCTGTGGAACATGGCATAGGCCCCGCCCACACTACCCTGCAATGAGAGGGGGAAGACATGGTGGCTGGAGAGCAAGACTCCTCAGCAGTTAGACTGTCGGCGGCGGACTGTAGCGGGGTACGGAATGGAGTGTTAACCAACTTCGGTGCCCCGTAGTTACTGTACGGCCCCACAATCCTCGTCTCCGACCATACAACTCATGTTTTAACAGTTACTCTCATCCAGCTCACGGCTAACCGCAAATCCCCCGAGCCCACGAGAAACCCGTGTCCTTGACTGCACTGCTTACTCGACACTCTGAGACCCTTCCAGGGCTACAGAGACCAGGAAAGGAACAGAGGTCAGTGCGTCCTGTGTCGTCCGAGTTTGTTGGAAAAGTCCAGACGGTATGTGACTCCATACTTTGTCATTTCCCCCAGACTTCACCCTCGACTTTTAATAAATTGTGACGGACAGTAGTCACTTCACTTTCTCTTCACACATTATCCAGATAAAACTACTACTACCACCTCCTCACACCTCTCACCTGCTCTCCATACCTCTGTCTTCTACCCAACCTTCCCCGCTGGCCGTCAACACCTAACGGCTATTATCCGCTCATCACCTGACAACCAACCCTCATCGGGTGAGTACATTGCAACAGCTTGCCTGCATTCATGCTGACACTCCGAAGGGTGCCTACAATGCCCGACGTTGACGAGTTCGATGACTATGACTCCGGGCCGGAACCAGACGATGTTCGCGACAGAAACTACTCCCCAGTCTCCGCACAGGGCAGCGTAGACGAAGTAGCGGTTGGCAGATACGAGTGTGTCATATGCTTGGGCGGTGGTGGAGGCTGCTTCCCACCCGCCGAGGGATACGCCGTCGCATGGGGCTTCAAATTGGACAATCGTGGCGGCCGGGGATTCTGGCGCTTCTGCGTCAAGTTCGAGAATTGGTCAGCAGCAAAGGGCATGTCGGAAAAGTCTCTCAAGGATCTCGGTTTCGACACAGACGCCTACCGGAGGGAAAATCCAGACCGTGAGTATGCGCGACTGGTGTTCGGCAACCACATGCGGACCGATATGCTCGACCCTAACCCGAAACGGCTTCCCCGGTTTCCCGGCCCTGCTCCCACTCCCAGCCGTTTGCCCAACTCGCCGATGACCCTGCGCCATCGCTCCAGCAAACGCCCTCAGACGAGCGAGGCCAGAGGAGCCGCCAAGCGTGGGAAGCACCGCGCTCTCATTGAGGACTCGGACGATAGTGCAACAAACAACGACAGACCGAGTCGCGGGGGAAATCGCCATGCCTCTTACGTGTCGGACAGTGTCATTGACGGCGGCGAAGTTGACGACAACGTCATCCCACAGTTACCTCTCAACATGGAGGTTGGTCGACAGGGGAATATCGCAGACGATAATGGACGTTGGGCCCGCAATGCAACTCCCGGGCCCTCTCGCTTGCCCGGCAGAGACGATCAAGAGGTGGATGGCCTCGTCACGTCGGGTGCTCACCACGCGGAGAGTGACGAGCCAGGGAATGGACCAGTCGAAGTGATTCACCAAGGCCGACCCCTTACTCTGTCTCAGACGCAGGTCGACGTTAAGTCCCCGGAGGAGGCCGCATCCACTTCGCCTGTTCTTCCGGCCGCCGGCTCTCCATCCGGCCCTCGTCTCGACTTACCGCCACCTCCCAGCCCTCTTGTTGTCAATGGCGCAGCTGATCCGCCTCCTGCTTCTCATCCTATCACCGTCAAAGTGGAACAGCCGCAGGCTGCTTCACAGCAGACTCTCCAACAGCAGGACTCGCCGGCAGAGGTGAACCAGCCCAACGCCCCTGTCCGCGCACAGTCGGTCAAGCCTAAAGTCGAACCCGAGGATGGCAACTTGGCGCTCCCGCTCCAGCCAGTTGTCGGTCCCCGCGGCGTCTCCGGCGACGACGACGATGATGGCTATTTCGAGATTACGGGTATCAAGCCCTCCCCTCTGCCACGGCCCAGGGTCAAGGTTGAACCATCGTCGACAATTGAAGCTCTACCGACTCCTGCCTCTTCGTCCTCAGCTGCCACGAACACCAACGTTCCTCCAGCGGTACCCGAAGACCGCCAGCCTATCAATCGCCCCGCCGTTAGGAGACTTCCGCAGGCCACGCCAGGACCACAACCTGTCAACCCCGGCTGGACATTTGGAGTCGGGGTAAACTTGGTTGAGGAACCTGTGCTTGATCTCGTCGTAACCGGGACCTACACATCTCTGTACACAAGTGACCGACAGCCTGTTCTCTACGGTCCTCGCTGTCGAGTGTCGGATGGCGCTGTCGTCGGCAAGGATCTGGTTTACGTCGACGTCGTCCGCACCAAGGCGGTGACCGCTGATATGGAACGGATCCCCATCATGGCGGAACACACTATTCATCGCGTCGCCGTCACAAAGGACGAGGTCAGACTGCCAGTCATCGCCATTGGCAACAGCAAGATTGTCATCATCTACATCCGCCTTAGTTGCTGGATCCCTTTCCATATTCAATTCTACGACCCGTCCGCGTCGAATCCGTTTGCCCAGCATTCTTTCAAGAAAGGTATCGAATACCAATTGGTGTTCACATTGGACAGTTCTGTCCAACGTCAGTTCAACGGTCCTCGCTTCCCGCCACCGGTCATGGTCGATCATCTCTTTCAAACCATTGTTGACAATTTCCGGCACGGGGAAGTCGCCAATATCACCCTCGTTGGGTGCGAGGACTGGCCACGTGGTTGGTGCATCCATATGAAACGGGGAGAAACACCTCGTGCCTACTGCGCGCGCATGTTCGCGTATTACTTGCAAGAGGCTCGCTTCCAACACTTTGCTAAAATTAATTGGGGCGCCCACGAACGGCTCACCTTCGTTACGATGGATGACTACAAGCGGCACTGGGACAGGCGGCAGGCGACCTATGGTGCCTTCACGAAGAAGTTCTACAACGAGAAATGAGAAGGAGGAGGGGTCGACAGGAATAGATAGACGGATAGAAATGAATTGTTGTGTTATAGCCGTCCGTTCTTGCTGTTTCATGTTAGCCTCTGAGAATGGCGCAAGTTTCCAGAGTCAAGTGCCGACTCCGCCTTGGCCTTCCGCACATACGACGAGGACGACGAGGACTCCCAGTCCCCGCGACTGCCCATCGGGCCCGTCCTTCCGCGCTGTTTCGGTGGTCACAACTCACCGAATCCTAGCAAGCCGGTCGCCATCGATTCAACGACACGATCTAGGCTCGACGGCTCCTAACCCCCATTGAGCTGGGATGCAAGCCCCTCGTCAAGGCGTGGTGCCAGTCACACCAGATAATGGGGACAAGCGCGGCCAGAGTGGGTACTGACCTACGTCTCGCCGTTTTGCGACGTGTTCATTGCGCCTGGTGGCAAACCGGGGTGCACCGACCCAACGCATGGCATCAAATCGTCGCTTGCCAGAGCCACCAAAGGGGGAGTGATTTGCGCCCTACAGTGCCGGCGTGAGGTGGTGCATGACAGAGTGGCGTGGCGTGCACTCCTGCAGATCGCACACGTCGACCGAAGTGAGGCGGCCCACACGCCCGACGCCCGAGTGGCCAAGCACGTGTCGGTGGCGGGCCCCCGTAGGATCGTTCGACCACGGTCGCCAAGCGAGAGTCATGCCGGGTCAGGCCGTCGCAAGAACGCGGTATCCAGAGTGTCCGTAGTCAGTCACCAAGGCATGCACATATGCACGTAGCTCGCTTCGGGCACGGATCGACGTGTAGCGTCAGGCGTCAGAACGGATCGTTAGCTGTGCCGCCACCCATGTTCTGTGCTCACAGTCACAATCACAGTCACAGTCGCCTTCAGGTGGCATGCATCGCATCAGCAATTTGCCTCGGACTGGTCTCCGCTTGTACCAATGGGTGATGCGCTCATTGTGAATCCTCGGTCGGATCAGGATCCGCGCCGACCTTGTTGTTAGTGAGCTGTCCGTTGCGGTATCATGTCGTGTTGTGCTGTTCAAGTCAGCGCCAAGTGATTAGAATGCTGGATACATAACAGGTGGGTAGGTCGGATGTACAACGAGTGAGATTTAGGAATGGCAATGCGATGCAGGAAGCCTGAGGTTAGCACTAACAATCGAGTAAGACGAACAGGAACAGGTACGGTTTTCTGCTCTGTCATTTTTTCGTCACACGCTCTCGTGGCGTCTCTCGTATGATGACTCTCTACGCCTTCTTCTTGGTAAAGAAACCCTTCTTAGCTGGCCCAACAGCCCTGCCCGTAACGGGGTCGACGTCGGTAAACGGCGCGATGGGGGTTGGCGTGTGGATCCCCATCTCGGCTGGGTCGGCGTGGCGCAGACGACGCAGTTCAGCCAGCGCCGCCTCTGGCGTGATTCCGTCGGCGGCCGAGACGTCGGGAGTGGACTTTACGTCGAAAGGCTCCTGGTCGCTTGGGATGGGGTTGTCGGACGCTTCAAGAGCTCCACGGAATGGGGGCATGCAGAGGGTCCGGCGGAAGGTTGGGGTGGGCTTGGGGAGGGAACGGAGGCTGAGGGAACGGATGAGCATTGTGGTTTGGGTTTTAAGATTGGAGTGGTGAGGAAGGGGTTTGATAGTTGTCCCAGTGATAAAAGTAAAGGGAAGATGGAGTAGTAAGTGTTAAAGATTCGAGTATTAAGTAGAGGGTGTGTGGAGTCGTGTGAGGCAATTAGTATTGGTATTTGAGTGGGTTGTGGGTTGTGGGTTGTGGGGGGTGGGGGGTGGTGGGTGGGGGGAAGGTTGAAGGGAAGGTTGTTTTGGTTTCTACGTATTCCAGTTGGATGAAAAGTCTTTTTTACCCCACACTCTGCCAATTCCGCCAAGTCGTGCCTTTAATCCCTCAAGCTTTAATACCACGTGCCTATCGGTCATACCCGACAAACACCTCAACTACCCCGCACTTTTTTGCAGATCAAATAGCTCGGCTGAGAGTGCCAAGATTCGGGTATAGTATGGGGTTGTGGGGTAAACCTTTTTATAAACTTTGACATTTTCAACTATTCTTCACACGTTTTACAACGTGGCTATCACGTGACTAAAGGGATAGGGACAACAAGGTTGACTCCGCCTTCCAGTCCAGTCCTGTTCGGAAGCACTCTTCTAGATATGATATGTTATGAGGTATGAATGCCGTCAATGCCTCTACGCCTTTACAGTCTCTGGGCCTTTTGCATTTCTCTACGCCTTTTTATACCACTGGTCCACTGGCGAGGTGATGGGGTATGCTGGCCAGACCCACATCATGCTCTTCACTTTGGATCAGTAGATCTAATTCCCACTCTCCGATTTGGTGGATCTGTTGTCGGCCTCAATCATCATCAAGCATAACCCCAAAGTCAGCCCAGTGGCCCCACATGACAATCCTAAACCCTCATCGCACCGCACCACATCGCACCGCCTCGTCAGATCTTCAACAAGTCTTTCATGACCAAAGCTCAATCACACATGACAGCTCGTGCGATCCGCCATCCAGCACTGCCATACTTACACAGCTTTATCTCCATGCCCACTCCTCCATTGTCAGTGCATGTCATGGCTGGCTCGTGCCCATTCCTCACTTTATACCACTGGACCACGCATGGCAAACGCCAGCATCAGCATGAGAACACTGCATGATGGACTTGGGATTTTGAACACGTGAGGGTGGTTGACGACCTTGCCGAGGTTGTCATCATGTGGTCGTTGTCATGTGAACGGCGTGGCGCATGTCGCGGTTAATCCCTACGTGACTGTGGCTGTGGCTTTGACTACGGCTGATGAGCTGATGAGGCAAAAGGCTTAAGGCAGGTTTACGACGCGAAGAATAGATAAATGCCACCATGCCACGCCACTGAATCATTTACCAGCAAATCAGCAGATCAGCAGACCAGTCAGGCCAGTCAAACATGTCATCCCGCGAGTGTACTAGTTTTTCGGTGATTCCGCTGGAACAAATAAACATGGAACTCACACAGCTTTGCGGTTATTTCAGGTTACTGGATTTATAGTCTTCAAGTCCACAATGTCTATAGCTGTCTACCTACCTTCATCTTGTTCTTGTTGGATTGTTGGCTTTTCCGCTTTGACCGGTTTACTTGTTACTCTGGAGATTCGGGGTTGATGCTCGTGCACGCATGGGTGCATAGTTTATTTGATATTTGTCTCACCAAAATGTTTCAGGATGACCGCAGACCGCAATGGGTTTAAATAAAACTAAAAAGGGAAAGATGATATATTAGAAGGCTCATTGGATTTGATTAATAGTAATAGTAGGAATATGCTTGTTGACAAGTTTAGAGCCATCTTTCAACTTTACATGCCTCAACTTCCTCCTTCCCCCCTGATCCCTTGACCCTTACACATACCCTTAACATTAAGGTCCCTGATTCTGTTTAAACCCCAAACCTCTCTCCCCCTTCTTCATTCCCCTTGCCTCGCACCAAAACCCCCTCCCTCTCTCTCTCTCTCTCTCTTACTACCCTTCCAAGCTATTGGACCCTTGAGCCCTTGGACCCTTTACCCTTTTACCGGCCAACTTCCCACCTACGTCTGCCCTTTGAGTATTCTTGTCTCATTCCCTGACTAATACCTTCTGATTAGTATTGTATAGTTGTTGTAACAAAAGGTCCATCTTCCTCTTGTTGGTGGCCGAGGTTATCGGAAACCTCCTCTTGTACTCTGTTTTGACTCAATCTAAATCTCATCTGTTCATTCACACAATCGTCATTTATCAATCATCATCATCACATTTATATCACTGTCTCTATCTCTATCCCTCCCTCTCTTCACTCATTCCCTCCTTACTTCCTTGACAACCACATCTTCCCCTCACCCATTCTCATCCGATCCAAGAGTAGAGCCCCACGCCATCAAGTCACGCCCCCCCGCGTCTTTCTCCACATCCCCCCCGCGCACATCCCTCCTCGGACCCTCACTAGCATTCGTGATCCCTCATCCCCGACGCGCGCCAACGCCAATAGCAAACACAGTCGCTTGTACTTAATCATCCATCTCTTGCGACAAACCCCTCCCACGCTCACTCTTGCTCTGTTTTGCGCGCCCACTTTCGCATCCTTCCCTCGACCCCTCTTCCACCCCTCTTCCAGGGAGAACAAGCCGTCCTCTCACAAGCCCAAGATCGGATCTCACCTCTCATCACCTCACCGAGTCGGGAGAATCAAAAAATCCCACTTCTGCTCAAAGGGCCTCCTATCCATCTACATCTCTTGCGCGTGCGCCACGATCACTTGGCTAGTGCTCGGACTTTGTGCCTGTGCGACCTCTCCTCGACTGGCCCACCAACTCTTTGTCGCGGTCATCTTCGGTCGCTTGAACTCTAGAAGGCTTGAAGGCTGTGTATGGGAGGTCCTACCGTCGGCGTCCGTTCACCGTCCCCCTGAGCACGAGCACAGAGCTGGGACCAATGTTTCTTCAACATCCCCGCCAACAACGGTCCGCTCCCGAACCGAACAAGGCGCCGGCGCCGCCAAAGCTCGCCACACTTAAGTCATCGATCCACCTCGGCATCGACTTTGGGTCCCCGTCCTCTTCCTCCTCTTCTTCATCCCATCCTCCGACAGCCACCGCCATGAAGATCCAAATACCCTGGCACCCACGCGATGCTTCCTCCTCACCAACACCCTCGTCCTATTCATCTCCTTCCTACTCACGACCACCACTTCGGCCTGGGTCACCCTCACAACGACAACCACCATCACCTCATCAACCCGAGTTGCAGTACCTCATTCACCCAAGGCAAGAACCACCACCACCGTCTTCCGAGTCTCCGCCAAACTCTTCCCCTCCAAACCCAGGCTTCGCGCCGCCGGGGGCTTCGACAACTACCACCGAGTCGCCTTCACCCTCGCTCTCCTTGTCCTTGTTTGGAAGCGCTTCTCCAAGTGCCTCCCCAACCCCAACCAGCTGGGCCAACGGCACAGACTACCTGTCTGGAGTACCGACTGGCGCCTCGAATAGCACAGATATCAACTCGGGTGGTATGTCCTCGACCTCCTCTGGCAAGAGCAAGCCATGGTCTTTTACTCTTACTCCGTCCGCGTCCAGAGCAACGTCGACGTCGGGGACGCACTCAGCGCAGGTTACCTTTGTTCCCGGCGTGGTGTTCGACATGACGCTCGCGGGCGGTAACGACGACCAAGCCGTCTACTCGCTTCCCATGACATTTGGCCACGACCTGGTCAGTGGAGCGGCGGCACGGAAGCGCGCGCCAACAACGCCCACGTCTGCTCAGACGATCAACATGCTCGTGGACTTGGGATCGTCAGACATGGTGAGTCCAGGATGACGGTGTGGAGTTGGCGTCGGGCGTGTGGGGCATTGGGTTATAAGTGGCGGCGACATGGGATGCGCCGTGTGGAGCGCGGCGCGAGCTGGGGGTGTGAGGTGTGTGGGGGTCCAGGCTGGCGATCTGCGGCTTGGCTGTCTGTTGGCAGCCTCCCGGGCGTCGCGTGGACCGGAACCCTCTCTCAGTCCAGCATTATCATCAGACCGATCTTGGGGATTGCACGAGAATGAGAGCCATGGGAGACGGAAGAGCGAGCACACACTAACCTGAACAGTGGATCGCGTCGATGACCTGCACGTCCAACGACTGCAAGGAAGCGCCCGCGCTCTTCAATGATACTCACTCGCTTGACAGTGACACCCCACTCGGCCTCGATTTCCACGTTGGCAGCGTCGGCGGCAACATCATGTGGGAGCAGGTCACGGTCGGCGAGTTTGGCATAGGCTATCAGGCCATGGTCACAGCTAAGGAGGTGTATAACGAGAATCTCGGCGAAGGCAACTTTACCGGCCTCTTGGGTCTTGCCTGTGAGTTTGCTGTGTGGTGGGAGCTGGTGTGCAGACGCAATAGGAGGGATCTGAGTGGGTAGAGACCACGTCCGCGGCGTTGTCCTTGACGAGTACGGCGCTTGCGGCAAGCAGCGACCGCGTGCTCGACTCGTGCTTGTGTCGAGGCCGCAGCCCAGACAGACAGAGGCGCTTGCCCCTCTGCTGTGCAGACATCCTGGTTCTAGGGCTGGGCTAGGGTTGCGAGCGAAATGGCCATTGAGGGCGTGCTTGTGCCTAACTGAGGTCTCTGGCATTCATCCGACAGTGCGCGTCCAGAAACCGCTGACATTAGTGCCCGCCAACTCGGTCATCACCCAGACGATCCCGGGCACGACAGGCTCGTCACCCGACGGCGCGACCTTTCTGGACAACCTCTTTGGCGCGGGAGCATCGGCGCCGACGAATCGTTACTTCTCGCTGTCACTTGAGAGGAGCGAGGATGTGCGGACTGTCTCAAGCTTCGGGATCGGCGAGGTCGATTCGCGTGTCTGTCCATCACCATGTGCACCCAAGTGGCTGCCTATCCTCGCCCATCCCTCAAGGGGCCGCACGGGCTACCTGCACTGGCGACTGCCACTGGAAAGTATCCACGCAACATTCTTCGACGACCCCAAGAACGGCATTGGGCCCACAACGCAACCGATCCCATTGGGGTCAACCAGGACGGACGCAAACTCCACGACACCAGTTGCCGTCCTCGATTCGGGCGGTGTGGGAATCCTTGTCAACAACCTCGACATGCTGAATGCCATCTACGGGGCTTTCGGCGTCAAGGCTGACTCTGACGGCAAATGTGAGTGTCTTGAACGGCAGAGACTGACTTCCGCAGACCGCCTGCCATGCAACACGCCTCTGACATTGACATTCACGTTCGGCGGTACCGACTACCCCGTGCATCCGCTGGACATGAGCTACATCGACACGGCGGACCAGAGCCTTTCCCGGTGTCTGGGTGTTCTACAGTACGCCAATCTGCAGAATCGTGGTGACTTGTGAGTTTCGGTGCGTGTTCGGCGGGCTGACGTGAAGCGTCCTCGGCTCGTCGTTCCTCAAGAACGTCTACTCGATCTACCAATACCCCGACCAGAAGCTCAACCCGACATCCTGGCAGCCAACTGTGGGCATGCTTCCGCTCACGAACGCGGCATTAGCATCTCGTGACTTCTGGCTAGTGCGACAGGAGCGCCAGCCTCTTCGTGGTGTCTCGTCTGACTCAGCTGGCGGGCGCGGCAACGGCGGGCAGAGCGCCGCCGCAAATGCTGGACAGAAGCGCGTCGCGACGTCTACTATCATTGCTGTCTGCTCTGTGCTGGGCTTCTTGGCCATTGCCGCTTGTGCATACTTTGCATGGTGGTTCTGGAATCGTCGCCGTCACGGCAAGGCTGGTGTCGTCGAGTACAAGATGGCCGAGGTGGATCATGGGAGTGACAGCCCTCCCCTGCGTACCCGCAAGCACGCCGAGACGATGCGGCAGAAGAGCATGGTCGATGGCTACTCTGACATGGACTTCGACAGCTACGACTCGACCACTGCCGGCACCTCCGTTAGTGGCATGCAGCAAGTCACTGGGGACAACGACGTCCATCGCCTTGGTGAGACCATCTCGAACCACGCTCGCGGGGCAAGCATACACCAGGGCTTACTGGCGGCCGGTGCCAGTTCTCCACCCATGTCGCCCACGGCTCCTTCGATGCCCGGCATGCCGCGCGCTGTCTCGGAGCCGCTCGACCTGCGGAGACAACGCACGAGTAGCGGCGGCTACCTCCTCTCGCCACCAATGACAACCGGCCGCCTCGTCGATGTTCCTCCTATGCCTGCGTCGCCACCGTCTGCGCGGTACAGCCTGGCGCCCAGTTTGTCAAACCGCAGCTCGATGACCATGATGGGCGCGTACCCGTCGCACACGCGCGCGATGAGCTCGGCGAGTGTCGTCACAAGCGGCCCACGGACGAGCGAGTATGACTACTTTCCCGTGTTCTCTGATACGACGACCGCGGCAGGCGCCGGGCACGATCAGCGGCGCTCCTCACGCCACAGCGATAGGCGTTCGTCCCGCGGGAGCGGGTTCAACCCGACCCCATAAGGGGTCGGGTTTGAAGGGTGGGCTTGCTGGCCCTCGCACGACAACGCCACTTTCTACGGCAGAACTTTGTTACCAAACATCATCCCATCCATGCTTTCGCAATCTCTGCACATTACTCTCGTCCTGTGCACCGCCGTTCTTTGCCAACCTGACCGCTCAAACCAACCCACTTTTGAAATGGAACTTAATAACCACGGCGTTATATTCTTCTCTTACTGTACATAGCATCTGTACTTTTAGCAACCATCGGACACTGTTACTTTGTACCACTATGTGAGCGCTCATGGGCACGAGCCAACTGGCAACTGCAGGTGGTTGGAGCTTGAACACGCCTCTGAGCCGCTGGAGGCATGCGTGGTTTGTGTTCCGTTTGCCTTTCTTTCGATTGGGATACACCCTACCACCAAGACTATGTCTTCTATACTGTTCTGTTCCCGACAATACCAACACAGATTTTGCTCAGGTGCGCTTCTTTACCAATACTTTCTGACAAGTCATTGGTTTTTTTATCTAATAAATACACCCCGACTTCATGTAGCAAGATACCATCAAATAAACTATAACTGATTTAATGAGCCTGAAGTGGTTGTGGCCTACACCAATGCTCAACATGCAAACTCGTTGTCCCGACTCCCGTCCGCGTAGCATAATGCACAACTGTCGCTACAAATTCTATCCTCCCCCCGCTCCATGTCCTGGAGGACTACTCGCGTTACTCGCCGCACTAGCGCTCCTCCCCGTAATCTGGGGACTGAGGGGTTCGGCCCCCGGTCCATCGCCACTAAGCATACGCCGGATAGTCTGGTCCTGGCGTCTCTGGCGGACGCGTTCCGCCTCATCCGTCCCGCCTGTCTTGCGCAGCTTCCTGCCCTGCACAAACGCGCCCAGCTCGTCCTGGAAATCGTCGGTGCGCGATGCCAGCTCGCGTTCCCGGACTTTGGCCTGTTCTTCGATGGCGCGGAGGCGGGCGGTCGGGTCCGATTCCTTGGTCCGGATCTCGAGCAGGAGGTTGGTCACACCCCCAGTTTCCGGGGGAGGAGGCTGGAAGCGCGGACGCACGGCGCGCTGCGTCACGAAGGCACGTACGTTGTCGAGCATCTCGGTCGCGTCCTTGATGTCGTTCTTCAGGTCCGCGGCAAGCTTGTTCTGGTACGCAAGGAGGCGCTGCTCCTCCGTCACGCGCTGCAGCTCGGCAAGCCAGGTTGCGCGCCATGTCGGCTCGGCGAGGGTTACGTCGCGCGAGAACTGGTCGACGAGGCTCGTGGCGCGCTCCAGGTCGGCCTTGATCTTCTCCGTGCGACCGCGCGGCGGAGTAACACCACGACGTAACGCGTCCTCACGCGCGCCGTCGATAATGTCGCTCACCTCCTCGACCGCCTGAATCGTGTCTTGGCACTGTCCCTCAAGTTTGGACTTGGAATTGTCCAACAGCGCGCGGTTCCCGCCCATCTTAGTCTTGACGACCTCACGCATCGCCGTATTCTGCGCGCGTAAGGCTGTAAAGCTCTCCTTGGTCTGCGAGAGGAAGTCGACGTGCAATTGGCGCATGATCGCCAGGTCGCGTCGCAGGCTCTGCACCTCGTCGTAGTGAGCGCGTAGCTCGGCGACGGGCGCTGGTCCACTGTCACTTCTCATCGGCGAGCGCGGCGTCTCGACGGGTGGCGGTTGCGGCGCAGCGGCAAGGACGGGCGACACGGTCAACAAGCTCGTAGACGGCGCCGTCGTGCTCATCCGCTTTGACTGCGCAAGCGACGTCTTGAGCTCCTTGATGTCCTGCGCGAGCGACGCGAAATTGAGATCAAAGTGTTGTTTGACCTGGTCGAGGGCTGCGGTTAGCGTTCCGCACAGTGGCTTGAATATGTAGTTGTTCGGGTTCCGGTGCGGTGCTGCACACCTGCACTTCACTCCTCTCCGCCAGCCCCGCACGCGACTCACGTTCAATGTCCAGCACGAGCAGACACCCCTCTCGCACGTCCTCCATGTCCTCCAGCTCGTACTGCACGCTCGTTCTTGGATCCTTGATGTATACATCCGGGAAGTCCTCCATGCCGGGGTCGTACTCGAATCTCTCCATGAAGAGGAGACGCAGCGCGCTCATGGTGAGAGGCAGCTCGACCGTCGTCTTCTTGACGTGTCGCCCGAGCTGCAGGAAAGCTGTGACGCGGCCAGGCGTTGGGGCTGGCGGCGAGGCCGATACGCTGGTGCTCGTGCTTGCATCTACACTGTCGGCCGCGCTCACGGCGGGCTCGCTGACAGGCGGCGTCGTCTCGGCAACCAAGCTTCTATGCGCCTCGGTGAGGGCTGGCATCGGCGGGATAGCGTGGACGTTTGAGCGCCGCGCGGGCCGAGGCGGCGATCCCGTCCCGCTTGTAGCTTTCTTGCCTGGGCTTGTACCGACCATCTTGTTGAATGTGTAGCTCGAGAAGCGCTTGGACGCCCGGCGCTCCAGTGCGTCCGACCTTTGCAGGAGCGCAAAGCTCGAGCGCGCTGCCGGGTGAACGTCGTCGTTGACGAACGGCGTCGTTACGCCGTTCAAGACCTCGATCGCGTCTTCGCCCTGGTCTTCGCCCTGGTCTGGGAGATTGAGCGTGGGCAACCCAGGCAAACCGGGGGAGGGAGGTGGCGGGGTCCTCGGGACAGGTGGCGGTGGCGGCGCGGGCGGGGTCACGGTGGGAAGGGCGCCTGGAGACGGTGTCAGCTGGATGTGCGACGGCCCCGCACCCGGAGGCAGGGGCAGTTCGCGGGAGAGTGCGTGCGGAATGGGGATAGGCATCGTGACGGTGCTCGCGCTCGCACTGTCTGATGGTGGACGCGCTGACGAGATAGCCGACACGTCAGAGTCGGCGCTAAACCTCGACGTCGGGTTCGCGCTGTCGCGCGATGTGCGCTCCGGCCGCCGCGGCTGGCGTGCTGGCGGGGCGGAAGTCGTCGGCGCAGGTGTCACTGGGCCAGTTGGGGGTGTTCCGAACCCCGAGTGTACCGATGGGATGGGTGAGGTAGCGCGCGGCATCGGGCGCTCAATGCTCCCCGAAGAGAGCGTACGCACGCTCCCGTCTGGAGCGGGACGTGTGCGCGACGGCCGGAACGCGTCAGGCGGCGCGGGCCTTGGTGCACGCTCGCGGTGCTGGCTCCGCTCCGCCAACGTAGGGCGCGAGCTCGCACCGGGGAGGATGCCGGTCTGGCTCGCCGGGCTCGCGGGCCCATCGATTGATGCCATCGATCGCACCGACCGCGTCTCCGCATCCGCGGGCGGCGCTGACTGCCGCGGTTGCGGGCGCTGAGGCGTCACAGGTTCGGGCTGAGGTGTGCGGTCTACCAGATGCCGCTTGTATGCCATTTGCTTGTTCTTCAGTCCATTGAGGAGGTTGAAGATGATCGCGCGAATGTCGGGGAGGTATATGTTGAGCGTATCTTGTGTGGGCTCCTCGGCGAGGGCGCGCTCGAGGATCTCTCGGAGATCGGAGGGCACAGAGTCGAGATCGCTAAGGTCAGCGGGCGCCGGTGAAGAGAATACAGACATGGCGAAGCGGCATCTCTGGCGTCCGCCTCATGCCACGACGCCCCCGGACAATGACGGCCGCACCGCTGCGTCATACCCGACAGGAGCACAATCCCGGGAGCGAGATGGTGTGGGCCACTGGGTGCAACTCTAAACCCCTTGTGCCCGCGCACTAGCTCCCTCAGAAGAGCTATCTCGCTCTTGGCCACGCCGGCTGTCCGAGTGGCACAATAAGCCCTAGCCAAGCATGTGCAGCAGCCTCATCGCCCTCTGGGGTGCACCACGGCTGGCACAGGCGCCAGCCGGCATCGGCGAACATAGTCCCACAATCACAACACTCACGCGGTTGAAATCCCCGCACGCCGGAATGTGCTGACGCACAGCTCGAAACCGTTGCCGAGTCGGACGTAGATGTCGCTGACCTGCCGTCAGCCAGACCTCACTCTCACCAGGACGCACCGCCTCCTCGCTGAGTTCACGCTTCGCCCATTGCTCGAGACCCTGGAGGAGCTGCTTGGTAACCACTAGCAAGCGTGTGATGTACGAATCTAATGTGGAAGTGGATGACTGCGGTCAGCTACGCCAGCGCGACGACGAACTGGTGCACGAGGGCCTGATACCTGTCGCCCGCTCCTTGCTCCCTCATACCCGCCGCCCGAGCCTCCGCCATATCCCGATCCACCTGAGCCTGTGCCACCTCCGTGGCCGGGATGTGAGTTGTGTGCGTGTGAGCCCGAGCCCGAGCCCGAGCCCGAGCCTCCTGCATGATGCGAGGAGCCAGGTGGCGCCGAGGCTCCGGGCAGAGAGCCGGAGACGTCACGGAAGGATGCGGGCCTTCCGCGCGGCGATGGAGGCGGGTAGTATCCTGTTGGGGTTGAAAGTGGTGGTGGCTCATCTGTTGGGATGGGGTACGAGATAGCGGGGCGAGACATGGTGGAATAGGAGGTGGGAGGTGGGAGGGGAATGATGAGGGAAGATGGGAGTGAATTGGAGATTGAGTTTGTTTGAGCGATTGTGATGACGATATTGATAATCGATAGTAAACGAGTGTAGATGTGTAAATGGAAAAGGTTGACGAGTGGGGATGATTTGGTCAAGCTAGTCCATGAAGAGTGCACGATCCTCTAAGCTCTAAACTAGTTGGTTTGACAAAGGTTCAAAGGGAGTTGTTGGTGGAATGCTAAATGTAGTATGGGATGGGATGATGAGGCTAGGCTGCCACGCGCACTGCACGTGACGTGATTCAACTTTAGCCCTCCACCAACGTGTCCGTTCCTTAAAGCATCCAGTTGTTACTTTACTCGATGCCAACGTCAACCATCATCTCAGCATAATCATATGCTTGTCAGACATGCACACACCCAGCAACAAGTAGCTGACGCCGATTGTACATCTTCCTCCAGCACCATCAATGCCCAACAGCTTCTTATGCCTCTCCAGAGCTTGAGCAGCCAACCAGGTTCATAACGCCCGCTCCACTCACAAGCTTCATCATCAACTACAGACGCCCGCCGAGATTCACCGAGGGAAGGGAGGAGGAGAGACGGTAGGAGGACTATATTGAAAAAGAGAGATTGTCGTAACGACTGTCTCGACTACGGATAAGCACATGGTAACAACAGGTAGGGTTGGGATGATCACGGAACGCAAACGCCAAAGACCCGGGTAGTACGTCTGCAGCGTGAAGCGTAGAGCGACGGCCGAGCCTCGCTCGTGCAAGTGCGCTCACACGTTCATTGCGCCTCGACACTCTGCAGGGCCTTCTCCACCTCGCGCAGTGCCTTGTCCGCACTGACGCTCTCACGCCGAACCTTGTGCCCCGAGCGCTGGGCACTGAGGGACGCGCTCGTGCTCTTGAGTTGCGAGCTGCCGTCCACGACAACGATGGGGTCATTCGAGTCGGCCGACGATGTCGAACGCGAAGCAAGGTTCGACGACGCCTCCGAGTGTGTTGGGAGACGAGCCGCACCAAGGGAAGGAGGGTTGTTGCCGTTGCCAAACCCGAGAGCGCCATTGAGTGACTGGCGGTTCCAGTTGGACGAAGCCGAACCCGCGCGCTGATGGTTGGAGAACGAGCCCATACGTCCGTGAGCGTTGTTGCGTCCGCCGCTGTTGCCCGGCTGCGTAGAACCGCCAAAGGAGAACGACGGGTTGAGAGGCATCTTGAAGCCGTTGGTGCCACCTCCGACAGAGTTGCGGCCGCCGTCATCGCGCGCGATCCCGGCAAAGTTGCCGCTCTGCATCGCGGCCGACATGGTCGCGCGGTGGCCCATGGCGCGTGCCTGGAGCGACGCGATGATCTGAGTGGCGTCGGGGCGGTCGTACGGGCGAACCGTGGCGGGCTGTGGGAGAGAAGGGGAAGGGTTGAGGATGAGGCTCAGATAAGCCTTCTTGGCTGGGAACGTTAGCGCTGGGACGTATGCCTTCCTCGCCACCATGATAAGCATGCACTCACCGACGCCAGCGTCGGCAAAGACCACCATAGCATTCACATCGTCGAGCCACTTGATGCGGAAGCCGCCCTTGTCCGACTCCCAATCCTTGAAAATGTTCTGAATGTCACGCGTCTTGATCCTGGGGTTAGGCGGCGTTGGCATCAATGACCTACTCTGGGGAAAAGTTGGCGAGATGCAAGATACGAGTGACGGCCGCGGAGACCGAGGGCTGAGACGAGGAGGGAGCGGCGAGAATGGTACCGTTTGGGAGGGAGATGGACATTGTTGGGTTGTGATGCTTGATGTTTGAGAAGATGGATGTGCGGATGTGTGTGGGGTAATAGACGTTGGTCGAGTGGTCGTTTCGAGACTGTTGCAGTGGTGTGAGAAGAGGAAGGTGGGACGTGTTCCTGTCGATGGTGATGTTTAAAGAGGATTGTTGAGTTGGGGAGGATGCTTTCGTTGTTTGTGAATGAACGACGGTGTTGTCAATAATGTGATTGCTTGGATGCGTTTGGATGTGTAATGAGACAGGTGGAAGAGGGGATGAGCCGGATGGTCCCGGCAATGATGATGGTGAAGGAGGGATGAGGGTGAAGAGTAGTGGAGAGTTGATGGAGATGAAGACGAAGAGTGAAATGATGGGTTGACGTGGTCACGAGATGAGGACCAGGTTGCATAACTAAGGTGGCACCTCCTTACAACCTACCTAGCTACCTAGACCATCTGGCACCTGGCAGCTGCCCCCGCACGGACCTACCTCCACTTGATGAGTCTAAGCGAGCGATCATGGCGTTCCTCAAAACCGCCACAACCACGTGGTATTAAATTACCGAGGTTGCGACAGCTGCGGGTGGCAACTTGGTGATGGTGGCGAATGTTAACAGAATAGTGACGTCAGTGAATAACCGGGTCAGGTTGAAAAGCGGCATTGGAGCGGGGCCCGGACCTTTGTAACCCTGAACCCATCGGATCGCAAACCACCCACCCCACCAACTCATGAACCCTTGTTTGTAATTTATCCGTGAATGACTTTGTTCACTATACATGTTATACAAACTGAGTCAACCCAAAGATCCGGGCCGAGGTAGAGGCTCACCCGCCTAACCCGCCTGCACCCCCCAACAACCCCCACAGGGTCTCAGGGTCTTCACCCCAGTTCAAATCATCACCTTTAGCCTTCTAAAAGCCCTATAGCCCGTATAGCCCTAAAGTAGTGACGCACATGCTAGTTCAAGTTCACATCAGTACATAGTACAACACGCACTGCTTTGTCATTAAAACCTCTTCAAATCATCTCTTCTTCTTTCTCTCTTATCAATTCAATCTCCATCCTCCCTCTTTCTCATCCTACATCGCGCAACGTAAGTATCAGTCTCAACATCATCACATTCAACCCCTCCACTACCCCTCTTAACCATTCCCAAGTGACACACGTCACTTTTGCCACCCAACATGTCTCACTCGCCGTCATCCATGTCACAATCACCTATCTACCTCATTCTACCTCATTCTACCCCATTCCCTCGCACTCGCAGTCGCTCTCTGCACCTCTGTGCATAAGCGATTGTTTATTGCGTGACTGTGCGCCCGCGGCGACTGTGTTCCACCCTGGGCGCAAACCCCATAAGGTCACAGCACTCTGCATCCCCATTCTCATTTTCCCACTCAACTGGTGCTGACACCCGCCTTCCTCACATCCATCTTCGCCTTCCTCACATCCATTACCCAACTCTCATTCACCCAACAGCTACACCACACCATGCAAATCTTTGTCAAGACGTAAGTCGCGCTCGGTGTTGACTTGCTGGGTGGCAAAGCTGACGTGGACAGCCTCACTGGCAAGACCATCACCCTTGAGGTTGAGTCGTCGGACACCATCGACAACGTCAAGTCCAAGATTCAGGACAAGGAGGGTATTCCTCCCGACCAGCAGCGCCTCATCTTCGCTGGCAAGCAGCTCGAGGACGGCCGCACTCTTTCGGACTACAGTGAGTCATTCGGACGCCCTGTTTGCCCACCTCACCTTCCTGCCTGCTAACACGTCATAGACATCCAGAAGGAGTCCACTCTCCACCTCGTTCTTCGTCTCCGCGGCGGTATGCAGATCTTTGTGAAGACGTGAGTGTAACAAGATTTCTTGATTGGACGCAGCTGACCCAAGGCTCACCGGCAAGACCATCACGCTCGAGGTCGAGTCGTCTGACACGATTGACAACGTCAAGTCAAAGATCCAGGACAAGGAGGGTATTCCTCCCGACCAGCAGCGCCTCATCTTCGCTGGCAAGCAGCTCGAGGACGGCCGCACTCTCTCGGACTACAACATTCAGAAGGAGTCGACTCTGCACCTTGTTCTCCGCCTCCGTGGTGGTATGCAGATCTTCGTCAAGACCCTCACTGGCAAGACGATCACCCTCGAAGTTGAGTCTTCCGACACCATCGACAATGTGAAGAGCAAGATCCAGGACAAGGAGGGCATCCCTCCTGACCAGCAGCGTCTGATCTTCGCCGGCAAGCAGCTCGAGGACGGGCGTACTCTCTCAGACTACAACATCCAGAAGGAGTCAACTCTCCACCTCGTCCTCCGTCTGCGCGGCGGTATGCAGATCTTTGTGAAGACGTGAGTGTAACAAGATTTCTTGATTGGACGCAGCTGACCCAAGGCTCACCGGCAAGACCATCACGCTCGAGGTCGAGTCGTCTGACACGATTGACAACGTCAAGTCAAAGATCCAGGACAAGGAGGGTATTCCTCCCGACCAGCAGCGCCTCATCTTTGCTGGCAAGCAGCTCGAGGACGGCCGCACGCTCAGCGACTACAACATCCAGAAGGAGTCTACGCTCCACCTGGTGCTCCGTCTTCGTGGCGGCGAGTAGGCGTGTCTTGGGGGCGGGCGTAGGTAGTCATTTGTAGCTTTTATGGGGCATTGATGTCCAGACGATGAATGTCATAGTCAGTACGGTTGAGCGCGGAAGGGGGCGGGCACTGGTGTGGTGATGATGATGATGATGATGATGATGATGATGAACTAACTCGGGCAGGATTCTACCCGCAGCAAAGAGCTTGCAGTCTGAGGCCTCGGACACTACTAGCCTTTTGTCATTTGTCGTGGAGCTTCAGCTCAAGCAATGATGCATGCCCCTGAACCGCTAACTCCAGCCCCGACACCCTCGCACAGACTGCCTCCAACAGAATGCTACCACAAGACGTTGAACGCGGTCGATGTGTAAGCTAGGGCCCTGTAGCTGAGCCCGAACCCTCCTCAGTCCCACTCAGAGCCACTCGGGTACATCAGCGCCTCGCACGCTCGGCCGCCCGAGGCTGGTATCCACGCCATTAATAGTTACTGGAAACGACACGCCAGTGACCTCGCCAAGGTCACCACGCGTTGTCTCGAGCCACACGTCGTCGTTCACGCTCGGCGCGGGTACTTGAGAGAACGCCTGTCTCCCAAGGGCCTTGAGGAGCTCCATGACGCCCGCGAGGCTCACATCTACGTCCCATCCACCTTCCGTGGGTTCGACCAAGCGCCGGTACACGGCCGCGAGGATACCTGCAGCGAGGAGGTATCCGGCCCCGTGATCGAGCGCTTGACAGGGGAGTGGGCGGGCGGGCTGTGATTCATGTGACATGGACTTGAATGTAGCTTGACCAAGCTCAGCACCTTTGGCTTCCAACACGTTCAGTCCGCTGGCGGTCTGGACGAGCGAGTCAAAGCCGCGGCGGCTTTCCCACGGTCCTGGTCCCCATGCGGACAGCCTGATGTCAGTTCATCCTGTTGTTGACTCACGAAGCGTAGATTATACCTGGATTAAGTCTGCGAACGTCTTCGCGGCCCCAACCACGGGATGAGAGCGCGCCAGGCCGATAACTCTGCAGAAACACGTGGGCAGTCTTGACCAGTTGGCATAGCTTGGCGGCGTCGGCCGCGTCATCGAGGTCGAGAGAGATGCTGCGTTTACCTCGCGTCATGTCGCCGTCGAGGCCTGGTAAGGAAGGGAGGTTGGGGGACGTTACCCACAACACGTCGGCGCCGAGGGCAGCTAGAGTACGCCCTGCGACGGGGGCAGCAATGACTCGTGAGAGGTCCAGCACGCGTAGTCCTGTGAGTGGGCGCAGCGATGGGCCCGTGAGGAGAGGAGGAATAGAAGCAAACGAAGACGGAGACGGCGCGCCACGTAGTGAGATAGGAAACCTGTCCGCCTGGGCTGGAGCTTGGCCCGTCGCCTCCCATTCCGCTTCGCTGCGGAGCGCGTACACGACCGCACCGTCGGCCAGTGCGGCCTCCTCTAGCGCAACCTTGTCCCAGGTCCGTACTGCTTCCGCGACAGCCTCACACCGGCTCTCGTCTTCCATAAGTCCGAGTACGCGTAGAATGCTGACACGGTGGTGAGCAAAGCTGTCATGTATGCGCACGTGGCCATCTCTTGTAGCGTATAGACCGCCGAGGACGCCCCACGCGGACGGCGGAGGATTCCCATCAATCCGCAGGAGGTGTTCGGACACGAAGGCCGCTGCGGCGTGGGGCACCTCGACGCGGACGCGGGGTATAGGAGAAGACGAGCGGGCGGCGTGTATCAGCGCCCCGGTGAGGGCTGCGGTGGCGACGGTGGATTGGGCCAAGTCTTGTCATTAGTAGCTGAGATACTAAGGCCCACCTCACAGGCTAGTTGGGACACTAAGACTCACGCCAGACTTTGAAGCTCGAGCTGAACGCGTCACCCACCGGTAGGTCTAGTGCGTTGAGGGCGGCATCAGGCAGGCCGAGGCCGCGCCAGAGGTACGCGACCGTATTGGGGGGTGTGTTTGTGGCGAGATTGTTCATTATCGAATGTGTAATGGAGAGTGCTGGAGATGAACGATGATGTCAACGAATGATAGAGAGACTAACGGGCATGTCCGATCTATCTTGGGCTTGTGGAAGCGAGGGGAAGAGCCGGATAAGACATTTGCACGGTATTCATGCATATGACAGAGCTCCTGAGGTCGACTTGTGGTATGTAGCTTGTGACTGGAGGCTTATTACAAAGCTTGAATGGTGAAATGGGTAAATGCAAGGTTAAGAGTTTACTTACGCCATG
Source organism: Cutaneotrichosporon sp. HIS471 (assembly GCA_030864385.1). Lineage (NCBI taxonomy): Eukaryota > Fungi > Basidiomycota > Tremellomycetes > Trichosporonales > Trichosporonaceae > Cutaneotrichosporon > Cutaneotrichosporon sp. HIS471. The sequence goes on along the minus strand of AP028245.1, from coordinate 60,687 downwards.
GTGGCATGCATGACTTTTATTTGACTGGATGGAATGTGGCATGGCCATGTTTCGAATCGCCTCCTGCTGATCTATCTTTCATCTTCTTTACATTTTCCAGACTTGATCATCCTCCAGTCGCGCTTCTGAGCTTATGCATACCCCCACACAAAGTGCACGGTCCTGGCTTGGAACCCCGCGGGGCCGCAAAAGTTGAAAGGGCATGCTCAGCTAGGCCTTGCATGTTATGATTCATAACGCTTTGGCGTTCATGAGGTCTCTAAGTTTGTTTCGCATCAACGCATGCCCTTTGCCTTTCCGCGCAACCGTTCTCCTATGTAAACTATTGCGCTTTCAGCAGGAGAAGCAGGAGAGACAATAGAGCGAATGCGGATCGTGCCTCGTCAGTTCCCAGATACACACAAATTGGTCATGTTGGTCAATTGTTGTCAGGGTTAAGCTACCGACTGAAATAAAAGAGTAAAGCAATGCTGCCAATACTCATTCAACTATACAAAACGAGCCAGACGGAAGCCAGACGGAACACAAGATACTGGTATCAACAGGACGTCATGGCTGTAGTAGGCCGCGACTGAGGAGAGCGCAGATCTCCATGTGCCTGGACAACCAGAACTCACTCTGCCACCCTCGAGTTGCGCTCGGCCCTGGCGGTCTCGGGCACGCATCAGGACAATCATGCCATTTGACGCATCGTAGACCGCACGCAGAGTAAAAGCATGCTCAGAATTATGATAAAAGTTTGTTGTTGTCTTTTGCGCAAAGTGCGCATCCGAGTCTAATTAATAAGCCATCCCCGCATGCCCCTTGACGCAGCCCTCTTAGACCGCTCAAGTAGAATGAATTAAAAATTACAATTTGAAATGTCCCGGAAGACCAGAGTGAACGCCCGGTTGGGAAATACCCGGCTATTAGAATTAACATTAGCGTTTTCCCTAATACTAAGTCTAATTCTCCGATTAGACTAGTGTTCTCGCTTCCAGGCCGTCCAGTGCGCTTTGTCGAGGTGCTCATTTGACAGCACCACTGTGGTTTCCATACAGCGAATAGAACAGCCAACGCAACCTCAGAGACAACACTGGGCTCTTTACCAGTAAATTGCAGCTCGCCGTGTGGTCGCGCAGAGCTTTTTAGGGCAAGCAGGGCCAAAAGGAGCGGGTTGTGGCTCAGAAGTCTATTGGGTTGTCATGGCACGCGAATGGATTGCATGAACCGCGCGTATTTAACTATATCAGACCGTTCATCAATGCCAGAGTAAGAGTCATCTCACCGTTACACCACGCAAACTTGTAGCTCTCTATGCGCACCATATATAGTCTTGTGAGTTGGAAGGGGCGGTCATTGCGGTGATCCCTCAGGTCATCCTTTTCGTCCGTGTGGTTTGTAAAGTCCAAGGATACAGTGAGATTGACTTGAGCAATTCCTTCCAAGATGATCGAGCCGTGCGTATCCATTCTTACACATTCAGGTATCTTTCAAAGTTGTGGGCGCGAGAGAAAGCTCTTCTAGGAAAAGCAAAGGGGAACGAGTGCGAGCTGTGCTACTTCCGAGCTTGCCAGGCACCACCGTTGAGCCAGTCCCACCTACTAGCTATTCGGATCCGCACAAAGACCATCCTTGTTGGTACATTTGAGTCGGCGGCCAAAGTCGACACTTGAAGGGTAGCCACCAAAGGTGCCATCCCAAGAACTCAGCAAGAATAATAGCCACATCGAGTGACGTTCGAGACCGCACCGTCATCCTCTTGCTCTGAGCAGGTTCCTCTTCCAAAGATAAGCACTCTGTAGAAAAGCGAGACCACTTCGCTAGTCATTTCCCTACCTCCGCCCCGCTCTGCCTCCCTTCACTCCCGCTTCCCCCATACTAATAATGAGAATCAAAGACAGATAACACAATAGTGTCTGCGCTGTACATCTAATACCGTCCCCAGGCTGCTCCAATATCTGGTTAATATCTAGCCTCTGCTACAAGCGGCAGTTGTAATGACAGTCTGAATTGCATTGCAGTATATGAGCTCGGAAGCGGGTCTGTGTGGAATAACCGCGATCGCGATCGCGATCGGCGGCGGAGAGCGCGTGGGGAAGCAGACCCCGGTACCGTGGTATCCCCGGGTCGCAAAAGGGCAGAGAATCGAACGCAAGACGCCAACGCGTCTGTGATCGGCGGTCAGCTCCATCGTACCAGCTTCATCATCTGAAAGCAGTGGGGCGCCAACTTCCAGGCATGTCCGTGGCGCCCTCCATGCAGGCTTGGTGACCATAACTACACCCTCTCCGGGCCTCTCCTCCACAACGCTACACCTGCATAGCGTTCTCTCCAACAAGTCAAGGTATCAAAAACACAGGTTGGCCACAGCTCCCCCGATACGACCATTCAGGACGCTTACAAGGAGCCGTTCCAAGTCCTGCGCCGGTCGCAAATGCAGCCAGATGTAGCCGCTGCACTACGCCGTCTTGTCTGCCAGCTATGCTTTGTGTAAGGGGTAACCGCGATCAGCAGAATAGATCGCTAACCATCACGTGGCAGCGCATACCCGCAGAAGAGAAGCCTGGAAGTTTGTGTTGGGCCTGATCCGTGGCGATCGCGGTATAGTGAAGTGGGTTGGGTTTTCGGACGGTCGGCCATACACCTAAAGACAAGTCGAGTTTGATTTGGTTCTTCGGGGACTCAGAAGAGAGATCGTAACTGGCGAAGAGGCAAACCACCCAACCTCGAGGGTGTGGTAGAAGAAGTGGGCCTTCTGTTTGATCACGCCGAGAACATAACGCTGTTCCCCTCGTTAAACCAGATGTGGCAAGGGACAAAGTTGAGGCAGCTGTCGCGGTAAGGTACCGGTACCGGTTAGTCACGATGGCAGGGATCCATGTGTGTTACTCTGGGATAACAGCAACCTCGGGCTGACGGGAGCAGAGAACAGGATATTGGAGAATCCTTGGGTGAGGGTGAGGAGGGCGAAAGGACGTCGGGCAGTTTTCTGTTGCTGCTTGGTGTGCTCGAGATTCTCCTCGAGCTTATCGAGGGGCCGCTCGGAGTGGTTGTCAGAGACGGGGAGGGGAAATGAGTGTGATACCCGCAGTCCGCAGTCCGCAGTCCGCAGTCCGCATGCCCGAGGGCCGAGGGAACTCACAATCTAGCCATTGCTCATCAACAACTGATACCGGCTGTCAGCCTCTGGAGTGATCAGCCCAGGATCCGTGTATCCGTGTACGCCAACAACGGTACGACGAGTCAGTTCAAAAGACACCGGTCATTGAGAAAACCTAGTCAACCTGACCACGTCCACAGCTACACAGTGTGACGTTTCTTTCTGCAAGAGTAATCTGAATGAATCATCGCAATGTGCAATGTCGTTGAACGAACGCTTTTAGAACAACTCCAAAGCAACATTACCCAAACAGCCGCGATTCAGGTAAGTTGAATGCTGCAGCTGTTGCCGGATGCGGTGACCCCAGCGTGATCATTGTGCGTCCTCCACATTACCAGCCTTCGACCCCTTCCCGCGCTTCCAAAATTCGACCAGTACCCTCGGTCACTAAGGTGACGAGGCAACCCGCAAGAGCAGAGACGAAACGGGGTTGAAAAAGACTGAAATGCCAGCTCGGATAAGTCAGATCGCCTCATTCGCTTTCGCATAGGAGTCTTAACAGTTTGTCCTCATTGCCGGTACACTACCACTGCACTATGGCTTGTCGTCGCGAGACTACTTGTGGGCCTGAGGGATATGCTGGGCCAGCTGGAGACCGTGGCCCAAGCTGCGACAGGTTCGCAGACAGTCGTACGAGGGGTGTATCCAAGCGGCATCCAAGCTGAGTTGCACAGACGGGGGGGGGTTGGCAGGGAATGCAGCCACCTGTCAGCTGGATGCGTGTCATACAATGCACGTTTGGGGTTTAGGTATGTGATGTGATGTGATGTGACGTGATGTATTGTTGGCGATCGTGGCAAGTGGAGAGCACGGCGGTTCCGGTGGACTGAGTCTGTTATGTATCGGAAATCGCTGTCAAAGTTATAGGCCCCGCCTGTATCGCGAGCGGATGGCTTGTCGGCCGGGCTTGCGGAATCGCGTCACGAGGTGTATCACCCTCCGTCTCTGGAGACACGGGACGAACGGCATGAGCCCCGCCTGGGGACGCTGGCTCGCTGTGTTCCGTCGGATGGCGGTCGATGAAGCCAAGCCCGAGGCGACGCGGCCTTCGCCAACACGCGGACGGCGAAGCGTCCAAGCCTCAACGTCGAGGTCGCGTGGTGGCGCGTTGCCGCGACGGCGGACAGGGCGGACCCTGTGTGAACATCGATGTCCTCTGTGGTTAACACGTTGGCTTGTGGCCTGGGGCTTACCTTGGAGAATGGGCGAGGTGTGGCATGGGGGTCCGGGATGAGGATGGGGGGGGGGGGGGGGGGGGGGAGAACAGGCCCAACAGGTGTGGGAGGACCAGGTGCCTGTGGAACTGGGGCGCAGATGTTTCAGTGGACGAGAGGCCAGGACTGCGAGCGAGTGTAACGCCAACTGCCTGACGGACTACATGGACAAGCTGATTGGGGAGCCAGTCTTCGAGGCGTGTGAGAGGCCACATGTGCCGGGTCGCGAGCTGCTTGAGGAACGGGGGCGTTAGCAGGCGGAGGAGCCGCGGCGGTAGCTGGCAGAGAAACCGGGGCGCCGACTACTTGGCGAGCCGAGGGACCAGGTGTAGGAAGAGCTGGGGCGTTCCCGTCCCGAGGAGCTGGGACGCCCGACGCCTGTCGGGCTGGAATGCTTGATGCCTGCTGAACTGGAGTAGCGCCGGTCCCGACTGCAGTGACGAGGGTCGCCATGCGATCAGCAGCCTGGTACACTATGTTACGCGACTGCAAGCGTCCCGGGATGCTGTCTGCCCTCCATGTCAAGGGTCCGCCCGGGTGCCCGATGGCCCCTGCGACGCGAGCGAGGTTCTGGACCTGGGCAAGGATCAAGGACGGATGGTATATTTGGTTGTGCGGGTGGTGGTTGGCGGCGGGTGGCGACGGGGGAGGGGTATGTTCGCGTCTCCTCTTCCGCAGATTCGGCGTGCGGATGTCGGACGACGGAGGATCAACGGGCACCTGTTCGGGGTTGTGATAGGCGCTGGCGATGTCATCGCCCGGCTCGCCTGGCTCGTTCTTGATGGTGACACTAAGGGGTTCGGCGTCGTTGTCGAGTTCGTCCTCCTCGGCACTGCCGAGCTCCTCCTCCTCCACGGTGCGATCAGGCTCGTCCCCCATCTTCATGACATAGTCGAGCTGGTTCACGTCCACGACATAGTCTAGTTCGTTCTCGTCCACCGCGTTGACTGGCTCGTTCTCCTCCACGGAGTGGTGGAGCTCGTTCTCCTGCTTGACGTCTACGACGACCTCCTCCTCCTCGATGCTGTCGAGTTCGTCCCTCTCCTCTGACACAGGCTCAAGGCGGCCTTGCACGCGAGGACTGGACCGGAGGTGGGCGTGTGTGCGGCGCTTGACATAGTACGACGGCCGGTAGTTGATATCCTCGTCCTCGTCCTCGTCGGAGGACGATGACGAGGATGAAGAAGAGGGTTGGGACTCGGAGTTGTCGTTCGTCCGCGAGTCGTCGTCTGACTTCAAGTTGTGGCTGGATTCGAAACCATCACGCCCGTCGTCATGGGGGAACCGAGGGTTGGCGCGTGTGGAATGTTCGGAACGGGAACGGGGCTGGCGGCTCTGATTACGAGAGACAGCCTTGGGTAGGATGTACTCGTCACTCGAGTCTGAGTCTTCAGAGTCTTTCAAGCTGTCCTCCGAGTCCGAGCCGTCTCCCAAATCATCGGTGTTGTCAGAGTAGTTGATAATCTGGCGTCGAGTGGCTCGCGTGACAACAACATTGCGGTTGGGTGGGCGGCCACGGGCCCCTCGGCTGCCGCGAGGTCTGCCCCGAGGTCGGCCGCGCGGGACCCCGCCGTTGTTGGCAGCAGGGTCGGCAACAGACGACCCGCTGACGGCCGGCCCTGGGTGCGGTTCAGTGTTTGGGCCACCGCCCGCTCGACCTCGGCCACCGCCACGTGCTTTGCCACGGCCTCGGTTGGATCCAGCGGTGGGAGGCATCAGCTGGTTAGTCAGTGCTTGTCACCGGCCTTGATGCGTCAACTCACTAGAAAAAATGCGGACTCTGAGCTGTAACAGCGAGTACTGTAGCAAGCGGTTGGATTTGTTGGAAGCAAAGCTCCTGTTGTGGTTAGCTACTCGTTTAAACTGTCCGTGCCATTGGAGACTCACTCTCTGTCACTCGGCAGAAGTATGGAATGTTCAAGCAGAGCCGGGTAGGGATATTCTCTACGCAGAACGCCAAGGAACTCGGCAGAGGAGGTTGGATAGAGAGAGAAGGGAAGAAGCTCGAGCCAGCCGCTATGCCAATAAGAGGAGCTGAAGGAAGAGAATATTGGGAGGTTGGAGTTGAATGTTTGGCATTGGTTTTGGTCAAAATGTTTGGTTTAAATTGCTCGCACTCGTGCACAGATCGATATTGAGTCGCACAGACCACATATCCTCCAACTCCAACCTGGAATCATGACTCGACCAGAAGGCAGTCGTGAGAGGAGAGAGTTGAGCATCGGGTCGTGGTTTGTTAGGATCAATTGCGCTGGACCAAGTCGGCTTATCTTGTCAGCGCGAGCCATGTCAATTTTATTTAACAAGCAAGTTGTAAATGATAAGATGGATAGAAAGCAAATTAAGCAAACAAAGAGTAGGGGGGCGACCACGTGGACTTTGTTTGGGCCCATTCCAATCCTATTATCATGCATACTATACACAATACTCTTTCCAACTTTATATACACTCTTGAATTCCACCAGTTACAAACCCACCTCTCTATGCTTCTCTACCGCCTTACGAAACTTGTTGGCCAACAAAGCATTAACCCGGATCGCAGTCGTGAAGTGGCCGATAATGTTCAACTGTCCGTGGTCCAGTGGCACGTTGGTCGCCTTGGCGCTCGCAACAAGTTTGTCGGTGAACCCCTGCATCCACCACACATTGTGGTCGGCCCACTGACAGTGCTGCAACAGTAGGTCGCAATCGTCAATGGCGGTGAGCTCTTTTTGGAAGTCGGGGTTGTTAATCATGTCTAGGAAGCGATTGATTTCGGGCAAAACCCTCTCGGCCTCCCTCCTGATAGAGATTTCGGCGTTCTAGATCGATCAGTCGCGGTTCGGAGCATAGCACTCACGTTCTTGACCATCTCGAGCCACTTCGGATCCATTGTGCAAGGCGGATGCGGAGAATAGGGGGCTTGCCGTGAGCCATGGCCAAGGCATGAAACGCCATACCTGTAGTTTGAGGGAGGAATCCGAGGTGGGGAATGTGGTTGCAGATTCTGGCGTGCAAGTCGCTAGTGACAAATCAGCCGTGCTTCATCATCGCCGCGGCGCCACGTACTAGGTCGTCGAGTACGTGTTGTAGTAATGGAGTGGAAGAGGAATAGTGAACGATGTTTGGTTGGGGCGACAGCGCCGAGCTCGGACCACTGAACGACACTCAGTAACAAGCTCGACAGATCAGGGAGGTGTCTCGGGACCCACAGCGTTTGTTTGGCCATAGAAGCAGGGCGAAGTGAGTGGGTTAGGTTAATGGATAGGATGGGGGCGGCTGAGAGAAGTTTGTTAGCGTTGAGACGCTCTCGGCGCCGTCTGGCTCAGCGAGCCGTTTCCAAGTGATCTTCCACCTCTGATATCGGCATCTTAAGGAGCTCCTCAATGGGTATCAAACCCTCCTCCCGAGCTAGAAACCTCAGGCGCTGCTTCCTGTTGGACTCGGTTCCAGGCGTTCCAAGGCAGAGTCATTCTTCACGAGCTCAGCCCCTAGAGCGCTGAGTCTCACGTGGCCTGCATGGGAGACCAAAAGCCAGCCGCGCGTCGCAAAATCAAAAGCTGAGAAGACACTTTGGCAGAGTGCGGGGACAGCGGAAGGAATGCGGGCTTGGGGTTGTGAGGGGATGTCGCAATGTGCTTGGAGTGACGACGCATGATGTGACGGCGCATGGAGTGGCTGGACGTGGAAAAACTTTCGCGGTTGTCCAAGCGGGGTCTGGAAGAACTAGAGGGCCCCCGGTCCTAGGTCGTTGATCCGTGGGCGTCGACCACATCGAAGAGGTCAAAACACCGCCGACCTGAGAGATCTCGATCGTGAAGGCACGTCGCTCGGACCAAGGTATTCAAACGCCGGGGCGCACGGTAGGAGAGTGGGAGCGAGATCGAGATCGATCGAGCAGGGTGCGCGACGGAACCCTTTTCTTCCCTTGCGCTTTGGCCCCCGGCCGACTTTGCATTCACAGACCGCTATTCCAGAGCACTCTTACAAGTCCTGGACCCGCCACCAAGGTTGGCGCTCCTGTGGGTCCTGTGGGTCCGAGAGCCATTTTTTGGGGGTTTCGCCGAGTCCGCGTAACTCTTTGATCGAGGCCGACAAATACACAAGCACTCTCTGCGGCGCTTGCACTTCGGTTAGCTGGATGTGGCCGTCGGGCCATTCATGGCCCCGTCTGATCGAGTAGAGGGTTGAGCGTCGGCGGTTGTCGGCCGCATGAGGTGGGGGCATGATCCTAGCCGAACGCGGCGATAGCGACCGCTTGGTTAGAATCCATTACTTCCAACGAGTCGCCATTGTCAGGAGCCACCCTAGGCTTGTTAGTGTTATCAACAGCGCTGCGGATGTCGTATTGATGACACACAAGTTACACATGGATACAAGATGACGGCAAGGTCACGCAGATGGTCTCTCTGTCTCCCCCCATGCATGCTTCTGGTGCTCATGCCCATCACTCGGCATCGCCATCGCCGTCCGGGGTCCCCAGCTGCATCCTTCTGCGTCTCGCCCGCGTCTTTTGAAGCCATCCACCCTCCTCCTCAACGAGGGCGACGTGGCGATCGTTGTCGTCCAGAAAGTTCGAGTAGGCTGTCCAATACGCAAAGCCGATTAGCACACCGGTCTTACGCTGCGCGTATGCGTGCGCTGCTTTGTCGATCTGCTCGTCGGTCAGTCGCTTGCGTTTGCGTCTCGCCTTCGACGGCAGAAGTGGTGCGCTGTCAGCCTTGGACGCTCTGGCTCCAGCGTCTGTTAAGGGGCTCGCTCCAGCGGTGATTGAGGTGCTCGTACCGGACGTGGTTGAAGCCCGCGCTCCCGCCAAGAACTGGCTGGAGCTCATCGGTCTTGGCTGCACGTCTGCATCAGCTGACGGGCTTCTTCGGCCACCAGGAAGTGGGTTATGCCATCTGGCTCTGCCAGACGACGATGGCGACTCGACATCCTTCTCCAACTCATCGCGCTCCTTGTCCTGTGTTCCCATGGCTGCGTCCAGCGCGTCCTCGTTTGTGGACTCCCCCGTCTTCGAATCCACGGCCTGCTGCCGAGCCTGTCGCACGTACTGCAATGGGTTCATGACCTCGCGCAAGATTAGTTTGGGCGGACCCACAGTAACCGACGACCCTGACATGCCTTGCGGGACGGGCTTGTGCCACAGAGGAAAGGGCACGTGGCGGGTGAGTTTGATCATGCCGTCCCGTTCGATGCCAACTGGCGGTAACATGGAGGAGGACGCGGCCGTGCGACTAGGACACGGTTGCGAGGCGATGGGGTTCGAGGGACGAGTGGGGATCATGTCGAGCGAGTCATTCTGCGACAACGACGGCTCTGGCTCACTCTCAGGAAGGGACCAAGGAAGGGATGATGGGGGAGGGGTTGTCCGGACTGATGCCGTCGAGTTTGTTGGTCCGACCAAGGCGTTACGGGCCGACTGACGCTCTGAGACGGCTGGCAGAGACGAGAGCCTCGAGATTCCTGCAGAGAAGGCTGACTGCGGCGAGTCTGGAATGAACGTCGAGTCGGACATGACGCTGACAGAGCGTCTCCCGCGCGAGGGCGCGGCAGGTCTGCCGGTGCCCATCATGCCTGTCCCCGTGGAGCCGCCAGGAACAGAGGCCGCGCCCACGGTCGCATTCTCGTCGTCGGAGTCGACTTCGTCGAAGGGTCGGAAGAAGTCCGATGACCAGTACACGCTCATGCCTCGCTCGTCCGGTATCCCTGAACCGTTGGCGATCATGAGCGGGTCGCCTTTGCGACAGTCGACGGGAATGAGGGGGAAATTGTTCTCGGGGAAGTACTTGCGCGGGCCCTCACCCTGGCCCCGGAACGGTTGAATCTCGTGGCAGGTAATGTTGTATGGCGGTACCACATTCGGCAGCGGTGGCAAATTACTCAACTGGACAGGTTGGAGGGTTACGCGAGGGCGTAAGCGTCGTCGTGTGAACGGCTCGCTCCCGTGTAGCGCTAGGCTGCTGTAATGCTGCTCAGGCTTTATGATCTTGGGGTGGGGACAGTCTCATGTTAGCCAGCCGCAAAGTGAGGAATGTACTCGTACCTGCAATGGGACAATACTTTTCGGCCATCTTGTCTCCGTACTCGCGTGCTTGTTGCTCAATGTCCCGAATGCTATCGTGGTACAGAGGATAGCAGCCTAAGCGAATGAACGTGGTAGCGAGCTGTTCACTACTAATGGCCCGAAGGCGCGCGAGGTGGACCTCGATGTGCTGCCTGTCAGAACAGTACGTAATCCGCAGCAAGCACTGGTCGTTCGCTCCTTGTCGTACTCACCTTGATCAAGTTGCTCGCACTGCCGATGAGCGCGTCACACATGTCATCGTCGATGGTGATGCCGCATCTCTGGGCCTCAGGAAACTGTCGGTCTCGCCCGAGGAAGCGCATCTGATCCAGAGCAAGGATGGCGTTGTCGCCTGGGGGGATGGGGTGGATGGCTTCTGGGGGTCCAGAAGCCGGCATCGGGGTGATGGAGAAGGCTCTCGACTTGAGTACACGGGGAGACGGAGGTGGAAGGGGGCCGACTTGTTCCTCTGGTTCTTGTGGTTCAGGTGAGTCGAATCTGAGGTCGATGGGGTTGGTGATTGAGAGGCCGGGGGATGATGGGTCAAGTACTATGCTGGCTGCGCTACGTGAAGGGTAAGATTGAATTTGAGCCATGTTTACCATGGGCGTGGACATTTGATTGTCCGGGCCCATGGTGTTGGATGTTGATTGAGATTATTGAGAAAGAGTACGAAACTGAAATGACGAATGTAATGTGGAGGGGACACTTTACCTTTACCTTTATAAGATAACAATCATAGCTACATTACATTAAACAGTTTAACAGCAGTCAACATCAAATTGTAGCAGGAGCTCCTCACAGTTCGCAGCTCACAACTCGCGACTAGCAGATAGCAGACTAGATAGAATGCATCATCATATACCTCTCAAGTCTACAAGTTAGCCGAGTGAGCTCATGCTCATCCTACCACGACACAGGTGCAATCTTGTCACTCTGATCCTTGCATCCGCGCATGCCACTCATGCATCTTGCCATGCTGCACACTGCTTGACAGTCACTATAGAGGGGGAGAAAAAGAGCTAGACCAGCAGCACGTCCTCCTCGACCTCGACCTCCTCCTCTGGGTTCATCGCCCCCACACGCTGCAGCACACGCTCCACCACAATCGGCAGGATTCGCTCGCGCTCTCTCCTTACACGTTCTTGGCGGCGCTTGCCCTCGGCACGTAACCGCGCAAGCTGGCTCTCGAGCTGCTGGATGCGCTCGGCGCTCTCGACGAGAGCACGGTTGTTACTCAGGTGCGTGCGGAGCAGCGAGAGCGACAGGAAGATTGCAGTTGCTAGAAGGAAGATTGGCATCATGGCTCCTGACGTCAGTATGTGTAGAAGAGTCGTTTGGAGCAGGCCGGCATGTCCTTTGGTAACATTGAGTGTGCCAGCTTGAGTAGGAATGACAAGCGCACAATCTCCCAGTCACGCAGAAGGCATCTAGTTGGACGCTGCTTGACAATCCCCGCACACGACAACCATTTTAGACGCAGGACGCAGTACTCACCAGGAAACAACTCGCCATACCACAGCCCGTAATGCGGATTCTTCTTCTTGCCATCGCCACTACTCCCGCTAGTCGCGTTTGTCCCAGTACCGTGGCCTGGGACAAGGGGTGATTGAGGATTGGGCACGGGCGCACGGGCGGTTGGTGCAGAGTAGTGCAGCTGGCGGAGGGCAGCGTATGTCCTTGACGGCCCCGTCGAGTACGCGGAAGAGGGAGTTCGGTGGAGTGTGCGGGGAAGGATGCGGTGAGGAAGGTCGTAATGGTTGAAACGCGAGTTGATAAGGAGGCGACCTGATGCTCGCGCCATGTCGAGGGCGCGGAGTGACATGGTGAAGATAAATTATCTAATGTATATTCTTGGGAGTGATGTCGGGGTCAGGCTGTGGTTGATATTGGTCGAGTGGAGGTTATGATGGTGAGCAAGAGGAAATTGACGGTGAGCGGCGAGCGGCGAGCTTTGAACGGAGTGCCGAGGACTCAAGTTCCCAGCTTTGCCCGTAAAACGTCACTTGTAGCGTGTAGGTTGAGTGAGCGGGATCAAATATGCCATGTGGGCCCACATTCTATTGGTCTTGGACGTCACTACCCAACCACATTCCAATAACTATATAGGGGGTACTAATCGTTCAGACTCTAGGTAATCCCACTCATGATTAATCGTTTCCTCTTCTCTACTCCTCGTCTCACACTCAGCCTTCGAACTTTACACACTTCATCCAAAATGGCTGCTCCTTACACCGTCGTTAGCACCGAACGTGAGCTACCATGGACAACCTCTTAAACTAATAGACAGACGCCCCTGCTGCCATCGGCCCCTACGTCCAAGTGAGCAGCTCCTAATACCTCTCTTCAGAATGCTGACTAGTAGGCTGTTAAGCACAACGGCGTGAGTGTCTTGGTGTAGAGTTCAGGACTCCCGCTTTGGTCCGCCGACTGATCCGCACGATAGACACTGATTCCAGATGATCTTTGCGTCGGGCGCCATCCCCCTTGACCCCAAGTCGATGCAGGTCGTCGAAGGTGGCATCAAGGAGCAGACTGTGAGTGGTGCTCGTTGAACGCGACAGGACAAGTTTGAAGAGCGTCGGCCCATGAAGCCTGTTGTCGTCGTGGGCAGGGGTTGTGGAGGATGTCTGGCGTAGAGCAAGGAGCCAGGTATGCGGTTGAGACCAATCACACGGAAGACGGCTGTGATTACGACTGCCATGATGGCAATCCTAGTCGATGGGTCGCATTAAAGTGGTTGGAAATCGAGCGGAATTTGCCGAGCGCTTACTGTACATTCCGCTTCCTTAATCCAAGTGGGCAAAGGCTGACATCTAGGCCCAGGTGCTCAAGAACATGTCGGCTGTCCTCGCAGCGTCGGGCACTGACAAGGCGCATATTCTCAAGACGACTTGCTTCCTCAAGGACATGAACGACTTTGTCGACTTCAACACGCTGTACGCCGAGTTCTTTGGCGAGACCAAGCCTGCGCGCTCGTGTGTCGAGGTTGCCCGTCTCCCCAAGGACGTCCTTGTCGAGGTCGAGTTTATCGCCGTCGAGAAGAAGTAGACAAATCGACAATTAGATGTACAGGGATGTTTTGGAATCAAAGGATGATATCAAGGCGATCAAGGCGGCTGACTTGGTTTATCACAACAACCCCTAACGCCCAAGTTACCTAGATTATGGGGCGCAAAGTGCGGTTGAGGAACCGATGGTGTGAGATTTGATGCTTCTCACGCTGAGCTGGGCTTTTCTATAGATCAACAGTGGCAGCTGTCAACTTGAGACAGCAGAGAGCTTTAGACTTTGAGCAGCGCGGAGCAACTAAGTAACTACAAGTAGCTAAGTAGCAAGCTGGTTATTGGTGGATGTACGTAATAGATTGGCTTGTTCCACGTGGCTGACCCTTCCCTGTCTAAGTGTACAAGTGGTACACGCATCCTGTTTCAACTCTTTGTATTCTCTAGCTCTCAGTTTCATCTCTTCCAACACGACTGCTGACATCCTTCGCCATGGACAAGTGGGCTCCTATCGCTCCTTCAAAGCCGGGAGCCAACCCGGGCTCGGGTCATGGCATGTTCTCAGGTTTTGGCTCGGTCCTCAAACCCCACAAGGCTGGCCCATCCACCAGCGCAGCAGCACTCGCACGCGCAGGGCGAACTGGCCCCCGCGTCGGCCGGTGGCCCGAGGATATTCTCGTGCGCATCGCTGGTTTCCTCCCCGTGCACGACCTGCCTGCGTTCGCTCGTTCCAACCGTGCGCTGGCTCGTATCACACGCAATGAGACCAACTGGAAGGCACGGTGCTGCGTCCTTGGTGTCGAGCCTTCTAATAATGGTGAGTGAGATTCAACCACACTTGACACAATGCTGACTTGCAGAAAAGCCCGAGCAACTAGAAAAGGCGAGAACCAGTATGACTCGACATCGCCAGAGCGTCAGCAAGCCGCGAACAACCAGCATTACGCGTCCACGAGCCGTGCCTGGCAACGATGACGACTTTGGAGACTTTGGAGACTTTGGCGAGGCCGGAGACGCCTTTGAGGACGTCGACTTTGGGGATTTTAGCTCGGTGACTAAACCTCCTGCGACACAGGAGAAGAGTCTCTTGGACTTTGACACTGTACCTCTCCCATCACGCCCCGGCGCTGGGCGTGCAACTGGTTTCTTCGCAGTCGCCCCTCCATCACCTGTAGCCGCCCAGACGTCGGGGCCTGGGCCATATTGCCAGGCGTACAGGAAAAGGCATGCCGAACTCGCTCCTCTGTGTCACCACCTCCGAACGTCGAGTGCACCAAGTAGCACGCTGTCGCTACTGTTCCCGCCCAACCCCACCACCGGCTTGGTGCCAAGCCTCGAGGAGCAAGGCAAGGTGCTGCTCGACCTCCTCCACTTTCTCTCCCCACAAGTGCAGCCCTTGCACGACTGGGGCTTTCTGCGACAGGCACTCCTGGCCGCTGCCGACCGATTCGACTCAACATGTCTCGTCGCGTTCGAGATGGCGGACGGCCGCAAAGACGAAGCGGGAATGCGCACAGCTGCCCAGGCGAGCTGGCAGGTATGGGAAGCTGGGGGCGGGACCCGTGAAGAGTGGGAGTGCGGCCGCGTTTGGGTTGAGAAGCGAGAGGTGTTCTACGAGGAGGGCAAGTGGGACGCAGCAGAAAACATCATGTGAGTGGTCGCTCCAAACTAGCTGACCGGCCAGCAAGATCCCAGACGTGACCGGCACTGCGATCGTGCGCGAGCTCGATTTTACACCCATGGACGCATTCATGGCTCACGTTCTCGAGTCGTTCCGCCTCGACGCCGAGCTCGCAGCCCGCGTGTTTCCCGCCGACGCCAAAGTCGTGTACTCGTTCAGCGATCGCGTCGCTATGGACGTACTCGGCGAGTACATCAACACACTCCTCAGCCAGACTAGAGTCATGTCGCCGGAGTTGTCACTACGCGCGTCGGCTGCCTCTTTCGTGCAGGCGTGGAAGCTCGTCGACGTTTCGATGGAGGTCCTGGGTGAGGAGCAGACCAAGGTCCCGCGTTCTGTGATTGAGAAGACTGTCTTCTCAATGTTTGAACCTCACATCGACGAGTACCTCGAGGACGAGACCGAGTGGATCAAGACGGCCCTGGACGGCATCTGCAACGACTGGGACAAGCAGCTCGGCACAAACACGCGTTCAGCTGGCAAGAAGCGACGCGGATCGAGCAACCAGCCGCAATTCCTCACGTCACAGAACCCGGACCAGGTCAAGCGCAACGTCCTCGCCGGGTTCAAGGATGTGCTGCTGCTTCCCGTCACCATTGTCCCCCGCACCGTCACGTTTGGCGTAAATGCCATCGTTTCCGGCGGCTCGCACGCGGTGCAGGGCTTGTCCATGCTCAACCCGCAGAAGTGGGCGGCGTCCACCACAAACACCTCCAAGGGTACACAAGGCAAGATGGTCCACGGCGAGGCCATCTTTGACGGGCCTGTGCCTGAAGGGGACGTTGAGGAGAAGAACGACAAGAACGAGCCCGAGAAGGACGAGGTCGACATTCTGGGGGTGACGAACGGCGTCAACAACCTGCAGGTTCCGGGCATCGAGACGGCATCTTCGTCCACAGGTGGGACACCACTCCCCTCCGGTGCAGCTACTCCCAACCCTCCAGCAAAGGATAACGAATTCGAGCGCCTTCAGCTCCTCGTTTCCATCGACACGGCTCTCGAGCTCATCCACGCAGACCGCGAGTCGCTCAAGCGTACCGAGACGTTTGCCAAGTACCCTGGTAAGACTGGCAACAAAGTCGTCGAGGCGATCGAGGAGGTGTTCATCCTCCTGCTCAAGGCCGTTGGGGACCGGCACATTGCTCCGGGCTTCAGAATGTGAGTTTGGAAAACTCGGCGTCCAACTGACACTAGCGCGACACAACAGATGTTGACGTACCAACCGGCACAGCATGAGGAGACATCGAGCGTCGCGCCGTTGCTCCAGTTCTTCGAGCTCGTGCACGTGGGCGACACGATCCAGTGCATGGTGCAAGTCTACTTTGACAAGGAGATTGCGCCGTACGTCGACAAGACCGACTTCCTGAACGCGGTGATGCGCGAGAAGAAGCGCTTTGAGAGTGTGCTCGACGATGCCGTTGCGTCCGGGTTGAACGCCGGTATTGAGGTCCTGATGAACCAGGTCGAGCACATTATCCAGGTGAAGACTGGTCCGCGCGAGTACTATCCCGAACCTGGTGTGCCGCAAGAGCTCGGCCCGACCATCGGTTGCTGTGAAGCCATTGCGTGCCTAGAGATGCACTGTACCCTCCTCAAGGGGAGCACGAGCAAGGAGGTCCTCGAAGTGTTTTACCAGGAAGTCGGCATCCGTCTGCAATCGTGAGTACTGTCATCGTGTTGTGACATGACTGACTCATCAGTATTCTCCAGCGCCACTTGAAGCGACAGATCATCTCGCTCGAGGGCGGGTTCCAGGTGATTGCAGACTTGAACACTTACCACGCCTTCGTGGCGTCTCTCAAGCAGCAGCGCATCACTGAAGACTTTGCCAACCTCAAGATGCTAGGGCACGTGTACATCGTGTCGGACGCCAAGGATCTCGCGCAGATTGTTCGCGACGTTACACGATACGGAGGCACTTTCCGGCCTGAAGAGTGAGTATATTGAATTCAAGACTAGGCACAGACAGGGCAGAAGCTGACTTGTTCCCAGCATCTACGAGTTTATTCAAAGGCGAAGCGACTGGAAGAAGATTGAGAAGACTGTGGACAAGGCCATGTACGCACTGTCTGTCAAGGAGGACTGTGTTATCATGTAGTGCTCAGCGACTATCGTACTTTGCTTCAACTATTATATGCATCAGTGTTTGTCACCTGGTAAAACCTTTTGCCACTGATGCTGCACGGTTGTTTGGTTTGTACCGTAGGTATGAGAAACCCCACGGGGGAACCGGCGGATGGCGGCAAAAGAGAGGTTTAACTTGGAACTATGACTATCTCACTCATTCTCATCCCTCTCCCTTCTCCATCTCTCCCCCCCACATCCATCTCACTCTGGACTCTCCATCAGAGCACTGGTGCTCCTCATCCACTATGAACGAAGGAGACAGCGCTTTCTCAAGCCAGCAACTACAACATGACCAAGATGCTGCCCAAAAGGAAAAGCAGAAGCGCGGTTATCGCGCTTGGTACGTTCCGAGTTTTGTGTCCCACCACCTGTTTCCCGCATCCCCCACCCACCTCCACCATGCAAAATGTTTGTTGACAGTCAGCCTCCATTGCCGCGCGCGCAAAGCCAAATGTGATCTGGTGAGTGAACAGGGGGATGAGGAATCTTATGCTGGTGCGATGCGGTGACATCGCGGCTGGGAAGTTCAGAGAGGGCGCCCTTGCCCAAGGGAGCGACAGCAACTGGGAGCGCGTGCGCGCAGAGCACGCCTCCAAATCTAGGAGGAGGAGATGGATGGACAGAGCGCCGCTGCGAGGCCGGAGACGGGGGTCTTTGACCTACCCATCCAGTGTCCCCACTCATCCAGTCGCAGCTTTGAGCACCAGTGTGATGCCCGACTGTCTCACCCTTCGTCTTGCTACTGTCTCATCTCCCCCAGTCATGCTAACGCCCAGGGCGACATCGATGCACCGTCCGATCCGCCTTGCTCGCGCTGTCGTCGCGAGAAGCGCGAGTGCGTGTTTGCCCCCTCGCGACGCGGCGGCAACAACTCCAAGCGGCGGCGCGAGACGGACGACTCGACACCAGCAATCGGCGGGGCGGGACCCCAGTTCGACTACCCGCCACCAGCACCGCAGGAACAGCACTCGTATCCGCCGCTACCGCATGTGGACGTGCTGAACCCCTCACCAAAGAACGACACCTACCTCTTCAACCACCCCTCGGTATCGAGCAACGAGATGTCGCCAGCGACCACGGGGCCCAGTCCACTGACCGCGCACACCCATCTCCAGTCTGGGAGTGTCGGGAGCTCGACCCATGGCGGCAGTAGCCACGCGCCAGGCGACACCAAACGGAGGCGTTTACACCTCAATCCGCCGCTCCATACATCGGATCCAAGCAGCATCGTCGTCGCAGACGTCCAGAACGAGAGCGACGCGCTCCACATTCTTGCGCTGGCCAGCGCCAACCGGCCCCCATCCTCTGGAGCTATAAGTCCCGGACACAGACCGCAGCACAGCGGGACGCTCACGCCGGCTCATCGCGCGCCTCTCGCTGCGGCTCGTATCGAGGACTTTGACCTCGTCCGCCTTGGGATCGTCGACGAGGGACAGGTGTCACGACTCACGTCGGCATTCTTCTTATACTACCACCACCTCTTTGTGAGTTGCCACGCCCCCCTGCGCTGACCTCAGCCCATGGTCCCCACTGATCGGATACCGCGCACCCCAGAGCAACTGGCCGAGTTTGCGCGCAGCGAGCGCTACCTCGTCACGGCCATGGTCATCATCGCGAGCAAGCATGACCGCGCAGATGGGATGCGCGAGGTGCACGAACGCAGTTGGTCGCTCATGCGCGGATGGATCTCGGAGATTGTCTGTCTGGGTGCACCCCCAACAGTTGGTCTCGTCGAGGCGCTCCTGCTCCTGGCAGAGAACCTCCCGCGGGATCCGCCTATTGACGCAACAAATTCGGCCCACGCGCAGGGCTTTGGCGAGGAAGTGCACACATCCGAGAACCGCCAAGCCTGGATGCTCATCGGCATGGCCATCCGCTGCGCCTATGGACTTGGTCTCGACAAGGTGAGCACAAGTGGAGCGCGGGACTCGCGGACAGAGACTAACATCCAGCTCGCGCTCAAGCTCATTCCCGAAGTCGATCGCACGTACGACGTCGAACGCGCGCGGCTGGTGTGGACGTGTGAGCTGGAGATGGTGGATGGAATAAGGCTGACTCGCAGACTGCTACCTTTTCGACCGCCATGTGTCGCTCCGTCTGGGCAAGGCGTTCTGGTCGCGTGGGCCCAACGTCTGCTTCCAGGGCTTCTCAGCGTCGTCGCAAACGGGGCCGGCTGCTGCGCCGGGTAACTTTCCGTTTCTGCGCGAAGTCACGCCGTCGCCTGGCGCGCCCTCTGACGCGCCAACGCAGGAGGATTTTGCATCGCTCGTCCAGACGTACCTGGAGCTCACGCAGCTCATGAGCAATGCGCACGACATCCTCTACCCTAACGCTGCGCGCACGCGATCACTCGTCGTCTACGGCGAGTACTTCAAGTACATTGACGAGCTGGCACGCTCGCTTGATGGCTTCCGCATCCTCTGGCACGAGAAGAAGTGGAGCCTCTTCCCGCTAAACGACGCCGTGCAAGCCATGTTCTACTACACACAGCTTTACATCTGCGCCTTCAGCTTTGTGAGTCTCAGCCATGCGTGCGAACAATGGGCTTACAAACAGCAAGCGCATGTCGAGCGTGCCGCAATGCGTGCCGAAGAGGAGTACAAATTACATGAGGGTGGACGCCGGCCCCCGCTGTCGCTGTTCCCTCGCGGCTCGGCTGCGTCGCCTGATGCGCGCTACATCAACGTGACGATCATGTCGGCCCAGGAGCTGCTGCGTATCTGCATCGACAAGATGTACAAGGGCGGTGCGCTCCCCTACCTCCCTAATCGGTTCCTGCTGTGGTTCACGTACGCAGCGATCGTGTTGCTCAAGGCCATGTACTCTGGCGCTATGAGCCGCAGCGAGTTGCCCGAGGCATCTGGGCTTATCGACCAGCTCTGCGAGTGCCTAATCGACGCATCGCCGGACGACGACCATCCCGCCGTGCGCTACGGTCTTCAGCTCAAGGCGCTGAAGAAGAGCATGACGGGCCTGGACACAAGTGTGAGCTCCCCAGCGGGAGGTGGTACCCTACCGCTTCCTCCCGCCGACAGCGAGTTGCGGGACCCTCGTGACACACACGAGCCGACCCGCACAACCAATGGCCGCGAGGGCCGCGACATCCCGGACCTCGAAACTGCCGCGCACCAGGGCGTACCGTGGCTCAACGAGGAGCAGTGGTTCCCGGCGCAGAGTGCGGCGCCGCACAACCCCATAAGCTTTACGTACTCGACGCCTGCTGGTGTCCTGCGGCCACACGAGCAACCCGTCAGCGAGGTCATCAACCTCCAGCCGCGCGGGAGCATCGGCATGGGCGTCGATGAGAACCTCGGCTTCCCGAGCTTTGACTGGCTCGGCCTCGACCCGGGTAACAGCGGACCTGTGGGCGCCGCGCCGCCGGCCAACCCATTCGACGGGGTGGGGTTCACGCCCGACTTCTGGATGAAGGTCACGCCAGGCGAGGGGCAGGGCGGCTTCCCCTTCCGTTAGCGCCGTGGTGGTGACACGGTTACAAACAGGCGCTGAGCGCGTGGGTTGTGATTACGAGCAGGAGCGGAGCGTGGTGGCTGCGATTATGACTAGGCCTCGAGCACATTGACGTCGATCACGAGCAGACGTCGGGCGCTATGACGACAGTGAATAAGGTTCGGGTTGATGAGGATACCCACTCTTTGGTTGGAGGAGGAGGAGGTTGCGCAAGGACTTTGACAGGAGGGCGTAGTTTGCGCAAAGTGGAAGATTTGAGAACGAGGTTTGAACTTGGTTGGAGGGAACGCTGTTCGTGCTGTACTTTTTCTTTGCGATTGCGCAGTAGTAATCTACTTGTATCCATGCATGCGTGTTGTTGACACAAACGCAGCCAATGTAGAATGCGTTGCATGTGACCCCGCTACTGCTAGGCTTCGTCACGGCGTCGTTCAGGATGGAGGATCGACGAGGACTAGGGACGGCAACGTACTGTAGACGCGTGCCTCGGCAGCTCAAGCCTTGCCACAATTTTCACCCTCCTCCATGATCTGGCCTTTGGCAAGCCATCTTGTAGAAAATGACGATACTCGCACTTTCCCAGGGGATCAGAAACCTCACATCTTATCACTCGTGTATAGTTGTATATACGCCCTTCTGTTTATCCAGCATACAACCTTGATACCCCCTTCCCCTCCCCTCCCACAAGGCTCGTGCTGGCTGCGGTGGACGACCGTTGATTGGGATCATTTGTATGCGCTGTATGATCCGTCAGAGTCCGAGCTGGAGGAAAGAAACGAGTCGTTATTCCCCAGCTTAGGCTTCTTAACAGTACAATGACATGCCTTTTGTAGTCAAGCCGATCAAGGTCGGTGATCTTGTCCTCTTCTTTTATTTTCCATTTTAGTCCTTTTTTAATTCGCCGACAGTCCTTTCAAGGGTTATCATGGTACACGCAGTAACTTGGCTTGGAGTCCTGGGAATCAATCTGATTATATTCCAATATGTTTTTCCGCCCTCGATGAGTCGTCGGGTGAGTCAGGAACTCTGGATGGCGTGGATTGGTAGGACGCTCTGGACGACGTGTGTGAGTCTAGTCGTGGGCTTGGTGTTGGAGGGATGTCGGACATGGTACGCTACTCTTAACATGGCTGTGGAATACTCTCCAGACCACCGTCACTTAACCTCCTGAAGACTTGATTCACACATGACGTGACAGGTATATCGCTCGCTCCACCTCATAGCTTGCACCTATATAGTCTACTACTGCATCTCACTTCCCTCCACCTACAACACGTTGCAACCGTCGCCTACGTCTCCTCTTCTGAGACTTACAGCCTGCGAACGGTCTGTAGCTTGTGTCAGGGCCACCGGCATCTAAACAGACCAACGATGACAACGCACAAGGCGAAGTGGCGGAGTGGTTAACGCGATTGACTCGAACGTCTCCTCCAGTAGGAGCCGCGATCAATTTCCTTTGGGAGCGCCTGTTCGAATCAGGTCTTCGTCGATGACTCTTTTGATAAGTATGCAATGCTTCGTGCATCTTTTGCTGGATCCTGTAGCGGGCAAGAGGCCAACTCCTATCAGCACGTTTCGCTGATTCACTCCCGTCGTGCTCATGAACAACAGCAACTGCTCCCTCCGTTACTGGGCCGGCTCCAACCAAGTCGCAACTCTATCATAAATGCTATGATATGGTCTATTTCTGCTTATCCTGGGCTCCAGCCTCCTCCAAGATTCTCCCATCCGCTCTTATCGCGCGGCTAGCATTCTCCCGCGATGCTCCCTCACCTTTCGACCTTTCTCTCAGCCGCTCCCATTGCGTGCCACCTAGCTCCACCCGCATGCGGACTCGGGCCTGGCCAGCCCTGTGCACGGCTAGGCGGTGGACGACGTCCTCGCCGACTTGTTCGCCTACTTGGCGCCCTTCTTCGGCCGAGCGCCAAAGATACGCGTACCGACGCGCACAGAGGAGCTACCCGCGCGGATGGCCTCGGCGAAGTCGGCGCTCATGCCCATGCTAAGGTCGAGGCTGCCCTCCTCAACACCGAGGATGCGCGCCAGGTTCAGGCGGCTCTCGCAGAGGCGCAGAAAGTCGGGATTCTCGCCCTCGGCATGAGACGCGTCCCACGAGCCGATCGTCATAAGGCCCGTAACCTTGAGCTGGGAGCACGAGTCACGGATGTGAATAGCGAGGTCTGCAAGTTCGGCGGATGCCGCTGAGTCTGCAGTGAGGGGCTCAAGACCGCTCTTAGCGTCCTCCCCCGACGTGTTCACCTGTAGGTACACGTTGAGCACACGCGACTGGTCCGCCTTGGTGAGCGCGCTCTGCAACTTGTCCGCCAGCTTGCGGCTCGCGAGAGTTTCGAGCACGAAGACGTTGGGGATCGACGCGATCAGGTTCGCCTTGTTCGACTGCAGCGCGCCGACAAAGTGCCAGCAGATGTCACCGGGGAGCTGATGTCAACGGATGAGTGGCAGGGTGGTGAGAGTGGAGTTGAAAGGCTGCACGGGCGGGGTACTCCCGCCAAGGTTGTGGACTGCGCTGACTACGAGTGTACTCAATGCCGACCTCTTTCGCATCCTCCTGTTTCCCCACCTCTCTCTTGGCTACTCCAGTCTCCTCATGGCTTCTCCCCGCGGCTCCAGATACAACTGGATGTATTCCCAGTCGCTCTTAGCCCCTCCGAGTTTAAACGAAGCTGGGCCCTTCAGTATAATGGCTAGTCCAGCAGAATCCTGCTGCACTCCACCATCATCCCAGTCGCGTGATTTATACTCTCCCGCTGCTCCCACGCCGCTCTTATCCTCCTCCGGCAATCTCAACGCGCCTCCCACCTGTGGCCTGTGCGCTCCGATCCTGTGCCGCCCGCAGCCCCTCACTTCCGGTTGGGATTCAGTCCTGCTCAGACCACGCATGCAGTCGGCACAGGGTAATCACAGCACCGCAGCGGGGCTTGGCGCACAAGTTAAGCAGCGCAATGGATTGGGCAGGCGCATCACACGCGAAGCCCATTTCCGTCCGCTCTACGGCTTCCAAGCTCAGGCTCAGGCTCCAACCGTCGCTCTCCCCTTCGCGACCTTCCATTGGTCTGACGCTTCCCAGAGCAAGAGCCAAGACTACACCCAGTACTCACGATCTGCGCCTTCTCTGCCATCTCCTGGATATAGTTCTCGCCAAAATGGCGGTGTCCTGCGTCATATAGTGCCTGGATATCCGAAGGAGGCTTGATCTTCGAGATTGCGACTAGGCGGGGCTGTTGTCAGCAGGGTATATTCTCTCAAGCGACTCATTCCTTCATGGCACCGCAAACCACGGCGCAGACAGAAGTGGCACACAAGTCACTACCGCATGGAATGAGGCGCGCTGCATGCTTGCACGCCAGCGTCAGATGCCCTTGTTTTGTCGACGCTCCTCCAAACCATGGCTTGCACCTCAACCAACCTGCCTCCCTCCCCACCGCAGCCCAATTCTCCCCGGCGAGTCCCTTCTCTCCAGGTAGCTTGTCTGTGGACGATGCACCAAGCAGCTAGCTGATCCTCATACCGGATCCACCTGCGCCCCACCCGCGGATATGGTGCGCGTGCGGGACGTCTACCCCAGTCTGCCCATCATTGCCCACCTCCTCGACGTCAAGGCAGCCGGAGCGGGGTAGCTCCAGATTCGTTGCTTTGGTGCTTCACTAATCTCAGGCTCCGACAGCCGGTGAGACCGTCCACAGCCCGGGACCGACAAGGGCTTGACCAGTTGCAACGAGGCGAGGAAGGTCAGAAGCGCTGCAGCCCACCGCCCACCCGCTTTCCTTCCTTCTCCTCCCAAACAGCCACAGCCTCCCCTGCCCTCACGTACAGAACCATGACTGCTGGATTATCGACAGGCCCGCCTGGATACGCCTCCGCCATTCCATCCCCCGGCTTCCAACATCTCGTCTCCTACACAACAGAAGCACACTCACACTAGATCCTGACGGCTTGACAGCCTCGATCTCCGCGAGTACCTCTTTGACATTCTCGGCGAGTTCGGACCCGCGTTCGGGCGTGAAGGTGAGAGAAGTGTCCATGGTGGGCCGGGTTCTGGGGGAGGGAGTGGCTGTGGAAGTGAAGCGGAGGAGGAGAGGGCGACCTGAGCAAGAGAGTCGTGAGAGGGCGACGCGCATGGGCAGAGTTAAGAATGGGTTCAAGTGCAGAGACCTTCTCGATGGAGGTGAAGGTGGAGGTCATTGTGTCGCGGGAGCAAATTGATTAGAGACGGAGTGGGGCAGATATTTGTCTACCAGAATATCCGCCCCGCAGCCTTTCCGGATCTCTAGGATACCAAGGCCCAACATTGTCACATTGATATGAGGCGCTGCTGACAAGGTTCTCAAAACGTGCCAGCGCATGTGGGTCCGACCACGAGGAGGGTCCAAGACGTGGTTTGGGATCATGGGAATCGTTGCTTGCCTGATCGTCTGGACGACACAGTTCAACGAAGCTCTGGACATATCCGTGTTGCGTAGGTGTTGGCGGCTGTTGAGGGGCAAGAGGTGTCGATGTTTGCATCTATTCTAGTTCCAGAATGGAAGTACTGGGAGTCTTGGCTCCACGAGAGACTCGGCTTCATGCGTCAGACGACGAAGGTCCAGCCTTGGTTGGAGGGCACCACCTTGCCGGCAATCCGCCACCTGCCAAGTCCATTCGCGTCGCGCGCCTACTCGGCCTTGTCGTTCTTGGGCGCCTGGGCCGTGTCAGCAGCCGGTGACTGGCGGCCAACGCCGAGGAACCAGAGCATGCTGTAGTCAGCACTACGCCCGTGGACGGCCACCCAGCAGCTCCCTAGCCCACAGCTGCCCACAATAACTCACCGCATAACAATGAGACCTAAAGTAATGCTGACGTTGCCGTGAATGAGCTGCGTCCAGTTCCACGGCTCGAACGCGAGCGTCCCCGGTAGCGCTACCAGCGTTAGGATGATGCTGCTGTCAGTTGCGTCCCGAGGAAAGAGTCAAGGTAACGCACTGCGTAAAGTCTCCAATGAGAAGCGGGACAAGGAGGGCGGACGTGAGCTTCTCGCACAACGCTGGAGTTTGCCGGCGGAACACCGGGACGAGCGAGAACGAGTTCATCGCGAGCACAAGGAAGCCTAGAAGATGAGTGGAAGACAGGGGGATTCAGAAGGCCCCAGGCAACTCACAACTTCCCAGCTGGCCACACATCATGCGCCCACGCAGCGTGTTGCCAACGGCCTGAGTAAGCTTCTCCACGCCGGAGGGCAGGAGATCGGCCGCGTACGTCTCGGGCCTAAATGCAGCATACAGGGCTCCCGCGACTGAGAGGCCCTATTGTCAGCTGTACTGGGTGGAGCTCGGAACATACAGGCTCGACGAGCGAGAAGAAATAGTAGTAGAAGGGTGGGAGGACGTCGGCCATGATTGTGTGAACGGATTGTTTGGAGTGTTGAATGGTTGAATGGTTGGATGGTTGGATGAGTGATTAAGAGATGGCTTGTTGGAGTGAGTGTGAGAGTGAGAGTGACAGTTGTCACGTCATCAACATGGGGTTATGGGGACCCCACATGGTGTTGATCTCACTCTACCTTATCAGTCCAAATGCTCAGCCTCCCCTCCTTGGCCTCTTGACCTCCTTCTAACGTCAACCTCATGATCCCATGAATGAGCATTGATGGAATGGATGGGCGGAATGTGCAAGCAACATTAGCCATCCTGCCATCCTGCCATCCTGTGCCACACAAAGCCTCGTCATCTGGTGATTGGGTGGCACAAATTGTTATTTACATCCGGTATCAATATAAACGACAAAACCATCACGCTTTACATGTACAGGTCGTCGTCGTTATCGTCATCAGGCTGGTACGGCGACTCATCATCGTCCTTGTTATCGCGCTCATCGCGCTGTTCCTCCTGGTCGTTCAACTCGCCCTCCTGGTTCTCGGCGCTGAACTCGTCCTCCATGTTCTCCGCATCGTAGTATGCCGGGTACAGCGCCGCCAACTCGGCTTTGTTGGCTCGACTCGACCTCGTGCTCCGTCTCGAAAACGGCGACCCTGGGACTTGGCCCACAGCTGCGGAAGATGCGTGGGGAGTCGACCTTGTGACCCGGGCAGTTACTGTCTGCGCGATAGCAGATGCGTAGTTGGTGCTGCCTTTAGGGCGACCCGGGCCACGTCTGGCTAGGGTCTCAGTGTCCTCAACGGCGGGGGCAGGCGGCGGGGGCAACGGTTCCGTCTTCCGAGGGCGCCCACGCTTGCGCTTCACAGGTGGCTCGTCGCTCACCGGCCCAGGATCCGTCTTACGAGGGCGACCGCGTTTGCGCTTCACCGGCTCTTCGCCGACAACCGCCGCTTCGTCAACAACCGCCGTCGGCTTCGGGCGGTTCTTGCTACCCTTGGGCCGACCCGGGCCGCGCCTCACGGAGACTTCTTCGCTGTCTTGCAGCTCGTCCATACTCTCCTCGGCCGCAATGGTCGCGGAGACGGCGTCCCTCGTGTTTCCATTGTGAGTCGCCCACGTCGGCCCCTGCCTCGTCACAGGTAGGGAGGTCGAAGCGGTTGACGGCTCGGCATGAGCGGGAGCAGCACCGGCAGCTGGGACCAACTGATCCGCAGAAGCAGTGGATATCTCAGCCTTCTTTTCTGGGACCGGGTTCTTGGGAGGACGTCCGCGTGGTCGCTTGGGGGGCGGCTCTGTGACCTCTTCAATGTCCTCGTCGGACACCGTCAGAGGATTCTCCCACGACTGGCCCACCTTCGCTGGGTCGGAATGGGCCACTTCTGGTGATGGCTGCTGTCTGTGGGGTCGGGAAGGGACCAGAATGCAGTCGATTGTCTGTCCGGCTCTTGGGCCGACAGGGACGGTCGGGTTGTCGTTGTTTTCGATCGCGCCTAACCTTGCTCCAGTCTCGTATCGCGTTTGCTTGGGGGTTGCCAGCTCGTCCTCCTCCTCCTCTTCATCCTCACCGTCCGCTCGCTGCTTGCCCTTGCCCTTGTCCTTAGGCGGACGGCCACGCTTCTTGGGAGTAGTGGGGGCGGGATCCGTCTTCTCGCTCTTTCGAGGGCGACCAGGACCTCTTGTCTTGGGAGGCTCGTCGGCAGTCTCGGCCGAAGTGGCGGGTGGGGGGTCTGCGATGGCTGTGGTGGGTGCCGTATCCTCATCCTTGTTCTTGGGAGGACGTCCAGGCTTGCGCTTCTTTGGCGGCTCGTCAGATGTGGGGGGGACGGGACCGACGGCCCTGTCCTTGGGCGGACGCCCGCGCTTCTTGGGAGAGGCAGGAGAGGGGTCGGCCTCCATTTGCTTGCGTGGACGCCCTGGGCGGCGCTTCTTGGGAGGCTCGACGCTGTCACCAGCGCGCGCCCTTTCCTGGGCAGAGGCAACGGCAGGAACGCCATCATCGTTGTCGATTAGGAGACTGCCTCGTTGGCGCGCCGCAGTCGAGGGCCCGGCGACGGCGTTTGCAGGTTCGGAAGCAGAAGGCCGCGTTGAAGCGCTGGCGGCCGGAGTTTGTTGCCAAGAAGACGAGGATGTCAGTCTGTCCGACAGCCTGTCCGACTCAACTTCCGAGTCGTACGCATCGGGATCCTCATTGGGCCAATTATGGTGAACATGAATCGCGCGCTCGTACATCAGGAGGTCGTCGAACGACCGGAGGTTCATCGGCCAGGGATAAGAGACAGCTGCGTCCACAGCATCGGCATCGGCCTCCGACTGCTCCCCGGTCTCCTCATCTGTCTGGTCGGTATTCTCGTCGTCGGTGGCGTCCTCGTCGGTATCCTCGTCGTCGGTGCCGTCCTCGTCGGTATCGTCTCCGTCCTCGTCGGTATCGTCACTGCCCTCGGCGGAATCGTCACTGCCGATGCCGTCGTCGGCGCTTTCATCGCCGTTGCTGCCCTCGTCGGCGCTATCCACAGCGCCATTGATGTCGACCTCCGTACCCCAGTCGATAATATCGTCATCACTTTCGTCACTCTCCTCGTCTTCACCCTCATAGGAAGATATCTCATCCTCTGAGTCATCGACGTCGGGAGCCGAATCCATGTCGACCTCGGGAAGATAAGGGTTACCATCGGCGTCGAATGACGGATAACGACTCCGCCCATCCCACCGGTGCCGCTTCGGGGATTTCGAGGGTGGTCTTCCTGTCTTGACTGTGCGGCGCCGACGAACGCCAAAAATCGAGATGAGCTCGTGCATTTCTCGCAGAGACCTTCGCAGGCGTTTCTGTTGCAGGTCTTCCCCAAACAATCGCTCCTCCAGGGAGGGATGGACAGCGTTGGGGATGATGGTATTGCCATCGCGCGTCGACCCGCCCTTCCGCCGGACAGTGTCGGCAGCTGCCGCGTCCAGTTGGTATTTGAACAGGTGGCCGTGTTTCGCTTTCCTGCCCAGCATCTGCGAACGGGCCGAGTACGTGCGCTTCCGGCTCCTCGCCATGTGTCGAAGTCCGGCCACGAAAAATTTGGTGAATTTGCTTTGCTCTTCCAGCTCGCCATCTGTCGTCCAAGGCGACCCGCAGCGTGACGGGGGAGCGTTTGAGTTCGGCGCGCATGTGAGGTCGTGGTCCACAAGTGGTTCGCCCCTCACGTGGAAGGAGGCCCGTTCAAAGTCGTGGCGAGGCGGGCCCCACAGCTCCGACGCGATCGTGACCGCGTCGCTAGGCTCGCACCAAGAACCTTTGACGACATCTATGATCCTCCGCACGCGTCGTTCCGCCATCATGACCACACTATTGTCAGCTGGAGTTTAAACCGGTCACTCGCGGACTTACGAAGGAGGAAGCAACGCCGCAGACATCCGAACAGTTGATTCGTAGTTGAGAGCCGCCATCTGCTTGCGGGCGATCTTCGTCAAAGGCGGCCTAGTGAACAGTGACATGTTTAAGATGCTCCTCAGCGCCTCCTCGCCTCCCGATTCCATGGTGTCGACCACATGCTTCGGCATCAGACCTAAGGGGTCTGGGCGCATGGCCGTGACATCCCTAACGTTCCCGGTCTCCGGCTCGAGCAGCTCGTCCGAGTCGTAGTCGTCATCCTCCCGCATTGGGCCCTTGTGCGTGATGCGCCAATACCTGTCGGGCAAAAGCTTCATCTCACCGAAAGGCTTCGAAATAATCGTGATGAGGCGCTCGTTGGGCTCCGAGTCAAGCGGCCTGCCAGGATACTCCCACAGCGGTGAGGATGCCCGTTCGAACTTGACCTCGTTGAGGGGAAGCTCTGTTGCGGTCGTGTGAGGAGAAGCGAGTGACATTTTATCGTCTTGGGAGGGAAGTGGCGAAACCGCTATATTTGGCTTCAACGGTGCGTTTAATGATGCGCCAGCAGTGTTAGAAGAAGATAGCGGCTTCCCATCGCCTTGTGAGAGCGGCAACTAACCGTCAGCGACATTGCTTAGTATCTTAGTATGAATGAGCTCTCACCTGCAGCTTCCCATGGCTTTGAGAGTGAGGTTGGAAAACCACTGCGTCCTGTTTCCCATCTGACTCGGAAAGGAGGTGACGTGGTGTCCCTAGTGTTTGACCAGCACTCAGTGGAAGTTGGGCGGCTAGCTAAAGCGTCAGCTTTTCGCCTTTCGATGATCTTTGGTGCGCTCACCTGCGCCTCGCCGTCACTTTGGGAGAGCAAGACGGGCTCCGAATCGGAAGTGTTGCGGTGAACGAGTGGGAGCAGTGTCGACCCAGTGTCGAGAGGCTTTCCGTCACTCTGCGACAGAGGCCGAAGTGGCGTATCGCGCAGACTGTCCACCTCGAGCAGTGTCGACCCAGTGTCAAGAGGCTTTCCGTCACTCTGCGACAGAGGCCGAAGTGGCGTATCGCGCAGACTGTCCGCCTCAGAGTGCACAGGTTGCGTAACATCTTGGGAGTCCTGACCCAGTCAGCTACAGTCGAAAGGAAATGACCAACTTACAACCTTAACAGCTGCTTCCAACTTTTCGGTGCCGGCCTCGTACTTCCGAACCAACCACTCCGGGACAGGGGGCGACACTTTCTCCTCTGGGTGGAATGGGCCAAAGATCGGATGCTCCAACCCTTTGGCAGACACGATGCGATCCGCAGTGACTCGTAAGCCTTGTTTGAGAGAGGCAGTCGGAGTGTACATCTCCGGCCATTCACTGGAAGGCCACCGCTTGTCGGATAAGGGTCGCCGAACAGGTCGCTTTCTATGCAATGTCCGCGCAGGTGATCTTGGCAGTGGAACATACTCGCTGGATGCTCGAAGAGGCTCCTCATCGTCCGAGTCGGTCGAAGAGGTCCAACCTGGCGGAAAGGCTTCTCCGAGCAGGAAGTCACTGTCTGGATCAAAGCCCCAGACAATTCCTCTCTCCAACGCCATCCTTATCATCTCCATGATATCACGCGCATCGTCGGTAATGGGACTGCCGTCACTGTCGAACATCCGATCTTCAACAGCTGGTGGATGATGGGTTGGGGCAGGTGGTGCCGCGCAACAATTGTAATCCATGACTGATTCTTCAAGCGCTCTGGTGCCTTCTGAGACGTCCGACTGTGGACTCACACTGCGCATGCGCAGGGAGGCCTCCTGGAACACCGGAAATGGAGCGCCGACGTCGTTTGAGAGCGGAGTATGGGAGATGGTTGTGCTGGAGAGTTGGTCGCTGCTACTGCTGTTGTCGCTGATGCTGCCATTGCCAAGGACCAACCAAGGTGTGGTGGAAGGCTGATGATAGTACTCGAACATCTGAGCTTGAGATGGACTAAGTCCGGGTGACGGTGAAGGGGATGACGACAGGTGGTGAAGCCAGTTGCCGAAAGTGTCTGCTTCCTGGATATGGTGGGCTAACTGTAATTGAATATCGGGATCCAAGTCGTCAAAGAAGTGGGGATCGTCTGGGAATGAAGGGAGGAAGAGGTTTGGTTCAAAGGATGAGGGTGGTGGAGAGGGAGGGAGGGAAGGTGATCGAAGTCTAGGTTGTGAGGAAGGAGGAGGCAAGTCTGGATCATGTTGAGGATGAGAAGGAGTTGGAGGAGTAAGAGGAGTAGGAGGAGTGGGAGGTTGTTTCATGGGTCTGACGATTGGTGGGTAAGATGTATGTAATGAGTTGGATTGTAGATACATTGTTGTTGTTGGATGAAGTGAGTAGGATAGGATAAGAGGAGAATGGGATGGAATGGAATGATGATGATGATGATGATTGAGTGGAATGGGTAAATTGTGAAACAGTTGAGAGTGGTGTGAGGATTGATTCAAACTGACTCGACCTCTGGGTTAACGGAAGCAGATTGGCTCAAGGTCAGGCAGGGACGTTGTAAACATTCAACACCTATCATTCCTCATTCCTCATCCCTCATCCCTCATCCCTCATCCCTCATCCCTCATCCCTCATCCCTCATCCCTCATTGGACAGCTCACCTCCATCCAGATTTGTAGACAATAATTTAGGCTGTTGCAACGGCCTTTACTCAGCTAGTCAGGCCAGTCTCACCACTTGCATCGTGTTCAAACTCCATTGTGTTCATGTCCAACTCCCCTCCCACACTAGAGCTGCATCAGTACAAAAACTGGTTACAGGCCGGCAGCCGGCAGCCGGCATGACTGTCTCTTGCCCCAATTCAAAAGTAAAAACGGCAATGCGATGAGCGTGGCAGCCTGAAAGTGCGTGCTAATGGTTTGTCGGGGACCTCCGGTTTGTTGGGAGCAGGACCCGATAGGAAGAGAGACTGGGAATCTGACCTACAACAGACTACTGAAGGGCATTCCAAACGAAATCCATTCACCTCAACCGTCCATTCTATCGTAGTACTGTATCACCAGCTTCTGGTGGACTCCATTATTAAATGAAATCGGGAATAGGCTACCCCAGACTCGTTGGACCACCATTTGTCGCAATGGTGTCTGCCTCAAGCCGGGCAAAGCTGAAATCACAGGCTTCGTAGCTCGTCACAGGAGCGATATCTCTCACCCGGCTTTCTCACCCGTGTCCGCTTTTATGACTCCGTGCCCAAAAGCACTATCATAGTCCTCCATGTGCCATTTGGTATGTACTACCTCTTCAACATGACCGGGGAGGCGATGTGCTTTTTGCCCTCCATCGATGCCTCCATTCAGTGCAGCCAACTGCTCCCTCACATAAGTTAGTTAGTGTGGGCTAGAGGGAATGAGCCCTTAAAAGAGGTCTGGGTAGGTATCGGCGGAGCGCAACGTGCCGTCGTTGCCAGCATTTTACGGAGCTGAGGCTACCTCGTTGAGCGTCACCAATTCTGAGGACGCTGTACCTCGTTGGTTAGTGTCAATACTGAGGAGGCTTTAACTCCCTCGTCAGTCATTGAGCGTCATTACTATACACAGCTGTGGCCAAGACTTGCCGTGGCTGCCATGTAAACAATTGTCAATACTTCGTATTGATGATTTTGGAGAGAATGTTCTAGAGGATCAACCTCTACCCACCCGTGTTCCCGCATCAGATTATAGCCACAAATCACTCACCATGTCTCTGCGTCGGCTGGTGACTACGAATATATCGCAGTAGCGTGAATGAAGGATACCCACCCGAACGTCTGGTTCTCGCGCTTCCCACGCAGGGGCCTCCATTCAGACCCATCTTCCGCGTCCCTCCCTCATCAACAACTTGCTTCTATTCACCAGAGGTGAGTGTTGCGGTCCACGCTCCTCTGGTCAGCAAAACACCCGCAGCTAGGACGAGGCTGACTCTACAGCAAGCTGCCTAGCATTACTTCGGTAACCAGCCCCACTTGTCCTCAACCTGCACTTCGTCCCGTATTCCCTCCTCTGTCACAAATACTCGGGGAGGGTGCCCTCTAACGGGCGACCAAGGAAACTGCACCATATGTGCCAGGAGGGAGTCCAGGGTGTCAGCTCTGTTTGAGCTCAAGGATTTGCGCAGGGTAAGTTGGGTAAGTTGAGAATACCAGCGAGCTGGGCCAATGAGCCCTGACAACCAGCGCGAGATGAACGGCAGAGACAGAGGATTCGGGGTAGGTGTTGACGGCTTCGGGAAAGTGTGCACCAGCTATGCTTGAGGCATGGGCTGGATGTCCTGGGGCGGCATGGGACATACGATGAACTTACGTCGGTCATATCGCCATGGTAGTGTGTATGAGTCTGGGATGGACCGGAGTATGGAGCGGCTAGTTGAGAAGGCTAGCGCTTACCACCCCCCCCTTGGTTTCCTTGTCCTGCTGAACCATTCCTGTGTGTTTAGATCCTGTACCGTTGCCGCTTCCGAAAGGCATTGATGAGGGTAGAGAGTAGGCGGAAAGCCAAACATTGGAGTTGCGCTGGGGGTGGCATGAGCGCTCACATGTGATGGTGGTGGGATCATGTCAGTTGCTACAAAACTGGCCTCGTCTTGGGTGGAAGGATATGGAGCCGCGACTGCGAAAAGGTTTGTAGTGGCGATTGCCAAGAGGGTTGTAGTGGAAGAGTGAATGGCAAGTACATGAATGAGGAACAATGGCTCGGTAGGTGTACCTACTGGTCGTGGGCAATTATTGCCTCGACGCGATTATCATGCGGGTAGGAAGCGCTCCTTCGATTAACTACCGGTAATTTGGAAGCTCGTGGAGGTGATGAAGGTGGGCGATGAAGGTGAGCTCGGAGTGCATTTGTCCGGCGGACAGCGCGACCGGTACGGCGAACCAAGCCATATGAAGACCTTTGGGCCGAAGTGGGTTCAAATGGTCTACGTACGACTACTACCAGCTGCGGGTTATTTGCCGAAATGAAAGATTTGTGAATCGTCAGAGGGTTAATTGAGAAGCATCTTCTCTGTCGGCTTCTGCATACCAGCGGGTATGAGCATCCGCTGCCTTGGAGGCGTACTGGCAGGAGAGGGGCCGTCCATGATTGCCGGCCAACCAGGCAGAGGCGCTGCCAGGAAGGATATACACTATGGAACACACAAAACAGATAGCCATGCGTTCAGAACCATTGGCAATGGTGCTGGAGCGAGGAACTTGCTTAGAGGGTCGCCGTCCGGGGCCAACATGGTTCTAACCTTCGAGCTAGGGCGGTTCGGCGGCCCCTTTATCACAGGTCTGCCAGTTTTGCATATCAACAGACTGGAAGGAGTGCCATCTCATGACATGGGTGACGTTGATAGTAACGTCTCCTTCACTCACTGAGTTACAAGTTGAGCCAGCGACCCCAATATTTGACGGTGTACAGCGTGAGTGGCTGGCTGAACCCATTCAACCCCACGAGGTAGATTACCACTCCACAAGCTGACATCTGCCCCACTCTTTCCCCTTAATATCGTTCAAACGAAGCTATATGTCTCGTAGCTTTAAGACAGACTAGTCCATCTTCTTGTACTCGAGTGGATGACTGCTCTCCCGTCCGTCAGTAAGGTGAGGAGGTCTCACAAATCTCATCCTTAACATTAAGAAAGTATTGTAATAGTTAAGGAAATTTCTGAAATCACGCCTCCCCCCCACTCAGTGCAGTTTCATTAACGTTTGAACGTTAATGAATAGTTATGCATTAGGATCTGAACCCTGTGCCACTCCATGAACCTGGCGGTCTCTGTTGGGAATCACACTTAAATTCACATCATCTATAGCTTGTACTTGAGCACACTTGATTAGCATCATTTCATGTACCTACTCTTTCCATCACGGTACACCGGTACCAGCACCCACCAATCAGAGGGCCTCGTTCCAACAGTTTCAGCCTCGATGATACCATATTATAGACACCCTGTTCTAAACAATGACTCTAGCTAGTCGCCCCCACTATTTTCCCTGCCCAAGTAGGTTACTCTAAGTGAGTGTCATCCATCCCAACCTCGCCATACATAGTCGGCCATTAATTAATTTATCGGTCACTAGGAGTCATGCTTAGGATGTGTCTTGAGTCAACTTAGATGTTTCTGTGTAATGGGTTACCGGCCCACACAAAATAGAATGGGATCGTTCTCTCCCCTGCTATTGTTTAGGGTGGGATAGTTGTCTCCCCTGCTATTGTAATTAATCCCTTCCTGCTTAATGCACACCTTATGTCTGGGCAAACGTCATCTGCCCCTAAAGTCTAACTCAACATAGTAATTAATTAATACCATTCTGGTTAAGTTGTGATTACTGTTTTTTTGCAAGCGAGATTAAATAATGTTATTGATTAGTAACCTAATGCATTTCAAGGGTGTAATTGTCATTTGTTTTTGCTGTTTAATTATAAGGCTATTTGTCATTTTTTATTCATGATTGCAATGGTTACCATCAATTAATAGCTAACGCTAAGTAACCCAATTTGAGATCGTAAAAACGATCTTTATTCATCTTTTAATTCGCGATTTAAATACTCCAGTCTAATTAATCACTTTACTTAATGAAATCTAATTAAGCACTTTAAATAATCCACTCTAATTAATCGCATTAATTGGTGAAGTCTAATTAATGGCATGAATTAGTGAAGTCTAATTAATCGCATTAATTAAGGAGATCTTTAAATAATCAACTCTAATTAATCGTATTAGCTAATGAAGTATAATTAAGCACTTTGAATAATCCAGTCTAATTAAGGGCATTGATGAATACTGTCTGATTAATCTCATTAATGAATGAAGTCTAATTAAGCAGTTTACATAATACCTCTAATTAATCGCCATAGTTAATGATATCTAATTAAACACTTTAATTAACCCAGCCTAATTAATTAATCCGCCAATTCAATACAGTCGAATTCATGGCTTTGGTTCCACCAATCTTATTAGTGGCTCTCACTGGTTACTTCGACCTCACGCCTGTTATCGCCCAAGTCTACCTACGGTTTTCGGTCCCACTTAAAACTACCTGTCTCCATCCCACTGTCGCGTAAACTCATCCCTTGTCAATTTGTGATGTATCATTATCACCGTTCCCCTCTCCCTGCGCCGAGCCATTTCGACTACACACTCTTTACCTCCTACTAGTCGTAACTGAAAAAAAGTCAGAACAATCCTTCGACATCAGTCTTATGACTCTCCTCGTACTGCTTCCATTTCCAAGGCAAAAGTGACGCATTCACATTGAAGTGGTACCACTGTCTCACTGTGAATCGGTCATTTTTCCAACACAGGTGAACGGTTGATGGACCAATCCTCAAGACTTCCTCAGATGACCGCATACCATTATTTCGCAACGGGCCTGCTGGTTGGGCGAGGCTTAGTACACTGGAATCAGACGCTCTAGGACGATTTTGTGGTGAAGGCCCAACATCGGGAGAGTGCGTCTCAGCCGGGCGTGTCATTAGCCGTGGGTGTCTTGCCTCATTACGCTAATACTGCGTCCATGCCAATCGCGGTTCAAGACTTTCTCTCATGGGAATCACCCCCAAGCCAATAGTCGAAAACATTTAGCGACGCAGCCTCGACCAACCGCACAGGCAGCTGCTGGCTCATTTTGCTGCAGCTCGTGTTGGGTTGGACCGTGGTATATCTATACAGTAGGCCTGGGCTTCCCGTGTCGTCTCCTAAACTCCCGCAGTTTGATGTCGGACTCTCTTCAGGGCAGCCTGATTTTACTCTGGAGTAAATTTCTATCTTGATCATCATTGTCAAAGCATCACATGACTCATCCCCTGCGGTCATAATCTCTGGGAATGTGTTAGGGCCTTACTCCGACTCGCGACTGTGGGTTTTGTCGGATAACGATGGTAGGGCTGAAGAAGATACCCATACTAGGTCACCGGGTTTAAGGTAAGGTGTAGTGGGTGGTTCGATTTGGCCTTTGCTGGAAGGGAAATAAGCCGAGGTAAAGCGAAGCTTCGTGGACATAGCTTTGTTGAAATCACGCCATAAGTTGGAGTTAAAGCGTACGTCGTTGTCGCTGGTAATGTCAAGACGTATTGTATACCATGGTTGCCGACTAGTCGTTCCATTGGGAACCAGGCGACTCCTTCTGCCGAGATGCTTAGGTTGACTGGGATAAGGATTATGAATTTAGTAAGTTGGCAGATAATCGATAGGATGGTACCATAGGCTGTCGGGTCGGTAACTGGGTTTGTCTTGGTAATCTGGGTAGTCGCTTTCTCTTTTCCCCATTACCAAGACCAAACCAGTTACCGACCGGACAGCCTATGATGCCATCCTATCGCTTTCCTGGACATCTTGGGCGGGTCGGGGCTGTCGATTGGATTAACTTCGGGAGGCAAATAGAAGAAGTTGATCGATATACAGTCGAAAGGCTAAAGTGGGATTGAGAGGGGGTAAAATCTCCTTGCTGCTTCGTCTTGTCGGATTTGCCTTCCACGCCGATAGCGCAGCTGTCGACAAAGTATTCAACATCGGACTGGAGGCCTGGCCCGAAGTACCGTTGTTTAATTAAAGCTTGAATGTTGCGTCGTCCAGGGTGGCCGGATAACGGGTGGTCGTGGTAGAACTCTAGACACTTTTGTCGGAGAGGCCCTGGTACGAAGTAGCGATGTTCGTAACGGACAAGGTGGGTGTCAGGACAAATGTTGAACGGTTCCTTTAGGTTGGTTAACACTTCCTTAATGCCTGGGTCTTCCGCTTGGGCTCTCTTTAAGTCTTCTAAGAAACTAAAGACGAGTGTGGTTGTGTCGGTTAGGAGCTAATTTGATCCTCAGGCCTAATTTGGTAGAGAGTACTGGTAGGTAGCTGGGTAGGTTGCGTCGCATTAATTAAAGCCGAGGCGGGTGACAAGGTAGGTTGCTCCGCGTTCTTGGGAACCGAGGCGGGTAGTTGCGTCGCATTAATTAAAACCGAGGCGGGTAGTTGCTTCGCGTTGTTGGAAACCGAGGCGGGTGGATCTTGTCCTCGAAGCGGTTCTTGAGGCTTCAGTAAACTTGTTGTAGTCGGACAGATAGTCAGGTTGCGGATCACGGGTAATGGCTTTAGTAAACCATGTGCGGGCTTCACCAGTAAAGGCAGCTGTCGCGTAGGCGATCTTGCGTGCACTCTTCTTGTAGTAAACTGGTTCGGCGTCAAGGTTGATCTTTACCATAGCAAGGAGCTCTTGAAAGGGGTAACTGGTCTCGCTGGAAAAAAATGCTGGGTTAAAGCCGCCGCAGGCCGACCTTTGGTATGGTTCTTCGATAAGGCTTCCAGAATAGCTACGAGCTTGTCCTGGTTGCTGTTGTCTTCTTGGTTGTTGTCGGCCATGGTGGGTTGTTGTACTTTCTGGGTGGTAGTAGTACAGGTACGAGGAGTACGGGTAGTTGGTTGGGTTTGCCCGAAAGGTAATTCGGCAAGGTCGGATAGAGTAATGTTTACGTTTTGAGCTCGGGTGGAAGGTTGGCTAGTACTCATAAGCTAACCCCAAAGACATAACTCGGGATCAACTCTGAATAACTGTTAGGGCCTTAATCCGAGATTACAGGTGGTTGTAATCAAGGAGGGAAGTCCTTAGTAATGAACCGAGGTAACGGATCTGGGTATAGCTCTTTGGTAGACTAGGTGAACATGGTGAACTGGGTGAGAGGCGAGGTATGCCGGGTAGGCGTGGTGAGGGTAAGGTAGGTCGAGTATTACTTGGTAAAGTGTATACTAAGTAGGGGAGGTGAGGTCCAAGGTGGAGGAGTAGACTTGTAGACCGTAGGACCATCAACTCTGAATACAAGTACTGGGTGTATATATGGCTATGGGCCAAGTGTGATGAACGTGTTTGGTGCGAATAGATTTGCAATGTGTGTGGATTAGGTTTGAAGCGTAAGGGCGATTTGGTAATAGTCGAGGGATTAAGTTT
Source organism: Cutaneotrichosporon sp. HIS471 (assembly GCA_030864385.1). Lineage (NCBI taxonomy): Eukaryota > Fungi > Basidiomycota > Tremellomycetes > Trichosporonales > Trichosporonaceae > Cutaneotrichosporon > Cutaneotrichosporon sp. HIS471. Next base: position 21,374 of record AP028245.1, on the reverse strand, counting down.
GAGTGGTAATGTCGGATAGGATTCTTAAGAGGGGTAGCTGTCGCAAGTAAGGTATGGTGATGAAAGTAGTGATTTGGGGTGGTGGTCGATTCGATTAGGATCGAGTTGTAATTGTGTATTAGGTTGAAGTTGTAATGCCGAAGATAGCGGTCGTAACACGGATACAGTACTTACTCACGAAGCCTTTGGTCCTTGGGGCTTCCCACCTCGTTTGAAAGAACCCAACTTGTGCAGAGAATTGTTAGATATCATTACAACCATGTACTCTTTCGGAACTCTTCCTTACAGCCGATTTCTTCCCGAAATGCCAAAATAGGAGCGAGTCTTCGAGTGTAGGATCGGAGGTCAACAGTTAGCCCGTTGCCTAGCAGAGAAGACTTGAGCGTAGAACGTCAAACTAAATTTAGTCAGTCGATGTGTGACAATTGGCCGTATCCCCTCTCTCTCGAGGCCTGCTAGGCTTATTTTTGCCCCCAGTTCTCGCCAAACCGCCCTCCTTTGTCTGGTCCCTAGTCCCACCCATACTGTTGTACATGAGGGATTTCCTCTTTCCCAGCCTTGCTCCTGGCGAATATAAGACGGTCGGTTCTCCCTGGACCCGGGCGGCGAAGAGGTCCCGTTAGCGGGCTCAGGCAACGACTCGCATCCACCTTTGCGTAAGCCAGGGGAGAAGAACCATGGGCAGTTAGTTCACGGAGCCGTGGCCACCAGTCGAACCTGGATTGCTCCCCTTGCGGTATTGTGAGTTAATACGCACCAGCTCAGGCCTCATCGAGAGGTTGACCTTATTCCCTGTCTACGAAACGGTTGGGAGCGGGACGGCCCAGCCCAGTAAACAGCCCGGCTGTGCTGGCTACTTGTGCGTTTGGACCTCGCCCCAGTCACCGTGGAAAAAGATGTGATCCATCTGCAACGTCGACGTACTGCAACAGCCCTACTTTCTGTGCGGGACGAGCTTCCTGGGCACCTGTTGGGTGCACCAGCCTTTTTGGAGTGAGTATGCCAGGCCGCTGAACCGGATGTTGGAGTAGTAGCGGCGTATCTCGGCACCCAAGGACCCGGCCTGGGCCTTCGTCCGTGAGGTTGTACTGGAGAGGTACGTGGTAGTTCGGAATATATCGATCACAGTTTCCTCCCCTTACCAAGAGGATGACTGGAGTCAGAGGCCACAGAGGCTACATGCGTGCAACAAGAATGAGCCTCTCGCGCTGCCTCTCCATCACCCGCCAGCCACAATTGCAGAACCTTGGGACCCGGTAGACTTGCCTGAGGGAAGGTTAACATGGCGATGTCAACCCCCGGTGACGTCGGCAGTCCGTTCCGGGATGAGCGGCTCAACATACCCAATGATCCGTACATCCACATGTCTTCTCG